>CM077080.1:52702111-53335444 GCA_039513925.1 Platanthera zijinensis | reverse complement strand
CTGATCCTGTCGACGAGAGCGTCATCCTGGCTTAATCGGCCCGTCGGCTTCTTCGCCTGCGCTCGGTCCCATCGGCCTCTACTCCAGCCCCGCGATTTCGATTCCGTCTCTGTCGACACTTCCCCCGCCTGCTCCGGATGCTTCTTCTTCCATCATTGACTGCTCCGGGCCAGTCGTTGCTGCCACCCTACTTCTCCCATGTTGTTGCCTCCCGACGTTGATCCCGCCTGTTTTTCCGACCGCTGATCGCATCATCTGCAGGCTTCTTCCTTCGACGCCTCCTTCGACGCCTCCATCTGCGCCAGATCTTCGGGCCTCCTCCATATCTGTTGTGTCGTGCCTCCTCCAGCTCTGCTGCTGTTCCGCCTCCCTGTTCTGTCGCTGCTTCTCTGCACAGGTGTTGTGCTGCTGTGCTCAGCTGCTTGCTGCTGCTCCTGTCGGCTTGATACGTGTGCTCTTGACTGATATAGATAGTTCCCTACTACTGTCGATGGTCTCCGCTGCAGTTCTGGCCGGAAATATTGTTCCCGCTACTAGCTTCTCTCGTCGATGATGGGGATGGTGTAGTGTCTTGTTGTTTTTGAAGTTTTTTGTGTCCTCTTCAGTTTCTTAGTGTTTTTTTCCTATATGCACGCGAGTTTTACATGAGGGGGAGTGTTTAGGATGAGGGAGACCCGGATGATCTTTCTCGTTGTTCTTCTTAGTCCCACACGGCCTCTAGGCTTATGTCGTGTGTCGTTTGTGTCTCCCCAAGTTTTTCTTTGATGATTGGTAGGTGGTATTTGGTGGTTGTTTTTCCCTTCTCTCTTATCCCGCGGTCATGTAGATCTGTGAGTGAGGTGTTATCCCCGCAGTCTCGTGGATTCGTGTGTGTGGTTTCTTTCCCGAGGGTGTACTATGTGGGAATATTCCCGGTCACCCGTCTTGTCCCACCTTTTCCTACCACATTTACCCTTTCCATTGGTGTTGTCAAGCTTGAGGTTTCCCCTCCAGCTTGATGGGGAGAGTTACATAGGAGAAATACTAGTGATAAAAACGAGAATTCTTAGATATATGTATGACAAGAATATAAAAGATAAATTCAGAAATCGTTACAATAGAGGAATCACATGATTGGCATCTATCAAAGATAAAATAATAATAATAGATGGCTTGGACATGTACAATGAAAGTTACATACTGCTCCAATTAGAATTAGGCAGGCGAAGAGGCATACCCAATATGGATGAAAATTGCTTAAGATGAAACTTAGGTATAACAACTAAGGCAACACTAATATTAAAGATGAAAAATGATGACAATAATGAAGACGATGATGATATGGTGGTGAAAACTATTGTCTAAGATCAAGCAAACATTAAATGATGATGATTGTGATGGTAACAATTATTCAGATTCAAACATATACTCATGATATGGTGGTGTATAAGTCTTATGTACAAAGATGCATGAAAGTAATTGCTGTTCAGGAAGGACTAATAACAAATTACCAGATCATATCATTCACATCAATGTCTGCTGATAAACTGGACTTATTCTCCTCAGGGTTGTAATGTGAATTAGACATGGCTTGGTCTTCAATTTTACACTTAATATGCAACTTGATTGGCAGTACCTGTAAAATGATTAAAGCACAAGGAACAACAAAATAGTTCAAACCTGATCCAGTCTCACAATAAAAAGTGTATCGATTTCGAATGCAAAATACCTTTTTGTTGTATCTGAAATCACGCTTCGGCAAGAAATGTAATGGCAAGCTGAAGGCTCGTGTACATTTAATCAGCAGAATCAATTTAGTTGGACCTAGAAAATTAAGACTAACAGTTTAGCACCCAAGTTCACCTATATCCTGCGTAGAGATATCATAACTATTTATAGTGAAAAACCTGGAAAGGACAAACTTCCTGCACCACTAGATATCAATCCTCGAACAACCTGTTAATGAAAAAAAAATCAAATCATGAACATAAAGCTATTGATAAAATATGATCCATGATAGAGAAGGCTGATTTCAATTCGAGAACCTTTCTTGAAATAACTTCTGCTACTTTGCTTTTAATGTTGTTCTTCGCGCTATCGGAATTGATTCTGAAACGAGAAAAAAATATCTCATAAACGTAATGGGGGCGAGCAAGGCTTCCGCCGAGAAGGAAAGTGACCCCTTGAATACCAGGACTTGCATCAATTGCTTCTTGAAGAGCAGAAAATAAAGTAGATAAACTACCCATCAGCTTTTCCAGCTTTTTTATGCTTGACTTCACTTCATTTTTTCTCATATTAGTTTTTCTATGAAAAGAAGCCTTCCTGTCCTTTTTCTCTGCTTGAGTATTGTGTGGTAATACCTATTAAAAGAAAGGAAATAAATGTCAGATGTTGACATGTTGTAGCACCTGATTATGCAGGATTATGCTGGATGAATAGCATACCAACTGTTTAAATTCTTCCTTCAGGCTATCAAATTCTTGTTCAAGGTGCTGCAAAACCCTGGAAGAATGGTATCAATAAAGCTTATAAGCCTTTTTTATGATGGATAAGTATTTCATTTAGATTGATCTATGTGCGTGAACTGAAAATTAACTTTTTGAAGACATTTTAATATTCAAGGGAAAACATATCCTAATGCTATTCATCATGGAAGAAAATAAAATAATCAGCTTTGCCCCTGTAGACATTTTCATCAATCAATCCTCAATCTGAAGTTCATGCCAAAGGAATATGAATGTCAAATAGATCTTCAAAAGAGTACCTTCCTTCATAAGGTATAATTCAACATGCAAAACAAACCGATAACAATCTTTGCACTTGCTTGTGTGTGTGTGTGCGTGTGACAGAAATAAACACGGGCCTATGGAACTGCACCAAGAGAAGGAATAAAAAAGCAGCAGAACATAAAAAAAAGGAGAAATCCTGAAGTAAATTCTTCCTGAAACCAACAATTTCTCCCCTCCCATTTAGTATTCATCCTCCCCACCTCTCTGAATTTCTTCCCCTTCTCCATAGTAATTGATATCACTTTATTCTTCCTCATTCCCAATATTGTGTAGATCTCCTTGCAAGCTGCAGCCTTCTTTGCCGCATTTGCGTGAGGAGGCTACACTGTCATTTGGATCTTTTCCCTATCATTTTGCCTCCCCTCCAAAGGTCAGATTTTTCCAATATCCTAAGATTCTCCTCTACCTACTCTTGATTAATTAAACCTAGATTATCATGGGGAAATTTCAGTTGAATATATGATATTCAAGTATTTTATTTATATATATGTGTGTGTCTATGAAGCACCGGTACGGTTACGAGTACCGGGTACAATACTCATCTGGTACGGTGATACGTGAAAAAGAAAAAAATACGAATACGGGTACGTTTGGGTATAGCGTGATACGGCACAGGCGTCACACCTGCCCGCCACCATGGAGTCCCACCAGGAGGCCCACCTGGAGTCAGCACCAGGCAGCTTTATCAGGCCTACGGGCCGTACATCCCAACTCATCTCCGGTCCCACCACAGGAAATCCAAGAGGTTGTTGAGGCCGAGATTCGATCTCGAGATAAAGAGCTCTCATGCGAGCTCTCTACAGACTAGAGTTATAGGTGTATCCGTCGAGTATCGGGTACGTACCAGTACCGAATACGTATATGGTATGGATACGTGGCCCTCAAGAAAGTATCAGTGCTTGATAGGTGTGTGTGTATCCATATATATGTATGTGTATGTGTATATATATTTGTGTGTGTGTGTGTGTCTAGAGATATGTGTGTGTGCAATGTTTTTTAACCTAAGAGAATTGTTTTCCGGATTCCTTATGCTTGGTATCAGAGAAAACCCGCCGCTCTCTTGCGACCAAACGCTCCGCTCCTCGTCGCTCCCAGTCGCTCGTCGAAACTCCCGCGCCTCTCTTACGCTCTCCCTCTCCGCTCGTTGAAGATGCACAGTAGCTTCTCGTCGCTCCCAGCCGCTCGTCGCGGCTCATCGCAATAGCGCCGCTCGTCGAAGTCGCACAACAACGCCTCATCGTGCTTTCTTCGCTTGTTGCAACAATTCCCTTCTCCCCTCGTCAAAGCAACTTCTTCACTGCAATAGAATCTCTTCACTCCACCGCAAAAGCTTCTTCGCCACAGCAGCACCGCTTAGCAGCAACACCTCTCTTCACCGCCGCAACAACGCCCCTCTTCACAGCAGCACCAACGCCCCTCTTCACCACCGCCGCAACAACCGTCTTCTCTCCCCCCATCCAACGGGCAAAACGTGTATGCATAGACATTTTGTCCTCCATGATAGCCATCAGAGACATCATGGTCTCGTCTTATGGTGTTCTCTCTGAAGGATCTAAGGGAGGACTATATGGTGTGATGTTTCTTCATTCGACCTTGTTTGATTGATGCCTTCTACTATGTGTCTCTTCCTTTCCCATGGGTGATTCTTCTGACATCCACTCCTCACTCTATTCCTGCAAGTGACCCCCTCTGAAGCCACGGGCAATCTGGATCACTGAAGATCACTATAATGGCTTTGGATGGCGCGAATTATCATGAATGGTCTAGATCCGCTCAACATATTATCTATAGTCACCAGTTGTATGGGCTTATTGATGAAACCATTGTTGAACCACCACGTTCTGATCCCTTGTGGAGGGAATGAGATGCAGATAATTCTTTGGTTATCTCCTACTTACTCCACTCAATGTCCTCCCTGGTGTACCGTATTTACATGCTTATGGACTCTGCTCGTGAAATTTGGACTCGAGCCCGTGAAACTTACTTGCAGTTTGGTAGCTCAGCACAAATCTATGAGCTTATGCATCGTGCTTTGGAGTTAAAACAAGGATCCTTGTCTATATTTATTATAACTCAAATTTGAATGTCTTTATCAAGAAACAGATTACTTCAATACCATCATTCCAGCATGCATTGTCGATGTCGTCAACCTTTAGAAGGACAAAGACCATTCAAGTGCATGTCTTCCTTATGGGCCTCAACATGGAGCTTTACACTGTTCGCTTACATGTTCTTCGTTGGGAGCTTCTTCCCTCTCTTAGGGAAGCATTCATGGGCGAGCCAGCTCCAGTTCGCGCCTGCATGGGCGAGCCAGCTCCAGTTCGCGCTTGCCTGGGCGAGCCAGCTCCAGTTTGCGCCTGCCTGGGCGAGCCAGCTCCATCCCGCGCCTGCCTGGGCGAGCCATCCCCAACCCGCGCCTGCCTGGGCGAGCCAGCCCCAGCCCGCGCCTGCCTGGGCGAGCCAGCCCCAGTTCGAGTCTCTCGGGTGGCGAGCTGGCCTGCCGAGGCGGTCCGGGTGCTAGCTCGCTCCCGCCCAGTAGGGCGGCGAGCTGACTCAGAGGCTTAGAAACCCCGTCTCCGTGGGGCCCAGAGGCCAAATGACCAGGATGACCTTGAAGGGGGTGCAAATATCCTTCTAGAACAACGGAGTTGCGCTGTTAGCAGACCCAGTTGGGCTGCGCGTAGCTGTTCAGAACAGCGGAGGTTGACTTTTAGCAGACCACTTTCAGGAATCTATAAATAGACCCAAGAGGGTATCTCAGAAGGCATGCTTACTTGTCTCCCAGTCTTCTAGCGCTTTCTGAGGTACCTTAGCCCGACATTTGGCTAAGGAGGGGAAGCACTCAGTGATCTTCCGGGTGTGTGGTGGGTCCTCCGTGTCGGGCCCTTGGTACAGTCTCTTGTTCTTTTTCCTTGTTGTTTTTCTTGCAGGAGAGAAGTAGGTGCGCGATCACTCCTTCCCCAAGGGTGAACTCCATCGAGACCGAATTTTAGGTTTCAACAGCAGCCCGTAGTGGACAAGCAGAGCCCGCATCGGATAAGAGGAGCCCGCAGCAGACTGAGTGAGAACAGCTGGGAGAAGTGGACCCCACGGGTCAGAGAGGAAGGAGGCTATAAGAAGCCCAAGGAGGAGGGTGGAACCACGGAGAGGAAGAGGGAGCGGAATCAGAGAAAGAGGCCTCAGTTAGCCGAGCGGCTAAGGGAAAGGAGCGGACAGAAGATGCAGGCCGTAGGAGGCCGCAGGCTGCAGGAGGCCGCAGGCCGCAGGAGAGAAAGGAGACCGCCTAAGGTAGGCGGTTAAGAAAAGAGAGGCCGCCCAAGGAGGATCGCTCCCTCTGATACCATGTAGAAAGAGCTTGAAAACTTATGTATATATCTCAAGTGTATAAATACAAGGAGAGAATACAAATATATAGGAGGAAGAAGGAGAGAATAAATCATATAGATGATGTGGGACTAAATAGCAGAGAAGAGAAAAAGGAAAAATGGGCTCAATAATGGGCTCTTTACATGGGCTTTTCTAACACAAATATTGTCGAGTCATTATATCTGGTGGAATACACAAGTTGAAACATCACTTAGCCGTGACAAAATTTAATGTGCAAGCATGCACTAAAGTACCCGAAAATGTGAGAAATCAATTTTTGAGTATTCATCAAGCTCATAAAGAGGAGACTATAAAGAAGAAAAGAAATATTGAGGAATCCAGTGTAACTTATGAGGTTGAATTGAGTCTAGCAAAAAAAACAAAAGGAAAAGGAGGCAATGGATGTTTTTGTTAGAAAATCGAGTCAATCTACAATTAATCATATATTCAAGAAAGATATACGTGAAAAGGAAGGTCAACAAATTACTTGTTTTTTCTATACAAATTGCCCGGAATTAAAAAGACTTGCAATTCGGGTTCAAAGTTTGACATGTAACTCTTCTGGATGTGAACTCAACTGGAGTGCATTTGTTATGGTGAGATCAATTGCACTAAAATATTTTCACATGTAATATTGATTCATGTATGAGTGTTCTTATACTTTTTTATTTTCGTAATATGTGCATTCAAAAAGAAGAAATCATGTGCATCAAAAGAAAATGAAAGAACTAGTTTTTGTGATGTACAACATGAACTTGATGGAAAGACAAAATAGAAAAGATATGCAATTGAAGGAAAAGTTTTTTTTATTTTGAAGATATCCTTTCTAATGATGAATGTGTCACATAGAGAGAAGATTCAGTTCTTCCTCGTAAGGGCAACTGGTTGGAGATTCTTCAAAATAGAAATTCACAAGAAACTTATGGTGATGATAGTGTTGTAAGGAATGTTGAAAAATCCGCCACGGAAGTAAATGAAAAATGTAAGTTTGATATTAAATCATTTGATAATGAAAATGTTCTCAACTACATTATGTAACATCCTCTCATTTAATTAAATTCTTTTACTTAAGGTGAAGTCAAGAATATCAGTGGTGATGGTGAAGAAAATGTGATACTTGACAATGAGTATAGGTCGATGTACCTATTAAGGACTTGTACTGATGAGGATATGGTCGTCGAACAAAAACTATTATTTGATATTTTGCGTGCATCTTTCTCTATTGGATTGCTTATGCAGAACTTATAGTTAGTGTTATGCTATATTTTTAGTTCATATTATTTACTTCGTTTTTAATTTTGATATAATTATTCAACTATAAATTAGTTTTATACGGTTTTTTTTATTGTTTGTGTAATTAGATGATACCAAATTCAATTTCATATTTTAAGTCTTACTTTACGAATATTGTAGAATCTTACGATCCTCGATCTGATCCGATCCAACCCGCAAAACGATCCCACCTAAGATCTCGATCCTAACAACCTTGCATGAAATGCGCCTCGATTGGTCTCGCAAATCTGATTGATCTCGTCGACCCTCAGTACCTAATGGCGCTACGATTGATCTTGCAGACCCTCACCGTGCCTACAGATCCACCCGAGCTTGCTACAACTCTCACTCAAAAATTCCTCTCTGAGCTCGCGGGACCTCTCTCGCTTGAGCTCACCGACACCCAATTTTCTCCAGAGCTGGCTGCATTGTTTCTCTCTCGATTGTTTCCTCTAGCACCGCTCACGAGGCCTCTCCTTCTTTCCTGACAATGTCTCATCATGCGGGAACAAATGTTATCTCCCCCTCCCTACACTCGATCTGGCCCCTCTCCCTAACATTCGGGACGAACTTCGCATTACAACAATACCCCTCACCGAGAATAAAAATTTTGTTGAGCGGGTGCACTTTGTGCGTCATATCCTTCGGACCAAAGGTATTCTTCATCATGTCACTCGTGATACCCCTGCTGAGCCTACCGAGTTATGGCTTCAAGATGATGGACGCATACAGTTATATATCCTCAAATCTATGAATAATGAGTCATATCACATGGTTATGCACCACGAGACCTCTAAAATTATATGAGATGAACTGAAGACCCTGTACTTTGGGCAAGACAACCTTCACCATCTGTTCGATATCTTTCGAGATCTCCAAGTCGTTGAACTTAGTTATGACGGTGATCTAACATCCTTTGTATCTAAATTCAAGACACTTATTGAGGCATGGGTTCAACACCATCCTCTGACATTGGATCTTGCAACCCAACGTGTTGAGGAGGCTGTCGACATAGCTCTCATGATGGCACGACTACCATCTCATTTTCACAGTGTCCGTGAGACCATCTTATCTTCTCCCATTATTTTTTCCCTCTCAGATATGTCATCTATGATCTTGAAGGTGACTCAACCCATCGATCTCCCAATACATCCATCTCCTGCTCTCATCCAACACTCTCCTGACACTCGTCCTCCACCTTTTGGGCATTGTAGAGGTCGTCATGGAACTCGAGGCGGCGAGTGCATGTTAGCAATTGCTCCAAGGGGCAAAGCATTCGCCTTTGTACCCATTATGGGAGGACGAATCATATTGAGGCCACTTGTTATCACAAACATAGGTTCCTGTCGCACCCACCCCCCCTCTCAACACCATGCTTCTCATGCGGCAGATGGTCATGCCACCTCTCACTCCGACATTAACACCTTGCAAGAAGAACTACAACATCTTTGAAGGCTTGGTTACTCGGAAGTCCGATTCTGTCACATCTATCTCCAATGAAGGTATATCGTGTTTTTTCAATGGTCCATCTTGGATAATGGAGTCTGGGCAGACGAATCATATTACCGAGCAGAAGCCTCCATAGTAAATAAATTTTGCTTGTCTGAAGTTTATCACAGTGACCAATGGATACAACATCCCGGTCTGAGGCTCCAACTATGTCCCCCTCACTTTGTCCCTCTCTCTGCTCTATGCTTCATGTTCCTGGATCTCAATTCAACATTCTCTTCGTTAGTCGTCTTACTAATGATCATGACTATTCCACCACCTTTTTCTCTTCTTCCTTTGTGGTGTAGGATCAACGGATACAAAATATCATTAGTAGGGGACAACTGTCAAATGAGCTCTGCACTTTGGACCTTCCCACTTCAATTCACTCATTTGTTAGCTCTGTGGATTGGCACTGGTGCCTTGGCCATGCTTATCTTTCTATTTTGAAAATAATTCTTCCGAATTTCTCCTTTTTTGATTTTACATATATTCCGCTCATTTATCGCTGAAACGCGTACTCAATTCTCGCGCTCCATAAAAATCCTTTGATTTGATAAAGCGCGTGAATATACCATTCAAGACTTCCAATAAATTTGTGCTACGTTTGGTATCATCCACCAAACCTCTCGCGCTTATACCATGCAACAAAATGGTGTTGTCAAACGGAAGAACCACCGCCTCCTCGAGCTTACTCGCTCTCTTATGTTTCAAATGCAGGTCCCCAAGAACTATTGACACTTCGCATCTTCCACCATGTGCTATCAAATTAATTGCATACCCTCTTCCATTCTTAACTTTATGACATTGTTCTTCATTCTCTTTCCTTCACAACCACCCTTCCCTTTGACTCATCATGTCTTTGACGATATTAGCTTTGTTCATCATCTTTGTCCTGTCATGGAAAAATTAGTACCACGTGCTACCAAATATATGTTTGCTGACTACTCTCACACACATAAGGGTTATGTGTGTTACTCTCTCACTACTCGCAAGCTCGTTACATCTGCGGATGTTACCTTCCTTGAGGATCAGTCATTCTACTCCTCGACTTTTAATGATATCTCCTAACCTGACATCCCACAACCTAACGTCTCAATCAACAATACCCCTCCTCAGCTTCCAACATCACCTCCTGTACACCCACAATCACCTTCTCTTCTTCGTGTATACACTTGCCTTTGTACCTCATCTGATGCCCTGAGGAAGTTACCCCTTATTGATGTCACTCCACGGCCAGCTGATCCGCCTACGCCGTCTACCGCTTACCCTTCCTCCCATTATGTCTCCTTAAACCGCTTGTCTCCCAAACTTCACATGTTTGAGACTTCTTTATCTTTTATTACCACCCCCTCTTCTATGCAGGAGGCTCTTCAGCATCTGGGGTAGCGGGCAGCGATGGAAGAGGAAATGGATGTCCTATAGACAAATCAAATATGGGATCTTATCCCCTTCCTCCTGGTTAATCATGTGTCGAATGTAAATGGGTCTTCACTGGGATGCATCGTTCTGATGGGACCGTTGAGTGCCTCAAAGCTCGTCTTGTGAATTGCGTATTCACTCAACATTATAGACTCAACTATGAAGAGACATTCTCCCAGATCGCTATGTTGAATACGGTTAAGGTCTTGATCTCCTTGGTCGTCCATCGTCATTGTTCGTTGCATTAACTCCACGTCTCCACATCAAAAAATACTTCCTTAATGGTGATCTCGCTGAGATTTTCTACATGTGACATCCTCCTGATTATGAAATCACGGGAGAGTCTCTTGTCTGCAACCTCAAAAAATCTCTCTATGGCTTCAAGCAATCTCTTTGGGCTTAGATTGATGAATTCAATCGAGTTGTTCGGGATTCTAGCTTCACTCAGAGCTTGGCGGACTTCTCCATGTTTACTTGTCACCGCCTGACAGACTTGGTGATACTTCTGGTATATGTTGATGATATTATCATCATGAGATATGATCTAACTAATATCTCTATGATCAAGTAGCACTTGGCCTCATATTTTCAAACCAAAGATTTCGGTAACCTCCGATATTTCTTGAGCATTGAGGTAACTCGTAAACCCAATGGACTCGTTCTTATCTCAACGAAAGTATTGTCTAGACCTTCACGATGCAGGCTATTCATGATACAAACATGCAGATACACTAATGGATGTCAACCACAAGCTTTGTGCTCATACATCCAACTTGGATTTGCTTCTTTCTAATCGAGAATACTATCGTCTCTTGGTTGGCAGGCTTATCTATCATTGGTATGGTCAGTCAGTTGATGCATACTCCTCGGATGTCCCGCCTCTAGAATTGTCGAGCGGATTCTTTGATATTTGAAAAATTCCGCCGGACAAGGGCTTGTGTACAATTCCTCGTCTTATTTATCATTGGTTGTCCATTCTGATACAGACAATGTCGGCTCTCTTGATGATCGTAGGTGTACGAGCGGCTACTACACATACTTTAGAGGACACTTAGTCACCTAGTGAAGCAAGAAGAAAATGGTAGTGACACGCTCGTCTGTAGAAGTTGAGTATCTTTCAATGGCATATGCTGTTTCTAAACTCACGTAGGTGAAAAATCGTCTTACTGATCTTAGTGTGATACTCCCCCTTATGGCGGTTCTCTGTTGTGACAAAGAAACCATATGGAAAAAGTAAAAGAAACTCTTAATCATTAGAAATTCAGGACTCACATATGAAGAAGAAGAAGAAGGGCTTTTTATTTGGATCCTCTTTTTCGGTTTTCCTTGGGATCTCCTCCAAGATTTCTCCCTTTTCTCCTCCTCCAATTACAACCCTAGTGTTTCTCTCAACTGCCCACACACTCTCAAGGGACGAAAATGAGTATTGGCTAATCCTAAGCCATATATTCCTCCTTATATAGTCCACACTAACCTTAAAACCACAAAACTCATCCAATGGATCATATACATCCAACACCGCAATGGAGCTCCATCGGCACCCCAAACAGTGCCCAAGTCAAATCAGATCTAATACAGATTGGCCATAGAACAACATAAGGTTCATAAACAATACATTTGAATTGTTACACAGCTATAATCTCATCTTCCTGCAGCTCCGTGGTATGATTAAAAAAAGTGTAAAATCTAAAAGCTCCAGATCTAAATATTGCTGCTATTGTACAGATAAAACTTCCTAAATCTCTATTAACTTGTAGAAGATGAAAAGCATAGAAACTCAATTCAGTGAAGACACCAAAAATCACAATCTGGGTGCGTAATAATTTCGCTCAGCAGAGTAAAGAAATGAACAAGAACATTCATGTGAAGAGGATCATGCTGTTAAGAGATTGAGTACGGAGGGATTACACGGGGATCTGCTGGTGCATGTAGAGGATGAACCCTAGAACCTCCTTGACAACGTGGAAGATGTCGGATCTGCGGAGGCTCTCCGCCGTCGTCTCGATCTCGGTGAACCCTAAACTTCTTTCCCCGGAGGATTCCATGGATCCCATCTCGCCGGCGGCTTCGCACTCAAGAAAGCAGCGTTGATCCCGCCATTGCGCGAGTTTGAATCACACTGCTCCGGTCTCTGAAGCGGTATAGAAGGAAGTAAGGAACTGCGTAGCCTTTTTTCAAATCCAATTATCGCCTTTAATTATGAAACTTATAGATTATTTTCTTCTCAAAATAAAGGCAATAAATAAAGGATCTTGTTATTTGTAAATTTATTTATTTAATTATAAAACTTATAGAATCTTCTGAATTCTTGAAAAAAATTATAAAAATTAAAAAGTCATATTTATGTTAGATAATACATGAAGGATAATTAGTCAAAACTAGTGGAATCAAAAGAAGAAATCAAAATTAGTTGTGTTACGGCCAAACTCGACGCGACGTGCGGGTCGGATTAACTTACACCGTCTTATCTCCATTGAGCGGTCGAGCACGCATACAATCAATGAGAGAGATAGAAATTATTCACATGATGTTTTGACGTGAAATAACTCCTCAACCAGGTAAAAAATTTCGCGACTAGATCTGTGCCTGTCGAACTCCACTATCTGCTTTCAGTTATAACTTGCTTGAAAAATCGAGGGCGACAGACCGTTTATTGTTACACTTTGGAGATGAGAGGGAGTTGCTTAGGCTCACGGCGAGCAACAGACTGCTCTACGCGAGGTCACTTGCTAGGACGTTGCGGGTGAACGGGTACTTGTTGTACTAGGAATTTCTTTCTTGTAACGCTCTTTGGGACATAAACGGATTCTTGATGGAGTGTTGGTGGCTCAAAGGTGACTCGTATGAGGAATCCAACAGAGCTCTGATCTGAGAAGGAAAAAAGTAGATGAGAGAAAGATGAAAAATGAGGAGGTCTGATGGTTTTTTTATAGCCTTCAAAAGGTGATTATTCATGTATTTAATTTTACTAAGTGCAGACCCACATTGAAAACATGTCCCCCCCTCCACTAGGCCACTACTGGTGGTGGTTACGCGGGTGGTTACCCGCGCATCTGATGGTCGCAATCGTGACAGAATGATAGGACAACGGGGAAGGCTCCCAAGGGGGGCAAGAGAGGCGGTCGACCACCAACTTATGGGTGGTCGGCCCCGACGAAGACGGCGGGCCGCCGGCACGGCGTCGGCCAGGGGTGCGGGCAGCTTGGCGGCACACCGGGCGCGGCTCCTACGCCAGCTGTCGGGCACAACCCCGACGTCGGGCGCCGGCTGCAAAGCGCGACATCGACCAACCATAAGGCGTGGCCGGCCGGAGCCAGCCCGAGCGTGTGGGGGGGGGGGGTCACGACCCGCATTTTCCCCGAGGTTAAGAAGTATCAGAGTAAGGGAAAATACGCGTTGTGATGTCACGTCGAGCAGGGGATAACTACCGACGCTCAGGCGACACACCAAAACCAGAAATCACAAGTTTTAAGTTAATAGAAAACCAGTTTGTTTGAAGGCCGTATCCCTCGGCACAGTGGATCAGCTAGTCCACGCTGAGAAATATATATATATATATATATATACTACAGCGGAAAAATACTTTGGTTCAGTTAGTTTGACACCCTAAATGAGCATAAGGGTCCACCAGAGACCACTTATAAAATGCACGACGCCTACGGTGAGTAATATATATATTAAAAGATGTTTTACGCGTTAAGAAAATAGTATTTTAATTGAAAAACATGTTATGCATGAGTACATATAATAGTTTAGGGTTTTAAAATACCTAACATGCAACCTAGCATAAATCCTTCCCAGAAGCAAGTAAACAACCTCAAGAGGGCAAAAACAGCAGTCTAAATTCATATTTAGCAAAACAAGTAAGTCACTAGTAGGCGTCGATAACCCGACACGAACCCACCGGTGAGTGTGCATGTCCATACAGAAAGAAAAAATGACTACCTCACAAGGGAGTGATCTGCAACTCTGCTACCCTGGAGGCTTCCAGCAAGTCCCACTAAAAGGAAAATCAGCCGCTCAATCAGCTACAACCTGGACCTGAGGCATTCAAGAAAAGAAATGCCTCAGCAAGGAAATAATCAAAAGAAAAGAATATCAGATTACTTAATAAAGAAGGGTTTTCCAACCCGGCAACAAGGTACCAAACTATAAAAGCAAGAAAAGAAAGAAGCATTGCTTAAAGAGCAATAAAGGCAAAACACACTAAGTGTGAGCACAAATCTACCTGCTCTGGAAAGAATCAACCTGCAGAAGAAATGCATCAGCTAAAAGCAGGGAAAAACCAAAAGTAGACAATAGGAAACTAACAGTCCTAAGTTTGTGGGCAAATGACCGGGGTGTAAAAAAAATAAGGGGGACTGGAGTGGGTGGCCACAGTGTCCAACACCAACAACCAGACCCCAAAAATACTCAAGGGTGAAAACACAACCGGTGGCAGCTTCAGGGTCCACACACCCAACAAGTTGGCCACAGTGTCCAAACTTAGTGGTGGCCACAGCTCCGCACACACAATTCACCCCTCAGAGTTCAAACAACCACACCCCCTCCGGTCATAGCCCACGAGTCGGCATGCAAAAACTAGCCGAACACCCCCAACATCCCCTTAGGAAGGTAAAACTTTTCTAACAGCCCTAAAGAAGCTCACATCCCAAGGCTATAACATTAGCCTAAAAAGAAATGGCAGTGCTGAGTAAGTCTACCTCGCTCAATGCCAGAGACTTAACTGCAAGCCCTGGCCATGGCGTTGAGTGAGTCTACCTCACTCAACGCCAAACCTGCTTTGGCAAGATTGACCACAGCAGCTCCAAACTAGCTTACCACTAAGCTTTCCACAACCCGAGAGCTGAAATTTAATTCCAGCTCTCACTCCTATCTCTCCTACCCGACCACAGCCTAATAAATTAGACTATAACCCAAATAAGCTCAAACTCTACTCAAACCCAGCAAGCAGAGCCTTGGAAAATTAATTCCAAGGCTCATGCTGCTCCTCCTTACCCGACCTAGCAGTCCTAACCTTAGCCTTAAGACACCATTAACCCTAGGCTAAAACTCAAGCAAGCTGCTAATCTTGACACTTGCCGAGATAATTAGAAGGAAAAAACTGAGGAAATAACTTGGAGCAGCACAAGGGGGCTAATTAGCTAATGAATAGGAAAATAAAAGAAAGAATTAAATAAGCTTGAGATCAACAGACTAAGCAAGGGCAAGGGAGCCACTTGCCTCAACCAAAGACTAGCTGCAGCTTCACCTCACGGGTTGGCACCGGCTGCAAGGCTACCTAAGAAGCAAGAAGAAATCTGGAGCTTTTAGAGAGGAAAAAAAAGAGAAAACCCGAAATTTCAGCTCTCTAAAGACAGCCCTAAGGACAAATAAACATACCTAGGAAGCTAGCTCTCGGCGAGAGCAGCTCAAAACTGGAATTTCCCGGACAAACCGAGCTCTAGATCGCCGGAAACCACCGGTCAAGGCAGCAGGTCCACCGCCGGCTCCTTCCGTTCTTCCGTTGGAAGCTTTGGCTCGGGAATGGGGAAGGAGATAAAGAAAAGCTTGGGGATATACCCCCACTAGCTAATATTATAATATTACCTAGCCCCACTAAGCTATTAGAATAATAAGACTTAGCCACCACTAAGCTTAATCTATAATAAACTATTCGGCCACTAAGCTTGAGCTTATCCTAACAGCTATCCCGAGCCCCCCCTTCACTCATCCAGCTCACAGCCACTAACTAATATATATATATTTTTATATAGCATATATATATACATATATTAACAGCCACTAATATCTAATATATATATATATATATAGATATATGTGTGTGTACAACACATATAAATATATATATATATAAACAGCATCCAAGCTTACACACAAATAAATATATATATATATATATATATATATATATATATATACATATATACATGCATATACATATATAACAAAAATGGCTAACCACACTTAGCCTAAAACAAGCATCGGCCTTACCCAGCTCGAGCACACAAGGCCACGCACAACAAACGGGTAGCCACTACCGGCTAACCAAACGCATGTCGAAACGGCGCCAAAAAACGAACGATCTCGGATTTCGACAAAACTCGCACCGTAGCTAAACACCACAGCTACAAACACAACGGCAAAGTCGAAAACAACATCCGACGATCAAAACTCGGGCTAAAACTACCCGAAGCCAAAAATACAAGCATTCCCTAAGAGGCCCAACCGAGTCACCAAAACAGATTCCGGCTAGCTGGGGAATCTTGCAAACAGGCTCCTAAAGGACTACTAAAGGAACCTAAAGAGCTATGACTACGCTTTAACAATGGCAAAAGCCGACAACGTGTCATCGCAAAGCCAAACAATGATGAAGCAAAACACAGAAAGACCGGGGGCGTTACAGGGGGGGTAGAGCTCACCTCGCCGAGGGCGGGTCCGGTCGGCTGTGTCCGACACCTCCCGCGAAGACCGCAAGAGGAAAGGCTCCCGCCGGCCGGGGTGGCCGGCGGAATCGTCGCGCCTCGCGGCCGCGGGTGCTTGGCCGCGAGGCGTGGCCCCTCGGCCGGCCGGAAGCTCGGCCGGCTAGAGCCGGCTCGCCGGCGGCGGGATAGGGGGGCCGACCTCGGTGGTCGGCCCCGGGCGGTCCGGGGAACGGGAGTTTCCCCATGATCTCCATTTTGGATGATAAGATCATGGGGAGTGAGCTAACCACACCCAATAATGTTATAAATAGACTTGCCCCCATCAAACTGCATATATTACTCTATGCAAAAGAGCTCTATTGTTTCACAACATTCTAAAAGCAAAAAACTGCATAGCAAAAAGATATCAGTTACTAAACCTATTCATGAATGAAAAGAATGTAGAAATTAGATATCCACAACTTCCTCATTAATGAAGTTGCAAAAAAAATCATATATCAAATGAAACGCGCAAACAAAACAACAACAAATACGTGTAAAGCATAATTTAATCGGAAATATTAAGGGCTACCAAACATTTCCAACGCGTCCATGGGGCCCCATTGGAAATCCGCAGAATTTTGTGGTGTGGGGCAGATCCGCTGCGTGATCGCGGCGCCGCCAAATAAACGGCGACTCCACTGGCGCAATTCATCCCCTTGCTCGTAGCCGAAACCCTAATCAGAAAATTGTGACCGGAGAAATGGGGAATCAGGAGAAGCTGATGAACCAGATCATGGAGCTCAAATTCACGTCGAAGAGCCTTCAGCGGCAGGCCCGCAGGTGCGAGAAGGAGGAGAAATCGGAGAAGCTGAAGGTGAAGAAGGCCATCGAGAAAGGCAACATGGACGGCGCCCGGATCTACGCCGAGAACTCCATCCGCAAGCGCGGCGAGCAGATGAACTATCTCCGCCTCGCCTCCCGCCTCGACGCCGTCGTCTCCCGCCTCGACACCCAGGCCAAGATGCAGGTCATCGGCAAGTCCATGGCCTCAATCGTCAAGTCCCTCGACTCCTCCCTTGCCACCGGAAACCTTCAGAAGATGTCGGAGACGATGGATCAGTTCGAGCGCCAGTTCGTCAACATGGAGGTTCAGGCGGAGTTCATGGAGGGCGCCATGGCCGGATCCACCAGCCTATCCACTCCAGAAACTGAGGTCAACAGCCTCATGCAGCAGGTTGCTGATGATTATGGCCTTGAAGTCTCCGTTGGTCTGCCCCAGCCTGCTGCCCACGCCATTCCCACTTCCAAGGAAACTGAGAAGGTGGATGAGGATGATCTGTCCAGGCGTCTAGCAGAGCTTAAGGCCAGGGGTTAGATGCTAATGATGACGATGATGGTGACAAGTTCAAGCTCTGTTTATGGGTGATTATTGCCATTCTTCCTTGCCCCTTTTTGTTGTTTCTACAAGAAGAATTGCCATTACCTTATCTGCTTATCTTCATATGGTACTAGCAATGATAATGCTAGCTTGTGTTTCTTCCATCATCTTCTCCCAATCATGTAGCTTCAAGTTCTTTTACAAAAAATACATGTCTAAACTTTTCATGCTTACAGTTTTATGGTATACATTGAGTGCTGTGGAAAAATTGGCAAAGTGTGCCCTGAAAATATCGGCTTTTGGCAAAATGCACCCCGAAAGTTTTAAATTGGCAAAATGCACCCCAAAGTGGTTTTTCTTGGCAATGTGCACCCTAGAGTGTACATTTTGGTCATTTCATTTTTTTCCTACTGATGGTGCACATTGGTAAGAAAAAACATTTTGGGTGGGGGGGGGGGGGTGCATTTTGCTAATTTTAAAGTTTCGGGGTGCATTTTGCCAAAAATCGATATTTCCAGGGCGCACTTTGCCAATTACCCAAGTGCTCTACTAGAAAAGACTAATATAGGGTCTGTTTGGTAGGGTGGTGACAATCATGAACATGGTGGTTATGAACAGCTGCTGTTCATGAATACTTGACCTCACCTAAGGAACTCTTCACTTTTATGTTCAAAATTAGTTTTTTTTTTTTGGTGGCGGTCACTGCCATTGTCCTGTCAAACAAATATTTAATGACGGTAGAGTTTTTTGGCCAAACTCACCGGAGCAAAAACGCTGCGCCAAACGAACCCATAGTATGCATCATATTATCTGTTGGGCTCTTAACCTATATGTCAATATGAAGGCTAAAGACATTAAATTTATATTTCAGATAATCTCTTATAATTGAAATCAAGATTGCTTATCAAATGTAGTATGTGATGATAAGGTATTCACATTGAATGGTTATTTCATGCCAAAATGTCTTTGAAAATTTGTTAGCACTCTATTTAGAAGTGCCCCTATCTCATAGTAGTAGATATTTCTATATTTATTGTAATGTTGTGTATTTGTATTGATTTATGTTTAGTTATGTTCTTCGTGTTGTTGATTTAATGCTTTGATTAGATATATATTTTCTTCTTCAGAATTGTACTAGTTTAGATTTCAAAAAAAAATCTTTTGATAGTGATGCATTTTTTTCATGTATATAACATGACTTTCCTCCATAAGATGAGAAACATCCTTCTCCTCCCACTTGATTTTTTATTTTTATGACATTGAATATGTAGGATAAAAATCATCTGCTCCCTCTACGCTTGTATTTTGAAAGTCACTACTTGGTTTTGTATCTTTGTTGTGGGCAATTTGCTTACCTGAAAAGGTTTGAAGCAACGTGTTGTGCCCCAACCCGGTGTTGAGACCGAGCATACAATTATGCTTCATTGTTGTTGTATGCTTCATTGTGTGTGTGATAACCGCTCTACGATCTACATTTCTTGCAATTTTGTGTTCTGTAAAAGAAACAAGCATATTGGATTTGATTGTCATTTCATTTGAGATTCTCAATCCTGTTGGAAAAGCCCATGTATAAAGGCCCAAAATAGGCCCATTGTACTCTCTCTTCTTTAGTCCCACATCTTGTATAGGATTTTTTCCTCTCTTCTCATCTCCTATATAATTGTATTCTCTCCTTGTTTTTAGTTACACAATCAATACATACAAGTTTTGACTTCTCTCTACATGGTATCAGAGCCAGGTTCGTCTTAACCTCTTCTACCCGCCGCCTTCTGGCGGCCTCTACGCGGATTGTCTCCGGTCTCCAGCGGGCTCTCCAGCGGTCTCCCTTTGTGTCTACCCGCGGCTACTCGCTCGCTGTCCGCAGGCTCGACGGACAGTCCGCTGTCTCTCCCCTTGGCTCCAGGTTCTCTCTTTTCTCCTCCTACCACCCCGTTTTATAGTTTCCCTCCCTTCTCTCGTGGACCCCACCCTCCATCCTCCTCGCGCGGTCTCTCGTTCTGCCCGCGCGAATTCCCCTCCTATCCGCTTGACATCTTCTACTTGCGGGCTCCTTCTCGCCGCTCGAGTTCGTCAACTCGCGGCTTCTCCTCCTACCCGCTCGGCGCCTGTTCGTGCGGTTTGCTCCTTCTCGCCGCTCGAGTTAGTCTACTCGCGGCTTCTCCTCCTATCCGCTCGGTGTTTTTTCCTTGCGGTTTGCTCCTTCTCGCCGCTCGAGTTAATCTACTCGCGGCTTCTCCTCCTATCCGCGCGGTCTCAGGTTCTTGCGGCTTGTTTCCTCTTGCCGCTCCTGATATTTTACTCGCGGTCTCTTCTTTCTCGCCGCCTTCTCGCGGTCTAAGACTTCCCGCTCTGGTCGTGGCCTGTATAGCCGCTGGTGTTCGCATCGTGACCGTGCGGGTTCGTTCTTCAGCTTGTCCGCCCTTGCTTCCCTCTGCGGCCAGCTTCTCCGGCGGCCTCCTCCCTGGTCGCTGCGGTTTTTGGTCAGTTCGCTGCGGCCTTTGATCAGGTCGCTGCGGTCTCCTTCCAGGTCGGCGCGGCTTCCCTTCCCGAACCATGGGTTCCTCTGTTGACTCCACTGGCCCGGCGGCTAGTCCGCCCGCAGACCGCCCGGCTTGTCCAACCGACCTGCGCGATGAACTACGCATCACTACCATCTCTCTCTCCGGGAAGAAAAATTTTCTCCCTTGGGCGCATTCTGTGCGTCGGGTTCTCCAGGCCAAGGGTCTCCTGTCTTACCTCACCCAGGCTTCCCCGGATCCCCCTACGGACGAGTGGCTCCGCAACGATGGTCGTGTGCAGACTTGGCTTCTCAACTCCTTGGATGGTGAGCCATATCAGATGACCATGTATCACGAGACGGCCAAGTCTATCTGGGATGAGCTGCACTCTCTCTACTCCGGCAAGGACAGCCTTCAGCACCTCTACGACATCATCACCGATCTCGTTTCTCTCGACACCGGTGGCGCCCCGGACATGACGTCCTTTGTTGCTCGGGCTAAGACTCTGGCCGAGGCCTGGATTCTGCATCAGCCTTCTACCACGGATCATGCTGCCCAGCGCGCTCAGAAGGAGGCGGTTTGCATTGCTATTATGATGGCCCGTCTTCCGCCTCACCTTCAGTCTATCCGGGCTCAGGTTCTGGCCTCTTCCACCGTTCCATCCCTGTCTGAGATCTGTTCCATGCTCCTCCGCGTGACGCCTCCTCCGGATACTCCTGCACCGACTTCCTCGGCTTTTGTTCAACAGGCTTCTCCGCCCCTGCTTCCCTCGCCTCCCTCTGCTCGTGGTGGCCGCTCTGGCTCTCGGGGCCGCGGACGTGGTGGAAGGGGGCGGCCGAAGTGTTCATACTGCGGCAAGGACGGTCACTTTGAAGCAACCTGCTACCGCAAGAATGGCTATCCTCCTCGCCCGACGGCTTCGGTGGCCGCAGATGCCTCCTCTCCTGCCTCTCCGGACCTTGAAGCCGTCCGGCTCCAGCTCCAGCACCTCCAGGGCCTGCTCAACCCGTCTCCTGCTTCCCTGGCCTCCACCTTCGTCTCCCAAGCAGGTATGGCTTGTCTCTCCACCGGTTCGTCCTGGATCATGGACTCCGGTGCCACTCATCACATTACGTCCAAGCAGCCTGCCACATACTTGGACTCTCCTCACCCGCGGTCTATCACCGTGGCAAATGGCGCTCTTATTTCCGTCTCCGGATCGACGGACATCTCTCTCAGCCCGTCGTTTCCTCTCCGCTCGGCTCTTTATGTTCCGAGTTCCCCCTTCAATTTACTTTTTGTTGGTCGCCTTACTGCTGATCTGGATTGCTCCGTGACATTCACTTCGTCTTCTTTTGTCATACAGGATCGCCGGACGCAGACTACCATTGGTAAAGGCGGATTGCGGAACGGGCTCTACCTTCTTGACACGCCTCCTACCATACTCTCCTCCGTCTCCTCCACCGAGTGGCATCGCCGTCTTGGCCACGCTCCTCTACCAGTTCTCCAGCGGGCTCTCCCTGATATATCTCTCCATCCGTTTCAGTGTGAGTCTTGTATCCTCGACAAGCAGCCGCGTTCATCTTATCCTGCTCATTGTACCCGGAGCTCTGCTCCGTTTGATTTGTTGCATTCTGATGTATGGGGACCCTATAAACATACTAGTATATCTGGTTTCCGGTACTTTATTACTTTCATTGATGATTATTCTCGCCTGACGTGGCTATACTTATTTCGTGATCGCTCCGAGATTCCTCGCATTTTTCGTGCATTTATCGTTGAAACTCGTACCCAATTTCAAACCACTATCAAAACTGTGCGTACGGATAATGCTCGTGAGTACGTTGGCCACGACTTCACTACTTTATGCTCTGAATTTGGGATTCTCCACCAAACATCTTGTGCTTACACGCCTCAACAAAACGGCGTTGCCGAACGTAAAAACCGTCACTTACTTGATGTAGCTCGCTCCCTTATGCTTCAAATGCATGTGCCCAAGCATTACTGGAACTTTGCGGTCTCCACGACTTGTTTTCTCATCAACCGTCTCCCTTCCTCCGTTCTCCACTATGCTACTCCGTTCAGCCTGTTGTTTCCTTCAACTCCGCCCTTCCCTCTACCACCCCGTATCTTTGGTAGCACTTGTTACGTCCACCATCTGGGCCCGCCCTCGGACAAACTGGATCCCCGGGCGGCTAAACACATCTTTGTGGGCTATTCTCGTACTCAGAAGGGGTATCTCTGTTATTCTCCTGCTACTCGAAAGCTCTCTGTCTCTGCGGATGTCACCTTCCGCGAGACTCAACCTTTTTTTTCGGATTCTCTCCCTACTCCTTTCCCTTCGGCTCCTTCACCTCCCTCCATCCCACGACCAGTTCTCCCCGTTACGACGTCGTTGCTACCGGTTCCACCAGCTCTACCTCCTGTACCACCCGCACCTCCCATCATCCGGGTCTATACTCGTCGCCCCCCTTGCTCTATGGCCCCACTGCAGTCCGCCTCCACCACGGTCACTCCGCGCCCGGACGATCAGGTACAGACATCCACCGCTCATCCTCTGGCTCATTACGTTTCTCTCCATCGCCTCTCTCCCCCTCTTCACACTTTTGCTACTTCTCTTTCCTCGGTTTCTGTTCCTAATTCTGTGCAGGAGGCGCTCCAACATCCTGGCTGGCGGGCTGCCATGGAGGAGGAAATGGCTGCTCTCTGGACTAACCGGACCTGGACTCTCGTCCCTCTCCCTCCCGGTCAGAAACCCGTTGGGTGTAAATGGGTGTTTGTTATTAAACATGCTGCTGACGGCACTATTGACCGCCTAAAGGCCCGCCTTGTGGCTCGTGGCTTTACCCAGCAGCAGGGCCTCGACTACGAGGAGACTTTTTCCCCGGTGGCCAAACTCAACACAGTCCGGGTTCTCCTCTCTGTTGCGGTACACCGCCAGTGGCCCTTACTCCAACTGGATGTCAAGAATGCGTTTCTGAACGGTGATCTCCAGGAAACCGTCTATATGCAACAACCTCCCGGGTTTGAGACCACGGGGGAGTCTCAAGTCTGCCATCTTCGAAAGGCTCTTTATGGTCTCAAACAGTCTCCCCGGGCATGGTTTGACAAGTTCAGTAAGGCCCTCCGGGAGATTGGTTTTACTCGAAGCTCCGCCGACTTCTCGCTCTTCACTCGCCACCGATCTACAGGGACCGTCCTTCTACTCGTCTATGTGGACGACATCATTATTACTGGGAACGACTCGAATGGGATACTGGCGGTCAAACTTCATCTGAGCACAGTTTTTCAAACGAAAGATCTGGGTCCCCTTCGATACTTCTTGGGCCTAGAAGTCGCCAGACGGTCAGATGGGTTGATCCTCTCTCAGCGAAAGTACTGCACTGACCTTCTTCATGACGCGGGTTACTCAGGATGTAAGCCAATTGACACCCCAATGGATGTCAATCACAAGTTATGCGCGCAGGCCTCTGACTCCGATACCCTACTAGATAATCCAGAGTATTACCGTCGCCTAGTTGGGAAATTGATATACCTCACAGTAACCAGACCAGATATCTCCTTCGCTGTTGGTATCGTCAGTCGATATATGCATTCCCCCAGGAGCTCTCATCTTCAGGCGGTTGAACGCATTCTCAGATACCTCAAAAAGGCTCCTGGACAAGGACTGGTGTACAAAGTATCTTCTTCTACTCGGACTCTGGTAGCCTACTCGGATGCTGACTATGCTGGGTCCCTCGATGATCGAAGGTCCACCAGTGGCTTCTGCACGTATTTTGGAGGACATCTGATCACCTGGCGGAGCAAGAAACAAGCGGTCGTTGCTCGATCATCAGCCGAGGCAGAATACCGGGCTATGGCATCAGTGGTGTCGGAACTAACGTGGCTTGAAAGTCTTCTCACCGATCTGGGTGTAAAGCTTCCTTCACCAGCTCTTCTCCTCTGTGACAGTCAAGCTGCTATACACATCGCCAAGAACCCAGTCTTTCACGAGAGAACTAAACATATTGAAGTCGACTGTCATTTTATCCGGGAAAAGGTTCAACTAAAGAAGATCGACCTCAGACATGTTCCGGGTACTGAACAAGTTGCGGATGTCCTCACAAAGGCCTTGTCTAGTACCCTCTTCTATCAATGTCTGTCCAAGCTTGGCACATACGATTTGTATGCTCCAGCTTGCGGGGGAGTGTTGGAAAAGCCCATGTATAAAGGCCCAAAATAGGCCCATTGTACTCTCTCTTCTTTAGTCCCACATCTTGTATAGGATTTTTCCTCTCTTCTCATCTCCTATATAATTGTATTCTCTCCTTGTATTTAGTTACACAATCAATACATACAAGTTTTGACTTCTCTCTACAAATCCAAAAATGTTCACTCTTGTTACCCTTTCATAACAAGTTGCTGACCAGCTGATATTAAAGATTTGGGACTTCTATCTTTCTCTAGGTTATGTAGAGTATTGGAGCTAACTAATATATTATACATGCTATCTTAGCTTGAGGGGAAATTACTATTAGTTGGATTCCCTTCCCATTTATCTTCATGTTAACCAATGATTTTTGCACACATGAATTATATCTCTATCATATAAATATTGTCCATTCAATAAAATCAAATAAATTCTCATAACAAGCTATGAGATAAAAGAAATTTCAACATTAAATTTTCTATAAATAAATAAATTTTGTTTTAAGTAAAATAATTTATACAATGTATTAATGAAATTTGAAGGTAAGCATCTTTGTAAACATAATTATATATGCATTATATTTCTTATTCTCCTTGTTAGTAGCATCTATTCCTTGATGTAGTGATATCAATTTTAATGCATACTAATTTAGTTGTTAACAAGTCGCATGCCTTTGTGGGCCCTTTTTTAGTCATATTTATACCTACGCCGCATTGCGACTGGGACAAGATACGAGATATTATAAGTTCTTGATATTAAAAAAACCTAGAATACGAGATATGTTTTCAAATTTTAGTTATTTACCTGGTATTGTCGTCTTCTTCATTCTTTTTCAATCATTATACTTACATCATAAAGGCAAGATTTATCTGTGTCATAAAATCATATTATATCACTAATAAAAGTTGCGAATGAAAGTACATAATCTATTGATTCCCAGAACTTATCATTCAACATTTTTTCTTTTACATGGATTCGTATCATTGTCAACATGATATACATAAATTTGAGCATTGTTGGGGAAGGAAAAAACAACTCCATTTCGTCGGAGATGATGTCCTTCAATGTCGTTCCGCATCCAGTCCGTTCTCCCGTCCCGCCAAATATAGCCTCGGTGTTAACGAATGACACTGTCATGCAACCAAGTTTTGATGATTTCATGTCGATGAATTACATGCAATGTATCTATTGTAATAATTCATGTGTAGGAAAGTGAAATTGATGCATTTTTGAATTTTTATGAGGGGCCAAGTCTGTGATATATACATGCCCATTCATTTACAGCAGTGACCTTGAGCATTATTTAGGGCTTCTGGGAGTGGAAAGATGGTTTGTTTTGGGTTTGTTCTGTTATTTGCAAGTGGAAAATGTTGCTATTTTTTAGCTAATGATTAGTAGCCCAAATGTTGGGGGGGGGGGGGGGGGGGGGATAAAAGTGCGGTCATGCATTTTCTGGTGAAGGGAATCCAACGATCCACGTGAATACCCACACGGTGACACGGGCCACACACATCTTAAAGCGCTTTGAAATGTGTTCAGACTCATCCATGAGGATCATTGAATGACCGCATTTTACAATAAAATGCACGACCGTACTTTATCCCCCTAACCCATGTTTGGGAGGATGATGGTGTGGATGGTTACATTGAATGATGATGGATATTTCTTTGCTATCTATCTATATATATATATATATATATATATATATATATATATATTATCTATAGGGGAAGATTAACATTGTGTAACATTCATTATTTTCGTTTTACCTCTCTTTTTAATTAAAATATTTGCAATATTAAAAAAATGGGCGGTGCCCGTTGTTATAAATATTTGCTCCAAACAACACTTGTTTTGGACAGTTTTTTTGCAAACACCGGCGTTTGGTTTTACCATTCACGCTCTTGCCTATTATGCGCAAACTACGCATTGAAAGCGGCTTAGGATTTTCAAGGGCAGCATGAAAGTTCCCCCCAATGAATGATATTCAAATAATTTGATGGTCGAATCAAAAGAACAATTGTTATTCGCATTTTAGTTGCAAAGAAAAAAAAACATGCAATTCAAAGGTATGGTTTAGGCTCTGTTTGGCATGGTGGAGGTGACTGGAGAAGCAGTGGTGGGAAACAGTGATTGAATAATCAGCTGTTTTGCAGAGTGATGACAGAATTTGCGAAATTGTTTGGAAGAATTCTGCCCCCATCTCCTGCATCCTGTTCTTCGCCACCGCCAGAAACCTCATCTACACCGGTTCTGACCGTGCCAAACTTCATTCGTAGCTCAGCCTCCGCCGGCCTCGGCACCTCCGGCGGATTCTTGGCAAGGCAGGGACCGTCGAGATGCACTTCTAGGAACCATGTTTTGTGAGCCAGGTTGTAGGACTTCATTGCCGAGGGAAGAATCCTCGGAGAAGCAGTGGATAGATCTATCGTCTGCCGCCGAGAGTAAGAGGAAGAACCCTAAGAAGATCAGAAAGATTGTGAGGGAATAGTTTCTATCCATCAACGGACAAGCAAAAGAGGGAATATGGGAGAAGGGGGGGAGAGGGATGAATAGGTTTTGGAGAGATTTGAGGGGAGAAGGTGAATGATTGGAGAAATCGGAAGAAGCGGCCTCGACACCTTCGACGGATTCGCGGAAGAGTTTCGTGAAATCGCAGCCCGCGATTTGGAGTCATGGAAATTTTTCACGACTCCAAATCGCGGGAATTTCACGATTTTAGGGCAGGGGCGGTGGAAAAAACCGAGTTTGATTTTCCTGTTAGGCGGGACAGTGGAAAAATCCGCAGGCCACTGCACCCAAATCGTCGCGCCAAACAGAGCCTTAGATGCAGTGGCGGACCCAGGATTTTTGGTCGACCCGGGCACCAAGCAAAAGATTCATGATTTTGATACTTTTTAACATAAATATTATCGCAATGACAATACATTATCAATCATAATAATACATTACCAATAATAAAAAATATACATATACCATTACCAAACCACTTTCTGTGGACCCATGTTTTGGAAGCGTGCAATGATTGCCTCGTTGCTAATGTCTTTCACAATATTCTTCTCGATATATGCGATTAAACAATCATTCATCCAGTCATCTCTCATTCTGTTCCTCAAACGAGTCTTTATTATCTTCATTGCCGAGAACATCCTCTAAATAGTAGCAGTTGCAACAGGTAGTAAACATGCTAACTTCAGCAGTCGAAAAACGAATTGAAAATGATCATGCTTTTTTAATTCCACAATTTTTTGAACAAGCTCACGAAGTCCTTTGACGTGAGAAAATGCGTTAGTTGATCGCATATCAAGAATGTATATGTCAAGTTGACCTTCAAGTAACTGCAAATTTAATGGATCAAAATCATGTGGGTAGAGCTCTGCAAGACGAATCAATTTTTGCTTATCAAATCTAGCAAATTGATCGGCTGGATCAAGACACGAAATGCAAAGAAGTAGCTCAGTGTTTACTTCGTTAAAACGATCATTCAGTTCACTTAATATCAAATCGATTACTGTATTAAAAATCTCAACACGATAATGATAAAAATTTGTGACATCTCTTGCATTTCTTCTTGATCTTTCAACTTGAATGTACTTGCTATCCATATTAGGAACTTCAATAACATGTTTACCACAAAAAGTTTTCACTTCATGCAAAAATGACTCATTGATGTTCAATATTTCTCAAATTGAGTAACAATTGTTTTGACAATTGCACAAAATTCATTGTATTAATAATATCTTGATCTTTTCTCTGCAGTGCTTGTGACAACTCATTTGTTTTTGACAAAATATCTTTCATTAAATACAGAATAAATACGAATTCAAAAGTCAATATACTTTTGATAATATTGGTTGCTGCCCCTCTTTGATTTTCATCCCCTCCATCAACTATAATAAATTCTAGAACCTCCACAATAGATGAGAACATTCGGATAAAATTCAACACTGTACCGTAATGGGAACTACATCGCGTGTCTCCAGCCCTTTTAATCTCCAATGGTTGATTTAGTCCCCGACCTATTTCTAGTTCGCCACAACCAAGTTCCCGAGCAACTCTATCGATTTCTGCTGCTCTGAGATTGTCGCGACGTTTACAAGAGCCTCCCACAATATTCAATGCATTGTTAATCAAGAAAAATAACTCAGCTACTTGAGAATGACCTTCTACAATAACAACCAATATTAACTGCAGCTGGTGAGCAAAACAATGAATATAAAATGCAGGCGCATTTTCTTGCATAATCAATGTCTTAAGACCTCTAAACTCTACATTCATGTTGTTTGCTCCATCATAACCTTGATCACCTAATTTTGAGAAACTAAGCACGTGCTTCATAAACAGTTGATCAACAAAACCAAAAAGTCGTTCAACAATAGTCCCTTTTATATCAATATACCGTAAAACAACTGTCATTTGCTCCTTAGTTGAAATATCCGGGATTCATCAACTAAAATGGCAAACACTCTTCTCCAATCTCTGTAATAATTGTTTTTGTTGTTTCACTTACAATTGCGGCAACTATTTCTTTCTGAATCTTTGATGTTATTAGTTGACAGTTACTTGGAGCATTTTCTCTCACAATCGTTTTAACATCATCATTATGTGAAACAAGAAAATTTAGTAATTCTAGAAAGTTTCCTTCGTTTAGTGAATCGTTTGACTCATCATGCCAACGAAAAGATAATCTTTGGCATAAAAGAAAACGAATACAGTCAATGGATGCACATAAGCGAGCACGATATGCTAAAATTTGTGTTTCTTCCTGTCTAGAAAATGCATTCTGAATAATTTGTTTTTGATCCATCAAATTATCACACATCCTTTTGGATTCATTATGTGCACTGTTGTATTTTCCAACATGTTTTTCAAGTATAGCTTTATCTTTCCAATATCTAAATCCACGATTTAAAAACGTTAAATCACAACCATTTTGGGGAAAGACATAGCAATACAAACAAAATCCTGCATCTTTAGCTTCGTTATACTCCAACCAACTTCTAAATTCACTGAACTAATCTTTATTAAATCTACGAGCTTTTTGTCCCATTATAGTTTGTGGAAATTGAGCTAAATGTGGTTGACATGATCCATTTTGTAAGTAACATCTTTTCACAGAATCTTGAATATTGACCTCATAACTTGATATTGGTTGCCGCAAACCTAAATCTGTGGGTAAGTCCTCAGTTAAACTCAATTTGAGCCCTCTTACATTAAGTTTTTTGCTACTGATTTTGTCAAAAACTTATTCATCTTAACTCACAAGAACAATTGAATCTCTATTAAATGAAATTCATAAGCAAACAAGAAACAATGCTCTATTCTCTTAAATTAAATAAAAAGACTAGTACGAAAATTACCTCTCCTTAGAATGTGAGATTTCAGATTCTGGAACAAATTTCAGAAGAGAGGGCAGGTCGGCTTCTTCAGTTCTTCCTTAATTAGGGCAGATTTCAGAAGTCAGATTCTGGAACAAATTTAAGAAGAAAAAAATCAGGGCTCGGAAGATGGGGAGCGGAAATGAAGAAACCAAAATATCTACCTTAGTTAGGGCAGGTCGGCGGCTTTTTCAGACTGAAGTTCTTCCCTGCAACTTGCGGTTTATATACTTGCTACTTATATAATAGACTGCGGTTTATATATAAACCGCAGTCTATTCTAGGGTTCAGGTAGAATAGACTGCGGTTTATATATAAACCGCAGTCTATTCTACCTGAACCATAATATAGACTGCGGTTTATATATAAACCGCAGTCTATTCTACCTGAACCCTAGTATAGACTGCGGTTTATATATAAACCACAGTCTATTCTAGGGAAACACAATCCGCCTGTAGCAAACCGTGATTATTTTGACTCGGGCACGTGCCCATACATGGGTCCGCCCCTGCTTAGATGTGTTGGCGGCAAAACTCCCGTGCGTGGTCATTAACGACCAGGTAGTGAGAGTAGGGGTGCAAATGAGACGAGCTCAAGTCGAGCTTGGCAAAATTTCCAAGCTCGAGCTCGAGCTTTTCATTTCGAGCTCGAGCTCGACGAGCTCATTTATCCCAGCTCGAGCTCGAGTTTCGAGCTCGCGAGCTCGAGCTCGAGCTGCTCACGAGCTTTTTAGCTCATGAGCTTTATTTTCTTTTTTTTATATATATTTTTCATATTTTATATATATATTTTTTAAAAAAATTGGAATAAAAAACTCGCGAGCTCATGAACATTAATATTCGAGCTCGAGCTCGACTCGTAATCGAGCTCGAGTTCCACAGGCTCGAGCTCCACATGCTCGAGCTCCACAGGCTCGAGCTCGAGTTGAGCTTTCTTCAAGCCGGCTCATCGAGCTTTCGAGCCGGCTCAACTCAACTTGCACCCCTAAGTGAGAGAGATGGGGCTTTAGACCTTTAGTCATGTAACACTCCAAAAAGGACTGTGACGGTGAGAGTAGAATTTTTCCCACCGCCACCTCCGCCCCAAACAGGCCCTGTCTATTTAAAAATATTATTTATGATAAATAAAAGTATTTGAGGATGGCTGGCTATGTTCTCTATTCCCTTTTTAGTAATCTGGCTAGAATTAAGCAAAGCTCCTAAAGGCAGGAAATTTTTGATCATTTACTTATTGAAGATGTGCAAAAAGGCAAAATAATAAGATGAATAACATCGCTAGGATTGAAGATTAATTTTCATTTAACATAGAACTACAATTTCAATACCTCAATTTTGTCCAACCAGATGAACCCTAAAAGGATTTTAAAAAAATTGTGTAGCTAAAAGTATGTTCACTTTGATGGTGTCCCCCTCATGCGAAATGTGCGACAACAAGGATTGCCAACCGTCACTTTAAGCGATGGTCCAGTACTATTCCCGCCGCATTGCACGGAGGGATCTGCATGAAAGTTTGTTACACAAGGGGGAAGTCTTTGCTGAGATAGAGGGCCCTGCGGGGGTAGTTGCACCAGAAACTTGTCATTGCAGGAGGGCTAACCCGATCGAGATTTTGTCGTGGTCTTCTAATTGTCTCAAGAACCCAATACATTACACACGGCGTGTTGTGATCAAGTCTTCTACTGTGAGCACGCCGTACCCTACATTGTGCATTTTTAAAAAAAAGTATATGCGCCCCAAGATCATGAGATTGAAATTGAATGAGTTTGATTTATTGTCATTTCAAGATAAATACCAAAACTTGTTGTAACAAAATACATAGAAGTATAGATATCCAGCCAAAATGTGAGTTCAAAGTGCATGCCAAATGTTTAAGTAGACTACAAGTCTATTCCAGTCAAAGACATTGAACACCAAAGCCATCATAGCCCTTGCATAGCTCATAAACATGGAGAATATTCCGCATTTTCGCTATACAAATTCCAATAAAACAGTTCATCTCACACATTCCGGACAAAAAAGATGATTCACCTTCAGGAGTATGTATGGTGCCTGTGCCGATCCTTGTCTCGAGACGAGTGCGAGCTGTGGTATTCGCTCCGATCTATGAAAAAGCGACAAAACAATATTAACACGGAGTTTTGACCAACTAAAAAAGATTTAAAATGACACGTACCTCGAGAAGAATGATGCCTCGGTTTATCCGAGAGATCTGCCATCAACGGGCAACAAGAACAAAAGAAATTAAGATTTAAACATAACACGCCGGGCCAAGTAAGAAATGACGGGGATGAATGGTCGTGGACCTGAGATTTTGTCCTTGGAGCGATGAGTCCTTTCCTTCTCCCGGTCCTTATCCCTGTCGGACTCTCTGGCCCTACCATCGCGATCAGAGTCTCTCCCCCTGGCGTCTCGATTGCGCTCCCGGATCTTCAATCTCTCCCTCTCTCTTTCGCGATTCTTCTCGTTCGGATCTGAATTATTACCGCTCTTCGCCTTCTCCGCACCGACGTCTTTACCATCAAGTTCGGCATGCATGGTTTTAACAACCTCATCGCTCTTCCTCGACTCCTTCAACTTGTCTAGTACTGCTTTAATTTTGGCATCCTTAGAATCCTGACTGTTTGCTGACTTGGGAGTGCTGGGGTCATTAACAGTGCCATTAACAGAGTTTTCCTGAACAGAAGAACATAAAGAAAAGCGCAATATTTCTATAAGAAAAATGGAAAAAGGTGGATTTAGAAGAGGATTGGTGTCATAAATTTTATTACCTTACAAACAGGGGTGTGGGTAATTGAAGTGAACGAATCAGAATCTTTGAAGACGGATACATATTGCGCCCGTGGGAGACTGTACAGGTGAGCAAGCACTCTGCATACTTCCTCGATTCCAGCCTGATCGGCATCAAAAACAAGCCACCAGGGCGGATTTTCGGGGAGGGGAACCTGGAACCGACGCGCCGCAGCATATACGACGCCGCATGCCACAACTTCGCTCTTAAAACGAACACACAAAGTTGTTCTCAAACTACAAAATAAAAGGAAAAAAACATTAGAGATATTGAGGAAACATTAATTCAAATGTAGAGCAAGGATATTGTGCAATCAATCAATGTCTATTTCTCTCTGCATTATATATCTATACTATAGATAAGCGAAAAAGAATATTTGATTAAAGATTCGTCTTTCCAATTCTACCCTTCTTTATTATAAATTTTTTGTAAATGAATTAAATCTGTATATTTTTTTATTTCATTTTAAAAAGTATGTCACCGTCCCGTGTTAGCATAACTATAGGTTGCAGAGAGATCTTTTGAAATTACAAGAAGCTCTCTTATAAGTTAAAATTTCCCAACATCAAAGAATAAAAATATCTCTTTGGAGGAAAGCTCTGGGGAGGATCTTTTTGTGCATGAATAGTATGAAATGTAAAGTTACAGGGTAGTTTTTATACTTTCAAAAGATAGAGGGGTGCGGCTTGTAATTTTGCATACTTATAAGGGAGGTTCTGGTAAAAGACCTTATGATATATATATATATATATATATATATATATATATATATATATATATATATATATATATATCTTTATACTATAAGGAAACCCATTTCTAGGCATGGTGTAACATTCACTTGCCCAAAATACCCCCTCATCTCTTATTTTAATTTCAAAAATCAAGGATTTATGAGTAATTTCGACCTTCCCGCCGTATTATCCCGCTAAAATTTTCGGCCTACGCGTGTAATAAAATCGGGAAGATCGGGACGATGAAACCCTAAAGCAAAATAAACCCGCAACTTCCCTCCGCTCTGCCATTTCCGAACTACAGCGCAGAGCCCGTCTCCGCCGCTCCCGCAACTCTTCCCTCTCCGCCGCTCCTGCAAATCCACCGCTCTCTTCGCCCCCTTCGCCGCTCCTCACACGTTCTCGACGCAGCGCAGAGCCCGTTCGTTCTCGACGCAGTGCAGCGCAAATCCACCGTTATTTGTTTCTCTTCGCAGAGCCCGTTCGTTCTCGACGCAGATCAGCTTATTTTTGGTCTGACCTCTATTTCTCATCTCTAAACCGTGTTTTTTTTCTATCATCTGGATTTTTTAGAGGTGTAAAATGATTTCTTTTACTTCGCCTTTTTCTGAAACTACTGCTATAAAATCACGGTGCTTATTTCGCCTTCTTCTTTTACTTCGCCTTTTTCTGAAACCACTGCTAACTCTCTGTGCTCAAACTTGATTAAACTTACACATGCTTAATTACTTTCTTATTACTTTCTATTTTGTAAATACAGAAAATTTTGTGGTGAAGAGGAGGAGCACATTTTATTTGCTTTTGAAATCTGTTGGAGGTTGGTATTGATGCACATTTTATTTGCTTTTGAAATAATATGCTGTGAGACAATTCTAACATCTTTATTAGTCTTCGATCTTTATACATGCTTTGGCCACTTGCTGAATATGCATTGGGATCTAACATCGAATGCCTGTGAGCAGCTATAAAACAGAGGATATAATGCTTTTACCTAACTCCGAATGTCTTACACATGCTTGATGTATTGCCCCAATGAAATTAAAAAGCCTAAATATGTTAGATCTCAGTGCCCTCAAGGATATTATGCTACATCCCAAATATGCTTTGTTAACCTCATTGTTTAGAATGCATAAATATAACCCCTTTGTTAACCTTCTCAGATATGACTAAATCTGAATTATTAACATGCCAAGGGTAGTAGTCAAGTATATTTTTCAGCATCTTTAACCACTATTGGAGGTTGGTGCCTTTGTTAACCTTCTCAGATATGACTTAATCTGAATTATTAACATGCCAAGGGTAGTAGTCAAGTATATTTTTTCAGCATCTTTAACCACTGTTGGAGGTTGGTATTGATGCACATTTTATTGGCTTTATGTCACATATATGAAATGAAAACCACCCATCTTTATCATGGATTTTATTGTGGATTTTGATAGTTTTGATGTGGTGGATAACTTTTTATAGGAGATGCAACATTGTGATTTTGTAGAAGTTTAATTTTTGTAGGTGTCTTGACTCATTTGTTCATTATTTTTTGTGTGAAGTCAATTAATTATGTATGATATTATATTTTATGGGTTTTATTGTGACGGAGGAGCACTTTCTGGGTGAAATTCTCCTCATCTTATCGGAGCAACATAATGAGCCGGGCTGAAGAAACAAAAACTTGAGAGTAATTTAAATCAACATATTTGATTAAATTTTAAGCTTGGGTTTTTTTTATTTGTTTCTTCAGCCGTCGATCTAATTTGTAAGCACCGAGCTCAGTCAGTTAGTCAACATATTTGAGAATTTAGATTTCTCAATGTTTTACTCCATTAGTTTCAAATTTGAGGCTCACTTAATTTGTCCGCTGTTCTCATGGCAAAATGTCCAACAAACGTATTTTTAAAATGTACAGCACCTGTGTTGTGTTTGGATAAATCAATAGAAATATATTTGTGTTCCATTTGTAAAAAAGACTTATTATTAATTTAGTTTTTTCTGATCACAGTTCAGATTTATATAAAAAATTATTATTAATTTTGGTTTTAAAATGAGCTTACACATATTTGTGCATATTAATTTTGAGCAATCACATTATATCCCTTCTGAATTATATGTTTGATCACATTAATGTGTTCCATTTGTAAAAAATACTTATTATAAATTTAGTCTTCTCTGATCACAATTCAGATTTTTATAAATAATTATTATTAATTTGTGTTTTAAAATGAGCTAATTATTATTAATTTAGTCTTCTCTGATCTCGCTTAATTATATGTTTAATTTTTAGTTTTGTTTAGTTTAATTTTCAGTTTTGTTTTGTTTCTTCAGGATATGCATGTTCAATAATTAAAGATAATTACCTGCTTCTAACAACCAATGTTGTCCGCCTTCGACCAATGCCCCCCGACTAATGTCGCCGCCCCCGACTAATGTCGTTGCCCCCGACTAATGTCGCCGCCCCGGACAAATGTCGCCGCCCCCGACCAATGTCGCCGCCACCGACCAATGTCGCCGCCCCGGACCAATGTCGCCGCCCCCGACCAATGTCGCCGCCCCCGACTAATGTCGCCGCCCCCGACCAATGTCGCCGCCCCCGACCAATGTCGCCTCCCCTGACCAATGTAGTCGCCCTCGACCAATATTGCCTCCCACGACCAATGTCGCCCCCACGACCAATGTCGCTTCCCCCGACCAATTTTGCCGCCCACGACTAATGTCGCCCGCACGACCAATGTCATCTCCTCGACGAATGTCGCACCCACGACGAATGTCGCCCCCACGACAAATGTCGCCCCCTCGACAAATGTCGCACCCTCGACAAATGTCGCACCCTCGATAAATGTCGCACCCACGACGAATGTTGCCCGCACGGGGTCCCCCGTGCACGACTGCTTGTATATATATATATATATATATATATATATATATATATATATATATATATATATATGTATATAGGGTCCCCTTAATATACGCGTAACGCGTATATTAAAAAAAACGTGGAACAAGGATTGGCCGAAATCCAACGGCCAGAAAAAATATGCGCGTGACAGGGGGGGCGGCCAACTTTAAACAAATCTTCAAGACATATTCCTATAGTTAGATGATCTACAGATAGCCCAACTTTCAACAAATAATCAAATATTATGATAATAAATATAGGCTATTGTTATACGCAGATCAAAATCCTCTATCCACAAATCAAATATCTAACAATTTATTTGAATTAAAGGTCATCTATCCTCAAACCAAATGTCTAACCAATAATTCAAGAAATAAAAAGTCAGGTGCATTTTTACAATTTTTTTCCTTTTGCAATTTGCCCTTACTGTAACACCTCGCAAACTTGCACAATGTTCTTACTGAAATCACTCTATTTATTTTAAGATTTCAAGTGTCCATATAATAGTTAATCTTTTGTGCTGAAGACTTCTAAGTAAATATATACACTAATAAATTAGATGAAGAAAATCTAATACTATTTTTGCTAAGATGGAATACCATGTAATTGTAAGAATGAATTTTTGTTTTTATTTTATTTAGTCTTCTGCAATGATCCGCAGATAACAAAAATATCTACAGATAATAATTATGGTTCTCTTTAGAGCTGTGAATAGTAAAAATATGCGCATATACGATTTCGCTCTACGTATAACAATTCCCTAAATATATGAATCCTCAACTTCTCTTCATTCAACCAAAACTACTTAAATAAGGCAATGTTTGATGGGCCGCAGGCAATTACCAGCATATTTTGGGCGTCTCACAGAGTAAAATATACCGTGCTGTGAATCTCCTGCAGAAGCACGCTGATTTACGCAAAAGAGCTATGTGCATATTCACCATTTCTTATAACGTAGGAGCATTATACCAATCAGTAAATTATTTTTAAGTTTCTTCAAGAAACCAACATAAATATGAAATTACGAATACTGCATTACAATACAAATTCAAAATTCTATCTTTTAGTCGTCATGTAAAAATAAACAAGAGAAAGGACTGATAGACCGCTTCAGATTTACAAGTAACTATGGACAGAATATTAGTCATGCGGGCTAGCTAGAATCTTTTTTAAGTTTACTATATAAGTATAAATAAACAAATAATTATCTACTGAGATATCTCTTAGGCCAAGTATACCTAAATTAGCAACTATCCCTTCAATATTGTATATTTTGATTATAATAAGTAATATTATCTTTTTCAGATCATGACAGATTCAAGATATGAACAAATCATGTACGCAATTTTCAAGGAATTTATGGCCTACTGGGTATGATGTTGATGAATTTTTGTGGTTTCCTGATGCCTACTTTTGGCATCCTCACCCCTCGCCCCTGATTTAGACAACTATATACACTATCAATGGCTGTCTTAATCTTGTTTAACTCTATAGGAATGCAAACATTTGAATTAGTTGGATTCCTCCGGATCTTAACCCGTCACCTGCATAGAGTCACCTCATTCAGAGAAAACATGATCTCGTTTATCAAACTATGGGGGAATTGATATAGTGCGGTGACATGCTTTAGAGAATTATTGTAATTGTAGAAATTTGGATTGCGGAGCAGGAAAATATTGTATTTCTTTCACTCATTCAAAAAGAATACAAGGATTTGTGAAGGAGTGAAAACTCAACTTCAAACTAAGATGTGGGACTAAACCTAGGAAGCACCGGTACGGGTACCGGGTACGATACGTATCCGGTACGGCGGTACGGCAAAGTTTTAAAATCAAGGATACGGGTACGGCGGGATACGTTGTATTAAATATAATAAATATATATGTATATATCACAAATACAATTATAAATTCTCAAAACAATAAAACATGAATCATAAATAATCAATTGAAGTACAAGTCCATAACTAATGCAATATAACATGAAGTACTTAGACATAAGCTGTTCATAATTATTTCAAATAAAACGATGTTCATCACTCATTTTCTTCATCTTCCTCCATATTGTTGGAGATCAAGGCATCTTCAATTTCTGGCTCATCTAAAGACAAGTTGGCAACCGTAAGCATGCCAACTCCATCAAAAGGATTTGCCCATGCATCTCCTCCTATATCCCACATTCTACTCATTCCTTGACTGTAGATTTCGTTTCTCCTCGATAATAAGCGTAGATTACCATGCACGTACACCAAATCATCAGCTCGTTAAGGTAGAATTTTGTTTCTTCTCAATGAGTGAATGAATATGTGCTCCAATTTCTCTCGCAGCAGGACGATGAAGAAGGTTGACCTAACAACTTCAAAGCAATTTTTTGTAATTTAGGTGTCGAAGTTCCATAGTAATTCCACCAATCTTTGGGCAATAATGAAACTCTACTCTCCAAACATCTGGCTCACTAAAAGCTTGACCAAATCCCGTGAACCTAGAGAACTCGTTGATTACTATATTTCTCTCCACCACATCAGGAAAATATCTTCTTAAGCATTATGAAACGATAATACTTTGGGAGTCGCTTTGCATTTTTCTTCTGATGTAGCAACCAAAGTGGCGCATTATCATCCCTACCTGCAGAAGAGGATCGTCGAAGGCCGGATCGATGAAGGCGCAGCGTGCGGGATCGTCGAAGGCGCGTGCGGGATCGTCGAAGGCGCATGCGGGATCGTCGAAGGCACGTGCGGGATCGTCGAAGGCCGCAGCGTACGGGATCGAAGAAGAAGAGGAAGGCCGCAGAAAGGATCGTTGATGGCCGTCGCTGTGGGAAGAAATGCGGAACGCGGGATCGGCGAAGAAGGAAAAGGCGATGCGCTGCGGGAAGAAACGAAATGCGGAAACAAAACTCGACCGAAACCTAATATCGCGTATCAGCGCGACCATACGCGTACCCGTACTGGAAACGTACCCGGTACGAGTACGAGCCTAAATAAGACGTATCCATGCTTCATAGGACTAAACTATACATGCCAAAAGTGGGCCTTTAGATAGGCTTTTACATGGTTAGGTCAATTCTTCTACACTCTCACGCAAGCTTGGAGTATACAGATTATAGGCACCAAGTTTGGAAATGAACTGCTGGTGTAGTGGGCGTGGTAAGACCTTGGTGAGAACATCAGAAATTTGCTTGAAAACAGGTACATGTCGCAAATCAAGTTTGTGTAGCTGAACCTTTTCCCGGATGATATGACAATAAACTTTAATATGTTTGGTATGTTCATGAAGAACAAGGTTCTTGGCGATACTTGATTATCAGAATAGAGAACAGCCGGAGAGAGGAGTTTCGTACCAAGATCAGTAAAAAGATTTTCCAACCACGTGAATTTAGAAATAGTAGACGCCATTGAACGATACTCAGCCTCTGCAGACAAGCGAGCCGCCAACGTTTGCTTTTATGCTTCGTTAGGTGACCAATGTCCTCATAAGCATATGCAATAGTTGCTCGTAGACCGACAATCATCGAGATAACCGGTATAGTCTGCATCAGAGTAAACAACAAAGGATAAAGAAGATGATGGCTTATTCACAAGCCCTTGTCCTGCAAACCTTCAGATACTGAAGGATCGACATCCTGAAGGTGGGAGATCCAAGGTGCACGCATGAACCAGCTAACCACCCCAACAACAAAGGATATATCAGGTTGTGTGACAGTCAAATAGATGAGTTTGTCAGTGACGATAGTACTCTGGATTAAGAATAAGTAGACCAGAGTCGGATATACGAGCGCAGAGCTTATGGTTGTCCATCGGTGTGTCAGCAAGCGTGCATCCAGAGAAGCATGAATCGTGAAGAAGGTCGAGACAACCTCCTAAGTTCGTTGGGTAGCAAGATCCAACATCAGAGGTTGGTGCTAAAGCTAGGCCTCGATGGGTGTCTTGTATTGGGCTACAAAGGATGTCAGGTCACCGTCCGAACCAGGCTCAATGGTTTAGAGGACCCGAAATATATCAAACAAATGTTGAAGGCTATCATGTCCAGAGTATAAAGACTTCAGTTCATCCCACAAAGCCTTTGCGGTCTCGTGGTGCATGTCCATGTCTATGTTATCAAGGCGCGCGCCTGAGGCGCCAGGCGCACGGGGCGCAAGTCGATGCGCCTTAGCAAGCCCAAGGCGGGCGATATGCCTCAGGCGCGCCTAGGCGCGCGCCTCATGCGCCTGCAGGGCGCAATTCAGGCGCGCCTGAATGCATGAAACGGTTTTAAACCGGTTCAGGCAATACGCGGCCTTATATAATTCGCGATATAGGGCGATTCAATTCATTTCCGCAAAGTCTTCTAGGGTTAGCCAGTGTCCCTCTCGCCGACTGCCCGTCCAGTCCTGATTTCTCCTCTCTTCTCCTTGCTTCTCGCCGAAGTCGCCATCGTTCATCTCGCCGGAGACGTAGAAGGAGTAGCCGGTCGTCGACGTTGTTCTCCTGCACCTATTTCTCGCCGGAAACTCCTTCATCCTCTCATCTCCTCCTTTAACTGTAAGATTCATTCTCCAATTTTTGTTATGGCTGCCGTTTCTTCCAATTTTTATTATGGATTTATTAGGAAGATGAACAGTATTTTTGTTATGGCTGCCGTTTCTTTCAACTTTAATGAAAATCGTGGGTCTTTTACTTCTGATTAGTTGATTAAGGGATTGATGTATGTGTGCTGCCCGTTAGGTGAAGGAATTGGTTGAGTTTGCTGGGCTTGCTAATTTCTGTTGTTGAAAAAGTGACTGTTGCTTGTGATTCCCGTTGGGTTGAGGGGATCACTGCTAGGACTGATCTATTGTAGTAATAGGTAAATAAAGCTTGTTGTTGTTGAGAGATAGGGATTAGTTTAGTTGAGTTAGGAAAGTTGAATAGGTAAGTAAAGCTTGTTGTTACTGGGCTTGTGATTCCCGTTGTTAAGCCATTTTTTGCAATCATTCATAAGGATAAGGATGAACTCTTCATCCAGTTCACTGTTTTACAGTGAACTGGATGAAACCCAGTGCACTGTAAAACAGTGAATTGGATGAAGCCCAGTTCACTGTTTACAGTGAACTGGGCTTCATGCAGTTCACTGTTTACAGTGAACTGGGCTTGCAGTTCACTGTAAACAGTGAACTGGGCTTCCAGTTCACTGTTTACAGTGAACTGCAAGCCCAGTTAACTGTAAACAGTGAAATGGAAGCCCAGTTCACTGTTTACAGTGAACTGGGCTTCATGCAGTTCACTCTTTACATGAAGTTACCATGAAGTTCGTGTCCCTTTGCTAAATAATGAAGTCACTGAAGTAAAAGACATGATGAAGACATACGAGGATGAGTGGAGGGTTTTTGGGTGTTCCATTATGGCTGATGGATGGACAGATCGGAAACAAAGAACATTAATTAATTTTTTAGTCAATTCGCCAAAAGGTACATTAGTCATTAAAGAGCCTACTACACCGTTAGTCATTAGAGAGGATAATACTCCATTAGTCCTCAGAAATGCTGATGATATCGATGATGAAGAAGAAGAATACAACGAAGAAGAAGAAGAATATAACGATAGTGGAGAAGATGATGAAGACATAGTCTTTTCAGAGGATGAGTAGACATGTGAGTAATAAATTATTTAAATTTCAGAGTATTTTAATTATTTTATTTAAAAATAGTGCATATTTGATTCAAGTTTTATTTATGTTATTGAACTTTGGTGTGCTTATTACATTGTCATTCATTTTGTTGTGATTTTTCAAGCTAGCATTTTACTCTCGTTTTGCTCAATATAAATTTGGGTTTGTTATTACTTTTTCTATAGTAAGGGTGTTTGATTCATGTTGTCTTTCTGATGCCACGCTTTGAAAGAACATTATAATTTTATTTAGAGGTGATCTAGATGTTGGCCTAAATTGGTGGATGAGTTAGTTCAGTTTTTTGTTTCCAAATTGATATAAAAAACAAAAATAGGAAGAACATGTGCTAATTGGGCGTCCAATTCGCTCAATTTCAGCGAATTGGGCGCCCAATTCGCTCAATTTCCTTTTTCCCCACTTTATTGCGCCTCACATGCCTCAGGCGCGCGCCTGCGCCTTACGCCTAGGCTCCAGGGCCCCTTTGCGCCTCGGTGCGCCTTGCGCCTTTGACAACATAGGTCCATGTGATATGATTCACTGTCTATGGAGTTGAAAATCCATGACTGTACGCGGCCATCATCCCGAAGCCATTGCTTGGTAGGCTCAACAGGGATGCCGTGAGGACATGATGAGGAAGACATTTCGTCTGGAGGACTCTGCGCATAAAATGTACCCACTCAACAACAATTTTCTTCCCAGTGAGGGAGATGGTGGTAATTCAGAGTTCATGCCAGACGTTAGGGATATGTGTCAGAGCGAATACGGGAAGGGTACAGGAAGCGGACATAACATTTGTTCCCGCGTGATTAGACATTTCTGCGAGTAATCAACATGGGGTAAAGGATTTGCGAGCTCTGGAAGAAGCTGCCTGGAAGGGGGGTTTGCGAGCTCGAGGGGTGTTGCGAGCTCTAGATGGGCAAGTACGACAGGAAGGGGCTACGAGCTCCAAAGGGGTGAGTATGACAGAGAGTTGTGAGTACATGAAATGGAGAAGTAACGACATAGAAATGCGAGCTGCAAGCTCTGGAATGGAGGTGGCCGCAAGTGCGGAAACAGAGAAGTAGCAACTGCAGTGAGTTGGGAATCAGAGAAGAGTAGCGACTTCTAGAAGGAAGGAGGTTGCAGGCCTTGTAGGACAAGGTAGTTGCGAACTCTAAAGCAAAAGCAGTGACTTCTGCAAGATGAAGCAGCGACTTCAGAAGCAGAACCTCGTGCAAGGTTGAGCGGTAAGCCCGGGCGGAGGAGCGGTGGTTCTTGTTCCGTAAAGAAGTGGAAGGACCAGCGGAGGAGGACTGCGAGTACGCGACCGGGGGGGGGGGGGGGTCGGCGAGAAAGATAGCAGGAGCTATGAATAGTCTAAGGCAGGGGTGGGAGCCTATTTCCAGAGACGGAGAAGCACCGTAACGGGCAAGCGCGAGATGGAGAAGTTGTGAGTACCTGCAAAAAAAACAAAGATATATATATATCTTTCACTATTATAAGGGAAAAGTTGTATTTGGTGAAACATTCAAAAATACCAATTATGCCCTCATTTTTATATTTTAATGACTTGACATATATTATAACATATTTCAAAAAAATAAAATACAATGTCCATTCAAGTAATTACATCATCAAAAAATTAGAAGTAATGATGAAAATCTATTTAAAATCAAAAAGGTTTTTAGTAGAGCTCCTACACCTACTATGGTAGGTTGTCATTAGGCATGTCAGCGATCTATTCAAAAAAGGTTGTCATTAGGCATATCAGTGGTATTTTCGAGGAGATGACATTAAAATAATCAACTTTATTAAAGTCAAAATTAATATTTTTAGGTCAAAACGTATATTGTTTTACAAAATAAAAATTGTAATATTTATGTATATTTTTTACGGTCATTTTGAGTACTCATATGTATATGTTGCGGGCGCAGTCCGCTTTGATGTGGGTGCAACCCGCCTTGATGCGGGCGCAACCCGCCTTGATGCGGGCGCAACCCGCACCGACCCGTTGGGGGCGGGCGAAGCTTGCCGTCGCCGGCCGAGTACTGTCGCGCATGGCCATAGGGGCGGAGCCCCATGTCAACGACAAATGTCGCCGCCCATGACAAATGTCGCCGCCCACGACAAATGTCGCCGCCCACGACATGTCGCCGCCCACGACAAATGTCGCCGCCCACGACAAATGTCGTGCCGCCCACGACAATTGTCGCCGCCCACGACAAATGTCGTTCCCACGACAAATATCGCACCACCGGCGAATGTCGCACCCCGGCAAATGTCGCACCCCGCTGAATGTCGCACCCCGCCGATTATCGCACCCCCGCCGAATGCCCCCAGGGCCAAAGGCCCGTGCCTGTCACTTATATATATATATATAGGAAGGAGCGAAAATTCAACTCCAAAGCAACAAGTGGGACTAAGCTATATATGCAAAATACGGGTATTTACATGGGTTTAAGCCAATTCTTCTACAGTAATAAATACATTTCTATCTATTATGATAATTATAAGTTTGCATTTATTTCATACATTTCTATCTAATATAACCTCCACTAAAATTACATATCATTTATTGAGTCTTATATTGATTGTGTTAAATTTCCACTTACATTGGTAAATGTCTCGTAGATTAAAATCATGCATCTGCAAAAATCATACACAAGGCATCTTACTTCACATCTCTTTTATTATAATAACTAAAGGGCAACCCGGTGTACAAAGCATCCCCACACAGCGAGGGTCCAGAGAAGAATCCCACCACGAAGGATGAAATATAGGAAACCTTACCCTGCATTTTTGCAAGAGACTGCTTCCAAGACTCAAACCCGTGACCTCAAGGTCACACGACAACACCTTAACTGATGCGCCGTGACTCCCCTTCCAGGATGCAAAATAAGGGAACAACACTCTGCTTGTCCCCTTGCTGTATTTTTGTTTGTTACAAGTCGCCATTATGAGTGGGGCTACCCGGTCTCCTGCTATTTTTTGGGTTAAGAAAAATATTGGGCGCGGCAACCGCGATAATTAGAGAACCACTATGGATTGACTATATCAGGGGTGGGTAAGGACAGGTGGCGCATGCCCGAGTGTGCGTGAAAGCGGATCTTTCCATGCAGCCGCGGTGTGGGTCAGCAGTCGGGTTCAGAAATGTTTGTAAGGGGTGGAATATGAGGAGCTCGATCTCCTCCTCACTTTGTTGCTTTTGGGCTTCGTTGGGGCAGCTCCACTCAAGGTATTCTACATATGACCTGTCAAGTTTGGAATAAGCATATACATATATAGTAGGTCTATGTTGTGTTCCGCCTCTCCATAATTCTCGCCTGATTTTCCTCTTGGCCGGCCCGCTTTTTTGGAGATCGCTCAAAATTTGTCCTCCCCTAAAAATCATCCCGTAATGGAGGAAAATTGATTCTCTTTGCCTTGATTGGCAGTCGTCCCTCCTCTCTACCCTTTTAGGATTTTCTCCACTATATAAAGAGGAGTGGCCGGCCCTCCACGTGTGTGCAGAGAAGCAGTCTTCGGCGTTCTTCTTCCAGGCGGGTGCTTAGTTGCCGATCTCCACCCAACTGTCGGAGCAGCAATTTTCCGACAGAGAGATATTCGGCTTCTTCCTCTCGGTTGGCTTCTTCCTCTCAACCAACGAGTTCTTCTCGCCGCCAAGTTCTTCTCTAGCCGTCGAGTTCTTCTCTCGCCGCCGGAACTATTTTCTCGTCGCAACATGTACGAGTGTACGACCGGATCTTGGAGGATTTGAGATTTCCATCATTTTCTCTGTCTATTCTTCTCTGTCCCACAACATGATTAGTGATCATGCAGTGGTGATCATGGTAGGCAAAAGTGGTGATCATGGTAGGCAGCAGTGATGATCATGGTAAATAGTTGAGCATGTGATAACTTTCTCTCAAGCGACCTCCTGCACAGCCTTGCAAAAGCGGTGGACTACGATGTTGACATGTCAGTTTATTTGGGCGACAAACAATGTTTAGTGATCTCGAGTCGTTATGCCCAAGTTCCAATCATGCTAGGCTCCTCTTATAGATTTATGCCTCTTCAACTTAGGAAGTCTTGATGTTATATCAAGGGTAGCGTGATAGCAAAAGTTGGAGAGATTCAAACAAACTGGTCCATCTTGAAAATGACATTTGCAGTAAACGAAGCCCAACACCACCTCAGGAGTGGCGTTTCTCTGACCGGATCTTTGGTAGGAGTTCAATCCATTGTCCATACAAATGATCTAATGATTGATGCCCACCAATGGTTGATCGACTCTTCTTCCAGTCTCTTGTCAATTGCTTCAAAGTCACCAGAGTATGTGGCGCTTTTGCATAATACAAGCCGATTTTTAGTGATCCTTCGGTCTCATCCTCGTCTCGACTCTTTGATCATTGCATACAACTCCAACCAGACGCCACAACTCTTTCATTGTGGATGCACCGATATGTACACACCCATAAGGGTGAGATTGAGCACTTAGTGGCCGAGACCATCACATAATTCAATCGAGCTCAAGTCCCTTTTTCCAGTCCAATCCTTCTCGTCCATACGAAGGATGGAAGCTAACGCTTTTCTGTGGAAAGATCAATTGAACTACCATTACGAATAGACACTTGATTCACGCCATGTGAAAGCTATTTGATGAGCTACATGGAGTTCAGTTATTCTCAAAGTTAGACCATCATACATTCAGGTGCACTCTATTGAGCTGGACAAAAAGAACTTTCCCACTTATGATGGACATTACACGCTCCTAGTTAGCCTTTTGGTCGAACTCAACGCTCCACCCACCTTCCATGCGACAATGAATGACATCTTCTGGTCACATTTACGTAAATTTTTAATCGTATTTTTGATGATTTCTTGGTGTATAGCGCTTTGTGGCAGGATTATTCTACCCAAGTTCTCAGCCTCATCACCATCAACAGACTGGGAACTGTAACAAGTGCTCCTTCAGAATGCCACAATTGGAGTATTTCAACCATGTGATCTCAATTGTTGGCGTAGCTATGGATTCTGCTAAGGTATCCATCATTCTGGAATGGTCAATACCCACATTCTGGAATGGGCAATATTGGTCTGGAGGTCCCAAAATATATCAAACAAATTTTGAAGGTTGTCCTTCCCAGAGTATAAGAATTTCAATTCATCCCACATAGCCTTTGTGGTCTCATGGTGCGTATTCATGTGATATGACTCACTATTAATGGAATTGAGAATCCAAGACTGCATGCGACCATCATTTCAGAGCCATTGATCGGTAGACTCAACAGGGATGTCGCGAGTGACATGATGAGAAAGACATTTCATCTGGAGGATTCAGTGCACAAAATACACCAAGTCACAAAATTTTTTCTTCCCAACGAGGGAGGTAGTGGTAATTCAAAGTTCGTCCCAAACGTCAGGAATAGGGGTAGGATCTAGTGTGGGACGGGTAGAGGAAGCGGATGCAACATTCGTTCCCACGTGATTAGACATTGATGGGAGTAATTGAAATGAGGTAGAGGGTTTGTGAGCTCTGGAGGAAGTAGCCTCGAAGGGGGTTTGTGAACTCGAGGGTGCGAGAGGGGGGAGTTGCTGCGAGCTCAAGAGGGGCAAGAACGACGAGGGGCTACGAGCTCTGGAGGGGCGAGTACGACAGGGAGCTATGAGTACAGGAAATGGAGAACAATGAATTCAGAACGAGAGCTGCGAGCTCTGTGATGGAGGTAGCTGCAAGTACGGAAAAGGAGAAGCAGCGACTGCGGTGAGTTGCGAATCTGAGAAGAGGAGCAACGAATTTCAAAAGGAATGAGGTCGACGGCCCTATAAGACAAGGTAGCTGCGAGCTCTAAAGAAAAAACAACGACTTCGACGGGATCCGCAAGAAGCAGAGGCAAACCAAGGCAAAGGAGGATCGGTGGTTCATGTTCTATGGAGAAGCGGCAACACCAGCAGAGGAGGATTGCAAGTACACGGGCGGAGGGGGGGGGGAGAAAGTCAATAGGGGCTGCAAATACACTTGGCTTGCCTATAAAAAGGCGGGGGTGGAAGGCCTATTTCCAGAGACAAATAAGCACTGAAATGGGCAAGCGTCAGATGGAGAGGCTGTAAGTACATGCAAAAACTCATATGGAAGAAAAAATACGCAAACGACGGCAGCTTCATTGTCGAGAGTTCGATCTGAGGATTTGAGTGGCTCTGATACCGTGTAAAAATTTGGAATGCGGAGCAAAAAAAATGTTTTATTTCTTCACTCATTCAAAAGAATACAAAGTTTTGTACGAAAATTCAACTTCAAAGAAAGATGTGGCGCTAAACAATACATTTTTATCTATTATGACAATTATAATTCAGCATTTATTTTATATTAGGAGTTATTTTTTAATATTGCATTTTAAAGGACATTAGTAATTACTCCATTTAGGTAACTGCAACTTTAAATACGGTCAAATATTATTCCATAAGGAGTTTGTGCTCAGTAATTGATATGACGCTAATGAATACGCTACAAAGCGAAAGAAGTTGAAAATTATGGCGTTGCCTTATGTATTACTCAGCCTCCTTTGCGTGGCAGGTTGTTGAGCATTCCAATAGTCCTAGACTACTCGGGTCTTTCCCTTCAGTCTAACATTTAGCACAAGTGGGATTTGTTAATTTAATTAGAAAACATCGTAGTTGAGTGCGACACAATCAACATATGACATGATATGCCCACGGACACTCAGGGGGTAAGCGAGGCGCACGCGGGAGCCATCCGATTATGGGTGAGTGGGGGGGGGGGGGTATTCTCACAAAGCCATGTCTCCACTCTCGGAGGGCCAGAAGGGGAGGGCAACAGGGTCTTTTGCGCAAAAAGTAAACTCCTACATGAGGAGTGATGAGGAAAGGGTTAGGGCATCTTGGATCAATCAAAATTTTATAGTAGCAAAGTGTTGGGTGTTATGGTCCCATTACTCGTTATCAATTCCTTTTATATATGTTTTATTAAGTCATTATTTAGAGTTGTTAGACATGTGTCTTCATTTTATATTTGTATCGGTGGTAGTTCCATCTTGTTGTTGGCATGCCTTATGTGTCGTTTTGAGTCAATAGTGTCTGTGAGTATTTTCTTTTATGTTTGGGCAAATTTATGGTCTATGTCTTTGAGTAATCTTAAATGACACTCTTAATACTTCTCTTCTCTAACTATTCAAGTTAGGATTAGCATCCCTCTTTCGTCTTCATTGCCCTTTTTCTACTCTGGTTGAGCTCGGCTCCAGTGTATCTCTGGTTGAGCTTGACTACCATGTATTTCCACTTCCATCGCCACCCTCGGACAAGATATTGATGAACTACGGGTTAGTCTATGAGAACTTAGTATTAGAGTCATTTGATTCGCCTGGTCCCTTCCGAAAACCACCCATCAAGAGTTTTGCTCTAGATGACGCTTACCGAAGTCAGGGTTTCTATCGTAGGTAATCCATACAACTGCATCTGTTATCGTCAAAACTAAAACGAGGCATCCAGTGGCATGTGAGTTGGTGTTCTACGAAGTCCCTTCGACGCGGTTCAATGACCTTGTCAACCAATTCTAGCTCATCGATCATTCCATTGAGAAGTTGACGTATTCTTCAGAGTGAACCAATCATCCAATCCCCAATTCCAAAGCCCTCCTTGACTAGTTAAAGAGAATTCGTCCTTACTCCCACATTGACGTTTCAAAGAACTGCTCCAGTCGATTGTCTCCTGTCAATCATCCATGTTGTGCTATCGACCATCACAGCAAACCCAAAGTCACCTGCCTCCCCTTCAATTGAGTCGCACGAACACACTATATGATTTAATTTCAAGCCATATATCATCAGTTGTCCTGCTCATTAAGCCCCAATTTACAACGATATCTGGTGCATCCACTAATCACTATAACACTCAACCATACTAGTCAAATTCATACATCACACAGACCAATCTGACACAAAAACCTTCAAGAGGTCCCCTTCAGAAGACGGTCATTGCCGCCACTCGATCCATGTAGCGACCTCCACACCTCAAATAAGCAATCACAATCATTGTTTAACGAATGGCCCCAACAAAGAGTTGGGCCTGCTAACCTATGCAGAGGATGAGAAGATCACCATGTTGGACTTTGATGCTCTGGTGTTGAGGGAAGAACCCCTCTGCTTAATTCTAAAATGCAACTTACCCGCTTGGAGCCGCCCCTCTACTTTGGGGGTGGTATTTAGAGACCCACACCATGAAGCTCTACGACATGATTAGTGATCAAGCGGTGGTGATCATGGTAAAAGTGGTGTATGCCACAACTTCCTCTTAAGCGACCTTATACACAGCCTTGCAATAGTGGTGGACTACGATACTAACATGTCAGTTTATTTGAGCAACAAATAGTGTTTAGTGATCTCGGGTCATTATGCCAAGGTTCCAATCACGTTGGGCTCATGTTTCACTATAGATTTTTGCCTCTTCAACGTGGGCAGTATTGATCCTAATTAAGGGTATCATTATAGAAAAAGTTGGAGAGATTCGAACAAACTGGACCACCTTGACAATGACATTTGCAGTAAACAAAGCCCATTAGATCTCTGACCAGATCTCTGGCAGGAGTTCAATCCATTGTCCATACTAACGATCCAATGTTTGACGACCTCCTATGGTTGATCGACTCTTATTCCAGTCTCATGCTAGTTGCTTCAAAGTCACCAAAGTATGCGACACTTTGCAGATTACCTGTCGATTTTTGGCGATCCATTGGTCTTATCCTCGTCTCGACCCATCGACCATAGCATACAACTCCAACTAGACATCACAACACTTTCAGTGTGGATACATCGATATGTACACGCCATAAGGGCAATATTGAGCACTTAGTGGTCGAGACCATCACATAATTCAATTGATCTCAAGTCCTTTTTCCAGTCAAATCATTCTCGTTCATAAGAAAGATGGAAGCTAACGCTTGCAGGATTTTGTTAACCGTCGCAATTGATGCAGATGTTGATGCCATCAAAGTCGGACGTTACAGGTGATGCAGATTTTGTTGTAGTCGAACATCAAAGTCAGCCGTCGCAGGCGATGCACAGAATCGTCACAGGCAATGCAGATGATCCAGTGGGGTTGTGCCCAAATGACTGAGGACTAAGAAAACAAACTCTTAGCATCGCCTATAGACTTAAAATAACAAAATGAATAAATAATGACAAGAATAGAAACAACAAGAATTGTAAATGTAAAGGACATGAACGAATAATTTATGCACATAAACATTCCTGCCATTATTATACTATTTTACTTCTTATTACTGATTATTATATCATTTTATGGCTTATTACTAATTTTCATACAATTTTACTACTTATTATGATTATGAATTACTATATTATTTACTGCTTATTACTGTGTATTAATTTCATTATTCAGCTTAATTACATCATAATTAATAGAATATAATTTCTATGCTTATTGTCACTAATCCTTTGTGTTTGCATGTACATCAGCTAAATAGATAAAATCTCATTTAGTCCTTATGACTAACTGATGCGGAGCAAAGACGAGGACGAGCTTTGGGCCCATTTGGGGCTGATTTGGAGACTTACCATATGTGGCGTGCCCGGATCGACGATCTGACTCTGTGGATGTGTCTGAATTCACGTTGCGAATCAATTTCATATATAGCTTTGTACTTTTCGGATTTTATTTTATGTAGTTTTGGCCCAGAGACCAATGGCCAATCATAGCCGTTGATTCCGGGTGCCTTAATTTTTATTTCTTATAAATAGGAGGTTTAGGGCTGCCGTCATTCTCATTGCTGAAATTTGGAGACTTCTCTTCCTCATTTCCGGTGATCTCTCCGCGGTGCCGACTCCGTGGAACCCGTTGGTGACGACTCCTTGGGTAAGGTTTTGTATCTTGGTATTTTTCCTCCTCCCCCACCCTCCTTCTTTCCTTTTTTTGTTGTCCCGCCCCTGCAAACAGCCACCAACCCTTCAGCCTGCTGTCCAGCCTCCTACAAGCCTGCTGTCCAGCCTCCTACAAGCAACCGACCACCATCTGGATCCCATCCAGCCGCCCCAACCACAGCCCAGCACAGCCGCTACCTCCTCCTCCCAGAGCCATCGGCCGCCCTTCCCCTCCAACAAGCGGCTGGCCTTGCTGTTTTCCCAGGCACAGCCAGCCAACCACCTCCAAAACAGGCTTACTTTCTTGTTTCCCCCCAGATCCGGTTACCACCACCCTCCTTAGCCGCCGCCACCCTCCACCCTTGCTGCCACCGCCCCTCCACCACTCAAATTTGGGACATTTCAGCCCAGATCTACTCCTCCCTACCCTCTATTTGCTGCCACCTATTCTCCAACCCATGGATCCACTTCCCAACACCCGATCATCGCAAATCTGTCCAATTCTGGTATTTTAGCCCGGTTCCAGCCATCTCCCTCCCCGATCCAACCCTCCTAATCCCCAATCAGCCCCTCCCTTACCCGGTCCGGCCCACCAACCACTGAAATCCCTCTTTGAGCCCTCCAAAATTCAGATCTACTTCATTGATAGCAACCCTAATATTTTTGTGGTGTTTTGGTATTCAGTTGCAAAATATTGTTATGGTATGATTATTTGATGTTTGTTTGGGATTAATGTTTATTATGTTATTTCTAACTGCAGGAAAGGTTTATTCACCGCGCGCTCTTGCTTTGACCTTCCACGCGGAGGAAAGCCTAAGCTTGCTTTTGCCCAAATAAATTATTCTGTCTTGCTTTTGAATTATTTGCGTGGGATGTTAGTATTTACTCTGTAATTTATGATCTAATCGTCGGACTTTTGCATAGCATGTAGGGTTAGGTCGCAGATTTCCCGCCGTCTATAGATTCGTCCTACGTCACTAACCCTTTATATTATAACCTTTTAGGGTCCGAGCGACATAAAGATCGATGCCAGTAGGAAATTATCAGAGGAAGAGAAGAAAGAGAAAAATGAACAACAATATAAAGTATGGGTAAAACATCTACGGATCACAAAGGTGTTGAGGAACACAGAAAATAGTGTCTGGACCCGCAATGCCCAGCTTCTAGGATGATAGATTAGACGTGTTATATTTAGGGTTAGGCAGTAGTTGTATGCTATAAATATGTGTGTGTACCTTATGTAATGTTGAAAAATGGACATGTACAGTTATGCTTAAATGACATGAAATGTTTTATTTTGTACATTTTGGTACTCATTGTGTTTATGTTTTACTATAATACTATGGTAAGGTACAAATTCAAAACTCTGCTATATGAGGTTTACTGTGAACTGTGGTTGTCTGTGGGCCGTTACATGTGCTAAGAATGGTACCTCTAGAAAATACTGTCAAGAGAACTTACGAGTGAATGTAGGCCTTGCAAGGGTTGAACCACCGCAACATCAGTTTGCACATTCTTAACTTTGCTCCTTATTTTATTGCACTAGTATCTCTTCTTGTTAATTTGTTTTCTAATGAGGTTATTGTGTTAATTATCTGTAATTTTTAATGTATAATTGGGTTGTTATTTTTAAACAAGTTCACCCCCATCTTGGGTTGTGCCCAATTCTTACAAAAAGGAGAATACTGGCAGATTCCTGAAACTAGCACATAAATTACTACAAACAAGATAAAGAGTATTTAGGTACCTGAATTAGACATCAACTCCTGGTTAAAATAGTAGCAGCAAATAAAAAAAATACGTGGGATGCAATAAAATAGCACACTATCCATGCATCCAAATGGATTTCATAGCAAATACAGGTACCTTTTATAGCACAGATATCTCGTTCATCCACTTCTTACCAATGCAGTGTTAAAGGTTCTATAATAAATTATTGTACAAAGTCAGCATATTGAAAAATAACCAACTCCAAAACAAACTACACTTATACTATACAATTAGAAACCAGAAACACCAGAACAAGTTAGAATTTTAAGTTAAACAGTAAAATATAGAAGTTGAATCTAGGGAACACATGTTTATAAATGAGAATAGGAAATATATAAAATTTTACCTATCATTGGCAAGGTTCCAAGCCTCCTGTCTAAGGTCAAGAGGGGCTCCAAGTGTTGCCAGGTAGTTTGATATGAACTTATGAGGATGCTCCACGTGGCAGATAAACCCCATTTCCTTTAACAAGTGTCTCTCCATTCTAATTAAATCATTCTTCAAATCCGTGTATTTCTGCAATCATAGTAGAGAGAGAACATCATCTAAAAGCAAATACATAAACTAATAATTTGATGAACAGCAACCAACTCATGATGTTCACCCATTGCAATCTGTGACAAAGATATGACAATGTGATGAACTTAAACAGAATGTCTTTAAGGCTCCGTTTGGGAACGTTGTAGCGTTGAGCGGTAGCGATGTGAAATTGTATAGTAATCACAGTGATGGTGGTGGTTCACCTGCATTTTAAATGTTACAGTTTTTTTATTCAAATCCCACTTTTGGGGATTTGGGGGTTCGCAACCACTAAAGTTTGACCGCGTTTGTATGATTGTGGTGGCATTTTGGCTTAAAACATTATTTTGAAAATATTGCATTCGTGACCACCTACCCAAACTAATTGCATTTTCACAACTATGTTCACAATCGGCATCACTTTGCCACCGCTCCCCCAAACAGAACCTAATAGTCCAACATTGACAAAATAAAAGCATGTCAAATTCAGATTGAAATCAAATATATAACAACAGAAACAATAAAATGACCTTAACATGATTTGATTTAGGGTCTGTTTGGCGCGGCGTTTTCACTCCGGTGAGTTTGGGCAAAAACGTCGCCATCATAAAATATGTGTTTGACATGACAATGGTTAGAACCACCACCAAGAAAAAGAAAAACTTAATTTGAACATAAAATGGATGAAATTTCTTAGATGAGGTCGGATGTTCACGAATGACGGTTCATAACCACTGTATTCGCGACCGCCACTGTCGTGCCAAACAGACCCTTAGACCCTTCGACTGACGTTGCCAAATAAAAAAAAAACAGAATTCAGATTGATATCATATAACAAAAAAGAGACACCAACCTTAGAGAAATCAAGATGCTCTATCCGCAAACTCTCTCTTCTACACTCCATCCGGTGAAAGACCATAAGAATATATTTTGCTTTTCTAGGGCTCTCCTCGAGTTTTGACGCCAGCCAAACACAACTAGCTGCTACTCTCTACATAAGGAAAAAGTGTGCACTGTAGAAGATCATAAATGAAATGTTTAGACAATTGAGAGAGAAACATATAGCTATACCTTCACACTGAAACGAGCAAATGACTTTTTGCAGTAGAACCGGTGGAAGAGGACCTGCCCAGTGGCCATGACTGCTTGAGGTCTACCAGAGTCAAGGCACTTTCCGCAAAAATAAAGTTATATGTTCAACCTAACAAGCATATTAGATAAAACAAAGGATACAATTTGAGAAGAATGCCGCTTTCTTGAATGAGATCGCACCCATAGATCCGTAGCATCGTCTCTGTTGCCTCATCGATGCCATCTTTCCTTGAAGGGGAATTCTTCAGTTCTTCATCAGTGATGTAGAAGTTATCGATTGCAGTATAGATCATTATGATGAAAAATACGGAGCTATACAGCCCAAAATATCCTGCAGCTCCTGCAACTGCAAAGAAAAAGAGGAGAGAAGTTTCCTCATTTGATGATGGCACTTTACTGGAGAGTGAATAAAGTTTCCAACTTAGAAAAGAGAACAACAAAAAAACTTATGTTCATAATCATACCTCCAGCACAAAAAAAAGTAACAGTTTGGTTTCTTGGCTGATGGATTTGGGATTTGGATTTATTCAAATGGATTTAATAGAAATGTGTAGAAGAAGAATGTTTCCCAAGCTCACCTTTGGGGCTCTTTGATTGTAAGATTTAGGTAAAATCTAAAGAGAACTTACAGATAAAGTAGTATTTAAGAATTTAAGCTCCTATCTGATGCGGAGCAGAGACGAGGACGCATTTTGGGCCCGTTCGGGGCTGATTTGGCAACTTTCCATATTTGGCGCGCCCGGATCGACGATCGGACTCCGCGATTGCGTCCGGAACGTCGCCGCGAGTCAAAACGCTATATTACTTTATATTTGAGTTTATTTTGATGTATTTTAAAGAACTAACCCATCGGCCAATCATAGTCGTTGATGGGGATGCCCTAGTTTGTGTTTTCTTATAAATAGGATGCTAGGGGGGCTGATTTGAGGCCATTGCAGAATTTGGAGAAGTATTCCCGGATTCCAGCGATCCCTCCCCGGTGCCGACGTCGTGGAACCCTAGGTGACGACTCCTAGACCGCAAAACTCCTCCCCAAGGTACACCCTACCCCCACCATCGTTTTCCACCTCTCCTCCTCCATTTCCAGCCACCGAAATTCCCAAAAATCCCATTCCCAAATTCCAACCCCAACCGGTGAGCACTGTTCACGGAGACACTGTTCACCCGAAAGCACTGTTCACGGAACTGTTCACGAACTGTTCACCTGAAAACACTGTTCACTCCGGCCCTCCACTTCTTCCTTCCCGTGGATCCACCATCCCAATAACCCTAAAATTCTAGATCAGTCCAGATCTAGGATTCTAGCCCCCCGATTCATTATTTCCACCACACAACTTTCCATTTTTGCCCGGATTCGACCCTAAATAGCGGATCTACCCACCCCCGGCCCGAGTCTACTTATTTGTGGCCGGATCCACCATTTTATTGTCCGTTCACACCGTTCTCCGCCGAGGGCAGCCACCGTCACCGTCGCCTCGCCACCGGTTCCACCTCCGATCGCCCATCTACACATCCGGCCCTCCAAATCTCCAGTGTCTCGGTTCAGCCCTCTACGTAGTGAGCTTTGTGGTATTGTATTCTTGTATTTGACATTTGCACTTAGTTGTTTATTTATATTAGTGTTGTGATCATAGTTTGGTAGTTGTTGTACTTTTACGCTAATATTTGTTTGTGGATTTAATCGCCGCCGCTTGCTTAGGCCCTCCGTGCGGAGGAAGCCGTTGCCAAATTGCAAAAATTATCTAATTGCTTCTTTATTTTGATTAACTGCGTGGTGTTGTTAATTCTCATTGCTTAAATTAATTGTCGTTGCTATCCGACTGTTTCATTGCATGTAGCATTGCATTTGCATATCCCCTCACACGTGCACATAGAGTCCTAGCTTCCGAGCACCGCTAGCCTACCCTACATCACTATCATTAATTAGTTTTAATTAGTTCAAAAAAAATCAACTACCATATTGAAGTTTCAATTAGCATTCATCAACATTAAAATCATATATTAACTATTGATTACATATATTGCCTCATATTTTAAGTAAATATTTGTGCTTAGTTAGTCTAATTAAATCCAATTAATTTTATACAAACATTAATTAGTCCAATATAATCTAATCAAATCATATTAGTTCCCAATTAGCCTAAGATACGTTCATTCTCTATAACCAATTAGAAATTACTAAGGTTCATTAATATTGTAAATCATTATTATCATCATCAATAGCCTATTCAAATTTATTTATTTTCTTTAATCAGCTTAAATCAATGTTTATTGGTTTTTTAATTATTCTAATAAAATGCCAATATCAAATTTGTCCCCATTTAATAGCTAAGTAAAAAATTTGCATGATTATCAAATAACTAATCACACTGGTTAGTTAATATATCAAATCACCCTAATTATGTTGATTTAACCATAATTAAAAAAAACATAAGAAGTAATTATTGATTAATTATATTATAAATAATTAATTACTTACTAGCTAACGTAGCTGACAACATAATTAAATAATTCATATTAAGCATCCTTACTAGCCTCTTATCAGCCTCACTTAGTTATCACCATCATTAAATCATCACACTATCATAAATAAATACTAAGTTACTGAAATTTTCAATCATAGTAACTTTACGATCCATATTACTTATTTTGTAATAATTGTGGAGATGCTTATAAAAGATCCATGAAAGGCTTTTGAGCATGATTTTTTAACAAATGACAGTTTCAATAAGAAAAATATCTATCTAGTGAAAAATTAGAATAATAGAGATATTGCTTAGAACATAAAGGGCTTCAAATTAGTAAAATAAAGAACAAGTACATGATCCCCAATTTTAGTGGTCAAGATTATTCATCAAAATTCACTTGTCAAGATTGTTAGATCGTCAAATCAATTACTCGGGCATAATTTATATTATATATGGCTTAAAATTTAAGATCCATGGCTAGATTACTTAAAAAATATCATTCAGGTGCACATCCAATAATTTGGAACTTGATGTGCACTTCAATTTTCAAATAAGGAACTAAAAATAATTCTATTAAGAGCAACAACAGCATCTTGGCCGCAGTCGTGATCCAAATTTGCCGCGGGGAGGAGATTGTGGGTCCACGGTTCTCACCAAACAGGCGGTTGACAAGACTGCGCAGCTCATAGATCCGTTCCCACAGTAAATACAAGGTGATTCAGAAGAGTTGTTTTCTTTCTATCGTCAGTGATTCACAGACTAAAAAAGAACAAAAAAAATGGGTACGGCAAATGAAACGACCAACGCACTGGAAAGAGAGATTTTACTTGCTTCCATTTTCTATTGCCATTTCTTTGAACAAGTTGAGTGGGGTTCGTCGAATAAGCTGGCCTCTACGACAGGGAGAGATTCTTATGGTGTGTTGTAGGAAGGTTCAGTCCCTATGTATATCTTTGGTCTTCCTTATCTCACTCATTTTAACTTTATTCTAATTCCACATGAATTATAGTTGACTTTGAGTCGAGTTTGAGCTAATTGGGCTCGACTCGAAATCGAATTTTTTGAGTCAAACGACTCAAACTCAAATCGAAATTTATTTTGAATCGAGCTGACTTGACTTGAAATCTCATGATTCTAAGCCGGCTCAAAATTGAATCGAGTCGATTCGAAATTGAGCAATTTTTCTCCTTATTCTATGTCGGCTCAAAATTAATGCTCCGTTTGGCTCACATCTGCAGCGATCGGAGAAACTGTGGTGAAAAACTCAGTTGTTTTGCAAAGTGATGAGAGAATCAATGAAACTGTTTGGAAGAACAACGTTTGCGGTGTTTACGATGTGTAATCCAACAAAAATAATTATAAAATTATTACTAGAAATTATTATTATAAAGTGTCAATCAACACATACAAGAAAAAGGAAATCATAGAGAACAAGAAAAAATTCATAAATTCTTCAGGAAAAAACAATGTTCTGTATTTGCTAAAATCTGTGAAGTCCAAACAAAATATTCCTTTTTTTAAGTCTTTGAGAATTCGAGAAAAAATGCATTTCCTGAGATCAAAAGCAACGGGCTTGCAGCGTTCGTGGAGGACCTCCGTCGACAACAGTCACGACATGTAGAGTTCGTTGAAGGAGAGGACCGCTCGTCGACTAACATCGCTCATCGAGGGGAGAAGCAAGCAATGTTCATAGGCGGGAGAGGACCGCTCGTTTTGGAAGCCGAGCAACATGACCTTGCAAAAGCTTGTCCCCCTGCACTTCTTCTCCATGGACACCGCCTCCATCCGACGGGAGATGACGAGCTGACAGGAGTCGCGGTGGGAAGAAGCGCGAGAGGCGAAGAAAGATGGAGATGACGCTTGAAAATAGTGGAGGGAAGAAGCGTGATTTCAGAGGTGAGAAAAAATTACGACTCCTAGACGCGCGAAAATCATGACCCGCTAGTGGTGACTGTTTCCACCATTGAACCCGTTTTTCTTGTTTGGCGTGGAGATTTTAAAAGTAGCGACACACAACTCCAAAATCCCACCGCCTAACAAAGCCTAAATTGAGTCAGCTCAAAATTGAGTAAATGAAGCCTTTCAAGGCTTTATTCCTTTCGTTTATGTTTGGAATTTAGCGTTTTAAATTTAAAATAATATAACAAAATTATTATACTCTAATTTGTTTGAGATGATTCGAATCATATTTCGAGTGATTTGGGGCAAACTCAAAATCTACTCAAAATGTGATTCAAATTGAATCAACTCAAATTAAATCAACTCAAATTGAATCAAATCAATTGTAATCGATTCCGATTGGACTCAATATCAAAGTGATTTTAGAGTTGGAATAATAAGCTCATACCTAGCAATAATAAATCAACTCATTTAGGTCTGCTCCCCGGTCCCAACGCCTAACAATCTAGCCAGCCGCTTGTTGTCTCCAAGGGTGTCCATACAATCGTTGGTTGATACCATCATCCGCTGGCTAGAAATCCTAGAATCCTCCATCCGCCGAAGAAACTCCACTATCCGTCGTCGAACCTCGCCGAACATCGTAGGGCGCCATCTGATCGCCGAACTCCTCTGTTTTGATCCTCACCGCGCGCCTTGGCCTCCTCCAACCAGTCGACACTACTGCCAACTTCCTCCAGTCATTCGCTGCCTCCAGCTCATCAAGCCTCACGCCGTCTCCATCTCCATCTTCTACTCACACTCGCCCAACTCTGCCTCCATCAGTTGCTCAAACTCATCCATTTGTCCCCAATTCCTTCGTTTCACTCGCATGCCTGCCGTCGCTGAAATCCACCATCATCCTGTACAATAAGTCCCTTAATCTCTCATCCCAACTCCTTCACAGCCATTGCTACAACCATCTTCAACCAAATGATTTTTAATTTTCTCTATTCACATCTTTGTTTATTTTTTTGCTTCGTCAAAATACCCTCTTCTTCTTTATGTTTTTTGTTGTTTTTTCTTTCTCAAAATATTGTACAATTTTTTACTAACTTCTTTATTAGAAGTTTTTTTTGCTAATACAATCTTTGTAATGGAGATGAAAAAAACTCAAGGTTTTAAGAACCAGACCGGAGAACGAACCGGTGAGATCAAAGGTTCAAAGTCCGACCGGTTGGACCGGTCGAACCGGGGTTGAAACGTGATGCTAGATAATAACATATCACATACGATGAATCATAAGTTCATATCATATTATATATGATTAAAATATCAAATTGAACTCAAATTGAAATGTAACTAAATATAATCATTTTATTAGAGAAAATAATTTTTAAATAATCAAATAGTTATATATATTAAGATACGTGTGTTTATATTTAAATATCTATTTCAAATATATATATATATATATATATTACAAATATTTCATTATTTCTTAAATTTTGAATTTTGTATAAATAATTAAATATTTTTAAAAGATATATTATATATTGAGTTCTAAGTAGGGGAGATAGTTTGTAAGGTGTAAAAAATAAAATTTAATTTTGTAAAGATATATAAAATTATTATTTATTAAGTTACATTTAAATATGAAACTTAATGACAAAATTTAAGAAATATATAATAAATATTTTAATTTATATAAATAATTAAATAATTAAATATTTATTACGAAATATAAATTATACAGATAGTAAATATATATAATTTTGTTTGAACCAAAACAACAAATGCCAATTGCTTGAGTGTTCAGCATCTTAGTTATATTAGGTAGCGCCTGAGTTCGATCCCCATCACCCTCTCTTTTTCTGTCTTTTATTAGGCCCGCCCAGTTGCCTAATAACCGGCCCGGTTTCCGGTTAACCGGTCTAACCGTCCGGTTAACCGGTTCTTGTCGGTTTGCGACCGACGCGGTTTTAAGGACCCGATCGGACCGGCCGGTGAACCGGTCTGCGGTCCGACTGGTTGAACCGTCCGGTCCGGTCCGGTTTTTAAAACGTTGCAAAAACTTTGATGCCATGTTTGATATATTTTGATTTTTCATCTTCCACATTTAACTTCCATGTATAGTATTGAACAAGGATGAGTGACCCTTGAAGATTCATGAATACAATATCAAGAAGTAACTTTAAACCCAATGTTACAACAACACTCAAGCCTTTAGCCCACTATAGTGGGGTCGGCTATATGAATCCTTTGTCGCCATTGTTCCCTATCTTTAGTCATAATCTCACTAATGCCTAAGTACATCATGTCTTTCCTTATAGTTTCATTCCAAATCTTTATTGTTCTACCCCTCCCTCGTTTAACATGCCTAGTGACTATACTCTCACAACGCCTAACAAGTGTCTCTAATGGTCTCCTTTGTACGTGTCCAAACCATCTTAGTCGAGCTTCTCGCATCTTCTTTGCAATTGGTGCTACTTCTATCTTATCCTTGATACATTCATTCCTAATTTTAACCAGTCTCGTGTGTTCACACATCCACCTAAGCATTCTCATCTCCGCAACTCCCATTTTTGCTCATGTACACAATTCACTGTCCAACACTCAATACCATAGAGCATCGCTGGTCTAATTGCAGTACGACAAAACTTGCCTTTAAGTTTTAATGGTACTTTACGATCACATAAGATCCCTGACGCGCCTCTCCACTTCAACCAACCCGCTTGGATTCTCTGTGTCACATCTTTATCAATACCTCCATCTTTTTGAACTATCGATCGAAGATATTTAAAACACTCACTGCGGGGAATATCTTGATCACCCAACTTAATAACAAAGTCATCCGTCCTCCTTGCACTGCTAAAATTAATCTTTATATACTCCGTTTTTGCCCTGCTCAACATAAAACCCTTCTTTTCTAAAGTGAACAAAGGATGGAAATATGTTATTTACTTTAAACCCAATGTTCTTTAGTTTTAATTACATGTAAAGAATAACTTCAAAATTGCTAGCATAAATTTTTGTTATAGGCCAAAATATTTGGGATCAGGATAATGGTAATGACTGTTATGTTCTTACAATTAATTTACTGTTTAAGTTTTATTCTAAGTATTTAAGTTTTCTTATTTACAATATATTTATAGGTCGTTTGATTGCCTAACAAATAAATTTATGATTTCTGCCTTTAACACTGTTGTTAGGCTAAATCATTATTTCTTTCTCAAACACTTTCGTAGGATTTCAGTCCCTAATGTTTTTTTCTTAAAGATTTCAGTCCCAAGTTTTTTTTTTCTTTTAAAAATTTAGTCCCTAATTTAATATTGTCTAACTTCTGCAATGAAAAAATTGTTTTTGTTGCTTACATGTTAAAAATGAGTTGATTATTAGAGAAGAATAGTATAAACAGATAAATAATGCATTTTATAATTGTTCATGAACATGAAAAGAGCAAAATTCGTTGAGGATGAAAATATAAAACGCACGAGAACAAATAGTTAATATAATTACTAGAAGAAGGCGTTATAGATTCGCAACCAGACATGCTTGTCCTCTCTAGATCGTCGACAGGGCTATCGGCGAGGTTCAAAATCAAGCTCTGGATCATCCCAGGACCGTTGGCGACCCTGTCGACGATTTTGAGAGGATAAGTGTGTCTAGAGGTGAATCATCAATGTCGTCTTCTAGTAATTAGATTAAAATTTTGTTCTCGTGCATTTTTTATGTTCAACCGCAATTAATTCTGCTCCTTTATGTTCAACCACGATTATAAAATACATTATTAATCTGTTTATACTATTTTCTCTTATAATCACGCAATGTTACCATCCAAGCGGGTTGGTTAAAGTGGAGAGGCGCGTCAGGGATCTTACGTGATCGTAAAGTACCATTAAAACTCAAGGGAAAGTTTTGTCGTATTGCAATTAGACCAGCCATGCTTTATGGTTCTAAGTGTTGGGCAGTGAATTGTGTACATGAGCAAAAAATGGGAGTTGCGGGGATGAGAGTGCTTAGGTGGATGTGTGGACAAACGAGACTGGATAAAATTAGGAATGAATGTATCAGGTTTAAGACAAGAATAGCACCAATTGCAAAGAAGATGAGAGAAGTTCGACTAAGATGGTTTGGACACGTACAAAGAAGACCATTAGAGGCACCTGTTAGGCGTTGTGAGAGTCTAGTCACTAGGCATGTTAAACGAGGGAGGGGTAGACCAATAAAGACTTGGAATGAAACTATACAAAAAGATATGATGTACTTAGGCATTAGTGAGATTATGACAAAAGATAGGGCACAATGGCGAGAAAGGATCCATATAGCCGATCCCACTATAATGGGATAAAGGCTTGAGTGTTGTTGTTGTTGCATTGTTAAGTTAGGACTGAACTCATTAAAGAAATAAAACTTAGGGACTGAAAGCTTAAATAAAAAAATTGTTGCGGATTGAAATCCTAAAGTATAGGATCCCTGCACCTGCAACTGCAACAGTGCACCATTGCTCGTATATAGATACATGAACGGGAAAGATCCAAATCATTGGGTGTGCGCATCAATGATATATTAGAAGTAACGAGTGACAATGCATCTCCCCCCGATTCCCCACACGACAATGCTCATGTCACACTTTTCCCGCCTGGAGCACATTGTGACGATCAGACCCCTAGTCTCGCTTGAGGGCCACTCGTTCGACACCCACATGAAGAAATGCATTGAAATAAAACTTTATGTAGCACGGTTCATATATTTCTTTGAGTGAGCGGCCGTCGAGCGAGGTTGGGGGTCTGATCGTGACATGTTGCAGGCGGGAGAAGCAGAGCGACATGGATACTATCGCGTAGGGCACAGGAGCCCCCCGTGCACGACCACTTGTATGAATAAAGGAAGTTAATCGGTTGAGCAATGCATTTGTTGACTACCGATCGTGTAGACAATTTATTTCCATTTTTGCCCTTGTCGAGCTTTTAGGTTGCATTATCGACAAAACCCTCTCTCCCGCGTCTCCTTCTCTTGTTTCTCTATGCGGCCTCTCCTCCCCATCTCCTTCTCCCGTCTCTAAGTGGTCAGATCCTGCTTCTCCGTTCCGATGCGGACGACCAGATATATCGAATTTGTAAAGAAAAATAAACGAATCCGCAATGACAGGCGGAAACAGACCATAAAATGATTTGTGCATGCACACCATGGGGTTAGCTTTGATCTATTGGATTTACAGAAAAAAATAAAATCTTAATGACAGGCTGTTATGATTTGGAACTTTTTAATTGAGGTGATACTATATAAAATGCGGAGGTCGCTATAAATTTTGTTTTGATCATAACAGCTAGAATTCATATATGATGAGTTGTGAAATGTTCAATTGAAGCGAAGAACCTAGATGTGTATCATGAATGCCTGCAGTATATTCTGTGTAATGTTTTTTCAAATAGGTGGATTATGGAAGTTCAGCGTAATGCAGAAGAAAGTGCAGCAATGAATTTAATTTGCACCTTAGTTTCAGGTAGGAAGTAAGAAAGTGAAGCAATGAATTTAATCTAATCTTTGAACTTAGACCGAATTTGTTAGTTTCCAAATTAATGTATATGTGGGCAAGCAAAAAGTTGGAATGTGGCGGTTGCCTTTGATGAAGAACAATCATATTCATGTAAGTTAGACACTAAGAAGGTGCAACCGCTGTACTCATTTTTGGTACCTGGAGTGATGCCGTGATGCTCTTCTAGATCCAGTAATAATAAGAAAAAATGCAGTAAAAAGGTAAGGATTATATCAGAAAAATGACAGAATGTTGATGTTTAACGGAGCTGAAAACAGGAGGAGAACAGAGGAGGCAAGTTGACGGGAAGTGGAGGCTTACCTGGAAGATAATAACCTAACTGACGCCTCAGCCTCCCAGCCAAGGGTTCTGTCCACTGGAAGTCGAAACCCTAAGGAAAAATAAAAAAATGTCAACCCAACAACTGCAATGGAGCAAATCGGAGGACGCGTCGGTGGGAGATGTGGGATGCAGGAATGAAAATGACGGGGGAAAATGACGAAAAATGGAAATGAGAGTACCTAGAGAAGGTAGAAGCTAGAAATAGGACGCGCGGAGAAGAGCGGCTCCCGAATTGCTCTGCCGAAGGCTAGGGAGGAGTGGTTGCGAGGAGCAGAAACTTCCGGCAAGGAGCGGAGACTTTCAGTGAGAGCGGAGACTTCCGGCGAGGAGCGGAGACTTCCAATGAGGAGAGGAAGATAAATCGAGGACGTGGAGTCGAGCATGCGGGAAAACAAAACGTATACGCAATTACACAGTGAGTAGTTGATATTTCGATTGTTCGCGCGATAAGTTGCATTATATTAGTAGAAATATATTCATTTATCTTAAACTTTCAGCCCAATATAATAAGAGTATCTCTGCACGGGAGAACTCGATGCTCTCGGGCGGGCTTCACCCGCATGAAGCTTGTGCTCACTACTCTAGGGTGGACGGGCTTCGCCCGTTATCAACCGGAATTTCTCGCCGTTTGCACCCCCGAGCGCAGTGTCACGACATACTCCACTTGTCGCGAGATCACTTATGGTTTCAGGGGTGCGAGCGGCCAGACATTCCAGTCGATCACGGGCGAAGCCCATGCACCCGAGAGTAGTGAGCCTGGGATTATGCGGGAGAAGTCCGCACAAGAGCATCGAGCCCGTGCGGAGATGCTCGTATCTTCCCCATTTATTTGTCCTAGACTCCTAGTAGCATTTAAAAAACAATTTTCTTAACTTTGAAGTTAGTCCTGCATCACATCATCCAAAATAAATAAATAAATCTTCGCCCTATTATCTGCATGTATCCATCTTTGCTTTCTTGTTCAGTTTTATGCGTTTTTTATTATAATAGCGGACTGAAAAGGGGAGAAATAAATAACAAGTTTTTCAAAAAAACAACTAACAAAGGATTGCCAATGATTAAACTTGGGACCTATAAACTCAAAGTATTAAAGCCAAAAAAATTCCTCGAACTTGAAAAGCGAAAAAACATTCAAAAAGGGGAATAACTGAAGGGCATAACTGAAGGGAAGAATTGAAATACATGAAATGCAGAAATGGGCATAATTGAAGGGAATTAAGATTGGGAAAATAAATTCAAGTTGATGGGGTAAAAGATTACATTCACGTAGATATATATTGAATGGAAAAAATGAACGGGAGGGAAATATAGAGAACAAACATACCTGGATGAAGCTCTCGTCACCCCTCCATCTCGCCACCCCTCCGCTCCGCCAAAATGAAACTTGATTTGTCTCTCGATTATGTACCTGAGGGAAATCAGCATAAAAATAGCATGATGATAGAATCAAATTTTAACAAAATCTAGATGCAATAGTAGAAAAAGGTGGAAAAAATGACCGGAACTGTGAGAAAGGTAGAGGTTGAAGTACCTATGAACATGGAAAAAATAAGGGTTCAGTGAGACAGACGAATGTAATGGGGGTGCAGATTGTGAAAGAGAAAACGTTTATGCGTACCTGTCTTCTACTCAGCAAAAATGAGTAGGTCAAAAGAACATTAGAAAAATTGGTTGAAATAATTAAAAGAACGTAAATATAAGTAAAAAATCAATAATCAAACGTTTATTTTTACAACCTAATGATAGACTTCAATCTACAACATGAAGTAAAGATTGAAAATTTGCATTTGAATAATCTGAGATGAAAGGATTCCAGAGGGGAAGAGATAATCTATACTTGAGGGTGTGTGGAGGCATTGGGAACTTTGGAGAAGAGGAGCAGAATTAAAGTGAGAAGGGATGTCGGGTTGTGGATTTAGGGGAACACAACAATTAGGAGGGGGGCTCTTGTGTGAGTGCAAAAGAGGAGTGGGTATTAAATTATCGTAATTCTAACGAACACAACTAACGCAGGACGGAGCTCTGTGAAACGTGAGTGTGCCGACACGCTAATGCTAGGCTACGTGCAAATGTGCAAAGTGAATGTGATCACACGGACTCAAATAAGATATGCATGTTTTGAGTTAAATTTTCCGGAATCAAATTATAGCAACAAGGATTATACGCGGCTAGCAAATTAAGAGAGTGTTCACAATAATTTTCGTGCGCGCAAGCAAATAATCACGTTCTTTCACAAGAGGTGTTTTCTACTATAGCTTGCACGAATAAATTTTATAGGAAAAATAAGAACTTGGAATCAACTATGCAAACAAGACAATATCCCCGCATATATGTAATTCACGTCCAATATTTAATACAAAACTAAAACAACACAAAAACAATGATACTCACAAACACTGAGATCCGACGATGGTCAAGTGACGACGAACGACCACTATTGAGTTCTTGATGGAAAAGTTGTTGTGTTGGTTTTGATGGTGATTCCACGTCCGGAATTATAATGATGGAGGAGGCGAACTTGGGTGTAAGAAACAGAGAGGGAAACTAATGGGGAATTAGGTTAGATTGAAGGGATTCGGGAAGGAGGAATGTAGTTGAAACACTTTCCAGAATTTTAACAAGGGGAGGCTCCACGGGAGAAATAAACTGGGAGGGGAAGGGGTTGGTTAACTGACTGTCAAGAGAGGAATTAAGGAGGTGGCTGGCGGTGGAGTTTACAGCGAAGGTGGGAGGATGTGTGACTAGTCACCGCTGGCTCTCGATCCCGTCGGGGAAGATGACGAAAGAGGAGATTTCTGCGAGCCCGGGCAGAGAAACGATGATGAACAGGGAAGTCAGGCAGCTGGAAGACGTTAACAAGCGGACTACTGTTGCGTGCGGCGTCCGATCAAAGATGAAGGTGAACGGGAGGGGATGGACGCTGGGAGATGAGTATCGGCGGAGGAGGAAGATGGCAATGTCGGCAGTTTTCTCCTTCAGAAATCGTGCGGTCCGAGTGCTAGGGATGTGGAAGATTTGCGGTTGTGGAGGCAATCCGATGGATAGGAAGGAAAAACGTGGGTTTGACGGGAGATGAACAGTGACAGTTCACTTAATAAGCCAAGATAGGGAAATGGCAACAGTGTATAAACAGTGAAAATAATAAAAGATAACTAAAATTAAACGGAAAAACTGAAATGGGAACCGGGACGTCGCACCCCGGGCTCGCGGCGTCACACCGACTGATTGCCGAAATTTGGAATCTCTCACAAACTCTGCAATGACTGAAAACCTGAACATTTGTCCATATTTATAACGAGAGGGGTCGGTTGGGCACCCGACGTGAACGGCTACGATCGCCCGTTACGCTCGGTGTCCAAAATAATACAAATACAACTCCAAAAATTATTAAAACGGACGCTTCGGGCGCGCTCGAGATCTCTGATTGTCGATCCGATCAACGATAAATCTACAAAAGCGGATCCCGCCACGTGGTGGCCCGATCTCCTCCGATCACGAACATGCAATCGATCCCCATCAATCCCCCCGACTGAAAACCATTCATCTCTGAGGACTGAAGATGAATATGTTGTGGTCGAAGATCGGGGGTAAGTCCAACAAGCTGTCGCCGATATCCAAGAATCATCAAAGGTGTAATAGTGGTGTCGACTTCAATGCACCAAGTAACGACAAGAAGGACCGTCTGTAAGAGTGGTGCACTTGTCACAATATCACTCATGCTCTCAACTCTCGTCACTCGTGCTGGTGGATCCAAAAAATCCGATAGAATCATAGGAGGTGCGAGCAAATCCGTGGGTGCTCGCCCAAGGTAAACATAGGGAGTGTGAAGTTGTAACGGGAAGGGTGTCAAAAGAAACTCAAGGTATGGGTCCCTGAGGGTATCAAAGAAGCTCGAGGTAGGGTCCTTATGCTCGAGAGGCTCAAAGTATTGTGCCAAATTTTCGTATTAAATACGGGATGAATACTCATATCTGCAGGGAAAGTGATCTCGTAGGCATTTGTCCCAACTTTCTTTATAACCATATAAGGACTCATTCGCTTAAGTTGTAGTTTAGTAGCGGCTCCTTTTGGGAGTCCCTCATTGCAAAGTTTGACCATGATATGCTCGCACACCCGAAAATGTTGTTCATGCCTGTGCATATATGCTCATGCCTTATATAATTCAATATTGCAAGCAGTTTTCTTCCGGATTAGTCCATGCATTTCAGGCAAATAATGCAAAACTAACAACATGTGTGACACACAACACAAATTAATCATGCACTAAATGTAAATGAACAAACAACAAATACAAAAAAAAGAACTGCTAACACGAATAACTCCACAAACTGGTGGTTTTAAACACTAAAAGTAACTCCTGAGATAGGTGCATGATCAAGAGGCTCGAAAGGTGGATCATAGAACATCTGAGACATCAGTGAAAAGATGTGTCAATGTGGTGTGCGAACTGTCTCTGCAAGTGCATGATGGAGGATATAAGATCATCGAGTCAGTGAGCGCACTCTTAAACTCGAATATCCTGCTAAAGATGGATATCTTCCAAATGAGCGGTGGATCGACATGTGGCTCATCTGGGGGTTCTCCGGGAGGGGTATGATAAAATTCATCACAAATGCGACGAGTACTCACGTTTGCTCCAAAAATATCTAGAATGCTATAATATAAACGCCGATCACCAAAGTAAAAATCATAGGCATCAACACTATGATGTGACTCTAGTGTGTCGCTCGCATGAATCTCAACTACACAAGGACGTGGTGGTTCATCTGGAGGCTCAATAGGGGGATCGTCAAAGAACCCATCAATAGAGTGATGGTCCTCCAAAAGCAAACCATCAGGAGTCGTGCTCCCGGAAAGGGGAGAGTGGCAACCTCGAGATCACTACTAAGCACTCGACTCCCGATCGTGATGTGACTCGGCGCGCCATCGGGTGATGTGTGTGAAAAGTCCACACTCAATAGAGAGCTATTAGATATAGAATCGAAGGCAGATTCTATAAGTGGAGCAGACTCTCGTGAGGGTTGACTCCACATCTCCTGTGTTGGGAGGATAATCCGCTCTGTTTCTAATAGAATATCAGATGGAGTGGGTGAAGTTTCCCAGCTTTGGGAAGTGGATTGCTCTTGCCGACCCTCAATGGTAACAATGTGGGTGCACATGTCATCAAATTGTGCATCTAATTGATCAAAGATCTTAAGAACTCATTGCTGAAACTCGTCCTCCGTCATGTACGTCTTCGGAACACTAAGAAGATCACTACGTGTGATATAATCTTGATGAGAGTGACCTCTATTGGATTTATGAGGGTCACCACGACGGTCCATAAAATAATCACGTCATACCCGTGGGTGGACATGGGTCCTACGAATGTACGGCGAAGGTTGTGCATATATAGACTCGGGTTCCTCAAATAGATGAGATGTATAGCAACGACGACCTGAACGATACAGAACTCTATCAACATAATATCGTGCCTAATGATCAATAGGATCCACTCAAGTGTAGGGATAAGGATGACAAACATCATACTGATTGTATCTAACATAGTTGGATCGTATCAGTGGATCAACACAATCTCTAGAAGTGGTGTCCTGTGATCGAGGATAATCATTGAGGTATCGTAAAGATCTCCCTGATGAGGCTCTATGGGAGCGAGTGTAAGTGGACTCGAGATCCTTAAATAGAGGATTAGTGTAGTGACGACCACTGTGATAAGACATTGGGTAACAAAACATGTAGCACTGCGTATTTCAAAGTAAGCTCAAACCTCCCGCTGACACGCTAATGCTAGGCTACGTGCAAATGTGCAAAGTGAATGTGATCAAGCCAGACCCAAATGAGATATGCATGTTTTGAGTTAAATTTCCCGGAATCAAATTATAGCAACGAAGATTATATGAGGCTAGCAAATTAAGACAGTGTTCACAATAATTTTCACGCACGCAAGCAAATAATCACGTTCTTTCACAAGAGGTGTTTTCTACTATAGCTTGCACAAATATATTTTATAGGAAAAAAGAACTCGGAATCACCTATGCAAACAAGCCAATATCCCCGGGATATATGTAATACACGTCCAATATTTAATACAAAACTAAAACAACACAAAAACAATGATACTCACAAACACTGAGATCCGACGGTGGTCAAGTGATGACAAACAACCACTGTTGAATTCTTGATGGAAAAGTTGTTGTGTTGGTTTTGATGGTGGTTCCACGTCCGGTATTATAATGATGGAGGAAACGAACTTGGGTGTAAGAAACGGAGAGGGAAACTAGTGGGGAATTAGGTTAGATTGAAGGGATTCAAAAAGGAGGAATGTGGTTGAAACACTTTCCAGAATTTGAAGAGGGGTGGCTCCACGGGAGAAATAAATTGGGAGGGGAAGGGGCGGTTAACTGACTGTCAAGAGAGGAATTAAGGAGATGGTTGGCGATGGAGTTTACAGCGAAGGAGGGAAGATGCGTGACTGGTCACCGCTGGCTCTCGATCCCGTCGGGGAAGATGACGGAAGAGGAGGTTTCTGCAAGCCCGGACAGAGAAACGATGATGAGCAGGGAAGTCGGGCGGCTGGAAGACGTTAACAAGCGGACTACTGTTGCGTGCGACGTCCGGTCGAAGATGAAGGTGAACGAGAGGGGATGGACGCTGGGAGATGAGTATCAGCGAAGGAGGAAGATGACGATGTCGACAATTTTCTCCTTCAAAAGTCGTGCGGTCTAGATGTTAGGGATGTGGAAGATTTGTGGTTGTGGAGGCAATCTGATGGATAGTAAGGAAAAACGTGGGTTTGACGGGAGATGAACAGTGATGGTTCACGTAATAAACAGTGAAAATAATAAAAGATAACTAAAATTAAACGGGGAAACTGAAATGGGAATCGGGACGTTGCACCCTGGGCTCGTGGCGTCGCAACCCGATTAATTTCTGAAATCTGGAATCTCTCAAACTCTGCAATGACTGAAAACCTGGACATCCACCCCTATTTATAACGAGAGGGGGGAGTTGGGCACCCGACGTGAATGGCTACGATCGGCCGTTACGCTCGGTGTCCAAAATAATACAAATACAACTCCAAAAATTATTTAAAAATACATATAAAATGAAAACGAACGCTCCGGACGCGCTCGTGGTCTCTGATTGCCGATCTGATCAACGAATCAACGACAAATCTGCAAAAGCGAGTAAAGTGGTCGATCCCCATCAACAACTTATTTGATTTAAATCATACGGTTGTCTTTGAAACTATGGGTGATACAAAATAAAATAAGATATGCTCAAGTTCGATTGCTCTTCATATAAAAAAGTCATAATTTTATAATCGCAAGAATTTTCTGAAAGAATTTTGCAAGTGAATAAATGAATTACTTAAAGTTCAACTATTCTTCATATGCTACCCCCAATTTCTCAAATTATTCTTGTTCATCAGTCGAAGTAATCCTGAATATTAATATAATCATCTATAGTGAGTAAATACTTAGGGTTTGTTTGGTTCGGTGTTTGGAGCAGCCGGCCGGAGGAAAGGGGCCGTCGTTCGAAACGGTGAGGGGAGGCCGTCGTTCGAATACCCGCCGCTTTCCTCCGTTTCCTATGGCGCTGCGGGCTCAAACGCAGCAAACGCCGCCGCCAAACGTTTGGTTACCCGTCGTGCGGCGGCGTTTGCCCCAAACGTGCGCTCAAAACGCCGAACCAAACGAAGCCTTAGTCATGTTAGAAAAAAAATTGCAAAAATATTTGTTGAAAATGATAGCGATCATTTCAGTACTTTAAATGAAGAAGAGTTCAGCAAGTAGTAATGGTTCGTATATTTGTGATAACCTGACATCCCTTCTCTAAAGGCCTCGTTTGCACCGTTTTCATATTAGGTTTTTGTTTTCCCTCAAAACAAAAAAAATCAAGTGTTTTCGTTTTGGGGCAAAACGAAAACTTATGTTCGTTTGCAGCATGGTTTTCAAGTCCGTTTCGAGGCAAAACGAAAACTAATGTTCGTTTGCACCATGATTCTCACTCCCACAAAATCAAAAGCAATTGAGGGCATGCTAACAGAAGAAACAACATGGGAAACATTATCTACTCTGGATAAAACTACAATTCATCGTCCTGGAAAAGTAGTGTTTGTGTAAAGCTATTCCATCAAAAGGGCACAATAGAGAAGGCAAAGGAGTATGCCGGTCAGCAGCAATAATAAGGTTTCAGATCTGTAGGTTTTCCTCTACTGGCTGGCAGCAATAATAAGGCTTCAACGAACAAAACTACAGCCGACAACCGACTACAACACCACTGGCAAGATGGAGGCAAAATAAAGCAACAAGGGTTCTTCCCTCTCCAGATCGGCAACAGAGAGTCGCCGGAAAAAGGCTTAATAGTCAAACAAAAGCAGGGCCAAAGATTCCACACAAGAGCGGGCTCTTCCGTCTATCGCAGTCTAGGGAAGCGCCAGCACAGCAAAACACAACTGGCGAGGGAAGACCCCGGGGTGTCGCCGTGTTGGAGAAGATCGCTCACCAGCATCGCAGAAATGGGGAGCTTTTCTATTCTCAAAATCAATCAAAACAGACCTCCTTAGGTCTGTTTTGAAGGGGAGTGTTTAATGAAAGAGTGATAACGGTATGGTTTTGGGTCAAAACCAAAACAGACTAAAAGAGAGGCAAACGAACAACAACATTGGGACTGTGAAAACTCAATACGAAAACCGGCTGTGAAAACGGTGCAAACGAACGAGGTCTAAATGTAATTAAGGAAGCACATTTTTTTCACTCCAAAGACTGAAAGACAATGTACATCTACATTAGGAATGAGGAAAATAGAATGATCATTTGAAGAATGGAGATTGAAGGATTTAAGAGACATGTAGCAACACTAACTTTAGATTATTTGAAAGAACATATCTTGTTTTTTTCCTATGCTGCAGATTCTTTTAATTCGAATGCCTATATAATAAGTAAAGAGATTACTTCAAATTAGCTGACAACCAAAATAAGTCTATCACCTATGGTAGAATGAAAAGAAAATGAACTGTATCTCCCAAGGCAGTATACAAGATTAGAAGAATATTCATCTCTCCAAAAATTATTTGAAAGAACATTAAGGAAGAAGAATTTTTTACATATTGATGATTTCAGCTGCATTTAGAATTCATAGTAATACTGCATGTAATTTATCACAGATTCTCAACATATAATAACCATTGTCAGGGGATACCATTTAGAACAAATACATGCAATAGGAAATGGACAGAGCTAATCATTGAATTCGCAGCTGCATCAAGATGTATTTATTCTCCATATTAGCTAATTTGTAGTTTGGACACCTTGCCTCTTACAGTCTTACTCCATACTTTGCCCAGTATTATATACCACGGACAAAGGAGAAGTAGAGACCAAATTCTGACATTTTGATAAGCTAGAGAATCAAAATGTGAAACTGACAGATGTACTCCTGGGTTATTCTTATTTATTTTATGTCTTCATATTTCTCATGCGTTAAATTTGTTTTTTTGGACGCCCCCATGCGCTGTCACTCATATATAAATATTATGTTTGAAAAGAAAAAAAATTGGTGTATTGGAATCCATTGCATTTATTTTAAAAACAAATATTTTTTACTCAAAAATATATTATTACTTTCAAAGCTATAGTTGGGCACCCTGTAACGGATCTGTCCACATATCCGTTACATATCCGTTACGATGTCTGCATTGTCAGCCAACGGCTATTTTGTAAACAGCTATATTATGCCAAGTAGTATAAATATGTATTAGGCTATGAACCAAGATATGCTATGATATATTTTGTCTTGTCTTCTTTACTGTTCTTCTTCCTACCATAAGGTTCCGTTGAATGTCGCCCAGTTGCCCCTCCTCTGCCGACTCCTCTGGCGGTTCCATTACATTGGTGCTCTCGTAATGTCTCTACTCTCGTATGTCTCCTAAACTCATCAAAACCCGTAGTATCTCGCACACATGAGTAATCAAGATTTCGAAGAAAAGTATGGAGAGAGTTTGATCAGCACCGGGAGGTGTACATGGATCAAAACGAGAGCATACGTTCCGAGTTTCAGATGTTCAAAGACGATATACATTAAAAATGGAGAAGCTATCAGAACAGCAACAGTGCACTATCCACTCCAACATGGACTTCTACAAGGAATTTCGCGAATTTAGGGACCTCATGACAGCCTTCGTAAAAAACTCCAACCATCCACCGGAAATTTCATCTTCGGTGCGACCGATATTTGAGGTCGGGGGGCCATCAACGTCATTTCAAATTGGTTCACCGATCCCGAGGAAAATGGGTTATTGCCCTCCGACAATAGTCCTTAGCTGCCTCCACCACTGGTAAAGCAAGAACGACCTCTATATATTCCGGCTACACCGCAGCACCTGGATCATAATGGCCGCCTCTTTCAGGATCCACCTCTGGTCGGTAATATCTTTGATGCCCCTCGTCGTCATTCTCGCATTCATACCGATCTTCCTTGTTTTAGTTCCGGTGACCCGCACGATTGCCTTTTTCATATTGAAAAACATTTGGTTATAACAATATTTTACCTGAAGATTATCTTTTAGTGGCAGCAATGCAATTGGATCGACCGGCCTCCTGTTGGTATCAGGCTCTGGCTCGTGACAACAACGACCTTACATGGCCTTTCTTTAAAGATGTCATGTTACGCCGATTTCGTCCCACGACATATGATGAACCGGTAGCTCAATTCACAAAATTAACGCAATTAACTTTCGTAGCGGCTTACAAAGAGATGACTTTGAAGATTTAGCTTTTCATATCCCCAATTTAACTGATGATTTCCTTAACAAGTCTTTCATTTCCAGGTTAAAACCACATATCCGCCGTGAGGTTATGGCCCGACAATCTGACAATTTACCCACTTGTTATTTTGCACGATTATTTGAAGAACTCATTGACGATCCACACACTCAACACCTCCCACCTCGTACGATCACTTACACCAAAATGCAAACTACTACAACATAAAATAAACCTAATCATCATCGTTTGCCCCCGACGGAGCTCCAAATTCGCCGCGAAAAAGGGTTGTGTTACATTCGCGATGAGCGTTATACGCCCAATCACAAGTGCAATGGCAAAGCAACGTTGCTCACCCTAGACGATGATTACACCTCCCAACCGGACCCTGACGTACACACATTAGAGGAGACAATCGGGCAACCCCTGTATCTTGCTACCATCAGTTTAAACGCTCTTCACAATTTCTTCTCCGAAAAATCTTTACGCTTCCAAGGTTCCATCAATAGTACGTATGTGCAAATTCTACTGGATTGCGGGAGTACTCTTAATTTCATTTGTTCGCGCATCGCTTTACACTTGCGGCTACCAAATTCCATTATTAAACCTTTCTCCATGCATGTGGGCAATGGAGGAAAAATGGTCTGCTCTAGTCTGTGTAAAAATGTGTTGGTAATGATTGACCCAAACAGTTTCATTTTAAATTTATACGTATTGGACTTTATCAAAGCAGACATCATCTGGGCTATGATTAGTTGGATACATTGGGGGATGTAACCACCAATTACAAACAAAAATTCATGTCATTCTCGCACAACAACACTCCTATAACAATACACGGTATTACTGCTTTTAGTCCAGCGCCCATTTCATTCGCTCAAGTATGTAGGCTAGAGTCCCAAGACGCAATTTCCTCCTATGTTCTTTGTTTTTCAGCACAACCAGAAATCACAACCCAAGTTAATTCGTTTGAGTGTTCTGTTCCAACCATCTGACCCCTACTACAAGAGTTCATCGACTTATTTGATAAACCTCGAGGTCTGTTGCCCGCTCGTATGTGTGATCATCACATTCCCTTACATAATCCCACTCAAATCGCTAAAATGCGATCATATCGGTACTCACATGTTCAAAAAAATGAACTCGAGCGATTAGTTTCTGATATGCTTCAGGGTGGATTGACCCATCCCAGCCACTCATCATTGGGCGACAATATTTACTCGGGTCACAATTTGTAATTCGCACAGACCATAAAACCCTTCGGCCTTCACCATCTATCCGATCAACTTATCACTACACTGGAACAACATAAATTTTTGTATAAAATGCTCGGTTATCATTATACAATCGAAAATAAACCAGGCACACAAAATACAGTTGTGGATGCACTCTCTCGGCATGAGGAACCTTCGGCTTCTTTAAATACTCTAACATTGTGTTCCTACCCCCAAATACCACTTTTACAAAATCTGGACTCGTGTTACAAGGCTAACCCACTAGGTATCAAAATTTCAAAAAATTTAAGTTCACCTCCAGCAGCCAAACAAAATTGGCAGAGACATGGCAAGAACCTTTTCTATAAAAATAAGCTCTACATCCCTACTGGGTCCATCCGACTTAAAGTCAAGCGGGCATTCGGGAAACTTTGCTACATATAAACGATTGTCGGCTTATTTTTATTGGCCAAATATGACGGCAGACGTTTCAGAGTTTGTTTCAAAATATGACACCTGTCAAAAATACAAATCCTTAAATACTGCCCCATTTGGCTTACTACAGTCGTTGGCCATTTCTACCAAAATTTGGGTGGATTTAACGATCAATTTCATCATTCATCTACCAAATTCTAAATCATTTATGAATATTCGGTTCACTGTGGATCGTTTAACAAAGGGGGCCCATTTTTCCCCTCTTCAATCCGGCTTCAATGGCCCTAGTGTTGCACGAGTCTTTTGAGATTGTTGCGGAAGGATACACAGAATGCCCGAGACAATTGTCTCAGATCGCGACCCCATTTTTTGAGTGACTTTTGGCGTGAGATTTTTGTTCAGAACGACACAACCCTCTCTTATAGTTCAGCATATCACCCGCAGTCGGATGGTTAGACTGAACGAGTAAACCGTTGTCTCAACCAATACTTGCAGGCATTCACTCATGCTAACCCAAGGTCTTGGTCGGAATTGTTGAGCTGGGCGGAGTATCACTATAATACTACGCTCCACACCTCCGCCAGCATGACCCCATTCGAGGCCATGTTTAGGAGGCCGCCACCATGTTTCATTCCTTGCTTCTCCGACGATAGTCATAATCAGGATGTACAGGCCCACTTTACCACACACACACACTTAATAGCACATTTAAAACAAAATTTACAACAAGCACAACAAAAACTTAAGACCCAAGCAAACAGAAATCAAATGGAACTCCACTTCAATATCAGCGATCTGGTCCTTCTCAAGCTACATCCATAGCGTCAACTGAGCTTACACCGCCATTCCTACAGAAGCTTAAGCAGACGATATTAAGGACCCTTTAAAATACTAAGTAGAATTGGAGAAAATGCTTATTAACTGGACTTACCCTCCTCATCACGACTGCATCCGGTTTTTCATGTTTTAGTTCTACGCCCCTATAAGACAGATTCAGCTATTACTATAACTCCTTTACCCCGTCAAACAACTACTACCGCCCCGATCCATGAACCCATATGCATCCTGACCGAAAGAGCCATTTTCATACAGAACAAACTAGTTCAACAAGTTCTGGTGCAATGGAAAGGTCTAGACCCTGCAAGCAGCTCCTGGGAACGCCGTGATGCCTTGGACTTATAGGTATGTACTCCGTCCGCTTCCCCAACTACAAATACTAATTCTACAATTTTTCCATCTACAGGATCTTCACCAACTCAGCCTAGCTCGGAACCAGACGACATTATTTATTGCATCTCCACCACTGCTCGAGGATTTAATTCCTGCAGCACAAGCATCATAGGACAACAGTTTTCATCAGCAAGCTACAACGGATCAGACCACGCGGGCAACCCCAGTCGCCACTACATTTTCACAACCTCCGGGATGGGGCTTCCACCGTCTTCGCTCGGCCCGACCTTTCAATGGTCGCGTTTTCTACCACTGTGCTGGCCGTATTCCATCAGGAGGCATCGTTCCCATCACAAATCTCAGACTCCATCAATCGATCTCGATCGTCCATGTGGGGGAGTGATGTAACGAATTTGTCCACATATTCGTTACAATGTCTATAATTGTCGGCCAATGAATATTTTGTAAACGGCTATATTATGCTAAGTAGTATAAATATGTATTAGGCTATGAACCAAGATATGCTATGATATATTTTGTCTTGTCTTATTTACCGTTCTTCTTCCTACCGTAAGGTTCCGCTGAATGTCGCCCAACTGCCCCTCCTCCGGCGACTCCTCCGGCGACTCCTCCGGCGGTTCCATTACACACCCCTTCCATGAATGCTGGTAATGATCCGAGTACCAACAATGGAGGTAGCAAGGTTTACCAACATCATCTTCTTCAAATGTTGCCTTAGGTATTTTGATTTCATTAGGTATTCCATTCTCCTTGAAATTGTGAAGGCACTGAAGTTCTATGAAAGAGCTTATGAATGTTGCCTTAGGTATTCTGCATTAATTAGGTATTTCATTCTCCTTGAGATTGTAAAGACACTGAGGTACTATGGCTGAGCTTATGGGGAGGGCAGTATAATTTTTATTCATGTTCAGTTATGAATGGTGAAAAGAGTATACTACATCAGTTTTACTGAAAAGGACCGGACAACAGTATGTGTGATGAAAATTTTGTTTTTTAAAGTAAAAAATTCTCAAATTTAGAAAGAGAAATTATTTACAACTGAGGAGAAACGTATGAATTAAGAGTATATAAAAGTAAAATCTCTGTCAAGGTAGAGGAAGGCGGGGGAAATGAAACATAAAGTCCAACTTCTGCGGTAATACCTGTCTAATAGCTGGCGGTGGAGTCTTTATACTGTACCAAGGGTTTGCCTTCTAAAGTTGTTGCCGCCTGAGAACATACAGGGAGGCAAGGAGGGAAGGTGAGAGCCAGAGAGAGAGAGAGAGAGAGAGGCTGAGAGCCAGAAATAGGGGGAGAGAGGTGGAGAGATAGAGGCATACAGGATAAAAAAGCAGGTCCACTCAGAAGCCCGAGCAGCTTTCCCGTCGATTAAATGTGTGTGGATTCCGCACGAGAAGGCGGACGGCGGTGTGGATTCCGGAGGAGACGGCGGAGGTGAGAAGAAGAGCCGGCGCACGGCGGTGCGGGAGCGAGGCAGCGAGGGAGCGGTAGAGCTAGGGCACGGGAGGGGGCAAAACGGAGCAGTGGCGCAGAGAAACTCCTAACCCGCGTAAAAACGTTTTCCTTTATTAAGGTTGGTTGTAAAAGGCCCAATTCTGCTCCTAGCAGACCTACAAATAGGGCCGTGCGCCTTCTAGTGCGATTTGGTGCGGTTTGGTGCGGTTTTGGCCCAAACCGCAACCGCACCATAAGGGCTCGGTTTTTGCCCGAGCAAAATCGCACCGCACCGAAATTATGTCGTGCGGTTTCGGTTCGGTGCGATTTTTTGCGGTGCGGTTGCGGTTTCGGTGCGGTTTTTAACATGTATTTCACATAGACTACAAATAAGCATCAGAACTATGAATGTTGCTTGATAATTTATGTGTTCTTTTATGTTTTGTTGTTTTTATCTTTTTATTGTATTAAATTACATCATTTTCTTACAACAGGTGATTTCATTTTCATAAATTTTAATGCAGTTATTTGTCTTTTTTTTGGAGATGTCATACCAACTTATGAACTATATAATATTTTGTGAATATCATGTTTTATAGACAAATATTTTCACATTAAACTTTGTTACAGAAGATTCATTCATTCTTATATATCAACACTTCTTATGCAATATTTTGTTTTAATTTGGATTATTAAAATTAAGAGACTGTTTTAATTGATATCCAAGTTATCTGTGTGTGGTAGAGATACAACAACACTCAAACTTTTATCCCACTATAGTGTGATCGGCTATATGGATCATTTGTCGTCATTGTGTCATATTTTAACATATTCCCACTAATGCGTACATCATGTTTTTCTTATAGTTTTAAGCTTTTATTCCACTATAGTGTGTGTGGAAGAGATGATTCAGCAAAATATCTCACCTAATTATATTAACTCTGACGGTAATATTTCGTATAAATATATCAACTCTTACTTAATATACTTAAATGTGACGTCACATAATTATAAAAAATTAAATACACAAAATATTTGGTGCGGTGCAGTGTGGTTTTTGCGGTTTTCAAAATCCAAAAACCGCACCGCACCGAACCGCGCTCGGTTTGTAAAAGTTCAAAACCGCACCGCACCTAAACTATGCGGTGCGGTTTAAAAATCGATGCGGTTTTTGCGGTGCGGGTGGTTTTTGCGGTTTGCGGTTTTTCATGCTCACCCCTACCTACAAACTAGTTCAATTTTGTAGCCTTTTTCTTGCAACTCCGCTCTCACTCATTCGTGAAAACAAAAATAAATAATTTGTTTAAACTTAATTAAAATTTATGAACTAAAATAATATTTTGTTTGATAAATTTAATTAATATTTTATTTGGTAAGATTAATTATTTTTCATCACAATAGCGGCTGGCGCTGCAGCGGCGATGGCTATTTCGGTGTGGCGTCAGTGAGGCGTATATATCGATTTTTCTATGTTAAATGAGACCATCGCGTCCAACTCAATGCTCTTCGGTGGTTGACTAATCTCTAGTCCTCGCCGAAGAGCTGGACGCGATGGTCGGTTAGCGTCTAGCGCCACTCCACCTCTTGGATCATGTGGAAGCGGGACTCGTAGGCCGCCAGGCTTTCCCGCAGCTCCTCCATCTTCGTCATCCTCACCTCCAGCGCTGAGATCCGGCGATGAGCCTCGCAGATGACGAGCTGGTCGAACTTGGCCTCCAGCTCGATGTAGGCGCGAACAGCAGCGTGGTGGTATTCCTTCCCGGAGAGCCCAAAGGCGTCGATAAAAGCACCTCCAGGAGTGGACGGGCGACCTGTCAAAGCAGAGAAAAGTTGTCAAGTCATTTAACAGTCAGCAGCAACAGTAAGATTAGTGCGGCAGTAATGCGAGCTACCTTGCCGAGGAGAATGAGATCGCCGAGGAGAAGGGTTGCAGCGAGCTGGTTCTCGCGGGCCTGATGACGAGCCGCCGGGGCATTCGGCAGGCTGCCCCTGGCCGCGACCGCCAAGGTCGCGGCTTTCGTTTCTCGGCGGGAAGTAGTTTGGGCGCCTTATTTCCGGATCTCGCGTCGAGCCCTCCGAAGGGATCCGAGGTCCCGAGGTGTTCGGGCAGAGCTCAGGGCATGGTTCGTCGCGCGAAGGCAGAGGCGGCGGCGGCAATATTGTGCCCTCTGTCGGTCGCCACGAGCTCGCAGGTGGAGGCGGTGGCAGCATGGGAGCGCTCTTCAGTTTTTGCAGGTTGGCTGGAGGAGGTGGCGGCGGCAATGGAGTGCTTGCCGCCGACAGCGTGGCTTTTGTCGGAAGAGACGGCGATGGCGGTGGGATGCTCGCCGCCGACAGCGTCAAAGTAAATGAAGGAGGAGTTACTTTGCCAGTCCCGGGCTGTGAGGTCGTAGTCGATGGGGGATCCTCCTTCCTCGCTGGAGAGACTTGTTTTTTTGACCCCTTTTTGGAGCCAAGGTTGATTCGGACGGTGTGCGCGATCTGGAGCGGAGGCCGAGCTTCGAGTGCGACCAGCGGAACTCCTCGCAGCGGGGCGACGTCTAGAATCTCGCGGGAGAGTGGTCGCTGGGAGACCTATGGATATAAGGGACGAGTCAGTATGGAAACAAGATGGTCAACGAACTTCTACAAAGTGCTACAAGGTTATGACCTTGCGAGGTAGCGAGATCTGCCTGAAGTTGGGCTTGCGACCCAGCGACTTTCGGAATGGAAGTAGCCGGCGAGAAGAGCAGGGAGATGTCGGGAACCGATGACTCGGTAATGTCGCCCAGCCCGAAATCGTCGAGGAGTTGTTTGGTCCTAGTCGAAGGTTCGGGCTGGTCGGCCGGGATTATGACTTTCTTGGCCGGAGAGGCGACTTTCTCCACCGGCGGGGGTAGATTGTTGGCCTTAGAGGCGAGCGTCTTCTTTAGTTTCTTCAGTTTCTTCTTCTTGGCAGGAGGCAGATCGGCAGCGACTTCGTCTTCTCACGACCTTTTGGGCCTTGATGGCTCTGGGTCGAGAAATCCGGACAGCGCGGCAAGGCTGGCTTGGTAAGCTTCCTTGGCAGATTTCGACATCGCGTGCGAGTTCAAAATGCGTGCCTTAAAGACCAGCCACCCCCTATTTATAAAGTTCAACAGACATCCATCAAGGGCGAGTAACCCAGATACTCGGCCAAGAAGCTCGCCGAATAAGTGTTGGATGATTCTTTCTGAGTTTCTACGTCGCTCGAAAAGAGCAGAGATTATGTACAACCCGTATTCGTCGAGGGTGGACCCCTCCAGAGCCAGGTCGGCAGAAGTCAGAGTCAACAAGTCAGACAGAGGTTAGAGTCAATGCGCTAGGATGCAGAAGGCCTGGGCGAGTATGACGAGCTCCCCTCGCATACTCGTCAGGTAGGCGACTAGTCAATATACTCACCCAGCCGTGCGAGCTCCCCCAGAAAGTCGTCTAGTCGTCGGGGGGTGGGCTATAAATAAGACCCACCCCCTCCCCCGGGATTTCCTTATAAATAGGACCCCATGGGTACGAGAAGAGTGACTTCAGAATCTCGTCGCGATCTCTCAAACTCTTTTCTTGGACGTTAGCTGAGCCTGTGAATTCCTTTTTTCCCAGAGATCAGGTCGCGACCTTGCGACTATCCTCTTTTAGTCGTCGCGACTTAGTTAGCAGCTAGTCTCCCTCGTACCCTGCTCAGCCATTTTTGGTTGTTGAGGGGTTGCTTTTTCCAAGCTTCCGGGTACGTGGTGAGACCTTCCTTCCGCAACGCCTGGGGTCCTGTTTGTTGTTCGGCTGTTTCCGTGCTTTAGCCCGCTAGCCGTCGAGCCTATCCGTTGAGCCGGTAACCATGGGCTGTCATGATCCATTTTTTGGGTGAGTTAAAGAAATTATTTTTTTTGTAATGGAGATAGGTCAAATTGAAAAGTTAAAATTTTCACAAAATGATGTTTTTTTCCTTTTAATATAGTATAAATATTATTTGATTTTGCTATACGTCATAACACTTGTGCGCAGCAGAAATTGAACAAGAAAACCCAAAATAGTTCGGATCTAGCGATGAACATTAATCAAAAAGTAAAGTGCGGTAAATAAATTGTATGGTGAAAGACAACTTAAAACAGAGAATAGAGTTTTATGAGGCCTGCCTTTAACAGCGGACATCAGGGGAAATGATAGGTACTTAATTTTTTATTTGATGTGCATATAGTCATTATAGGTGTGGCCGCCCTTAACATCACCTTTTTATATGGGCGCTGCTATCCGCACCGCAGTTTTGGCTATTCGCACCACACTTTCTCCTAATTTTTCGTGCTTTTTGGAAATACGTCGTGTACGTACATTTTTAGGAAAGTCGAGATCTACAACTTTTGTGTTGAACACTTTTCCTAAAAATGCACATACAAGGCGTATTTTCAAAATGCGCGAAACCTGACCGTATTTCCAAAGTATGTCTTGTACATGCATTTTTAGGAAAAGTGTTCAACACAAAAGTTTTAAATCGCGCCGAGATCTACAACTTTCGTGTTGAACACTTTTCCTAAAAATGCACGTACAAGACGTATTTCCAAGAGTCACGAAAAATTAGGAGAAAGTACGGTGCGAATAGCCAAAACTGCGGTGCGGATAGCAGCGGCCTTTTATATATAAACTGAGTTCTATGGAAATGAACAGTCAAACATGACCTTTTATTCCTCTATCTGGGTTTCCCAGGCTTGAGACATGTCACAATTGATGTTAGATCGACATATAGTAATTGGAATGATTGCTTCAAGTTCATCCCATAGTAATTTCAGTTTAGTGTAATAAGCTTCAATACTCAAAGTTTCTTGAGTGCAAGAAGAAATAGCCTTGCGTAATCCATAAATTATGGAACTAGTGTTGTTGGCAAACCGACGAGATAAGTTCAGCCACATTGCAACAGCCATAAATCAATGAATTATCGATTGTCCGATATCTTTAGATACAATATTGATTAGAAAAAAATCACCATATTATTGATTTTTTCCCATTGAGGATGTGAAAAAGAGGTAAATAAAAACAAATTGTATTGCTCCAAAGAAATAATCATTACATAAGTATGCCCCCTTATTCATAGAAAATGGGAGAGATGAGAGAATACAATAAATGATATGTGACTAAATACAATCCACGCGGCCTATGTGTTTTGACAACGTCAAACCGCACACTATACAAAGAACAACTGAAGACCACCCAACTACAATTGAGGAAAACCTCCAGCGAAGACCGTTGGTGCAGGCCACCAGACCGCAATTGTGGGTTGCCACCAAACCGCAGTTGCGACTAACCATCAAACTGTTGCTGCGACAAGCCACTAGACCGCAACTGAGGGTTAACAGCATACCGCAGTTGCGGACTCCCACCAGACCGCAGATGCGGACTCCACCATTGCTGCTGGGGCAAGTCTTCAGGCTGCTATTGCAGTTAACCACCAGGCCGCTGCTGCGACAAGACTCCAGGCTACTACTGCGTCTAACCATCAGGACGTTATTGCAGCAAGTCTCCAGACCGATGTTGTGGCTAAACTTCAGACCGCCAATCCTGCCAAGATAGCCGTCAGACATAACCACTGCCACTAACTAAACCACCACACAATCAGACCGCTTGGACAAACTGCCTGGCCGCCCGAACTACAAGCCGCTGTGACTAGATCATCAAACTGCCGAACTCCAACACTCCCCTCAAGCTGGAGCATATATATCAACCATGCCCAGCTTGCCACAAACATCTTGGTGAATCAAGGAAAAAACAACTTCCATAGAAGGGAGAGACTTCATCAAAAGAATTTAGCCACGAATTGGTTTGGAAACATAGTATAAACCAATCAAAAATTACATGTCCTTTTATTCCTCTATCTGGGTTTCCCAGGCTTGAGACATGTCACAATTGATGTTAGATCGACATATAGTAATTGGAATGATTGCTTCAGGTTCATCCCATAGTAATTTCAGTTTAGTGTAATAAGCTTCAATACTTAAAGTTTCTTTAGTGCAAGAAGAAATAGCCTTACGTAATCCATAAATTCTGGAACTAGTGTTGTTGGCGAACCGACGAGATAAGTTCAGCCACATTGCAACAACCATAAATCACTGAATTATCGATTGTCTGATATCTTTAGATACAACATTGATTAGAAAAAAATCACCATATTATTGATTTTTTTCTCATTGAGAATGTGAAAAAGAGCTAAATAAAGGCAAATTTTATTGCTCCAAAAAGATAATCATTACATAAGTATGCCCCCTTATTCATAGAAAATGGGAGAGATGAGAGAATACAACAAATGATGTGTGACTAAATACAATCCACGCGGCCTATGTGTTTTGACAACGTCAAACCACACACTATACAAAGAACAACTGAAGACCACCCAACGACAACTAAGGAAAACCTCCAGCGAAGACCGCCGGTGCAGGTCACCAGACCGCAACTGCGGGTTGCCACTAAACCTCAGTTGCGACTAACCATCAAATTGCTGCTGCGGCAAGCCACTAGACCGCAACTGAGGGTTAACATCATACCGCAGTTGCGGGCTCCCGCCAGACTGCAGATGCGGACTCCACCATTGTTGTTGGGGCAAGTATCCAGGCTGCTACTACGGTTAACTACTAGGCCGCTGCTGCGATAAGACTCCAGGCTACTACTGCGTCTAACCATCAGGACGTTATTGCGGCAAGTCTCCAGACCAATGTTGTGGCTAACCTTCAGACCGCCAATCCTGCCAAGATAGCTGCCAGACATAACCACTGCCACTAACTAAACCACCACACAATCAGTCTGCCTGGACAAACTGCCTGACCGCCCGAACTACAAGCCGCTGCGACTAGATCATCAAACTGCCGAACTCCAACACTCCCCCTCAAGCTGGAGAATATATATCAACCATGCCCAGCTTGCCACAAACATCTAAAAGAGAAGCAGAAACTGGTTTTGTGAAGATGTCCGTCAGTTCTTTATCAGAAGTGACAAACAGAGTGTAGATTTGGTTCTTTAACACCTCTTCTCTAATGAAATGACAATCGACTTCAATGTGCTTTGTCCTCTCATGGAAGACATGATTCTTTGATATGTAATTCGCGGCTTTGTTATCACAGAACATAGGGAGAGAATGATCATAGACTTCTCCCAAGTCAAGCATAAGCGCTCGTAACCACTTCAATTCGCAAGTTGTTGAATTCATGCTCTTATACTCAGCTTCAACACTTGATCTTGAAACCACTGACTGCATCTTGCTTTTCCAGCTAACAAGATTTCCTCCTACAAAGGTGCAAAAACCTGATGTAAACTTTCTATCTTCTTTGTCATCAGCATAGCTGACATCAAAATATGTTTCATTCTTCAAATGATTATGCTTCTTAAATAATAAGCTCTTTCCTGGAGATCCTTTCACATACTCCAGAATTTTCATAGCAGAACGTAGATGACACTCTCTAGGAGTTTGAATAAACCAACTGACCTTCCCAACTACATAACAGATATCTGGTCTTGTAATAGTCAGATAGATGAGTTTGACTACAAGTCACATATACACAGTACAATCTGGGAGAAGAGGAGAATCTTCAGTCCACACCTTATCATCCCCAATAACCATCAGGCAACGAGCAGGTCTTATGCCAAGAAGACCAGTTTCCTTTAAGAGATCTAACTCATACTTCCACTGCAAAAGAATCACAGAGTTTCGCTTCGTGAAATCTCAATTCTCAGAAAATACATTTGAGTTCCCATATACTTAGTAACAAAATATTGCCGAAGATGTTGTTTTGCCGGATCAATGACTTCTTTATCATCAATATAGACAGCAAGAACCACAAGACTTTTAGTAGTCTTGCGTATAAACAGAGAATGATCAGCAAAACTCCGATTGAACCCAATAAGAGAAACAACCCACTAAACTTATCAAACCAAGCTTGTGGACTCTACTTTAAATCACAAATCGCTTTCCGAAGCTTGCATACCTGAGACTCTCCCTGAGCAACATACCCAGGAGGTTGCTCTATGTAAACCACCTCTTGGAAATCACCATAGAGGAAACATTCTTAACATCTAACTGAGACATTTCCCAGTATCTATTAACTGCGATAGAGAAAAGAACACATATAGTGCTAATGCGAGCAACCAAAGAGAAGGTATCAAAGAAGTCAACACCATACGTCTGAGTAAATCCTTTGGCAACCAGCCTCGCCATAGCGGTCAATAGAACCATCTGGAAGATACTTAACAATAAAAACCCATCGACAGCCAATCACATCTGTGCCCAGAGGTGTGGGAACAAGAGTCCAAGTACCTCTCTCAGTTAAGGTTTGCATTTCTTCATCCATATCAGCCTTCCACTGCAAAATAACAAGAGTCTCTTGATATGTAGCCAGGATGACAGTAGAAGATATATCAAGAGGAAAACACTTGGCAGCCGGAGAAAGCTGAGCATATGAGACAACATCTTCAATAGGATGCTTAGTGCATTGACAGACACCCTTCCGCAAGGCAATGGGTAGATCATGATCACTCTGGTCCGTAGGAGCAGATCCATTGTCATAAGAGAGAAGAGACCCGGGAATAGGCACAGAAGGCTCCAAGGGCAAAAATTCAATCTCGAGAGAAGGAGACGGTGTAATAGGAACAATGGTGGAAAGAACTGGGTCTGGCATAGGTGCTGAGACAATAGGAATTGAAGAGGAACTATCAGAGGGCAAGATAGAAGAAGCAGGAGAAAAATATGGTGTATCCTTAAAGAAGGTGTCATCATCAGAGACATACAATTTTCCGAGAAGAGGATCAAGACAACGATATCCCTTCTGAGTCAGACAATAACCAAAGAATATGCATTTAACAGAACGGGGTGAAAGTTTGTCACGGCCAGGAGAAGGTACATGAACAAACGCCGTACATTCAAAAATCCGAAGAGGTAAAGGAAACGGCTTAGCCTCGGGATACAAAATGGAAAATGGAGTCTTGCCCTGAAGAATAGATAAGGAAATTCGATTAATGAGATAGCAGGAGAGAATGACAGCATGACCCCAATAAGAACGATAAACATTCATTTGTAACAGAAGACTGCGAGCAACATCCAAGAGATGACGATTCTTGCGTTCAACAACATCATTCTATTGAGAGGTATTGAGGAAAGAAGTTGATGAATTAAACCATGGCTCGTACAAAAATCTGAAAATTGATGGCTGACATATTTCTTGACATTATCAGTACGAAAAACTTGAATAGACACATTAAACTGTGTCAAGATCTCATTATAAAAGACAACAAAGACATTGTAAAGTTCAAAATGATCTTTCAAGAGATATAGCCAAGTACACATGGAGAAATCATCAATGAAAGTGCCAAAGTATAAACTACCTCTACCAATAGTGGAGTAGGAGCAGAATCCCAGATGTCAGAGTGAACTAGTTCAAAAGGAGACGAAGAACTACGTCTCGTTCGTGCTGGAAAAGAAGAGCGATGATGTTTGTCAAGCTGACAGGCTTCACAATTCAAAGGGGAATCCTCTTGAGGAAGATCTGTAAGAAGTTGGTGGATGAGGCGAGAAGGAGGGTGGTCAAGACGACGATGTCATTGCTGAAGGGAAGAAGAAGCAGAAAGAGCAACGACATTATCAAAAAAGAAGAAGCCACTACTTACAATCCCAGTAGCAATAATAGCCTTAAAGGCAGAATTCCAGAAAGAACAAGTAGTCGCAGTAAAAGTAACCGTGCATTGCAACTGCGTGCAGAGAGCATGAATAGACTGCAAATTGCACGGAAAAGTGGGAACATAGAGAATGTCCTCAAGCTGGAAAGATGGAGTGATGTGTACAGTCCTATACCATACACAGGAGCAAAAGTCCCAACGACAATAACCATAGGAGATACCCATGTTTGGTTGTTCAAACAGGAGAACAAACGAGAATTATCGGTCATGTGACAAGTGGCCTCAGAGTCAATAAGCCACTTATCTGAAGAGGCCAAAAGAGCACGAGCTGTAGAGGAGACAAGAGAAAATGACCTTATGGAGAAAGAAGCCGGAAAGAAAAGAGACTAACTGCACTGTTAGACACAAGCCAGCAAAAGAGCAAAAAAGAGAACATGCCGACAAACAGGTCGGCAAACAAATCGCAGTCAGAGCACGACCAAGAAAAGAAAAACGACCGAGATTCAAACCGCACGGTTGAGTAAGAAGCCAAAAGAACAGGCGCAGAAAGAGAGACCGCGCGAGTAAAGAAAACAACTCGCGTTAGTAGAGAAGAGAAAAGAGAGAAAGAGATCGCGCGAGAAGAAACAAGTCGTAGGAACATAGGAGAAAGAAAGAAGCGTGAACAACAGAGAAATCGCACAAACACAACAAGTCACAAAGAAGAGCAACAATCAAAGCAGAGCGCGCGACAAGAAACTCGCAAAGGCCGCACAAACAAGCAGTCACAAGCAAGAAAGAGAAAGAAAGAGCGGATAGCAAGGAAGGTCGCGTGAACAGAACAAGCCGCAAGGAAACAAGTCGCCGAAACAGCAACAAGAAGGGAGGGCAGGGCGGGAAGAAGCAGACCAGAAGCAGACCGGAAGAAGCTAACCGGAAGCGGTTAGACAAACAAACCGCTGTCTCTTTGGAGTAAAGGACTGATTCACTCTGATACCATATGAAAAAAAACTAAATAAAAGCAAATTTTATTGCTCCAAAAAGATAATCATTACACAGGTATTCCCCCTTATTTATAGAAAACAAGAGAGATGAGAGAATACAACAAACAATGTGAGACTAAATATAATCAGCGCGGCCTATGCAGTTTGACAACGTCAAACCACACACTATACAAAGAACAACCGAAGACCACCCAACGACAACTGAGGAAAGCCGCCAGACCGCCATGGAAGACCGCCGGTGCATGCCACTAGACCGCAACTGTGGGTTGCCACCAGACCGCAACTACGGGTTGCCACCAGACCGCAGTTGCGGCTAACCATCAGACCACTGTTGTGGCAAGCCACCAGACCGCAACTGCGGATTGCCACCATACCACAGTTGTGGACTCCCACCAGACCGCATATGTGGACTCCCACCATTGCTGCTACGACAAGTCTCCAGGCTGCTACTGCGGCTAACCACCAGGCCGCTGCTGCGACAAGACTCCAGGCTGCTACTGCGGCTAACCATCACGCTGCTACTGGGGCAATTCTCCAGACCGCGGCGGCGGCTAACCTTCAGACCGCCAATCCTGCCAAGATAGCCGCCAGACATAACCACTGCCACTAACCAAACCGCCACACAATCAGACCGCCTGGGCAAACCGCCTGACCGCCCGAACTACAAGCCGCTGCGACTAGATCATCAAACCGCCGAACTCCAACAGACAAAAAGTTGGATCGAGAGAGTTGGGTTTGAGAATAGAACCATTCACAAATCCAAGTTTATTCTTACAAGATAGAGTGATTTCCATGACCCGTTTCAAAGTAATATAGTTTGTTGCTCCAATACGAACCTCAATGATGAGAGCCATCCCCAGAGAATCAGAATGATGGAGATTGAAGGATGCTGGTGTAGGTCGCAATGCAGATGTGTGTGAAGAAGATCGATTAACAATGTCGACGATAGGAGAATTCTTCTCTAGGATTTGCCATTCAGAAGAAGAATCAAAACTCAAGAAGCGTTTGGAAGCTCTCATACCACGCTAAGAAATCAGAGATTGAGAGAAAAGAGAGAACACAATGCAAAGGAAAATTATTTCTTCTATTTAGAAGTCAGAAAAATAGAATGTCTATTACCACCTCCTCTAAACACTTATTTATACAACTACTATAAAATGTGATAACTAACTCCTAATGGAAAAGAGAAAAAATAATACAAAATGAAATACATATGTATATATTATTTCAACAATAAAGTTAATTACTTCAATTGGGGTAGTCCACAAAGAGTTCATTAGGTGTTGTGAAATTGACAATGATGAACTTTACAAATTTTTTTGTACTTCTTATTCTTTATTTTCTCATGTAATTAATGCAAAGATGACTCCTACAATCCCTCTTTCCTCTAGCTAGAGAAACCATATAGAAGTTTTCTAGTGGTGTGAACCTTCAATAGTCAATCTCATTCTTCTTAAATTTTGTTTGAAAATAATATTTAGTGAAGTTCAGTGATGAGAAATTATATGATATTTAGGTAAATTGTGGTCAAGTATTCCCCCTCTTCTCAAGGTTGGAGATGGTGTACAAATATACAACTTCAGCTCTGTTTAGCACAGTGTTTTTTTTACTCTGGTGAATTTGAACAAAAACGCCACCGTCATAGAATGTATGTTTGGCATGACAACAATTATTACCGTCACCAAGAAATGAAAACTACTTTTCAACATAAATGTGAATGAAGTTCCTTAGGCAAGGTCAGACGCTCACTACGATGGTTCATAAACACTGCTTATCACGCCCGCCACCGCCGTGCCAAACGGAGCCTTCGACTTGATTAGTGGCACGCCAAATCATAGATGTGTAGATATTCCTTAACATCATGTTTGGGATAACAATGGAAAACTCATTATACTATCACATGCATGATCTACAAGACTGCATAAATAGCTAATCGCACTAGGCCCGATATTTCAAATGTTATATATAGATTGAGTAGGTATACTACAAATCATAGTAGTTAAAAATAAATATCACTCACTAGGATATTTAATCACATTCAAGGAATTATTGATCACAGCTTAGTATATACTGGTTTTCCAGAAATGGTTAAACTCATAATCTTATGTACGACTATTCTTACATTATGAAATGAATCAAAAAATTACTTTATGAAATTCATGTATACATACTATTCTTACATTGTGATAATAAATCAGTGATAGATTTAACATTATGACAATCTTACAAAGAGATTGCCACAAGAAGAGATTTTATTTTCATCAAGTGAATTGAGCTTAAGCCTACATAATTTGCTACCACTGGTGGTTGGCGGATACCTAACGTAGAGTATTGGAAATTTCATAAATTAGGTTCAATGCGGTTGAAGCTAATTTGCCGACGTAGCGTAATTGGAAGCACTAATTTAAGGGTCTGTTTGGCGCAGCTCTGGCGGTTGGAAAATCTCTATTCCAGCCGCCAGAGCTGCTTTCAGTCTGTTTGGGACAGCTCCCTGTGAAGAGCTTTTCAAAAATCTGGAGCTGTTTTGCAGCTTTTCAGAAATCCCTCCCTCCCCAGCTTCTGCTCCCGCAAAATAGCTTTCTCTCTCACATGTTTTGGAAATCTAATGGTTTCTTCAGTTGGAACATGCTCAGAGGCCAGACGGCCTTCCTTCGGCGATTTCGAGCCCCGGACGACTTTCCTCCGGCAATTCCAAGCCCCCGACGTCCTTCCTCCGGCGATTCCGAGCGCACTTCTGCACAGAACACTCAAACAGTCTGCAGCTTTTCAAAACTGCTCCCCGGAGATCTATTTTAAAACAGCTCTATCCGGACAGCAGCTTTTCAATCCGCCAGAGCTGTCCCAAACAGACCCTAAGGCTTTGTTTGGCGCCGCGTTTTTAGAGCGGGGCACCGCCGATTACTCCGCCACCCCGCCAAACAAAGATTTCACGGGCATCAGTGCAAACAGCCACTGCGCCAAATCGTGAAAATTTTAACGATTTGGAGTCGCGAAAAAATTTCACGACTCCAAAATCGCGGAAATTGGCGGAGATGGCGTTTCTTCTCGGGCAGCAAGCTGGGCGTTGCTTTCTCCTTCCAGATCCGCCGGAGGAGCCTCGGTCTCCCTGTATCTTCTTCTGCCAGAGACCGGGCATTGCTTTCTCCTTCCAGATCCGCCAGAGGAGCCTCGTTCTCCTTGTTTCTTTTTCCAGTAGAGGTTGGGTGTTGCTTTTTGCCTTCCAGATCTACCGGAGGAACCTCATTCTCCCGGTTTCTTCTTCGGCCGGAGGTTGGGCGTTCCTTTTTTCCATCCGAATCTGCCGGAGAACTAATCTAAAAATGATAGGAAGAGAGATCCTGCATAAGATTTTGTCTCTTTACTACAATTTCATGCCCCATTTGATAAGAGAGATCCTGCATAAGTCTTCTTTAATCTTGTCCCAATAGAGATTAAATTAAGATAACCAAGAAATTTTTTTTTGGGTCAAATATTGCATATGATAAATATCTTTTGTTATTTTTTGACTCAAAAATAAAAAAAATGTACTGCAAATCACACGACTATTTTACCAAACAACTTAAATAGTTTTTTTTTGTTTGAAACAACACTGTAAACGTTGTTTTTCCAAACAGTTTCATAAATTCTGTCATCACACTGCAAAACAGCTGATGATATCACCACTGCTTTTCCAGTCGCTGCAGCCGCACCAAACAGAGCTTAAAACATCAAGATAATATTATACGCATTCCTATGATGTAATTCTCTATTTAACAAATATGTTAAACTCACGATTATTTTCTTTGCGACATACTAGTTATGTGTATCATTTTACAAGGCCACCTATGTGGTGAAAACCATAATATTGCAACTTTGGGATCGGGGTTGAACTACAATAACTTTGATGAAAATAAATGAGTGTTCATCACCATTAAAGTGTCAACCGTCATAATCTGACGAACAACCAATTTTGGGTGTGCTTAATTAATCTATCAATCAAAAGAATGCAATTCAAAGCTTATAACATGTTATATTATTTAGTGGAGAAAATAAGTGCTAAATTGAAGTTCAAGTTAATCATTCCACCTACACTCATTGCATATATACAATTTGATTAAACAAATATTTATTTAATTTGATTTAATTATATTAATCTCATCTTTTATAATGTTCATTTTGATTTTTCCCTTTTGTAAGAGATTATTAGAATATATACATTTTTTTATTTCATATTACTTTAAAGAGCTTTCATGGTGTTTGAAATTTGGGTTCTACATTACAACAATAACACTCAAGCCTTTATCCCACTATAATAGGGTTGACTATATGGATCCTTTGTCGCCATTGTACCCTATCTTTTGTCATAATCTCACTAATGCCTAAGTACCTCATGTCTTTCCTTACAGTTTCATTCCAAGTCTTTTAAAGGGGTCCCAAAACATATTCGTAAGAAGTCCATTGAGGAAGACAACTTTTTAATCTCACATCGTCATACTTCTCTTTACCTTGTATGAGTACATAAATAATCTCTCTCTTCCTTCTTATGTTAAAAAAACCTAATGAGAACCATAAACCACACACACACATGCTTACACAAACGCACCTCACCAAATTCGGATCATAGATCATCCATGAAACTTTTACGCATTATCTGTGCGCAATGTTTTCTAATCGATATTACTTTTATGTCGGTTGGGATTACATTTTATGACTTTCTATTTAATATTTTATTCTGAAACAATCATTTTCATACTACTTATTATAACTATTGCAACTTATGTGATTAATAATTGCAATTTTACAAACATCCTTTTAATAAGATGTATTTTCTTGAGATTCACACACTGAGTTCTATCTTTTCCCGACTCACAAATTTTCGGTGATTTATGTTTACGCCATTAAGCAAAACTCGAGTGCACAGATATCCTCAATGTCCGCACACATAAAAATTTTCAAGACCTAAACGAACATTGTGCCGCAAAAAAGACGAGCATTGGATAAAATCATCTAAAACAATATAGTTTCTTTAAAAGCAATATCATACATCATATTAAGCTCGATTCCTAATAATCTTTTATTTCTACATCTTTTGATTTTGCATGACAAATTCAAATATCATAATCTCTTTAAAACCAAAATTTTATCATTTTTAGTATGAATATTTTATAAATATTCTAACAATATCGCATGAGTGAAATGAAGGGGGTGATGTAAAATTTTAAGTAGCAATTGAACATAATGACATTATTAACAACTAATATAACAAAAATTGGAATAAAATAAAAATACACCATTACATTCAAAATAAATAAACATGATTCCAAACTGTAGATGTAGAATCTTTGATGCCCTAAAGTCCATTTGGCAAGATGGCGCCATTGTGATCTGTGGTCAAGTGGGGTTGACTTTGGTCAATCGGAGGGGAAATGGGTTGGCCAACTCTGGCCCCTGATGATGTGGATATTCCGAACATCTACGTCACGTTTTTTCGACGAGCTGCTTCGTCAAGTCGAGAATTTGCTGTCCGTAAGTACGAAGTAGACTTTTTAACTTTGTGGAAGCTTCTTGATATTTTCGATCCATGACCTGCATCTCGTGCAAAGCCTCTTTCAACCGGCTGCGGTAGGCGTCCAGCTTCGCCTGCGTTGAGCAAAGCTTCTTCCTCAGTTCGCTGCTCTCTTTATTTCTGAGATAAGCATCCTGAAAAGGGGAAAAGAAGTAAAGTTCTATGAAAAGCAAAAGCGTTAACAAACAAACCTTTGAAAAAAGATTAGATTCTAATGAGCTGATGAAGCATTCATTGCTTTTACTGTGCTGTATAAAGACACTGATACCATGATATATAATACAAGTATAATACACTGTAGGCAAATATTGTTATTTTAGTATAAAAAATATATTTTTCCACTCCACGCTCTCCCCGATCGGTAGTTTAATCCCCCAAGCTCAATAGAGGGCTGAACGCGCAAACGGTCAAATGAAAGCGAGAACAAAGTTTTTTTAAGTGGAAAACAATGAGTGTTGAAGCCAAAATTTGACTTCTGCGGAGTTCGGGGTCCTAAAAGAGGGGTGACCGCGCACCTACTACGCTCAAGTGAACGATCTAGACACTAGACTAGGAACACAAGGGATAGACCCAAGGTCTCAGCGTGGAGGTCCCACCGCATACCCGGAAGACTAACAAACTCTTCCCCTCCCAAGCCAAAGACAGAGCTAAGACGCCTTCGGAGGGCGCTCTTGCCGACCGGAACATTTAAGGAGGATCTCAAGATCAACTCTATCCTATCCAGATGTGTCTCCTTGGGTCTATGTAAAATGTTCCTCAACCGCCCTACCAATGGCGTAATCCCGCACAACAGTTCTATTTTACGCAGCCCCAATTGGGCCGCGAACAACGTAACCACGTTCTGAAAAGCTATTAACAGACCCTCAAGGGCTTCCCGGTAACTTTACCTCGGGGTCCCTACGGGACGAGCGGTTTGCGAGAATACCGCTCGCCTAAGACGAAAAGGATAAGCAACATACACAAAACATCACAGACAATTTAATTTACTGGAATATAAATTCCATACTTCGGCACGCAGGCCGGCAATATAAACAAATTAGGCCTTCTAGGGCCGGCACAAACTTGGGCTTAAGCATGCTACTTCCCGCTTGCTACTGCAGCACCTGTACGCCAACAGCTCGACAAGCGGCTGCCAGCTGAACACCAGTCAGCTAACATAAGCCGGCCAAATATATTGCCCACACCCCTTTTTCGGGGCTATGGTGCGCATTCCCTGCAAATAGATAATGCACAACTTCCTCAGAGTCTTCCTCGGGAACCCCAGAACATCACCAATCCGACTCACACGTCCGGATGAGCTTCACGCAGCATGCCTAAATCCGTACTCGCGCTTCCGGATACTAAATGCAATTAATTGCGGGGACGTACACGTCAACCCATCGGAGAGCACCCTTCCCCCACCCGTCGGTGGAGAGTGGCTTCCATGCAAATATGTTATTTGAGGGCTTCACCTGCCCAAGAAGAAATTTCGTTACCCTTGACGACGGTACCGGGAGAGGAGCCTCTGGCCGTTATTGCGGAAGGCGGTGCCGGGAGAGAAGCTCCTGGCTGTTCTTGTTGAAGGCGATGCTGGGAGGGGAGCTCCTAGCCGATCTAGCTGAAGGCGATGCCGGGAGAGGAGCTCCTGGCCGAACTAGCTGAAGGCGATGCCGGGAGAATAAATCTCGGCCGGTCTTGCTCCGGGCGGCTGCGACGGGAAAGTAGAGCAAGGGCTCGGGCCTTGCTTTGCCCTAGGCAGCGGCAACGAGGGAGGAGAACAAGGCTCGGCCAGCCCTGGCTCCAGGCGGCTGCGACGGGAAGAGGAGCTCCAGGGCTGGTCTTGCTCCACGCGGCGGCGACGGGGAAGGAGATCCAGGGCTCGACTCCTCCTTCCTGCAGGCCGGCGCATAGGAGATCGGGAAAAATGGGGGGCAAAAGTGCGGCCGGCCTTCCTGGGAGCAAAAACCCCTTCCCCCTCTCTTTTTCTCTTCCGCCCCTTTTTGTTTGGGAGCAAACAATAAAAAAAAACCTTTTTTCTCTTTGATGGCCGAGCCTTTCCTGGCAGAAAATAATGAATCCCCCTTTTTGCTTTTACCTATATGTACACATCTAATAAATATATATAGTATACTATTATATAATAAATATAAAACCTTCACATATACAATCTTGTACGAGTGCTCGCATGTCCTCGAACGGGGTCGCACCAAACGCCGCTCATAACACACCTCTGACCCGCTAATTGGGGAGGGTCCCACTTGGCCGGATACGGGGTTGTACACAATCCCCGCTGTACAACCCATATTCGACGAGGGTGGGCCCTACCACCGCCAGGTCATCAGAGGTCGAAGTCAACAAAGCAGGGTGGGGATCCAGACCAGCATCCCGGGCCGCGGAAGGTTTGGGCGAGTAGGGCGAGCTCCCCAGGTCAACTCGCCAGGTGGCGACTATGGCCAGATGCTCGCCTCTCCCAGGCGAGTTCCTTAAGGAGGTCGTCAACTCGCCAGGGGGGGGGTATAAGTAAGACCCCCCCCCCCCCTCTTTGGTTTTGCCTATAAATAGGACCCCAGGGGTACGAAGGAAGGACAAGCAATTCTCGGCCTGAACCCTCGCGAGTTCCAGTGACTACCCTTGACTCGCTATCGTTCAGCTCGCCTCCTTCGTACCTAGCTCGGCCAATCTGGTTGAGAAGGGGTTGCTTCTCCTAAGCAACTGGGTACGTGGTGGGACCTTCCTGCCGCAGCGACCTGGGGTCTTGTTCGTACAATTCGTCCTTGTTTCCCAACCAGAGATCGTCTTCCTGACCGGTCGACCAGTAGCTTCAGGTCGCCTAATCCGATTTCTGAGGTTGAGAATTTCTCGGCTTCAACACTTGGTGCGGTGAGCGTGGATAGCGACCGAAGAAGAAAGTCGTGGTTGGAAGATGGCCGATGACGGAGACCGGGGCGAGTTGGGAGGTAACTCGGCGGGAGCTGGAATCCCGGGGCAAGGTGGCGAGTATGTGACGGTGGCAGCTTTTGCAGAGTTCGCAAGGAGAATGGAGAAGGCGATACTCGTCGGGTTGTCAAATCCGCCTGAGGTGACGGCGACTTCCCCCCGTCGCCAGACACCCCCGGGCGAGGAGATACCAACTCGGCGAGCAGGGAAGGAGCCCGCTTGGGCGAGTGGAGAGCAGGTGATCCCCCCGCGACATCACCCGGCGAGTAGTCAGGGGATCCGGTTCCGAGAACCAGAACTCTCGGCGAGGTACGGAGATACTCGCCGATGGAGCGAGTATGACTGCTCGAGCGGAGAGGATACTCGCCGCCGCCAGGAAGGGAGGAGCCCCTTCTGCGACGAGATCCTCGCAGCCCTTGTCCCCGACAACTTCAGAGAGCCAGTCCTCTCGTACTACTCCGGCAAGGACGACCCGGTGGGGCATCTTCAGTGGTTTGAGGATGTGGTCTCCATTCGCAACATGTCCGATGCTCTCAAGTGCCGGCTCTTCTCCATTACCTTCAAAGGTAGCGCGAGAGATTGGTTCCACCAGCTGCCGGCCGGGTCCGTTTACTGCTTCTCGGATCTGCGAAGGGGCCTGCTAGCAAGGTTCGCGACGTCCAAGCGGAGGAAGAAGGAGGCGACCGCTCTCTTCAAGATCGTGCAGGGACAGCACGAGAGTTTGGGCCGGTACATCGATCGATTCCAGGAGGAGGTGCTGGAGGTGGAAGAGGTAGACGGGTTCACCTTGATGGTGGCCCTCAAGTTCGGGCTGAAGCAGGGTCTGTTCAACATGGAGTTGGGGCACAGGCCACCCAAGTCGTTCGAGGAGATGGTGGAGAGAGCCAACGTGTTCATCCAGGGAGAGGAGAGGAACAAGGAGTTCCTGGCACGGCTCGACGGAGATCGACCGCTTGGGCAAGACAAAGGGAGGCTGCTGGAGAGGGAGAGGGCGCCGGAAGGGCGCAGTGACAGAAAGCAGGAAAGGCCCCGGGAGAAAGAGGAGAAGAAAGAGAGAGGAAGGGAGATCAGAAAGGCGGAGAAGCAGGAGTGGCGGGAGAGGCCTCGAAGGCAGGAGGACAGGAGGCCTGTCGGAGGGCGAGAAGCGAGGAGCGAGGAAAGGAGGTTCCAGTACCCGAGGGACCGCCCTCAGTGGAGGCAGCCCACCCGTCAGGAGGAAAGGAGGGCTTACAACCCTCGGGAGCAGGGAGGAGGAAGAAGGGAGACCATGTCCATCACGCAGCGAGCCGCCAAGCGCCGGCGGAAGGAGAGGCAACAGGAGAGGAGGCAGGAAAGGCAGCAGGAAGCGGCGATTCCCCTCTACTGCGATATCCATCGAGTGGAGGGGCACGGGACCTTGGCTTGCCCAGAGTTCTGGGAAACAAGGAGAAGAATGGAAGCGACGGCGGCCGAGAGGGAGCAGCCACAGCCGGAGGCCCAGGTTGGGCAGGTGGCTTACCAGGCACCGCAGAGGAGGAGGAACGAAGACAGGATCGATCAGGGAGGAAGGGGAAATGTCATTCCCGGTCCGGGAGGCGGGCACGTTGGAGTGATCAACGGAGGGGCGGGGCTAGGAGCTTCCCGCAAGGGAAGTCTCCACCAAATCTACAAAAGGAGCGTCGCTTCGACGTCTCAGACCCCCCCTCCCTTGAACGAGATCACCTTCTCGGAGGAAGACATGCTCTGGAACGAGAACCCCTTCCATGACGCCCTGGTGATTCAAGCAGCAATCGAGGACTTCACCGTCGACCGAATCCTCGCGGATAACGGGAGCTCGGTGAATGTCATCTTCAAGAGAACCTTCGTCGGCCTTCAGGTGGAAGCGTCCCGGGTTCAGGCAGCGGATGGGCCTCTCTTCGGCTTCTCCGGGGAGAAGAAAGAGGTGGAAGGAGGAGTGGAGTTGCTGGTCACTCTCGGGGGGACTTCGATCCGATGCCGCTTCGTCATCGTCGACGCACCGAGCGGCTACAACGCCATCTTCGGACGGCCCCTCATCAACTACTTCAAGGCCGTCCCTTCATCTTATCACCAATGCCTGAAGTACTGCAGGGATGACGTCCAAGTCAGGATCAGGGGAGATCCCAAGGCCTCCAGGGAATGCTACCTGAATGCGGTCAGCACCATCAGCTGGATGGGCGACGCAGAAAGGTTGGAAAGGATGATGGAGCAAGAAGAGGGCCTGCAAGCTGCCGAGGAGCTGGAGGAAGTGGAGGTGATCTCCCTGAGAGGAAAGCCGGAGCTGCTGAAGATCGGAGGAGCCTTGCCCCCGGAAGGGAAGGTGGAGATAGCGGCCTGCCTACAGGAAAACGCGGACGTCTTCGCATGGAGCGCCGCCGAAATGCCAGGGATCGATGCTGATGTTGCCTGTCATCGCCTCAACCTGGATCCGGCGACGGCCCCCGTCCGTCAAAAGCAAAGGAAGAGCGCCGCCGCTCTAGCGGGACCCATCCGGGAGGAAGTAGGGAAGCTGCTGGAAGCAGGTTTTGTTTCGGAGATCCAGTATCCAGGCTGGGTCTCCAATGTTGTAATGGTGAAGAAGTCTGGAGGGGGCTGGAGGTTATGTATCGACTTTTCATTATTGAATAAAGCCTGCCCGAAGGATTGTTATCCCCTGCCTCAGATCGACGCGCTGGTTGATTCCGCCGTCGGATTTCCTGTGATGAGTTTCCTTGATGCCTTTTCAGGATACCATCAGATCCGGATGCATCCCCCCGATTGCCGCGACGTTTCCTTCATCACCAGCGACGGGTGCTATAGCTACAAGATGATGCCCTTTGGGCTCAAGAACGCCGGCGCGACATATCAAAGAATGATGGATCACGTCTTCAGAGAGCAGAAGGGGCGGAATCTGGAAGTCTACGTCGACGACTTGCTCGTTAAGAGTAAGAGCGCCGCAGAGCACGTAGCGGATCTGACGGAGACTTTCGCCACCCTGAGGAGGTACAAGATGCGGCTCAACCCGGCCAAGTGTGTTTTCGGCGCAGGAAGGGGGAAGTTTCTAGGACACCTCCTTACTCCCCTAGGGGTGGAGCCCAACCCCGACAAGGTGAAAGCCATCGTGGAGATGGCGTCCCCAAGGGACTCCAAGGAAGTTCAAAGGTTGACCGGAAGGCTGGCAGGTCTTAGCCGGTTTCTCTCCAAGGCCGGAAAAAAGTGCTCCCCTTTCTTCAAAGCCCTTCGGGGAAATCAGAAATTCGAGTGGACCACGGAGTGCGAGGAGGCCTTCAAGAAGCTCAAGCAACAGCTGACTCGAGCTCCCCTCCTTCAGGGTCCGCAGGGCGGCGAAGACCTCTTGCTCTACCTAGGGGTAGGGGCCGAAGCAGTCAGCTCGGTGTTGGTCCGAGAGGAGGGAAAGAAGCAGCTTCCGATCTATTACGTAAGCCGGGTGCTAAGGCAAGCCGAGACGCGGTACCCCATCCTGGAGAAGTTGGTCTTTGCCCTGGTAATTTCGGCCAGGCGACTCCGTCCATATTTCCAAGCCCACTCTATCAAAGTAGTCTCAGACCATCCCTTGAGGAGTATCTTGGACGGAGTGGAGCATTCCGGCAGGCTCGCCAAATGGGCTGTGGAGCTGAGCGAGTTCGACATCTCCTACCCCCCAAGGGTCGCGATCAAAGCACAAGCCGTGGCGGATTTCCTGGCCGACTTCTCGGCCGAGGTCGAGGCAGACACGGATGTCTCTCGGCCGGTCCCTTGGAAGATGTTCGTGGATGGCGCGTCAGGGAGACACTCCGTGGGAGCCGGGGTGGTGCTGGTTAGTCCTCAGGGGATCAGGATTGAGCAAGCTATCAAGATCAATTTTCCGGTTACTAACAACCAGGCGGAGTACGAAGCCATGGTGGCTGGCTTGCGACTCGCCAAGGAACTGGCAATCAGAGATATCAGGGCCTTTTCCGATTCCATGGTGGCGGCATCCCAGATTCGGGGAGAGTTCGAAGTCCGAGATCCCGTCTTGCAGCAATATCTGGTCAAGGTCAAAGGCCTTATCGGGGGGTTCCGATCCTTTCACGTCGAGCATGTGCCCCGAGAGCGCAACTCCGAGGCAGACAATCTTGCGAAATACGGCCCCCGGGCCGGGGGAACCGCCATCGAGTTATTTCGACCATCCATCGAAGAAGGCGAATTGATGGAGGTCGATCAGCGGGCCTCGTGGAGGGATCCGTTCATCACATTCCTGGCGACAGGCCGACTACCATCTGACGGGCAAGACCAAAGAAAGTTTCGGTACAAGGCCGCATACTACTTGCTGCAGGGCGGCGAACTCTATCGCAAGACCATTTCAGGCCCTCTGGCCCGGTGCTTGTCAGAGCACGAGATTCCCCGGGTCCTCGAAGAGATACACTCAGGAGAGTGCGGCAGTCACTCCGGGACCCGCACCCTGGAGCAAAGGATTCTGAGGCACGGTTACTTCTGGCCGACCATCCGAAAGGACGCAGAGGCCTATTCCAGAAAATGCTCCCAATGTCAACTCTTTGCGCCCCTTGCGCTCCAGCCAGCTCAGCAACTTCGCTCAATTACCGCTCCATGGCCTTTCGCAATTTGGGGCATGGATTTGATCGGCCCGTTCCCTCAAGCTAGCGGGCAAAGGAAGTTTGTTCTGGTAATGGTCGACTACTTCACGAAGTGGATCGAGGCTAAGGCTCTGGCCAGGACCACGTCTCAAATCGTCAAGAACTTCATTTGGGGGGAGATCGCATGCAGATTCGGGATCCCTCTGGCCATCATCACCGACAATGGGCCGCAGTTCGCCAGCCTGGAACTGGGAGACTTCTGTAAACAATTGGGAACCGACCTTCGGTTCGCCTCGGTACACCATCCTCGTAGCAACGGGCAAGTAGAAGCCGCAAACAAGCTCATCATCAACTTGCTGAAGAAGAAGATCACCAATCTCAAGGGGAATTGGGCCGAACAACTCCCCTCTGTCCTGTGGGCTCTCAGGACCACCCCGAACTCGGCTACAAGGGAAACACCCTTCAAGCTATCACACGGGTCCGAGGCGCTCATCCCGGTCGAATTTGAGGTGCATAGTCCGAGGGTCATCGCGGCCGAAGACGGAAGCGAGGAATGGCGGTTAGAGAATGAAGAGGCTCAGAGGCTCTCCCTAGATTATGTGGAAGAGCTTCGGGACTTAGCCTCCATACGCCAGGAGGAAACCAAGAGGCGCATGGCGAGGCATTTCGACAAAAACGTCCGCTTGAAGAACTTCCTCGCAGGGGACTTGGTCATGAAGAAAGTGGACGCCGCCGGGCGGGGAGCCGCCACAGGCAAGCTCTTTCCCAACTGGGAAGGACCTTTCATCATCCAAGAGGCTTTGGCCACAGGAGGCTATTACCTACAAGACCAAGCGAGAGAGCAGCTGTCTGGAACCTGGAGCGGAGATGATTTGAAAAGATTTTACCCATAGCGGTAACCCATGTATCTATTTCTGTAAACTTTCTTAAATGAACAAAGGATGCGGATTTTCATCCCTTTTGTGTTGAAGGTGCCTCGAGGCTTCTGAGTATTTCCATGGCCCGCCTCGTAGTCGACTTCGGAAGGCAGTGGTCGGTTTGTTCCTCATACATAGCCCAGTACGGATGATGGGACGATGCTTCGGGATCTTAAGCGCTCTTGTAAGACCGGGCCTCTGCACTGTCGGCCGAGATCAGCTCCCCCCTTGCATGTCGGCCTAGGTCTCCCCGAGTGCATCTCTCTTCCGTCTGGAGGAACTACGAGGAACAGATCCGCACCCTGATCCCCCGGACTCGAGGAGAGGCCGGCCTCGTAAAGCACCCAGAAGGAAAAACCTCAAACGAGCAGTAAGGCAGGATAACCTGCTGAAGCTGAAAAGGGCAAGAATGAGCCCAGGGGTGTGTGTTGATTCCGAGTGCGTCCGGGGAGGACCCTCGATGAACACCACCCCCGTTCGAATCGTAACTAGGAAGCGATCTTCACTATCAAATCGAGATACGTGCCTTCAACCCGTTCTCACTGAATAACCTAGTTCGGACGATGGGACGAGGCTTCGGGACTTTAAGCACTCTTGTAAGACCGAACCTCTGCACTACCAGCCGAGATCAGCTCCCCCCTTGCATGTCGGCCTAGGTCTCCCCGAGTGCATCTCTCTTTTCCGACTAGAGGGATTCTTAGGAACGGGTCTGGACACCAACCCCCCGATTTGGCAGGGTCAAGAGCGTCTCTCCGAAGAGAGTTTTGTCAAAGATGCCTTTGAGATTAATCTCCAAACTGTATGAGTGCAGGATTGAAATCCAAGACTTCGAGTGGAGCAGCGTCGAAAGACCGGTATCCCCACGAGCTCCTCTCCTCGGGAATCGGCCGATCTCCTCGATTGTAATCCAAGACTTCGAGTGGAGCAGCGACGTAAGACCGGTATCCCCACGAGCTCCTCTCCTCGGGAATCGGCCGATCTCCTCGATTGTAATCCAAGACTTCGAGTGGAGCAGCGTCGTAAGACCGGTATCCCCACGAGCTCCTCTCCTCGGGAATCGGCCGATCTCCTCGATTGTAATCCAAGACTTCGAGTGGAGCAGCGTCGTAAGACCGGTATCCCCACGAGCTCCTCTCCTCGGGAATCGGCCGATCTCCTCGATTGTAATCCAAGACTTCGAGTGGAGCAGCGTCGTAAGACCGGTATCCCCACGAGCTCCTCTCCTCGGGAATCGGCCGATCTCCTCGATTGTAATCCAAGACTTCGAGTGGAGCAGCGTCGTAAGACCGGTATCCCCACGAGCTCCTCTCCTCGGGAATCGGCCGATCTCCTCGATTGTAATCCAAGACTTCGAGTGGAGCAGCGTCGTAAGACCGGTATCCCCACGAGCTCCTCTCCTCGGGAATCGGCCGATCTCCTCGATTGTAATCCAAGACTTCGAGTGGAGCAGCGTCGTAAGACCGGTATCCCCACGAGCTCCTCTCCTCGGGAATCGGCCGATCTCCTCGATTGTAATCCAAGACTTCGAGTGGAGCAGCGTCGTAAGACCGGTATCCCCACGAGCTCCTCTCCTCGGGAATCGGCCGATCTCCTCGATTGTAATCCAAGACTTCGAGTGGAGCAGCGTCGTAAGACCGGTATCCCCACGAGCTCCTCTCCTCGGGAATCGGCCGATCTCCTCGATTGTAATCCAAGACTTCGAGGGGAGCAGCGTCGAAAGACCGGTATCCCCACGAGCTCCTCTCCTCGGGAATCGGCCGATCTCCTCGATAACAAGGAGGGGCCCACGGGCTATGTTCGACGACTAAGCCCGGCCCAATTTTCGTCACGCGCGAGCAGGCCTCACGCGAGTAGGAGAGCAAAACTCACGAGAACAGGCGAGCTGATCTCGCGCGAGTAGGCGAGCTGATCTCGCGCGAGTAGGCGAGCTGTTTCCATGCGGGGAAGCGAGCTGAAACCGCGCGAGTAAGCGAGCCCCGGGGGACATGCGAGTACGTCCCACACGCCACCCGCGCGGTTATCACAGCAGGTTCACGAGTATCCGGGCGCAGGGGGGAGTAGGTCCCGGCGAGCGGATGGTCGACGTTGGGGCCATCCCCTGCGACCTAGCGAGCGTCCCTCTCCGAGCCTATGAGCCTAGCGAGTAACCTCCAGTCAGAGGAAAAGGCAAAACTTTGTATAAATCACTAAGTCAAAATGTGGTTTACAAAAGGAACAAAAAGAATATCGGCGAGCAACTAGGACTCGTCGTCGCCAGTATCAGGCCGATATTCATCATCCCCAACATCGCCGATATCCGCAAAGTCGTCGCTCTCTGCGGTCTCGCCGCTGCTGCTTCCGCTGCCGCTGCTGCTTCCGCTGCCGCTGCTGCTTCCGCTGCCGCTGCTGTCAGAATCACCGGAGCTGGTCGGCAACGACGCGTCGTATGGCGGGACAGTCCCCTCGGCGAGCAGCTCGGGGATGAGCTCGTCAACAGTGAGCGGCTTCTCCCCCTCGACGAGCTGGCCCCCGAGCCTAAGGCGCGCGAGAATGACATTCCCCGCCGCCCGCGCGATCTCGCGGCGAACGGAGGATCTCTCCTCCCAGAGGACGCGCGATTGCTTCACCACTCGCGCCGGGTCCTCGGGCAGCGAGGTTGAGGAGCTCGGCCGCCCTTCAGCAGCGATCAGCCTGGTCTCCATCACCGCAGCGCGAGTTTGAGCCGCCTCCAACTCGGCCTGGGAGGTGGCGAGCTTCTCCTCGCACTCAGAAAGCTTCTTCGCCGCCTCTATCTCGGCAGCCTGCGAGATGACCAATGTCAGAGCCTGGCAGCGATACAAGTCAAGCAACCTACCCAAGGATAACTCACCTCGAAGTCCCTCCAGCGGGCGGACTGCATGCCAAGGTCAATGGCCTTCTTGGAGACGATTTTGAGGGCGTCGGTCATTTCCAGCATTTTCCTCGCCGAGTAATGCCCCAGCTCGGCAGACCGCGCGAGCGCGCAGGCCGACTGATGGGCAAGCTCCGTCGGGGTCAGCTCCATGACGGACTCCGCGTCGGCCCGACCATAGATGGCATGAAGGACGGCGAACGCCTCCCCCTTATCCTCCCAGTCAGTCGACCAGGACGGGAGGTTGGTGCTCAGCGACACCGAGTTCTCCCCCGCCGACCAGGTCACGAGCGGGCGACCGAAGGCGTCCACCACCCCCTGTCCAAGGCCGTAGTTGGGGTGGAAATGGGGTGACCGCGCGGGCGTCGGCGACCGGCGATCGACGGATCGCGGCGACGAGGTCTTCACCTTCTTCCTCGCGGGACCCTGCGAGCTGGCTCGCGACTTCCCCTTAGCCGTCTTCTTCTCCCCGACGTCGGCAGGAGGGGGAGCATCCGACTGCGTGGCAGCGACTTCCTTCGCCAAGGGAAGCGGCTTCTCCGGAAGCTCGTTGGCGACTGCAAAACACGTGACGAAGTTAGCTTCAGCGGCAAAATGACGAGCGAGTAACCAGGGCGCACGGCGAGTTCAACATACTTTCGATCGGGAGGACTGGCTCGAGCACGCTGACGTTTAGTCGCCAGAAAATGACGTCAAAACGCCGACCGCGGAAGTAGTCGAAGAGCTGCTCGCGAGCTCCCTCGAGGATGGGGGGAAGGAAGGCGACATCGGCTGGTTGGTGCGGCCTGCCGGGAACGCCGCCGAAATCGCCATGGACGACAACCAGCTGCTCGCTCCAGCGATGGACCTTGTTCGCCGTCCCGACCAGAGTGCAGACATGACTGCTAAAGAAGATGACCCCCTCCGAGGTCGCCGCGAAGGCGAAGATGCGGCGAAAGACGGAGAGGTCGAAAGAGATCCTCTCTTCCCGAAGGAAGCATAGGAATCCCATAATGATCGCCACGCCGTTGGGATTGATCTGCGCGGGAACAATCCCAAAGTAGCGTAGAATCTCGCAAAACTCCGGCCAGAAGGGCAGCCGCAGACCCGCGTCAAAGTGACGCAGCGACATTACAAGCGAGCCCTCAATATGGGTATTGAGACGCTCGCTGCGAGTAGGGAGTCTTGCCGAGTATCCGTCAGGGAGGGAGCGTTCCTTGAAGGTCGCCAGTTCCTTCTCGGTGGTGATAGATTTCTTAAAAGCCGCATCGGCAAAATTAATTGCATGGGCCTGTCGGCGAGCGCTGGCGTCGTCACCGACCATGATGGCGAGATCAGAAGGCAGCGTGAGCGGCGAGTTGACTGTTCAGATACTCGACAGGAGGAAAGAAGGTCGCTACAGCAATACCCTTTATGACCCACCTACCCCCCCTATTTATAGGAACGACAAGTCCAAGGAGGGGGGGGGGGGGGGTCAGCCACCCCGGCGAGTATCCGACAAACTCGCGCGATGAAGAAAAACCTGCGACATTATCAAAGTGAACTAAAGCTCGGTACGTCAAAGAATGAAAGCGCGCACACGGAAGCGGGAATATTCGCGCACACGAATTAATCAAATTAAAAATAAATGTCCGGGGATTACAAAGTCGCGCGAGGCGATTACAGGCGATTACATTCGGAGAACAAAAAAAGATTATGGCGCCCTCGGCCGCTCAGGAGGGTGCGGATGCCGCCCAGCCCAGCCGATCTCGCGCGCACGTCGATAATGCTCCGTCGCCAGCGCTGTCGCGTCATCGCCGAGCCTGAGCTGCTCCTCCATCCTCGCCAGGCGTCCAGCAGATCCCATGCTCGCCCGGATGCCGGCCAGCTCGTCGAGCACCAGCTGCAGGCGGTGGTTGTTCAGTTGCAGTTGGCGGTCGTTCTCTTTGACCACGTGAAAGCGAGCTTCATAGCTTTCCAGGGTCGACTGGAGCCCTTCGACCTTGGCCATCCTCGCCTCCAGTGCCGAGATGCGCCGGTGAGAATCACAGATGGCGAGCTGGTCAAACTTGCTCTCCAGCTCCATGTGGGCGCGAATGGCGGCCTGGCGATACTCGCTCCCGGACAGCCCGATAGCGTCGAGGAAAGTCGCCCCAGAGGTCGCCGGGCGATCTGACACGGCAGGAAGACAGATCGTCAGGAGTGAAAAAGCAATAAGCAGAGCGGTAGTCAGTGGAAGGAGGCTCACCACGGCGAGGAGATCGGGATCGGCGCGGCGAAGAAGGTCGCCCGGAGGTATCTCGCCTCCCCGAAGAGCTACTCGGAAGGTCGGCAGGCCTGCCCTGCCCGCGCCCTCCAGACCCTTGGCCGACGTAGTCAGGGTCTCCAACCCGCGGAGGAAAGTAGGGAGGCCGCGGCCTCACCGGCTTCTTCACCGGCGGCGAAGCCTGAGGAGAGCTCGCCGAGTGGTGCGGAGCCCTCGGCGCGGAAGAAGGAGGTCGCGGATGATCCTTCGGCAGAGCGGACAGAGGCGGCGGAGGGGGCAAGCCGGTGCTCGGCGCCTGGCCGGTAGTGACGACCGCGGGCGGCGGCGGCGGCGGCGGCAATGGAGCGCTCACCGAGGGTATTTTCCCGCCGCTCGCGACAACACCAGCCGCCGTACTCGCTGGAGGGACCTCGCGCACCAGCCCAGATGACCCGGCTGGGGTGGCCTTCGCCGGCAGATCCTTGCTCGCGGGAGGGGGGTCCTTCACCAACGCCGCCCCAGACGCCTTCCCCGAGCTGAGGCCTATCCTGACCGAGCGGGCGACCTTGAACGGCCTGTCAGCCGCCAGGGCGAGTAGGGGCGCCGAGTTGAGAGGGACGACATCAAGTGCCGCGTCCGCGGCAATCGGAGAATCTGCATAAGGAAAGAAGTCAGCAAAGTGGTGGCGACAACCCAGCAGGGAAGAGTTCGAGGTGGCGACCTGACAGGGTGACGACGTCGGCCTGGGACACCGCAGGTTCCTTCACGACCGCGGGCTCCTCGGTCGCTCCTACGTTCTCCGGCGGGCTGCCCCGGGTCGAGTCAGGGAGGTCGTCAAGCCCTAGGTCGTTCAACACCCTCTGGGTGGTGGATGACACTACGGGATTGTCGGTCGCCGCGGCGACCTGGTGCGCCAGTGGAGGCGAGCCGACCACCGTAGTGGCGGGCTGCTTGTCCTTCATCTTCTTCTTCTTCTTCGACGGGGGCAAGGCAGTGGGATCATCCTCACGCGGTCTTTTCGACCTAGCTATGCCGAGGAGGCCCGACAGAGCAGCGAGATTGTCCTTCAAAAACTGTTCGGCATCCGACATCTTCGGCGAGCTCCAGGGATTGTCTCAAAAAACGAAGCCCCCCCCCCCTATTTATAGACTACTCAACCAGCAGGCGATGATGCGAGCGGTCCAGATACTCGGCAGAGGTCCTCGCCGAATAAGCGTTGGATGAATCTTTCCGGGTTCCTACGTCGCCCAAAAAGAGCGGGGATTGTGTACAACCCATATTCGACGAGGGTGGGCCCTACCACCGCCAGGTCATCAGAGGTCGAAGTCAACAAAGCAGGGTGGGGATCCAGACCAGCATCCCGGGCCGCGGAAGGTTTGGGCGAGTAGGGCGAGCTCCCCAGGTCAACTCGCCAGGTGGCGACTATGGCCAGATGCTCGCCTCTCCCAGGCGAGTTCCTTAAGGAGGTCGTCAACTCGCCAGGGGGGGGGGTATAAGTAAGACCCCCCCCCTCTTTGGTTTTGCCTATAAATAGGACCCCAGGGGTACGAAGGAAGGACAAGCAATTCTCGGCCTGAACCCTCGCGAGTTCCAGTGACTACCCTTGACTCGCTATCGTTCAGCTCGCCTCCTTCGTACCTAGCTCGGCCAATCTGGTTGAGAAGGGGTTGCTTCTCCTAAGCAACTGGGTACGTGGTGGGACCTTCCTGCCGCAGCGACCTGGGGTCTTGTTCGTACAATTCGTCCTTGTTTCCCAACCAGAGATCGTCTTCCTGACCGGTCGACCAGTAGCTTCAGGTCGCCTAATCCGATTTCTGAGGTTGAGAATTTCTCGGCTTCAACACCCGCTCTTTTCGAGTTTGGCACAAGCTCGGAAAGAAATGTCCAACCCCGAGTATCCGGCGAGTGGGAGCCGACCAAAATTTTTTTTTTGAGAGAATCCGAAATTGGCATTTAGAACACAAATTTCTCCACGCCCCTTTTGATCTTTTTGAACCACTCGATACCTTTTTGTATTCTCTTGTACACGCAGAGCTAATCCTTTCCCCCAGGCGTGCCTACCGCCCTGCCCGGCTAATGAGAGCCTGAGCAGCGAGTCTACCCGGGGCCGAGCAGCACTCGGGGTCCCTTACCCTCACAGGCGAGCCTACGGACCTACCAGCTAGTGAGAGCATGCGCAGCGGGTCTACCTGGGGCTGAGCCAGGCTTGGGGTAGTGCAAAAGTCTCCAAAAACCAAACCTCTCCCCCCAGGTGTGCCTACCGCCCTGCCAGCTAATGAGAGCCTGAGCAGCGAGTCTACCCGGGGCCGAGCATCACTCGGGGTCCCTTACCCCCACAGGCGAGCCTACGGACCTGCCAGCTAGTGAGAGCCTGCGCAGCGGGTCTACCTGGGGCCGAGCATGGCTCGGGGTAATGCAAAAGTCTCCAAGAACCAAACCTCTCCCCCAGGTGTGCCTACCGCCCTGTCCAGCTAATGAGAGTCTGAGCAGCGAGTCTACCCGGGGCCGAGCAGCACTCGGGGTCCCTTACCCCCACAGGCGAGCCTACGGACCTGGCAGCTAGTAAGAGCCTGCGCAGCGGGTCTACCTGGAGCCGAGCCAGGCTCGGGGTAGTGCAAAAAGTCTCCGAGCTCTCCATTCCAGCCTCCTGAATTCAAATCTTTTTTCATACATGTGATGTACTTAAGGAAGTTCAAGAGGATAAATTTCCCAATTCAATTTGCAGCAAATTTTCAGTCTAGTCAGGACATCCTATCTAATGACATATATAATAGGATGAGACATGATTTCTTTAGTGGGACTGGAATATTCACTCAACCACAATCAAACAAAATGTTTATTAGGTCTGGTATGATGCAAGGCATATTGCATTACACTAACTCATTCACACATACTGTGATTCAAGAAGTGACGAGGAAAATGCAAATGGACTACTTACAAAGGAGCCGTGTTAAATCACATGTGACTGTGGTTCAAGGCAGTGATGATTCAGCTGGGATGATTAGTTTGGCAGGCACACCCAATATCAGTTCTTTGAGAATAGCAACAACAATGCTCCATTAGAAAGAGGTTATGAGCAGGCACTTCTCTATTTACACTAGCAGGGCAAAGTCTTCAATAGGTGCATTAGATTATAACTATGAGTGGATGGTTAGGACAAATGTGGTAAAACCTACTTTTAGATTGGGTGCCTGTGTGTATGGAAACATCTGTAACAGAAAGGTTCATAGATAGGGTATGTATGAACTATAATGTTAGTAGCCAAGTTCTAGAAGGTGGAGGTAAAGTTCTTGAAGTTGCCATGGTGCAGCTAACTCAGGCCTGGTTACGTTATTTGTTGATAAGTTTACACACATCTGCTTTGGCTGATGATGCAACTGATGAAATGCTACTATCTCTAGACCCATCATTAGGGTTTCATCCATTAGATTCAGATTATTGGGCAGGAATAGCAGGAGTTGAATTTCAATTATATAGATTATTCACCAAGACACATTATGGCTGTGATCTCACTTTAGCTAACGTGATAGAACCAAATGCAAAATTTTCCGAAGATGAGATTCCTGACCAGAGCCTAAGCAAATCATTAAAGTCTATAAAGATCAAGTTTTCTGACATGAAGATTTGGAAAGATAAAGTTAGAAGAATGAGGGTGCCATAGTTAGAAGGAGTAATCCGAGAAGTAGAGGAGAATCCATATTTGATTTATACTGGACATACGAGTTGGAATGAAGCTAAATATTCTACATCTTTTAAAAATGTTCCAACCTGGTGTAAAGGAATCAATTAGCAACCACTCAGCCACAGCAAGAGTCATGTCTGCTTCTGCTTACATGATTAGTAGACCATGTGTTTCATTATACATAGATGGGAAGTTGGAAAAAATGTCACTATTGAGGGCATTGATCTTAACAAGAAAGACTATGGAAGCAAAACATAAATTGGATTCACAGTGTTTTTTCTCATGCAGGAAACTATAGTGAAGTTTCAAACTATATGGATGAATTAGAAGAAAAGAGTACCTTTGTGTTGACACAAATGAGGACTAGATCTAAGCAGAAAATAGTGGTTTTTGATCGAGCAGTTGATGATGTTCCTATCATAGATTTATGTAGACGGAAGTGGTTTGGAATTGGAAGACTAGCTTTATCAAGACAGTTTAGACCCTCCTATTAACTTACATGATTCTTCACCGTTGAAGCCTTAATATAGATTGTCCAAAAATCCTAAAATTCAAGGACAGGACGACTCCCAGTACGATGACCTTACATGCAAAGTGTCCACGCATGACCCTGGCTATCACTTGGTTCCTCTTCTAAAGCCATGACGTTCGCCTAAGTTCTTTCGTGCTGGCCACTCTCCACGCTCACCGCATCAAAAATGTTGAAGCCAAAATTTGACTTCTGTGGAGTTCGGGATCCCAAAAGAGGGGTGACCGCGCACCTACTACCCTCAAGCGAATGATGTAGGCACTAGACTAGGAACACAAGGGACAAACCCAAGGTCTCAGCGTGGAGGTCCCACCGCATACCCGGAAGACTAACAAACTCTTCCCCTCCCAAGCCAAAGACTGAGCTAAGACACCTTCGGAGGGCGCTCTTGGCCGACTGGAACATCTAAGGAGGATCTCAAGACCAACTCTCTCCTATCCAGATGTGTCTCCTTGGGTCTATGTAAAATATTCCCCAACCGCCCTACCAATGGCGTAATCTCGCACATCAGTTCTATTTTACGCAGCCCCAATTGGGCCGCCAATAACGTAACCACGTTGTTCTGAAAAGCTATTAACAGACCCTCAAGGGCTTCCCGGTAACTTTACCTCGGGGTCCCTACGGGACGAGCGGTTCGCGAGAATACCGCTTGCCTAAGACGAAAAGGACAAGCAACATACACAAAGAATCACATGTAATTTAATTTACAGGAATATAAATTTCATACTTCGGCACGCAGACCGGCAATATAAACAAATTAGGCCTTCTAGGGCCGGCACAAACTTGGGCTTAAGCCTGCTACTTCCAGCTTGCTATTGCAGCACCTGTACGCCAACATCTCGACAAGCGGCTGCCAGCTGAACACCAGTCAGCTAACATAAGCCGGCCAAATATATTGCCCACACCCCTTTTTCGGGGCTATGGTGCGCATTCCCTGCAAATAGATAATGCACAACTTTCTCGGAGTCTTCTCCGGAAACCCCAGAACATCACCAATCTGGCTCACACGTCTGGATGGGCTTCACACATCATGCCTAAATCCGTACTCGCGCTTCCGGATACTAAATGCGATTAATTGCGGGGACGTACACGTCAGCCCGTCGGAGAGCACCCTTCCCCCACCCGTCGGTGGAGAGTGGCTTCCATGCAAATATGTTATTTGAGGGCTTCACCTGCGCAAGAAGAAACTTCGTTACACTTGACGCGTATTTCGACGACGATACCGGGAGAGGAGCCCCTGGCCGTTATTGCGGAAGGCGGTGCCGGGAGAGAAGCTCCTCGCTGTTCTTGCTGAAGGCAATGCCGGGAAGGGAGCTCCTGGCCAATCTAGCTGAAGGCGATGCCGAGAGAGGAGCTCCTGGCCGAACTAGCTGAAGGCGATGCCGGGAGAATAAATCTCGGCCGGTCTTGCTCCGGGTGGCTGCGACGGGGAAGTAGAGCAAGGGCTCAGGCCTTGCTTTGCCCTAGGCGGCGGCGACGAGGGAGGAGAACAAGGCTCGGCCAGCCTTGGCTCCAGGCGGTTGCGACGGGAAGAGGAGCTCCAGGGCCGGTCTTGCTCCACGCAGCGGCGACGGGGAAGGAGATCCAGGGCTCGACTCCTCCTTCCTGCAGGCCGGCGCATAGGAGATTGGGAGAAATGGGGGACAAAAGTGCGGCCGGCCTTCCTGGGAGCAAAAACCCTTTCCCCCTCTCTTTTTCTCTTCCGCCCCTTTTTGTTTGGGAGCAAACAATAAAAAAAACCTTTTTTTCTCCTTGATGGCCGAGCCTTTCCTGGCAGAAAATAATGAATCCCCCTTTTTGCTTTTACCTATATGTAAACATCTAATAAATATATATATTATACTATTATATAATAAATATAAAACCTTCACATATACAATCTTGTACGAGTGCTCGCATGTCCTCGAACGGGGCTGCACCAAACGCGGCTCATAACACGCCTCTGGCCCGCTAATTGGGGAGGGTCCCACTTGGCCGGATACGGGGTTGTACAATGAGAGAGGTGAAAAAACACGGGCCGTGCCTAGGTTCGCAAAAATCGATTAGTGAACTGTCACTTGAACGGGCAAAGATTTTCCTTGCCAACAGCAACAAACCCACCTCTTGTTTTACGGATGTGTCTACGAAGGGCGTCCGACAAAATGCGCACACTCTCGCCACGCCCGTGGTGGGAGGCCTCACGTTGGACTACGAAGTCACTCTTGGGATTTCCTGGATCTCACGCCCCCCATTGCGTACAACTCGGCGCAGTTTGCAATGGGAGTTTCCGGTGTAAGAAACTCAGAAGATCTCTGCAGACTTCACCCATTCTAATGAAGGATTGGACCCTTTTAATATTTTTTTAAAGAGGTCTTTTAGGAAACTTTGCCCTCCTAGCGAATAGGATCGTTCAGATTGTCTCTTGGATTGCTGATCTTGACAGCCGGTCATTTTTGCCCTTAGGCTGATCTGGAAGGACCGTTAATACTCGCCCGAGCATGGCGGGATGGCGGCGGCGGCCGCCCATCTGAAAAGTCAAACTTCTCAGAACGCAACAAAACTTTCCAGAATTGTTCTCCTCATTATCTAAGTCTATCCCTCGAAACGGTTCTGCGATCGGAGCTGTAGAATTAATGCAATCTTCGTTCAAATTTGCAAAACTCAAAATCTTTCTCTAGGTATTTTCGGCTAGATACAGGATCAGAATCTCCCATGGGGCAGGTTTTGAGAGCACTGGGGTTTCCACCAGGTACTGTTTGAGCAACTCGAAAGAAGTCTAGCACTTGCTCGTCCAATGAAATCCCATATTGTGAGCTCCTTGGAGAGTCCTGAAGAAAGGGAGATACTTATCCACCATTCGTTCCAGGAGGCGGGAGAGGCTGCAATCATGCTGGTGAGACGCTACATTTCTTTGATTGTTCGAGAGGTCGCCATGTCCCTGAGTGCATTGATCTTCTTTGGGTTCACTTCAATCCCCCGCTAGGTCACCATGAACCCTAAGAACATCCCTGAAGAGACGTTGATGCACACTTAGAGGGATTGAGGGGATCTGATAATGAAGCAACAATTTGAAGCCGGAGAATGCATCCATGAAAATTGATCTATTCGAGATAAGGGGAAACTATCCTTCGAACAAGTCTTGCTTAGATTGTTGTAGTCGATGCACACCGGCCCGAAAGCTTCTTTATCATAATGAAATTTGTGAGCAACAAGGGATAACTGATCTCTCGGATGAACATGGCTTGAAGGAACTTGTCCATTTCTTCTTCCATCACCTGTCCTCTCCAGGGTAACATTGAGTTTCTTCTAATTCATCGGGCTAAGATTGAGATCAATATTGAGAGAGTGGGTAATTATCTTCTGGTCGACCCATAGCATATCATCAGGATTCCTGACGAAGATGACCCGATTAGCCCAAAGGAAGTACATGAACTCCACCCTTTCAGCTGGTGATAGAAATGACCCTATCTGAACTGTGTCTCGTCACCTGGTATAAGTGGAACCTCAATGGTGCCCTCAATGGGGGATCCCCTTTGCAAGGTGGCTTCGTCCCGAGATCAAATGTTTCAATGGGGAGGGTCGTGCTCTTCCCAGGCCGAGCATGGCAAAGTTAACAACAACAAGCGGCCACTTGATTGCCCCTCAAAATCCCCATGCTGTCGGGTCCGGGAATTTCATTGTAACATGAGGGAGAAAGGGTATGGCTTTGAACGTAGCCTGTAGGAGTCCGCCGAAGATGGCATTGTACGCTAAATTGCATTTCACCACGACAAACTGTATGATGTGAGTCATCTGCCGCGAAAATTTCCCCAGAGTTACAGTGAGAATGATGGTACTTTGGACTGATACCGGGTGATTATCAAAACCATGCACCGATCCCGCCGTCGCGCTAAGGTGTTCCTTTGCGAGCTTCAAGTTGAGTAAAGTACTCGTGATAAAATGCCCATAAAGCTTCCATTATCGACGGGAATTTGCTTGTTGTTAAAACATGGATTTCCATTCTCGCATTGATAACCAGAGGGTCTTGATGTCGCGTTCTAAATCCCCTTAAATCCTCATCGCCGAAGTTGCTCGTGTTGTCTCGGCGAAGCTTCTTACCTCAGTGTATTGCTTCTGGTCGAGAGATTTCAAATACTTGTGCCAAAAGAACAAGAGGTACCACTATTTTCTCCACTTCTCTGATCGTCAGTTTGCCCCCCTGCGCATTATGCCTCGGCGGGGGTTGCTCCCTGGCCGACTCATTTGCTGGGGGTTGATTAGGTACTTGCGTCTACAAGAATCTTCTCAAGTGCCCCACACAGATAAGCCGCTTGATTCATTTCTGAGTTTCGAGTAATCATTGGTGTTGTGCCCATGCCCGCGATGAAATTCAAAGTATCGTAATTGGTCGCCCAAGTTGGGATTAGCGGCTGGGGCTTCCGAAGCGCCCCGTTATCCTGAATGGCATACATCACATTAGCCTGAGTGGTGTTCACGGGGAAGGGTATTCTAGCAGTCCGTGGTCTTGTTGTTGCTGCCATCGGCCTCCATCCTTCGGGCCTTTGTTGCGAAGTTCCTCGTTACTTTGCGTTGATGCGAGATGGCTCTTGTAGGCACTATCAAATTGCTGTCGATGGGCTTTGATGGTGCTGGCACACAACGCCCGACACAGATGTATTCCCGCGAGAGGTGGTGATCCGCTACCTAGTCGGACGATCCTAGTCCGTGATTGCGTTCAGATGGTTGATCCGAGTCAAGTTTATATATTACTTTTTTTGAGTTGTATTTGACGCCCGATCGGCGCATACGGTACAAGCCATCCGATTAGGTGCTGATGTGTCTAGCAACTATGCAACACTTTTGATTTTAGGGTTATAAACAGGTGGCGGCAGGCGGTTCAGACAATATCGAAGGTTTGCGACTTTTTTGCAACGACTCGGTCATCTCTTCCTTCCGGTGCGACGTCGACAAGGAGATTCTGCCTGATGCGACTCCAGGGGAAGCCCGCTTCCTTCCTCCCTCCAACTCACCACTCCCCTTAGCCACAACCTTTTCTTATTCCTCCGGCATTTTTCCCCCCATCGTTTTCTCCAGCCAAACCGACGCCGACCCAACTTGCCGATTCTCTCCGGGAAATCCTTTCCCACCGGTTTTGAAGTAGCTTCCAGCCCGCCCCCCTCCCTTCTCTTCCCAGCCCTGTCAGCCCTCGTCCAACCCTCTACTACCTCCTCTAGCCAATTCCCAACCCCCAGCCACCATCGTGAAGCTTCCTCCTGCCGCCAGCCCCAAATCCCCTCCACTGTGAACCCCTACATCCAACATATTCCTCCTAACAACCATCACACAGCCCACCCAAGCCACTACTAGTCCGAAATTCTACTTCCGACGCATCCCCCACTCGCTACGACCATGGATGCCCTCCAACAATCGTCATTGCCGCCGCTTGTATGTGTGAATTGTGGTATGAGGTTTTATTCTCTATTATTGTTTATTTAGGCACCTGACCTTGAGTGAATGTTTATTTTTTGTTTGCTGTTAGTATCTACGATTGCTCGACTTGCAAGGTTCATTCCGCGCGCGCTTGAAATATTTGCGCCTCGATGGTTTGGTGAATTGAAACTTGTTGTCTTTAATTAAAGTTGTGAACATTTGTGCTTCTGTAATTCTTATATTAATTAATTACAGTTGTCATTTTTAAACAGACCTACTCTTGCATATTCATCATTTTCATCACATTTTGTGTTGCATTTAGATTGTTCATCTCGAGTAGTCCCTCCACTGCATCAAATTGATATCAGAGCTCTAGGTTAGAGCCACTTGCATGTTACGTAGTGGTAGGGATTATCATAGTTCAATGTCGAATCACAATCACACCGACGATAGGACCGCCAGTTCACAGTCGTCAGTCAGACATGACGTCCGCTGAGTTTCAAAGACTTGTTCTCGATCGATTTGATTGGATGGGAGTCCAGTTCGAAACCCTTAGGGGTGATATCGCTAGAGTTAGCACCAACGTTGATCAGTTAGAGATCCCTAGAGGTCGAGTGACTCCTCCCCCGAACAAGGAGCCTCTCGAGGATCCCAGGGTTGCTACACCTCCTCATGCGAGATGTAGTAAAGACATCCCTCGCCGAGAACCCCCTCCTCATGAGAGAGGGAATTTTCATCGTTGTTACGAATATCGGCAAGATCCAGGAGGAATTACCGTCCTCCAGATATACCACGTCGACCACCCCCACCTAGTCGTAGAGATCGAACACGATATGACAATGACTATGCTGATGAGTACGGTGACTACCGTGAGCCACGCCGTGGGATGTCCCCAGAAGAGGATGACATCACCCGGCGGATCCACATTGACGCTCCCTCCTTCGATGGTCACCTGTACCCGAAGACATTTAGTGACTGCCTCATGGACATGAATCACTATTTTGATTGGTTTGAGATGAGCGACGAGAGGCGTGTACGGTTCGCCAAGATGAAGTTGACCGGCCAAGCAAAAATATATTGGTCGAGTCTGGAAAGGTCTCTTGAGCGGGATGACTATTACCCCATCACTCGATGAGACGAGATAAAGCAGTGCTTAAGAGGTAAGTACCTTCCAGCCTAATATCGTGATCAACTTTTAGATCAGTTTTTCGCACCGCGTCAGGGGGCCCTCTCCATTGATGATTACATGTCATGATTTGACGAGTTAGTGGTTCGCAATGATATTCAAGAGGAGCTCATCGCCACTGCATCTTGCTTTCCAAGTTGGACTTAGGGCCGACATCCGAAGGGAGCTGATTCCCCATAGGATAAAGATAGTAGAGCAGATTTTTCAACTTGCTCTGGAGTATGAGCATTATTTGCGCACTGCGAGCCCGAGGAAGTCACCTCTCGACCCAATGCCACCCCAGCTAAGTCACCCACTCCTGTCACGACCATTGCCTCCCCTCGCGCTCCCGCAGACGCGAAGGGAAAAGCTATTGTACCTGGAGGTCTCAAGCCTGAGGGCGTCCAATGTTATCGATGTTCTGACAGAGGGCACTTCGCAGCGCAATGTCCGACTAGGAATTCATTGATTGAGGAGTCGGGCGAGCCCAACACTGAGGCTGGGGACGCCGCCGTTGAGGAGATTACAACCGTCGTAGAGGACGAATGGGAGAGCGATGCTGAGAGATCGCTTGGGTTAGGAGTCCTCCACTGCCTCCTCCACACCCACGTGCAGAGGAGAATTGACGCCCCACCACTATCTTCTTTACATATTTCCCGAGCGCAGGAGGTCTCTGCAAGCTCGTCATTGATAGTGGTAGCTGCGTAAATATAATCGCTAAGAAAGGATTGGAGAAATGCAGTTTACCACCGAGACCCATCCGCATCCGTATCGTGTCCTATAAGTGGACAAGTCCACCATCTAGGTTTCACAGAGATGCCAGGTACCGATTCGCTTAGCGATCACTGAGGACCAGCTTTGTTGTCACGTTATCTCCATGGATGTCGCACACGTTCTTCTGGGCAACCCTAGTTATATGATCGTGATGCCACATGTTATGACCGGTCCAACACGTGTGTATTATTCGACAAATGTCGAAAGATTACCCTTACCCCGACCCAACCCAGAATTCTCCTAAGGGCAAGGTTGAGTAATCAGTTAGTGCAGGATCTTCGAGACCCCTTCATGTCTTAAGGAAGGGTGATTTCCTGAGAAAGAGTTTAGAGGCAGGGGTTATGATTATTGTGGCGGGCACGATGACGACCGAGACCCCTAGCGAGACCGAGATTACTGATCCGAATGTTCGCCAGCTAATGAATGATTTCATAGACATTATGCCCAAGGAGCTTTCTGATGAGCTTCCCCCGCTGAGGGACATCCAACATGCCATCAGTCTGATCCCAGGGGGATATTTGCCCAATCTCCCACATTATTGACTGAATCCGGCAGAGCATGCCGAACTAAAACGACAAGTTGATGATCTTCTGCGGAAGAAGTTTATACGAGAGAGATTGAGTCCATGCGTCTCGTACCGACCTTACTCCTAAGAAGGACGGGAGTTGGCACATGTGCATTGATAGCCCGTATTCCCCATTTCGATGATCTCCTGGACTCGATGGACGGTGCCCAGATCTTCTCGAAAATCGACCTTCATAGCGGGTACCATCAGATTAGAGTTAAAGAGGGGTGTGAACGAAGACGACTTTCAAGACGAAGGAAGGCTTGTATGAGTGACTAGTTATGCCGTTCGGACTATCGAACGCGCCCAACACGTTCATGAGAGTGATGACACAGGTTTTGCCGTCCGCGACCCTAGATGTGCAAATTCTTGGTAGTATATTTCGATAATATTTTGATATACAACCAGGGCCGAACCGAGCACTTGCGCCATATTCATCTGGTGTTCGAGCTCCTACGAAAAGAGCATCTTTACATCAACTTGAAAAAGTGCTAATTCCTGCCAACATCCTTTCACTTAGGTTATGTAGTTTCGGCATCTGGTATATCCATTGACCTTGATAAGGTCAGGGCAATTCGAGAGTGACCCGTTCTGAAGGGCATTCATGAGGCCTGTAACTTTCATGAACTTGTCACCTTCTATAGGAGGTTTGTCTCGATTATGACCCTCATTACGAGCTGCCTCCGCAAGAGTGATTTCGTCTGGACGAAGGCCGCCACTCGAGTCTTCGAGGAGATTAAAGAGAGATTATGTACTGCTCTCGTTCTATGTTTACCTGACTTCTCCAAGGCATTCAAAGTAGCTTGTGATGCGTCAAGAGTTGGCATCAACGAAGTACTTAGCCGGGAGGTTCATCATGTTACCTACTTTAGCGAGAAGCTGAATGATGCCCAACAGAAGTATTTGAACTATGATCAGGACTTCTATGCCATTGCACAGGCACTATGATACTGACATCATTACCTTATGCACAAAGAGTTTGTTCTGTATTCTGACCATCAGGCACCGAGATACCTCGACTCACAGAAGAAATTGAGTCACTGTTATGCAAAATGGGTGGAGTATATGCATGAGTTTCATTATGTTCTCAAACACCGAGCAGGTGTTGAGAACAAACCGGCTGACGCCTTGAGCCGCCGCGTGAACATTCTCCACACCATGAGCACTCGGGCAATGGACTTAAAGCGACTAGCTTACGATTATCCCGAGTGCCCAGATTTCAGGAACATTTACACCGCACTATCGAAGGACCCTCCTGATCTTCAAGAGGGTTATTCGATTTCAGACATGTACTTATTCATGGGCTCGCGCCTCTGCATTCCTCAATCATTCCTCCGAGATTTCCTTATATAGGAGCTACACGCAGGCCGAGCAGCGGGGCACTTCAGTCGAGACAAGACGATTACGTTAGTTGAGGATCTCTTCTTTTGGCCCAGCCCGAAGAAGGATGTTACTAGGATTGTCAGTCATTGTCGAGTCTGTCAGACCGCGAAGGGATCCCCCCAGCCCAATGGGCTATACACATGATGAATCTGATATTTAGTGTTTTTCGGACTCATCCGTGCTAGTTTTCACGCACGCGCACTACATTTTACGACCATTATTGCTTATATTCGACACGAATCGAATTTCACACAAAGTGCACTATTTAGGTCCATTGTGGTATGCTTGCACACTTCATTGCTAGGGGTAAGCACTTGGTGTTTCCCATTGTTTTTCTTTGAATGGTTATGTTTCTGTGAGGGTCGGTGGCCTGTGCCCCAGCTGCGTTCTTCCTGTGCAAGTGGGCAGAGCCCCATTTCTGCGGAGTTCTTTCCTGTAAGAATTGCACGGTCATGCGTTTCTATTCACACACGGTTGTTGCGACCGTGCGATACCTACAACATTCTGGTGCATTTTTTATTTTTATACAGTTATATAATATATTTTCAATTTTAATTACATTTTTTTTGAAATATTTTATTTAAAAAATATAGAACATATACAACTACTATTTATTAGTAATCATGAAAGACAACTAATTGTAGGCGATTGTTACGGTTGAGCATGTCAACGAGACGTGCGCAAGCCAACTAAAATTTGTGGCAAGTCTACACGCGTAGGAAGACAATTGATAATATCCCACCGATCGTGGAAAAGACTGTCAAGAAGTGGGCAACATAATTATTTCTATTTCGATATTGTTTTGAGTTTTACTATTTGCAGCCCGCTTTTATTTCATTCTGCCATATTTGATTTTTGTTTTAGTTGGAACCGATTAGAACCGGACCGAACCGCATGGAACCGGACCGAACCGATAGTGGCCGGTTTGGTTTTGGTTCTTATTGAACCGTAACCGGAACCGTTGACACGACGGTTCCAAAAATTAAGCTGGAACCGGAACCAGAACCGAAACCGGTCAAATCAAATAAGGTTTTGGTTTTAATTTGAAGGACCATTACCTTAGTGGTTCGGTTCATGGTTTTAGTAGAACCGGAACCGTGACAGCTCTATTATCCGCAGATCGAAAATGGTTATTCGCAGATTATTACTATTCGCAGATCCAAAGATACTTAAAATTGTTATTCACAGAAATTATTGTTATTCGCAGACCAACATTAAAAGTAAAAAAAATATCAAGAAGTGTTCAAGCACTAGCACCACAAGTGCTCAACAACACCAGCACCTTGCTACTGACCTGTAAAAGAAATATCTTCAAATTATTAACACTTATGTTGGTACTAAGTGTTCTGTATGGTGACAACAAAACTAAGTGTTCTGCCTACGCCCGCGCCAACAAGGGCAATGCCTTTTCTGAAATTCTTTGTCGGCGAGCAGGCGGGCGACGTCGCCGTAGCTGGCTAGAAAATGCGCGCACTGTCGAAGATTTAATGAACTTATTTGCTAGGACTGGGAAGATGATGTGTTCTCGGAGACATTTCCCCGAACACCTTGCGTGCGGCTGGAAGAGCTAGGCATTGGCAACCGATTTCTCAAAACTGTCAGAATCCGAACTACCAGAATCATCATCATCGTGCTTCGAACCATCATGGGACGAACCAGAATAATCCACAGAGGCACCACCATGGTCGGGAGAAATAGAAGAACATCTGGGCGGTAAGCTTACCTGGCGCGAAGAACCCACAGCAGGCGAAACATCAAGAGGATCAATGGGAGGCGAAGGCGCCGCCTGGCTTGGCACCTGGACATCCGAAACAGACAGGCATTTACCTTGAACCTTGCGGTTTTTCTTGTTCCCCATAGGGACAAGGGCAACCAGGGCCGCAACCCACCGCACAGCTACAAAACCGAAGCAAGCTCCACCGCACTCGGGGCCGCAGCACCACCACCAGCCAAGCCCGCACCGCCGCCACTACCGCACCACACACGCCGCCGCCGCAACACCTTATTCACAGAGATGTGCGATCGAGAGTAGGAGAGCGAGAGAGGGGAAGATGCGGAGTGTGGGATCGGGCAGGTGGCTGGGAAGGCGAAAAAGAATTAGGGTTTGGTTTGTGAATAAAGGGTTTGAAAAGGCAAGAGGAATATTTAACGCCTTTGAAAAGTGCTATTTTTGGTTTGCGGACAGTCAAATTCGATTGCTCTTCAAATATTCGGTCTGCGGTTAACAATCCCCTACAAAAAAAATAAGATATGCTCAAGTTCGATTGCTCTTCAAATAAAAAATTCATAATTTTATAATCGTAAGAATTTTCTGAAAGAATTTTGCAAGTGAATAAATGAATTACTTGAAGTTCAACTATTCTTCATATGCTACCCCCAATTTCTCAAATTATTCTTGTTCATCAGTCGAAGTAATCATGAATATTAATATAATCATCTATAGTAAGAAAATTCTTAGGGTTCGTTTGGTTCGGTGTTTGGGGCTGCCGGGCGGAGGAAAGGGGTCGTCGTTCGAAACGGAGGGGCGAGGCCTCCGTTCGAATACCCGCCGCTTTCCTTTATTTCTATGGCGTTGCGGGCTCAAACACAGCAAATGCGGCCGCCAGGTGTTTGGTTACCCGTCGTGCGGCGGCGTTTGCCCCAAATGGGTGCTCCAAACACCGAACCAAACGACGCCTTAGTCATGTTAGAAAAAAATTGCAAAAATATTTGTTGATAATGATAACGATCATTTCAGTACTTTAAATGAAGAAGAGTTCAGCAAGCAGTAATGGTTCATATATTTGTGATAACCTGACATCCCTTCTCTAAAGGCCCGTTCGTTAGCACCGTTTTCATATTAGGTTTTCGTTTTCCCTCAAAACGAAAAAATCAAGTGTTTTCGTTTTGGGGCAAAACGAAAACTTATGTTCGTTTTCGTTTTGAGGCAAAACAAAAACTTATGTTCGTTTGCAGCATGGTTTTCAAGTCCGTTTTGAGGCAAAACGAAAACTTATGTTCGTTTGCACCATGATTCTCACTGCCACAAAATCAAAAGCAATTGAGGGCATGCTAACCGAAGAAACAACATGGGAAACATAATCTACTCTATATAAAACTACAATTCAACGTCCGGAAAAGTAGTGTTTGTGTAAAGCTATTCCATCAAAAGGGCACAACAGGGAAGACAAAGGAGTATGCTGGCCGGCAGCAATAATAAGGTTTCAGATCCGTTGGTTTTTCTCTACTGGACGACAGCAATAATAAGGCTTCAATGAACAAAACTACAACCGACTACAACACCACTGGCAAGATGGAGGCAAAATACGGCAACAAGAGTTCTTCCCTCTCCAGATCAGCAACAGAGAGTCGCCAGAAAAAGGCTTAATAGTAAAACGAAAGCAGCGCCAAAGATTCCGCACAGGAGCGGGATCTTCCTTCTATCGCAGTCTAAGGCAGCGCCAACACAGCAAAACACGACTGGCGAGGGAAGACCCTGGGGTGTCACCGTGTTGGAGAAGATCGCTCACCACCATCACAGAAATGGGGAGCTTTTCTTTTCTCAAAACCAACCAAAACATACCAAAACGGTACGGTTTTGGGTCAAAACCAAAACAGGACTGTAAAAACTCAAAACGAAAACCGGCTGTGAAAACACTGCAAACGAACGAGGTCTAAATGTAATTCAGGAAGCACATTTTTTTCACTCCAAAGACAATGTACACTAAATTAAATGAGATCACATCTACATTAGGAATGAGGAAAGTAGAATGATCATTTGAAGAATGGAGATTTAAGGTTTTAAGAGACATGTAGCAACACTAACTTTAGATTATTTGAAAAAACATATCTTGATTTTTTTCTTATGCTGCAGATTCTTTTAATTTGAATGCATATAATGAGTAAAGAGATTACTTCAAATTAGCTGACAACCAAAATAAGTCTATCACCTATGGTAGAATGAAAAGAAAATGAACTGTATCTCCCAAGGCAATATACAAGATTAGAATAATATTCAGCTCTCCAAAAATTATTTGAAAGAACATTAAGGAAGAAGAATTTTTTTACATATTGATGATTTCAGCTGCATTTAGAATTCATAGGAATACTGCATGTAATTATTAACCACCTGTAATTTATCACAGATTCTCAACATATAATAACCATTGTCAGGGGATACCATTTAGAACAAATACATGCAATAGGAAATGGACAGAATAGTAGCTAATCATTGAATTCGCAGCTGCATCAAGATGTATTTATTCTCCATATTAGCTAATTTGTAGTTTGAACACCTTGCCTCTTACTCCATACTTTGCCCAGTATTATATACCACCGACAAAGGAGAGTAGAGACCAAATTCTGACATTTTGATAAGCTAGAGAATCAAAATGTGAAACTGACGGATGTACTCCTGGGTTATTCTTATTTATTTTATGTCGTTCATATTTCTCATGCGTTAAATTTGGTTTTTTGGACGCCCCATGCGCTGTCACTCATATATAAATATTATGTTTGAAAAGAAAAAAAAATTGTGTATTAGAAGCCATTGCATTTATTTTAAAAACAAATATTTTTTACTCAAAAAGATAATATTACTTTCAAAGCTATAGTTGGGCACCCTGTAACGGATCTGTCCACATATCCGTTACCATGTCTGCATTGTCAGCCAAGCCAACGACTATTTTGTAAACAGCTATATTATGCCAAGTAGTATAAATATGTATTAGGCTATGAACCAAGATATGTTATGATATATTTTGTCATCTTATTTACTGTTCTTCTTCCTACCATAAGGTTCCGCTGAATGTCGCCCAGTTGCCCCTCCTCCGGCCACTCCTCTGGCGGTTCCATTACATTGGTGCTCTCGTAATGTCTCTACTCTTGTATGTCTCCTAAACGCATCACAACCCGTAGTATCTCGCAAGACATGAGTAATCAAGATTTTGAAGGAAAAGTATGGAGAGAGTTCGATCGGCACCAGGAGGTGTACATGGATCAAAACGAGAGCATACGTTCCGAGTTTCAGATGCTCAAAGATGATATACATTAAAAAATGGAGAAGCTATTAGAACAACAACACCGCACTACCCACTCCAACATGGACTTCTACAAGGAATTTTGCGAATTTAGGGACCTCATGACAGCCTTCGTAAAGAACTCCAACAACCGTCCGCTGGAAATTTCATCTTCAGTGCGGCCGGTATTTGACGTTGGGGGGCCATCAACGTCATTTCAAATTGGTTCACCGATCCCGAGGAAAATGGGTTATTGCCCTCCGACAATAGTCCTCGGTCGCCTCCACCACCAGTAATGCAAGAACAACCTCCATATATTCTGGCTACACCGCAACACCTGAATCATAATGGCCGCCTCTTTCAGGATCCACCTCTGGTCGATAATATCTTTGATCCCCCGCGTCGTCATTCTCGCATTCATACCGAGCTTCCTTGTTTTAGTTTTGGTGACCCACACGATTGGTTTTTTCATATTGAAAAACATTTTGATTATAACAATATTTTATCCGAAGATTATCTTTTAGTGGCATCAATCAATTGGATCGACCGGCCTCCCGTTGGTATCAGGCTCTGGCTCGTGACACCAACAACCTTACATGGCCTTTCTTTAAAGATGTCTTGTTACGCCGATTTCGTCCCACGACATATGATGAACCGGTAACTCAATTCACAAAATTAACGCAATTAACTTTCGTAGCGGCTTACCAAGATGCCTTTGAAGATTTAGCTTTTCATATCCCCAATTTAACTAATGATTTCCTTAACAAGTCATTCATTTCTAGGTTAAAAACACATATCCGCCGTGAGATTATGGCCCGATAATATGACAATTTACCCACTTCTTGTTATTTTGCATGATTATTTGAAGAACTCATTGACGATCCACGCACTCAACACCACCCACCTCGTACGATCACTTGCACCAAAATGCAAACTACTGCAACATAAAATAAACCTTATCATCGTCATTTGGCCCCGGCGGAGCTCCAAATTTGCCGCGAAAAAGGGTTGTGTTACATTCACGATGAGCGTTATACGCCCAATCACAAGTGCAAGGGCAAAGCAACGTTACTCACCCTAGACGATGATTACACCTCCCAACCGGACCCTGACGTAGACACATTAGAGGAGACAATCGGGCAACCCCTGTATCTTGCAACCATCAGTTTAAACGCTCTTCACAATTTCTTCTCCGAAAAATCTTTACGCTTCCAAGGTTCCATCGATAGTACGTATGTGCAAATTCTACTGGATTGCCGGAGTACTCATAATTTCATTTGTTCGCGCTTCGCTTCACACTTGCGGCTACCGAATTCCATCATTAAACCCTTCTCCGTGCATGTGGGCAATGGAGGAAAAATGGCCTGCTCTGGCCTGTGTAAAAATGTGTCGCTAAGGATTGACCCAAACAGATTCATTTTAAATTTACACGTATTGGACTTTATCAGAGCAGACATCATCTTGGGCTATGATTGGTTGGATACGTTGGAGCATGTAACCACCAATTACAAACAAAAATTCATGTCATTCTCGCACAACAACACTCCTATAACAATACACGGTATTACTGCTTTTAGTCCCGCGCACATTTCATCCGCTCAAGTATGTAGGCTAGAGTCCCAAGACGCAATTTCCTCCTATGTTCTTTGTTTTTTAGCACAACCAGAAACCACAACCCAAGTTAATTCGTTTGAGTGTTTTGTTCCAACCATCCAACCCCTACTGCAAGAGTTTGCTGACTTATTTGATAAACCTCGAGGTCTACCGCCCGCTCGTATGTGTGATCATCGCATTCCCTTACATAACCCTCTCAAAGCGCTAAAATGCGATCATATCGTTACCCACATGTTCACAAAAAATGAACTCGAGCGATTAATTTCTGAAATGCTTCAGGATGGATTGATCCGTCCCAGCCACTCATCATTGGGTGACAATATTTACTCGGGTCACAATTTGTAATTCGCACAAACCATAAAACCATTCATCATTTATCCAATCAACTTACACTACACCGGAACAACATAAATTTTTGTATAAAATGCTCGGTTATCATTATACAATCGAATATAAACAAGGCACACAGCGGATGCACTCTCTCGACGTGAGGAACCTTCAGCTTCTTTAAATATTCTAACACTGTGTTCCTACCCCCAAATACCACTTTTACAAAATCTGGACTCGTGTAACAAGGCTGACCCACTAGCTATCAAAATTTCAAAAAATTTAAGTTCAACTCCAGCAGCCAACCCAAATTGGCAGAGACATGGCGAGAACCTTTTCTATAAAAATAAGCTCTACATCCCTACTGGGTCCATCCGACAATTATTAATTGTGGAAGCCCGTGCGGGCATTCAGGAAACTTTGCTACACATAAACGATTGTAAGCTTATTTTTATTGGCCAAATATGACGGCAGATATTTCAGAGTTTGTTTCAAAATGTGACATCTGTCAAAAATAAAAATCCTTAAATACTGCCCAATTTGGATTACTACAACCGTTGGTCATTCCTACCAAAATTTGGGTGGATTTAACGATCGATTTTATCATTCATCTATCCAGTTCTAAATCATTTACGAATATTCGGTTCATTGTTGATCGTTTAACAAAGGGGGCCCATTTTTCTCCTCTTCAATCCGGCTTTAATGGCCCTAGTGTTGCACGAGTCTTTTGAGATTGTTGCGGAAGGATACACAGAATGCCCGAAACAATTGTCACATATCGCAACCCCATTTTTTTGAGTGACTTTTGGCGTGAGCTTTTTTTTCAAAACGACACAACCCTCTCTTATAGTTCGGCATATCACTCGCAGTCGGATGGTCAGACTGAACGAGTAAACCGTTGTCTCAACCAATACTTGCAGGTATTCACTCATGCTAACCCAAGGTCTTGGTCGGAACTGTTGAGTTGGGCGGAGTATCACTATAATACTACGCTCCACACCTCTGCCGGCATGACCCCATTTGAGGCCATGTTTGGGAGGCCGCCACCATGTTTCATTCCTTGCTTCTCCGACGATAGTCATAATCAGGATGTACATGCCAACTTTACCCCACACACACACTTAATAGCACATTTAAAACAAAATTTACAACAAGCACAACAAAAATTTAAGACCCAAGAAGATAGAAATCGAATGGAACCTAAGTCATTAAAGGTGCGCCTAAGACTCCAGACTCACTAGGCTCAGAGGTTTGCGTTTTCGTGCGCCTTATTTGCACCTTTAGATTATAAAAGACGTGCATGAGTGAGATTTTTGTTGTAAAATTTTTTCTTCAAAAATTAATAAAAAATAATGTAAGAACCTAATACTTTTTTATTGATTAGTGTTTGTGAAAGATAATTGTACGTTGAGACTTAGATATGATGTAAGTTATCACATTGATTCTATTTTTAAGAGATATAAATACTAGTAATGAATGATTAATTAGTAGACTATATGAAGAATTTGATTGAGAAGATAAAATGATGTTTGATGTTGATTATTTAAAATATATGTGGCTGCGCCTTGCCTTCATCAGGCGCGCGCCTGTGCCTTGAGCCTTGCGCCTAGGCTCCAAGACCCCTTTGCGCATTGGCGCGCCTTGCGCCTTTAACAACTAAGAATGGAACTCCACTTCAATATCAGTGACATGGTCCTTCTCAAGGTACATCCACAGCGTCAACTGAGCTTACACCGCCATTCCTACACACGCTTAAGCAGACAATATTACGGACCCTTTAAAATACTAAGTAGAATTGGAGAAACTGCTTATTAACTGGACTTACCTTCCTCGTCACGACAGCATCTGGTTTTTCATGTTTCAGTTATACGCCCCTATAAGACGGATTCAGCTATTACTATAACTCCTTTACCCCGTCAAACAACTACTACCGCTCTAATCCATGAACCCCTATCCATCCTGACCGAAAGAACCATTTTCATACAAAACAAACTAGTTCAACAAGTTCTGGTGCAATGGAAAGGTCTGGACCCTGTAAGCAGCTCCTGGGAACGCCACGATGCCTTGGACTTATACGTACTCCGTCCGCTTCCCCGACTACAAATACTAATTCTACAATTTTTTCATCTACAGGATCTTCAACGACTCAGCCTACCTCGGAACCAGACGACATTATTTACTGCATCTCCACCACTGCCCGATGATTTAATTCGTACAGCACAAGCATCACAGGACAACAGTTTTCATTAATTAGCTACAACGGCCCCAGTCGCCACTACATTTTCACAGCCTCCGGGATGGGGCTTCCATCGTCTTCGCTCGGCCCGACCTTTCAATGGTCGCGTTTTCAGCCACTGCGCTGGTCGTCTTCCATCAGTAGGCATCGTTCCCATCGCAACTCTCAACCTCCATTCAATCGATCTCGATAGTCCATGTGGGGGAGTGATGTAACGAATCTGTCCACATATTCGTTTACAATGTTAGTATTGTCATCCAATGACTATTTTGTAAAAGGCTATAGTATGCTAAGTAGTATAAATATGTATTAGGCTATGAACCAAGATATGTTATGATATATTTTTTCTTGTCTTATTTACCATTCTTCTTCCTACCGTAAGGTTCCGCTGAATCTCTCCCAACCTCCCCTCCTCCGGCGACTCCTCTGGCGGTCCCATTACACACCCCTTCCATGAATGCTGGTAATGATCCGAGTGCCAACAATGGAGGTAGCAAGGTTTACCAACATCATCTTCTTCAAATGTTGCCTTAGGTATTTTGATTTCATTAGGTATTCCATTCTCCTTGAAATTGTGAATGCACTGAAGTTCTATGAAAGAGCTTATGAATGTTGCCTTAGTATGCTGCATTAATTAGGTATTTCATTCTCCTTGAGATTGTAAAGACACTGAGGTACTATGGATGAGCTTATGGGGAGGGCAGTATAATTTCTATTCATGTTCAGTTATGAATGGTGAGAAGAGTATACTATATCAGTTTTACTGAAAAGGACCGGACAACAGACCAAGTATGTGTGATGAAGATTTCATTTTTTTTAAGTAAAAAATTCTCAAATTTAGAAAGAGAAATTATTTACAACTGAGGAGAAACGTATGAATTAAGAGTATATAAAAGTAAAATCTCTGTCAAGGTAGAGGAAGGCGGGGGAAATGAAACATAAAGTCCAACTTCTGCGGTAATACCTGTCCAATAGCTGGCGGTGGAGTCTTTATATTGTACCAAGGGTTTGCCTTCTAAAGTTGTTGCCGCCTGAGAACATACAGGGAGGCAAGGAGGGAAGGTGAGAGCCAGAGAGAGAGAGAGAGAGGCTGAGAGCCAGAAATAGGGGGAGAGAGGTGGAGAAATAGAGGCATACAGGATAGAAAAAGCAGGTCCACTCAGAAGCCCGAGCAGCTTTCCCGTCGATTAAATGTGTGGATTCCGCACGAGAAGGCGGCCGGCGGTGTGGATTCCGGAGGCGACGGCGGCGGTGAGAAGAAGAGCCAGCGCACGGCGGTGCGGGAGCGAGGCAGCGAGGGAGCCGTAGAGCTAGGGCACGGGAGGGGGCAAAACGGAGTAGTGGCGCAGAGAAACTCCTAACCCGCGTAAAAACGTTTGGTTTTGTAGAAGGCCCAATTCTGCTGCTAGCAGACCTACAAACTACTTCAATTTTGTTGCCTTTTTCTTCCAACTCCCCTCTCTCTCATTCGTGAAAACAAAAATAAATATTTGTTTAAACTTAATTAAAATTTGTGAACTTAAATAATATTTTGTTTGATAAAATTAATTAATATTTTATTCGGTAATATTAATTATTTTTCATCACAATCGCGGCTGGCGCTGCAGCGGCGATGACTATTTCGGTGCGGCGCCGGTGAGGCGTATGTATCAATTTTTCTATGTTAAATGAGACCATCGCGTCCAACTCAATGCTCTTCGATGGTTGGCTAATCTCTAGTCCTCGCCGAAGAGCTGGACGCGATGGTCGGTTAGCGTCTGGCGCCACTCCACCTCTTGGATCATGTGGAAGCGGGACTCGTAGGCCGCCAGGCTTTCCGCAGCTCTTCCATCTTCGTCATCCTCACCTCCAGCGCCGAGATCCGGCGATGAGCCTCGCAGATGGCGAGCTGGTCGAACTTGGCCTCCAGCTCGATGTAGGCGCGAGCAGCAGCGTGGCGGTATTCCTTCCCAGAGAGCCCAAGGGCGTCGATAAAAGCACCTCCAGGAGTGGACGGGCGACCTGTCAAAGCGGAGAAAAATTGCCAAGTCAGTTAACAGTCAGCCGCAACAGGAAGATCAGTGCGGCAGTAGTGCGAGCTACCTTGCCGAGGAGAACGAGATATCCGAGGAGAAGGGTTGCGGCGAGCTGGTTCTCGCGGGCCTGATGACGAGCCGCCAGGGCGTTCGGCAGGCAGCCCCTAGCTGCGACTGCCAAGGTCGCGACTTTCGTTTCTCGGCGGGAAGTAGTTTGGGCGCCTTCTTTCTGGATCTCGCGTCGAGCCCTCCGGAGGGATCCGAGGTCCCGAGATGTTCGGGCAGAGCTCAAGGCATGGTTCCTCGCGCGAAGGCAGAGGCGACAACGGCAATATCATGCTCTCCGTCGGTCGCCACGAGCTCGCAGGTGGAGGCGGTGTCAGCATGGGAGCGCTCTTCGGTTTTTGCAGGTTGGCTGGAGGAGGTGGCGGCGACAACAGAGTGCTTGCCGCCGGCAGCGTGGATTTGGTCGGAAGAGACGACGATGGTGGTGGGATGCTCGCCGCCGACGGCGTCAAAGTAACTGAAGGAGGAGTGACTTTGCCAGTCCCGGGCTGTGAGGTCGTAGTCAATGGGGGATCCTCCTTCCTCGCTGGAGAGACTTGTTTTTCTGACCCCTTCTTGGAGTCAAGGTTGATTCGGACGGTGTGCGCGATCCGGAGCGGAGGCCGAGCTTCGGGCGCGACCAGCGAAACTCCTCGCAACGGGCGACGTCTAGAATCTCACGGGAGAGTGGTCACTGGGAGACCTATGGATATAAGGGACGAGTTAGTATGGGAACAGGATGATCAACGAACTTCTACAAAGTGCTACAGGGTTGTGACCTTGCGAGGTAGCGAGATCTGCCTGAAGTTGGGCTTGCGACCCAGCGACTTTCGGAACGGAAGTAGCCGGTTAGAAGAGCAGGGAGATGTTGGGAACGGATGACTCGGGAATGTCTCCCAGCCCAAGATCGTCGAGGAGCTGTTGGGTGCTAGTCGAAGGTTTGGGCTGGTCGGCCGGGATTATGACTTTCTTGGTCGGAGAGGCGACTTTCTACACCGACGGGGGCGGATTGTTGGCCTTAGAGGCGGGCGTCTTCTTTAGTTTCTTTAGTTTCTTCTTCTTGGCAGGAGGCAGATCGGCAGCGACTTCGTCTTCTCGCGACCTTTTGGGCCTTGATGGCTCTGGGCCGAGAAATTCAGACAGCGCGGCAAGGCTGGCTTAGTAAGCTTCCTTGGCAGATTTCGACATCGCGTGCGAGTTCAAAATGCGTGCCTCAAAGACCAGCCACCCCCTATTTATAGAGTTCAACAGACATCCATCAAGGGCAAGTAACCCAGATACTCAGCCAAGAAGCTCGTCGAATAAGTGTTTGATGATTCTTTCTGAGTTTCTACATCGCTCGAAAAGAGCACGGATTATGTACAACCCGTATTTCGTCGAGGGTGGACCCCTCCAGAGCCAGGTCGGCAGAAGTCAGAGTCAACAAGTCAGACAGAGGTTAGAGTCAACGCGCTAGGCGGCAGAAGGCTTGGGCGAGTATGACGAGCTCTCCTCGCATGCTCGCCAGGTAGGCGACTAGTCAATCTACTCACCCAGCCGTGCGAGCTTCCCCAGGAAGTCGCCTAGTCATCGGGAGGTGGGCTATAAATAAGACCCACCCCCTCCCTCGAGATTTCCTTATAAATATGATCTCAGGAGTATGAGAAGAGGGACTTCAGAATCTCGCCGATATCTCTCAAACTCTTTTCTTGGGCGTTAGCTGAGCCTGTGAATTCCTTTTTTCCCTTAGAGCAGGCCGCGACCTTGCGACTATCCTCTTTTAGTCGCCGCGACTTAATTACCAGCTAGTCTCTCTCGTACCCTACGCAGCCAGTTTTGGTTGTTGAGGGGTTGCTTCTTCCAAGCTTCCGGGTATGTGGTGAGACCTTCCTGCCGCAATGCCTGGGGTCATGTTTGTTGTTCGACTGTTTTCGTGCTTTAGCCCGCTAGCCGTCGAGCCTATCCGTTGAGCCGGTAACCTTGCGCTGCCATGATCCAATTTTTGGAGTAGGGAATTTTCTCGGCTTCAACAAATACTAACAAATCATTTTTAAGTTCTGGTTTTTCCAGTCAAAACATAAGCAATAAATAATATATATTGTTATTACCATCGATGTCAACTGCACTTAACAAAACGCTACATGTACGTGTCTTCATGTGAGTACCATCTGAACCTATTATATGTCTATATCTACTCCTAAAACCTTTCTTCAACCCACCCCAACATATGTAAAGTATATTTAAAATGCAAGTTTGAGATGAAATATCGTGCTTACATTTAATTTTAATAGTAGTGTCCAAATTAGTCCTATAAATCTCCTCACAATAATCTCAAAGTTTTGCATATTGCTCAAATTCCGTGCCACTAATAACTTTATTTGCATGTTTTTGGTTCTATATATTTTTCAAATGCTAAGAGGAGTTTTGTTGTCAATTTATATTATCTCTTGCATAGCATTTACTGACCATTCTGAATTGCTCCTCATATGTTGCTCATATGTAATTGCAAGGGATTTAGAGCTGCAAGGTTTGAAACTTGGAACCCTGTAACAAATATGCTCTCCTTTAATTGTCTTCACCTAGAATGTCTTTTCATTCATTGAAATAAAAGGAGCAAATAAAGACCAATCACATTCACAAATAACTTGAATTTTATCACTACAGGTCTTGGTTAATTTACCTTGCTTCCATTGCACTGTAGCGTACATTTTCACTGCATCCCTAAAATCATAAGCACTACTAAAATACATCCCAACATTAAACTGAAAATTGTATTCATTTGCATTGCTTTGATAAACTTGAATTTGTTTAGTTTTGCCTTTCAAAGAAATTGATGAAGAATGATCACCAAACTCTTTAATATGTATTACAACGTTCGTGCAAAATTTAGTTTTGGGTTCCTTTATTACACCAACCAACTCAATTTCAGAATCGATACTTTCATCAAACATTAAATCATCCAATTCAAAATCTTTATCGTCCAAATCATCGAAAAAAGAAGAATCATTGTCATCAGATTCTTCTCTGAAACTCGTTGAATCACTGCTAGTATTTAAATGTATGCTCTCTTGTAAATCATTTTCTTCAACAACAACAATTTCTCTATCTATTTCTAAGAAAATAACATAGAACAAAATAAATAAATTTGACGCATGCATGAACTAAAACCAGAAATCAAAATTCTGTACCTAAAAAAAGAAATCAAAACCTTAATTTCACCTAAATTGGATACAAACATAGATCTGAAATGTATGCATGTTGTAACTGGAAGCTGAAATCAAGAAGCTCGTGAAAAAGAGGGAAGAAATTGTTGTAACTGCTCGACAAATCCAGCTACAAAACCTACTATAGTTGCTTGATCGATTAACCTGATGTAAGGGACAACAAGAAGAGAGATCTGAAAGTCAAGAGGGCTAGAGAAAGTACAAATGTAAGTATTCGACGAATGAGAATCAATATCTTGAAGGAGTACCTGCTCCGAAATGCCACTCGAACAATTGGGCAATTGCTCGGCAATGGCGCTCAAAATGTTGGTATACCCGCCGGAGAAGGGGAGGGGGGGCTCATCGACGACAATGGAGAACTTTAGCATTGGCGACAAGGGCTCAAAAGGGGTAAGAGCATCTCCAATGGGGATCTCTATATTTAGAGATCCCCATTGGACTAGGTTCTCCAAATATGGAGAACTTGGTTGTTCAACTCCAACCAAGTTCTCCATATTTGAAGAACATGATATTTTTTTAACATATGTATGTGTATGTACACACACATATATGCATATGAATACGTAAGTATAAATATATATATCTTTACCAATATAAAAAAAATATCAAATTCATGAATTTTAAACTCATTGAAGTGATTATGGCCGTCGAATCTGACATGATATTTCATCAGCCGTCTGATCAAATCACATTCTCTCTCTCAACTTTTCCTAGGTCTCCTAAACCTAGGAGGGGTGTCCTAAAGCTATGTTTTGTCTTTCATTTTGGTGAGTGTTATCCGCACTACAGTTTTGGTTATCCGCACTTTTTTTTCCCAATTTTTCGCGCCTTTTAGAAATACGTCTTGTACATGCATTTTTACGAAAAGTGTTCAACACCAAAGTTGTAGATCTCATCGAGATCTACAACTTTCGTGTTAAACACTTTTCCTGAAAATGCATGTACAAGACGTATTTCTAAAAGGCGCGAAATCTGAGTGTATTTCCAAAGTACGTCTTGTACATGCATTTTCAGGAAAAGTGTTCAACATCAAAGTTGTAGATCTCAAAGTTGTAGATCTCATCGAGATCTACAACTTTGATGTTGAACACTTTTCCTGAAAATGCATGTACAAGACGTATTTCCAAAAGACGCGAAAAATTAGGAAAAAAATATTTGCGAATAACCAAAACTGCAGTGCGGATAACAATCACCTTCATTTTTTACAAAAATTCTTATTAGATGAGATAGCTTAACTGCCCGGACAACATGTAAGTTAGGCCGCAAGCAGTTCTTATATTGTCTGCCAAGTCCAGCTACTGCTCTGTCAAATTTCATTTTAATCCTCTCTCTCCTACTATTTAAACTGGATGATAGGCGTGGGAAAAAAAACCGGGCTTGACGGGCCGGCCCGGTCAAAGCCCGGTCAAGCCCGGCCCGGTTCAGGCCCGAACCGGGCCGAGCCCTTACCCGGGGCCCTGAAAGGGCCCCGGTTTCAAGCTATTACCCGGCCCGGTACCCGGCCCGGTCCGGGCCGGGTAAAGCCCGAAAATCGGGCTAGCCCGAGACCGGGTCGGCCATAGCCCGATTCGGTCTCAGGCTAGGCCCGATTGAGCCTAACGGCTCATTTTAAGAGCCGTTAGGCTCTCATGGCAGCATGGCTGCCACGTGGCAGCCATGCTGCCATGAAGAGCAGCCAACGGCTCTCAAAATGAGAGCCGTTGGCTGCTAATAATTATAATATTATATATTGTTTTATTATTTTAATATATTATAATATTATTTAAATTTAAAAAAAATAAAAAATAAAAAAATAAAAAAAATCTTATAAATACCCCCCTTCTCTTTTTAGTTTTTTCTCACACACTCTCTCTTAGCTCTCCCAATGGCGTCGTCTTCCCAAAATACGGCTGCGGTAGTGGAGCACAATCGTAGAGCGAGTATTTGGGAGCATTTCGAGATGGTCCTAGTCGGGACCGAAAGGAGAGCACGCTGCAAGTTGTGCTCGAAGCTGCTATCCATCACCGGCAACTCGACGCTTGTTAGACACCAGAAGTCTTGCGTGTCGAAACAAGCTCCTCCCGAGTCAAGTCAAGCCCAAATTTCTGGAGCAGAACAGATTTGGACGTACGATCAAATGCGACAGCGAGAGCTGCAGACGCAGTTCGTCATCAAACGCGGGCTGCCATTCAGCGTCTTCGACAATGACGACGCGACGGAGTACATACATGGGGGGGCTTCAACCCAAATACCAAAAGGTTAGTAGAATTACTTTAAGGCGTGACGCGCTTAAATTTTATTTAGCAGTAAAAGAAGAATTAATTAACTATTTTGAAAATTTCGAAGGACGTGTGAGTCTAACGAGCGACGTTTGGACGAGTAATTTAAATTTAGGATTATCTTATCTTTGCATCACTTGTCATTGGATTGATCCCATTTCGTGGGAGCAAAATAAACGCGTAATATGTTTTACAGGTTTTGAATACCCGCACACGGCTGTAGCTTTATATAAAGTTATTATGAAATGTGCGCGGGAATTTAAAATTAACGATAAAATACTTAGTATTTCTCTTGATAACGCCGCCAATAATGGCGCCGCAATTGAATTGTTAAAACGGGATTTAAAACCATTTCTCAACGGCGCGTTTTTTCATACTAGATGTGTTTGTCACGTCCTAAATTTAGTTGTACAGGATAGTTTAAAGAGAATGGAAGAATATATTAATAAAATTCGAAACATGTTAAAAATATTTATTGTACTAAACAACGAGCTCAAGATTTTAGAAAATTTTATAAAGCACAAAGTCAGAGATATTTGAAACCCGAATTTGATATGCCGGTTAGATGGAACTCAACCTATAAAATGTTAAAAAGAGCTGTTCTACAAAAAGAAATTCTAATGGAATATTATAGTTTGCTTAATATTGAACACAATTTAGGTGAAAATGATTGAGATATTATAGAACATTATCTAGATTTACTAAAGTGTTTTTATAGGGCCACTGTTTCTTTATCTCGAGTGTATTATCCAACGAGCGCATTAGTAATTGAACATTTCGTACATATCACACAAAAATTTAGTTATTATAGACAACACGAATGTTGAGCTCCTTTAATTAAAATAATGGAAGAAATTTTTTTAAAATATTATAGAGCTATACCGCCTATGTTTTCGTGTGCCGCCGCTTTAAATCCGCTACTTAACGTAGAAGGCGTAGAAAATTTGATCGATGAAATCAATACTAATCTAAACTTAAATATAAATTATGATGATGATGACCCCGTTAGTACTACAAATTTTACTACTTTTTTTACACAAAGTTATAATTATTATAATAACTTATACGGGTCACGACCCCGCGAAGAAATAACACAACCCAAAACAAAGGATAGTCTTAAAAATAAAATTTTAGATTTAGCTTCTAGGAAAAAATCGCGCACATCTGGTAGTTTAGATGAATTAGGATTATATACAAAAACACAATTTAGCGATTTTATGAGTTCGGACGAGATCGAAAACTTCGATCTTTTAAATTGGTGGAAAGGTAAAGCTAATACCTATCCTGTTTTGGCCTATATGGCCCGTGATTTACTAACTATCCAAGCTAGTACAGTAGCTTCGGAGTCCGCTTTTTCTCTTAGTGGCAGGGTTTTGAACGAGCGGAGGAGCCGGCTTAACGAAGAATCGCTGGAGATTTGCATATGCTACAAGGACTACTTGGATGCTATGAAGAGGAAGCAGCACATAACAGCATTGGAGGATAGCTCGGAGGAGATAGAAGACGAAATTGACGCAATGAATCTACAAGATGATTAAATCGGGCAATCTTAAATTCTTAATGTAAATTTTTTTGATATATGTAAATTTTTTTAATTAAATTTTATAAGAATCATAAGTTTGTATTTTGTATTTTGTGCAATTGTATGACTTAGATTTTGTATTTTAATATTAATAAAATTTTTTGATTAAATTTTTTGTGCAATTGTATGACTACTTGAAATCTTGGATGCTATTAAAATTAAGTATTATTTTTTCATTTTTTGGATATATAAATATTAAATATAAATATATAATAATAAATAATAATTAATAATATAATATATAAATAATAAATATATATTTAATAAATTTTTAATTAATAGTAATAAAGTAATAAATATATATTATAATAATATAATATATTATAACTATTTATAATAATATAAAATAATTAATAAAAAAAAAAAGAAAATCGGGCCGGCCCGGTTCGGGCCCGAGACCGGCCCGGTCCTGCCCGGCCCGGCCTGAAGGGCCGGAGCAGGCAGCATATTTTAGCTGCCTGCCCGGTCCGGCCCGGCCCGATTGCAGGGGAGGACCGGGCCGGCCCGGCCCGATATATGAAAAAGCCCGATCGGGCCCGGTCCGCGCCGGCCCGATCGGGCTTTTTGTTCAGGCCTACTGGATGAAAACTTTTAAACAGGATGTGGGATAAACCAGAGGCTGGACCTTGCTTTGATCTTTTTATTTATTATTTAACTGACATCTCTGCAGGCCAGTCAATGTTTGATCAAATTACGAATATATATTATATTATATTACACAGGCGATAAGCCCGTCGGAGGCGGGCGAAGCCCGCCCCCGCGACTGAGGACTGTCGCGCGGGGCACGAGGGCCGGAGGCCCGTGCCTGTCACTCGTATATATATATAATTATAGTATATCTATATAAAAATATATACCAATAAAATAATATTTTAATAATAATATGATAAATAATTATTAAAAAGTATTCAATATTAGACTCATTTTGTAGGTCTCGACAAGACGATTTTATGGATATACTATACGACATAATTGAAAAATTATATTAATGTCTATAAAGATTATAAATTAATATTAAAGTTTATTTTAAAAAACAATAAAATAATAAAAATAATAAAAAACCAAAAAAAAAAAGCAAAATGCCGCCTGCATTTTCTCTCCCTCATCTAAATTTGGAGGAGGGAGAGCATCTGCATAAATGCAGATCAAAATGCAGCTCCGTTGGAGCCAAACCGTTCGACATTTCTAGAAAAATTTCTAGAAAATGCCGAATGGTTGGAGATGCTCTTAGCCATGGGAAATAGGGGGAGTTTCTCATGGTAGAAAAGTATCAGGCCCGTGAACAAAGAATCAGCGGAAAACCCAAGCGCAGGGGGTTGAAAAAAGTTTAAAAGGACCAAAATACTCTCAATTGAAAAGTCCTATGGTGCAAAATGCTAACAAATCATATTGTGGGGTGGGGGGGGGGGGGGGTGCAAAGTGCAATATTTGAATATTTGGGCAGTACTTTGCCAGCACTGATATATTATGGGGTGCAGTCTGCCAAAAACCCGTTTATTAAACACTCGAAAGGGCAGTTATAGAATTGTAGATACATACAAGTGGCATTGCAGGGAGACCCTAGTGCCCAGTGTGACAGTATCCGGGTCACAACATTGTCTCAGCGCGATGGCGCTCCCGCGACTCGCAAACTTCTGAGCGTTATACTCCGCTCGTCGCTCGATTTATTCGTATGCACGGGGTTTACGAGCGGCTTAGAGAGAACACTTTTTATTATGGATAGGTGACTATGTCTATATGAGAGCACATTTTCTAAAATTTAAGAAAATACGTAAGTTAAAGAAATTATTTTTTTGTAATGGAGATACGTCAAATTGAAAAGTTAAAATTTTCACCAAATGATGTTTTTTTTCCTTTTAATATAGTATAAATATTGTTTGGTTTTGCTATACGTCACAACACTTGTGCGCAGCAGAAATGGAACAAGAAAATCCAAAATAGTTCGGATCTAGCGATGAACATTAATCAAGAAGTAAAGTGCGGTAAATAAAATTTTACCTTTGAGGGATTGAGTCAATACTCAACCAAGGTGCTTTGATTGATTCCAACGAACGACAACGACTTGAGTTCCGAGAAAAGAATAATGTCCACGCCTCTACAGGTGATCCACATGAACGTGAGAACCATTAGACTCTTGTCGCACAAGATCTAGGTCGGAAGATAATATTCTGCGTCTTCACAGACTGCTAGGTCTGCTATAGAAGAGGCGGCGGGGACGAGTACGAATGCCCTGGAAACACTTTCCGGCGAGGTACAAGGACGGCGGACAGTCAGCGGCGAGATTGGCGTAGTCAGCCTTGGCGGAACAGTTCTGTCGGGAGGGGAGAAGAGCCGACTCAGGATTAGGTCTTCACGTAACTCACTTGCTCGGTTTATTGTATATAACGTTTATATACTAAGTACCGAGCAAACCCATACCAGCAGACCGCGCCAAACCAGACGAAACAGAATTCGTCGAGTATCATGCCGATATTCGACGAATCAACACTTGAATCGACGAATCGTTGAGTATACATGTCGATATTCGACGAATCAACACTTGACTCAACGAAACGTTGAGTACACTAAACGCACTCAATGCCTCAACACCAGACTCATCGAATCAACACTTGACTTGACGAATCGTTGAATGAACTCAACGCACTCAACGCTATCATTCGACGAGTCAACATTTAACTCGACGAAGGCGTCGAATGATCTCGACGCTCTCAGTGCCTAATTCAACAAATCAACATTTGACTCTACGAAGGCGTCGAGTGGTCTCAACGCTCTCAACGTCTAATCGATAAGTCAACATATGACTCGAAGAAAGCATTGAGTGGTCTCGACGCACTCAACGCCTGACTGAGTAGACTTGATACACTCAACGTCATCATTCGACGAATCGTCGAGTGGTCTCAACACTCTCAACGCTAACTCGACGAATCAACACTTGAATCGACGAAAGCTTTGAGTGGTCTCGACGCACTCAACGCATGGCTGAGTCCAGTCCTTTACTCATCTCATGCCAGTGATTGGTCCTTTACTCATCACATGAGCAAGACTAACATAATCCAATCTTCCAAATTCTCCAAACGTTTTTATGTGCGACCCTGATAGACTCATACTGCGTTGACAGTGAGATTACATGCTTGATCACTTCCAGATCACCATGGTAGCACCAACAAATATATCATGGTAGACATGGGTAGAAGCTATATGATGAGCTGGTTGGTTGTCACAATGCAAAGGAATTGGAGTAAATTCTGCAACTCTAAGGCTCCGTTTGGGAGGGCTTATTTTTACCGGTCAAGCGGTCATGACCGCATGAACCAGACCATAATTAAGGCCCGATTCATGCGGTCGTGACCGCTTGACCGGAGAAAATAAGCCCTCCCAAACGGAGTCTAAATTTTGTCAACAAATTGATTAATCAAGTTAACTCACAACATGAAAAAGCCATGGATCAGTATTCAGATTCTGTTTAACTTTTTGAGACTATGTTTTGCTTTTGGATTTTCCAAGAGTTCAAAGCTTCCCTAAGTTTGATGCAAAAGCTAGAACTAGATCTATGAGACATTGGACATGCTGCCCAATCAACATCAAAAAATGCTTCTAATCACAAAATATTATTTGCTAGGTAAGACAGTCTCTGTCCAAGGCTTCCCTTCACATATCTCAATACTTTGCAAACCATATGAAGATAAGGAGTTCTCGGTTTAGCCATAAATTGGCTTACAATGTGAATTGGATATGTAAGAACGGGTCATGATACTTTCAAATGTTTGAGTTTTAAAATAATTTTCTTGTAACAGACTGATGCTACGTTTGGCACGACTTATGACAACTTATTTGCTCTGGTGAGGTTGGACAAAAACGTCAGTGTCATAGAATATATGTTTGATATGACAAATGTTACAAAAAAAAAAAAACTAGTTTGAGGTATACGATTTTGATATGACAATGACATTTTTGTCCAAGCTAACCGAAGCAAATAAGTCGCGATAAGCCGCGCCAAACGCAGCCTGAGTCTGCAAGCTCTTCACCGTTATAATCATTAAATTTGTGATTTTGTTCTACGAGAAGAGAACTGATTTTACAATTTGTCATTCCTGCCTCCTGTAATATATCCCAAGCATATTTGTGTTGATTTAAGTAAATAACATCTGCATCTCAGCTAATTTTTAAGCCCAAGGAAAAATTTAATTCACCAAGATCTTTAACCTTAAACTATTGATATAGGAAATATTTGAAATAATCAAGCAATTTCTGACTAATTCTTATGATTGTAATATCAACATATACCAACAAAGCAAGGAATTCATCATTGTTACCTTTTTGTAAATATAGTGATCATTCTTAGATTGAACGAAACGAAAAAGTTCAACGGTGGAAGTGAATTTTGTAAACCATTGACGATAAGCTTGTTTCAAACCGTATATAGATTTGACTAATTTGCAAACCTGTCTTGAGTAAAGAAAGTCTGAAAAGGGCGAGAGTCTGTTGGTTGTGAACCATTTCCAGGTTGTGGATTAGGTATGCCTGTCATTTGATCAAAATGCAGAAACTCAACAACATTTCCTTCTACCCGTTGGGTGCCTTTAGATTGGAATTTCTCGGTCTTTCCTTTATAGTTTGGTGGATGTCCATGAAGATTAAAACATTTGGCCTTAGTATGTCCGGCTGTTGAAGCCGGGAAAATCGCAACTCCAAAATATTCAGATCAATGCAGCCTAAGGTTACTGATTCTGCGGTCCGACGCCACAATTCAGATGGCTAGTGCGGGAGAGAGAAAACTGTCTATAAGCACACCCCAAGTGTTCCAACATGGAGGTCCCACCACGTACCCGGAAGTTCGAGAGAAACTTCTCATTCACAACTAAAAGCTGGGTGAGGTACTAGGCAGATATGAACTTGGCGAGTATCCAGTTTATGGGGGACCTCAACCTCTTCCAAAAGTTGTGTTTCTAGTACACCCGGGGGGCTATTTACGGAGAAATACTGGGGGGTGGCTAGTATCCAACCTTTACTAGCGAGTATCAAGGGTTACTTGCCCAAGCTCGCCTCTGCTCCCCCAAGCCCGTCTCTGCTCACCCAAGCCCGCCTCTGCTCGCCCAAGCCCGCCTCTGCTCGCCTAGCCCTCCTCTGCTCGCCCAAGCTCGCCCAAGCCCGCCTCTGCTCGCCTAAGCCCTCCTCTGCTCGCCCAAGCTCGCCCAAGCCCGCCTCTGCTCGCCCAAGCCCGCCTCTGCTCGCCCAAGCCCGCCTCTGCTCGCCCAAGCCCGCCTCTGCTCGTGATTTGGTCTGTGAATATGTGTCTCCTTAGGTATCTCTAATCTCGATGAATTACGGGTTATACACTAGCCACATGACAATAGTCACACCATTGAGCGTGTTTGGAAGGAGTCAAAGAATGTTCAAAATTATTCTCAGCTCCATGTATCCAATTTTTGTGATTGAGATGATGACCAACAAAAAAAGCAGATGTCATATCTTCTTCCATAAGTGGGGCTAATGATGTGTTAATTTGTCGTTTCTCTTGTTGAATCATGGAATAAGCATCTTCCATAGAAGGGAGAGACTTCATCAAAAGAATTTGACCACGAATTGGTTTGGAAACATAGTATAAATCCATCAAAAATTACATGACCTTTTGTTCCTCTATCTGCGTTTCCGAGACTTGAGACATGTCACAATTGATGTTAGATCGACATATAGTAATTGGAGTGATTGCTTCAAGTTCATCCCATAGTAATTTCAGTTTAGTGTAATAAGCTTCAATACTCAAAGTTTCTCGAGTGCAAGAAGACATAACCTTGCATAATCCATAAATTCTGGAACTAGTGTTGTCGGCGAACCGGCGAGATAAAGTGATTTCCACGACCCGTTTCCAAGGAATATATTTTGTTGCTCCAATACGAACATGAATGATGAGAGCCATCCCCGGAGAATCGGAATGATGGTGATTGAAGGATGCTGGTGCAGGTCGCAATGCAGATGTGTGCGAAGAAGATTGATCAACAATGTCGACGTTAGGAGAATTCTTCTCTAGGATTTGCCATTCAGAAGAAGAATCAAAAATCAAGAAGTGTTTCGAAGCTCTCATACCACGTTAAGATATCAGAGATTGAGAGAAAAGAGAGAACACAATGCAAGGAAAGTTATTTCTTGTATTTAGAAGTCGGAAAAATAGAATGTCTATTACAACCACCTCTAAACACTTATTTATACAACTACTATAAACTGTGATCAGTGGCGGATCCAAAAAATTAATAATGGGAGTGCATAATTTTTTTTTGAATACGTTACTGGGTTCTAAAAATTTTAACATGGGAGGTCAGACATCAAATTTCTTTTTTAAAAAATTTTGAACGTTTCAATCTTGTCGGAGCTATTTCTCCCTCATATGACCACCGTTTTTGACGTATAAGTAGTCAAAATTCATTGCCTCAATGAGAGGAATCCAAATACACTAATCATTTTGAAAAATAATGAGGATGCCAGCGTCCCTCGGGCTCCCCTCTGGATCCGCCCCTGACTGTGATAACTAACTCCTAATGGAAAAGAGAAAAAAAGTACAAAATGAAATACATATGTATATATTATTTCAACAATAAAGTTAATTACTTGATCAATTGGGGTTGTGAAATTGACAATGATGAACTTTACAAATTTTTTTGTACTTCTTATTCTTTATTTTCTCATGTAATTAATGCAAAGATGACTCCTACAATCCCTCTTTCCTCTAGCTAGAGAAACCATATAGAAGTTTTCTAGTGGTGTGAACCTTCAATAGTCAATCTCATTCTTCTTAAATTTTGTTTGAAAATAATATTTAGTGAAGTTCAGTGATGAGAAATTATATGATATTTAGGTAAATTGTGGTCAAGTATTCCCCCTCTTCTCAAGGTTGGAGATGGTGTACAAATATACAACTTCAGCTCTGTTTAGCACAGTGTTTTTTTTACTCTGGTGAATTTGAACAAAAACGCCACCGTCATAGAATGTATGTTTGGCATGACAACAATTATTACCGTCACCAAGAAATGAAAACTACTTTTCAACATAAATGTGAATGAAGTTCCTTAGGCAAGGTCAGACGCTCACTACGATGGTTCATAAACACTGCTTATCACGCCCGCCACCGCCGTGCCAAACGGAGCCTTCGACTTGATTAGTGGCACGCCAAATCATAGATGTGTAGATATTCCTTAACATCATGTTTGGGATAACAATGGAAAACTCATTATACTATCACATGCATGATCTACAAGACTGCATAAATAGCTAATCGCACTAGGCCCGATATTTCAAATGTTATATATAGATTGAGTAGGTATACTACAAATCATAGTAGTTAAAAATAAATATCACTCACTAGGATATTTAATCACATTCAAGGAATTATTGATCACAGCTTAGTATATACTGGTTTTCCAGAAATGGTTAAACTCATAATCTTATGTACGACTATTCTTACATTATGAAATGAATCAAAAAATTACTTTATGAAATTCATGTATACATACTATTCTTACATTGTGATAATAAATCAGTGATAGATTTAACATTATGACAATCTTACAAAGAGATTGCCACAAGAAGAGATTTTATTTTCATCAAGTGAATTGAGCTTAAGCCTACATAATTTGCTACCACTGGTGGTTGGCGGATACCTAACGTAGAGTATTGGAAATTTCATAAATTAGGTTCAATGCGGTTGAAGCTAATTTGCCGACGTAGCGTAATTGGAAGCACTAATTTAAGGGTCTGTTTGGCGCAGCTCTGGCGGTTGGAAAATCTCTATTCCAGCCGCCAGAGCTGCTTTCAGTCTGTTTGGGACAGCTCCCTGTGAAGAGCTTTTCAAAAATCTGGAGCTGTTTTGCAGCTTTTCAGAAATCCCTCCCTCCCCAGCTTCTGCTCCCGCAAAATAGCTTTCTCTCTCACATGTTTTGGAAATCTAATGGTTTCTTCAGTTGGAACATGCTCAGAGGCCAGACGGCCTTCCTTCGGCGATTTCGAGCCCCGGACGACTTTCCTCCGGCAATTCCAAGCCCCCGACGTCCTTCCTCCGGCGATTCCGAGCGCACTTCTGCACAGAACACTCAAACAGTCTGCAGCTTTTCAAAACTGCTCCCCGGAGATCTATTTTAAAACAGCTCTATCCGGACAGCAGCTTTTCAATCCGCCAGAGCTGTCCCAAACAGACCCTAAGGCTTTGTTTGGCGCCGCGTTTTTAGAGCGGGGCACCGCCGATTACTCCGCCACCCCGCCAAACAAAGATTTCACGGGCATCAGTGCAAACAGCCACTGCGCCAAATCGTGAAAATTTTAACGATTTGGAGTCGCGAAAAAATTTCACGACTCCAAAATCGCGGAAATTGGCGGAGATGGCGTTTCTTCTCGGGCAGCAAGCTGGGCGTTGCTTTCTCCTTCCAGATCCGCCGGAGGAGCCTCGGTCTCCCTGTATCTTCTTCTGCCAGAGACCGGGCATTGCTTTCTCCTTCCAGATCCGCCAGAGGAGCCTCGTTCTCCTTGTTTCTTTTTCCAGTAGAGGTTGGGTGTTGCTTTTTGCCTTCCAGATCTACCGGAGGAACCTCATTCTCCCGGTTTCTTCTTCGGCCGGAGGTTGGGCGTTCCTTTTTTCCATCCGAATCTGCCGGAGAACTAATCTAAAAATGATAGGAAGAGAGATCCTGCATAAGATTTTGTCTCTTTACTACAATTTCATGCCCCATTTGATAAGAGAGATCCTGCATAAGTCTTCTTTAATCTTGTCCCAATAGAGATTAAATTAAGATAACCAAGAAATTTTTTTTTGGGTCAAATATTGCATATGATAAATATCTTTTGTTATTTTTTGACTCAAAAATAAAAAAAATGTACTGCAAATCACACGACTATTTTACCAAACAACTTAAATAGTTTTTTTTTGTTTGAAACAACACTGTAAACGTTGTTTTTCCAAACAGTTTCATAAATTCTGTCATCACACTGCAAAACAGCTGATGATATCACCACTGCTTTTCCAGTCGCTGCAGCCGCACCAAACAGAGCTTAAAACATCAAGATAATATTATACGCATTCCTATGATGTAATTCTCTATTTAACAAATATGTTAAACTCACGATTATTTTCTTTGCGACATACTAGTTATGTGTATCATTTTACAAGGCCACCTATGTGGTGAAAACCATAATATTGCAACTTTGGGATCGGGGTTGAACTACAATAACTTTGATGAAAATAAATGAGTGTTCATCACCATTAAAGTGTCAACCGTCATAATCTGACGAACAACCAATTTTGGGTGTGCTTAATTAATCTATCAATCAAAAGAATGCAATTCAAAGCTTATAACATGTTATATTATTTAGTGGAGAAAATAAGTGCTAAATTGAAGTTCAAGTTAATCATTCCACCTACACTCATTGCATATATACAATTTGATTAAACAAATATTTATTTAATTTGATTTAATTATATTAATCTCATCTTTTATAATGTTCATTTTGATTTTTCCCTTTTGTAAGAGATTATTAGAATATATACATTTTTTTATTTCATATTACTTTAAAGAGCTTTCATGGTGTTTGAAATTTGGGTTCTACATTACAACAATAACACTCAAGCCTTTATCCCACTATAATAGGGTTGACTATATGGATCCTTTGTCGCCATTGTACCCTATCTTTTGTCATAATCTCACTAATGCCTAAGTACCTCATGTCTTTCCTTACAGTTTCATTCCAAGTCTTTTAAAGGGGTCCCAAAACATATTCGTAAGAAGTCCATTGAGGAAGACAACTTTTTAATCTCACATCGTCATACTTCTCTTTACCTTGTATGAGTACATAAATAATCTCTCTCTTCCTTCTTATGTTAAAAAAACCTAATGAGAACCATAAACCACACACACACATGCTTACACAAACGCACCTCACCAAATTCGGATCATAGATCATCCATGAAACTTTTACGCATTATCTGTGCGCAATGTTTTCTAATCGATATTACTTTTATGTCGGTTGGGATTACATTTTATGACTTTCTATTTAATATTTTATTCTGAAACAATCATTTTCATACTACTTATTATAACTATTGCAACTTATGTGATTAATAATTGCAATTTTACAAACATCCTTTTAATAAGATGTATTTTCTTGAGATTCACACACTGAGTTCTATCTTTTCCCGACTCACAAATTTTCGGTGATTTATGTTTACGCCATTAAGCAAAACTCGAGTGCACAGATATCCTCAATGTCCGCACACATAAAAATTTTCAAGACCTAAACGAACATTGTGCCGCAAAAAAGACGAGCATTGGATAAAATCATCTAAAACAATATAGTTTCTTTAAAAGCAATATCATACATCATATTAAGCTCGATTCCTAATAATCTTTTATTTCTACATCTTTTGATTTTGCATGACAAATTCAAATATCATAATCTCTTTAAAACCAAAATTTTATCATTTTTAGTATGAATATTTTATAAATATTCTAACAATATCGCATGAGTGAAATGAAGGGGGTGATGTAAAATTTTAAGTAGCAATTGAACATAATGACATTATTAACAACTAATATAACAAAAATTGGAATAAAATAAAAATACACCATTACATTCAAAATAAATAAACATGATTCCAAACTGTAGATGTAGAATCTTTGATGCCCTAAAGTCCATTTGGCAAGATGGCGCCATTGTGATCTGTGGTCAAGTGGGGTTGACTTTGGTCAATCGGAGGGGAAATGGGTTGGCCAACTCTGGCCCCTGATGATGTGGATATTCCGAACATCTACGTCACGTTTTTTCGACGAGCTGCTTCGTCAAGTCGAGAATTTGCTGTCCGTAAGTACGAAGTAGACTTTTTAACTTTGTGGAAGCTTCTTGATATTTTCGATCCATGACCTGCATCTCGTGCAAAGCCTCTTTCAACCGGCTGCGGTAGGCGTCCAGCTTCGCCTGCGTTGAGCAAAGCTTCTTCCTCAGTTCGCTGCTCTCTTTATTTCTGAGATAAGCATCCTGAAAAGGGGAAAAGAAGTAAAGTTCTATGAAAAGCAAAAGCGTTAACAAACAAACCTTTGAAAAAAGATTAGATTCTAATGAGCTGATGAAGCATTCATTGCTTTTACTGTGCTGTATAAAGACACTGATACCATGATATATAATACAAGTATAATACACTGTAGGCAAATATTGTTATTTTAGTATAAAAAATATATTTTTCCACTCCACGCTCTCCCCGATCGGTAGTTTAATCCCCCAAGCTCAATAGAGGGCTGAACGCGCAAACGGTCAAATGAAAGCGAGAACAAAGTTTTTTTAAGTGGAAAACAATGAGTGTTGAAGCCAAAATTTGACTTCTGCGGAGTTCGGGGTCCTAAAAGAGGGGTGACCGCGCACCTACTACGCTCAAGTGAACGATCTAGACACTAGACTAGGAACACAAGGGATAGACCCAAGGTCTCAGCGTGGAGGTCCCACCGCATACCCGGAAGACTAACAAACTCTTCCCCTCCCAAGCCAAAGACAGAGCTAAGACGCCTTCGGAGGGCGCTCTTGCCGACCGGAACATTTAAGGAGGATCTCAAGATCAACTCTATCCTATCCAGATGTGTCTCCTTGGGTCTATGTAAAATGTTCCTCAACCGCCCTACCAATGGCGTAATCCCGCACAACAGTTCTATTTTACGCAGCCCCAATTGGGCCGCGAACAACGTAACCACGTTCTGAAAAGCTATTAACAGACCCTCAAGGGCTTCCCGGTAACTTTACCTCGGGGTCCCTACGGGACGAGCGGTTTGCGAGAATACCGCTCGCCTAAGACGAAAAGGATAAGCAACATACACAAAACATCACAGACAATTTAATTTACTGGAATATAAATTCCATACTTCGGCACGCAGGCCGGCAATATAAACAAATTAGGCCTTCTAGGGCCGGCACAAACTTGGGCTTAAGCATGCTACTTCCCGCTTGCTACTGCAGCACCTGTACGCCAACAGCTCGACAAGCGGCTGCCAGCTGAACACCAGTCAGCTAACATAAGCCGGCCAAATATATTGCCCACACCCCTTTTTCGGGGCTATGGTGCGCATTCCCTGCAAATAGATAATGCACAACTTCCTCAGAGTCTTCCTCGGGAACCCCAGAACATCACCAATCCGACTCACACGTCCGGATGAGCTTCACGCAGCATGCCTAAATCCGTACTCGCGCTTCCGGATACTAAATGCAATTAATTGCGGGGACGTACACGTCAACCCATCGGAGAGCACCCTTCCCCCACCCGTCGGTGGAGAGTGGCTTCCATGCAAATATGTTATTTGAGGGCTTCACCTGCCCAAGAAGAAATTTCGTTACCCTTGACGACGGTACCGGGAGAGGAGCCTCTGGCCGTTATTGCGGAAGGCGGTGCCGGGAGAGAAGCTCCTGGCTGTTCTTGTTGAAGGCGATGCTGGGAGGGGAGCTCCTAGCCGATCTAGCTGAAGGCGATGCCGGGAGAGGAGCTCCTGGCCGAACTAGCTGAAGGCGATGCCGGGAGAATAAATCTCGGCCGGTCTTGCTCCGGGCGGCTGCGACGGGAAAGTAGAGCAAGGGCTCGGGCCTTGCTTTGCCCTAGGCAGCGGCAACGAGGGAGGAGAACAAGGCTCGGCCAGCCCTGGCTCCAGGCGGCTGCGACGGGAAGAGGAGCTCCAGGGCTGGTCTTGCTCCACGCGGCGGCGACGGGGAAGGAGATCCAGGGCTCGACTCCTCCTTCCTGCAGGCCGGCGCATAGGAGATCGGGAAAAATGGGGGGCAAAAGTGCGGCCGGCCTTCCTGGGAGCAAAAACCCCTTCCCCCTCTCTTTTTCTCTTCCGCCCCTTTTTGTTTGGGAGCAAACAATAAAAAAAAACCTTTTTTCTCTTTGATGGCCGAGCCTTTCCTGGCAGAAAATAATGAATCCCCCTTTTTGCTTTTACCTATATGTACACATCTAATAAATATATATAGTATACTATTATATAATAAATATAAAACCTTCACATATACAATCTTGTACGAGTGCTCGCATGTCCTCGAACGGGGTCGCACCAAACGCCGCTCATAACACACCTCTGACCCGCTAATTGGGGAGGGTCCCACTTGGCCGGATACGGGGTTGTACACAATCCCCGCTCTTTTCGAGTTTGGCACAAGCTCGGAAAGAAATGTCCAACCCCGAGTATCCGGCGAGTGGGAGCCGACCAAAATTTTTTTTTTGAGAGAATCCGAAATTGGCATTTAGAACACAAATTTCTCCACGCCCCTTTTGATCTTTTTGAACCACTCGATACCTTTTTGTATTCTCTTGTACACGCAGAGCTAATCCTTTCCCCCAGGCGTGCCTACCGCCCTGCCCGGCTAATGAGAGCCTGAGCAACGAGTCTATCCGGGGCCGAGCAGCACTCGGGATCCCTTACCCCCACAGGCGAGCCTACGGACCTACCAGCTAGTGAGAGCCTGCGCAGCGGGTCTACCTGGGGCTGAGCCAGGCTTGGGGTAGTGCAAAAGTCTCCAAAAACCAAACCTCTCCCCCCAGGTGTGCCTACCGCCCTGCCAGCTAATGAGAGCCTGAGCAGCGAGTCTACCCGGGACCGAGCATCACTCGGTGTCCCTTACCCCCACAGGCGAGCCTACGGACCTGCCAGCTAGTGAGAGCCTGCGCAGCGGGTCTACCTGGGGCCGAGCCAGGCTCGGGGTAGTGCAAAAAGTCTCCGAGCTCTCCATTCCGGCCTCCTGAATTCAAATCTTTTTTCATACATGCGATGTACTTAAGGAAGTTCAAGAGGATAAATTTCCCAATTCAATTTGCAGCAAATTTTCAGTCTAGTCAGGACATCCTATCTAATGACATATATAATAGGATGAGAGATGATTTCTTTAGTGGGACTGGAATATTCACTCAACCACAATCAAACAAAATGTTTATTAGGTCTGGTATGATGCAAGGCATATTGCATTACACTAACTCATTCACACATACTGTGATTCAAGAAGTGACGAGGAAAATGCAAATGGACTACTTACAAAGGAGCCGTGTTAAATCACATGTGACTGTGGTTCAAGGCAGTGATGATTCAGCTGGGATGATTAGTTTGGCAGGCACACCCAATATCAGTTCTTTGAGAATAGCAACAACAATGCTCCATTAGAAAGAGGTTATGAGCAGGCACTTCTCTATTTACACTAGCAGGGCAAAGTCTTCAATAGGTGCATTAGATTATAACTATGAGTGGATGGTTAGGACAAATGTGGTAAAACCTACTTTTAGATTGGGTGCCTGTGTGTATGGAAACATCTGTAACAGAAAGGTTCATAGATAGGGTATGTATGAACTATAATGTTAGTAGCCAAGTTCTAGAAGGTGGAGGTAAAGTTCTTGAAGTTGCCATGGTGCAGCTAACTCAGGCCTGGTTACGTTATTTGTTGATAAGTTTACACACATCTGCTTTGGCTGATGATGCAACTGATGAAATGCTACTATCTCTAGACCCATCATTAGGGTTTCATCCATTAGATTCAGATTATTGCGCAGGAATAGCAGGAGTTGAATTTCAATTATATAGATTATTCACCAAGACACATTATGGCTGTGATCTCACTTTAGCTAACGTGATAGAACCAAATGCAAAATTTTCCGAAGATGAGATTCCTGACCAGAGCCTAAGCAAATCATTAAAGTCTATAAAGATCAAGTTTTCTGACATGAAGATTTGGAAAGATAAAGTTAGAAGAATGAGGGTGCCATAGTTAGAAGGAGTAATCCGAGAAGTAGAGGAGAATCCATATTTGATTTATACTGGACATAAGAGTTGGAATGAAGCTAAATATTCTACATCTTTTAAAAATGTTCCAACCTGGTGTAAAGGAATCAATTAGCAACCACTCAGCCACAGCAAGAGTCATGTCTGCTTGTGCTTACATGATTAGTAGACCATGTGTTTCATTATACATAGATGGGAAGTTGGAAAAAATGTCACTATTGAGGGCATTGATCTTAACAAGAAAGACTATGGAAGCAAAACATAAATTGGATTCACATAGTGTTTTTTCTCATGCAGGAGACTATAGTGAAGTTTCAAACTATATGGATGAATTGAAGAAAAGAGTACCTTTGTGTTGACACAAATGAGGACTAGATCTAAGCAGAAAATAGTGGTTTTTGATCGAGCAGTTGATGATGTTCTTATCATAGATTTATGTAGACGGAAGTGGTTTGGAATTGGAAGACTAGCTTTATCAAGACAGTTTAGACCCTCCTATTAACTTAAATGATTCTTCACCGTTGAAGCCTTAATATAGATTGTCCAAAAATCCTAAAATTCAAGGACAGGACGACTCCCAGTACGATGACCTTACATGCAAAGTGTCCACGCATGACCCTGGCTATCACTTGGTTCCTCTTCTAAAGCCATGACGTTCGCCTAAGTTCTTTCGTGTTGGCCACTCTCCACGCTCACCGCATCAAAAATGTTGAAGCCAAAATTTGACTTCTGTGGAGTTCGGGATCCCAAAAGAGGGGTGACCGCGCACCTACTACCCTCAAGCGAATGATGTAGGCACTAGACTAGGAACACAAGGGACAAACCCAAGGTCTCAGCGTGGAGGTCCCACCGCATACCCGGAAGACTAACAAACTCTTCCCCTCCCAAGCCAAAGACTGAGCTAAGACACCTTCGGAGGGCGCTCTTGGCCGACTGGAACATCTAAGGAGGATCTCAAGACCAACTCTCTCCTATCCAGATGTGTCTCCTTGGGTCTATGTAAAATATTCCCCAACCGCCCTACCAATGGCGTAATCTCGCACATCAGTTCTATTTTACGCAGCCCCAATTGGGCCGCCAACAACGTAACCACGTTGTTCTGAAAAGCTATTAACAGACCCTCAAGGGCTTCCCGGTAACTTTACCTCGGGGTCCCTACGGGACGAGCGGTTCGCGAGAATACCGCTTGCCTAAGACGAAAAGGACAAGCAACATACACAAAGAATCACATGTAATTTAATTTACAGGAATATAAATTTCATACTTCGGCACACAGACCGGCAATATAAACAAATTAGGCCTTCTAGGGCCGGCACAAACTTGGGCTTAAGCCTGCTACTTCCAGCTTGCTATTGCAGCACCTGTACGCCAACATCTCGACAAGCGGCTGCCAGCTGAACACCAGTCAGCTAACATAAGCCGGCCAAATATATTGCCCACACCCCTTTTTCGGGGCTATGGTGCGCATTCCCTGCAAATAGATAATGCACAACTTCCTCGGAGTCTTCTCCGGAAACCCCAGAACATCACCAATCTGGCTCACACGTCCGGATGGGCTTCACACATCATGCCTAAATCCGTACTCGCGCTTCCGGATACTAAATGCGATTAATTGCGGGGACGTACACGTCAGCCCGTCGGAGAGCACCCTTCCCCCACCCGTCGGTGGAGAGTGGCTTCCATGCAAATATGTTATTTGAGGGCTTCACCTGCGCAAGAAGAAACTTCGTTACACTTGACGCGTATTTCGACGACGATACCGGGAGAGGAGCCCCTGGCCGTTATTGCGGAAGGCGGTGCCGGGAGAGAAGCTCCTCGCTGTTCTTGCTGAAGGCAATGCCGGGAAGGGAGCTCCTGGCCGATCTAGCTGAAGGCGATGCCGAGAGAGGAGCTCCTGGCCGAACTAGCTGAAGGCGATGCCGGGAGAATAAATCTCGGCCGGTCTTGCTCCGGGTGGCTGCGACGGGGAAGTAGAGCAAGGGCTCAGGCCTTGCTTTGCCCTAGGCGGCGGCGACGAGGGAGGAGAACAAGGCTCGGCCAGCCTTGGCTCCAGGCGGTTGCGAGGGGAAGAGGAGCTCCAGGGCCGGTCTTGCTCCACGCAGCGGCGACGGGGAAGGAGATCCAGGGCTCGACTCCTCCTTCCTGCAGGCCGGCGCATAGGAGATCGGGAGAAATGGGGGACAAAAGTGCGGCCGGCCTTCCTGGGAGCAAAAACCCTTTCCCCCTCTCTTTTTCTCTTCCGCCCCTTTTTGTTTGGGAGCAAACAATAAAAAAAACCTTTTTTTCTCCTTGATGGCCGAGCCTTTCCTGGCAGAAAATAATGAATCCCCCTTTTTGCTTTTACCTATATGTACACATCTAATAAATATATATATTATACTATTATATAATAAATATAAAACCTTCACATATACAATCTTGTACGAGTGCTCGCATGTCCTCGAACGGGGCTGCACCAAACGCGGCTCATAACACGCCTCTGGCCCGCTAATTGGGGAGGGTCCCACTTGGCCGGATACGGGGTTGTACAATGAGAGAGGTGAAAAAACACGGGCCGTGCCTAGGTTCGCAAAAATCGATTAGTGAACTGTCACTTGAACGGGCAAAGATTTTCCTTGCCAACAGCAACAAACCCACCTCTTGTTTTACGGATGTGTCTACGAAGGGCGTCCGACAAAATGCGCACACTCTCGCCACGCCCGTGGTGGGAGGCCTCACGTTGGACTACGAAGTCACTCTTGGGATTTCCTGGATCTCACGCCCCCCATTGCGTACAACTCGGCGCAGTTTGCAATGGGAGTTTCCGGTGTAAGAAACTCAGAAGATCTCTGCAGACTTCACCCATTCTAATGAAGGATTGGACCCTTTTAATATTTTTTTAAAGAGGTCTTTTAGGAAACTTTGCCCTCCTAGCGAATAGGATCGTTCAGATTGTCTCTTGGATTGCTGATCTTGACAGCCGGTCATTTTTGCCCTTAGGCTGATCTGGAAGGACCGTTAATACTCGCCCGAGCATGGCGGGATGGCGGCGGCGGCCGCCCATCTGAAAAGTCAAACTTCTCAGAACGCAACAAAACTTTCCAGAATTGTTCTCCTCATTATCTAAGTCTATCCCTCGAAACGGTTCTGCGATCGGAGCTGTAGAATTAATGCAATCTTCGTTCAAATTTGTAAAACTCAAAATCTTTCTCTAGGTATTTTCGGCTAGATACAGGATCAGAATCTCCCATGGGGCAGGTTTTGAGAGCACTGGGATTTCCACCAGGTACTGTTTGAGCAACTCGAAAGAAGTCTAGCACTTGCTCGTCCAATGAAATCCCATATTGTGAGCTCCTTGGAGAGTCCTGAAGAAAGGGAGATACTTATCCACCATTCGTTCCAGGAGGCGGGAGAGGCTGCAATCATGCTGGTGAGACGCTACATTTCTTTGATTGTGCGAGAGGTCGCCATGTCCCTGAGTGCATTGATCTTCTTTGGGTTCACTTCAATCCCCCGCTAGGTCACCATGAACCCTAAGAACATCCCTGAAGAGATGTTGATGCACACTTAGAGGGATTGAGGGGATCTGATAATGAAGCAACAATTTGAAGCCGGAGAATGCATCCATGAAAATTGATCTATTCGAGATAAGGGGAAACTATCCTTCGAACAAGTCTTGCTTAGATTGTTGTAGTCGATGCACACCGGCCCGAAAGCTTCTTTATCATAATGAAATTTGTGAGCAACAAGGGATAACTGATCTCTCGGATGAACTTGGCTTGAAGGAACTTGTCCATTTCTTCTTCCATCACCTGTCCTCTCCAGGGTAACATTGAGTTTCTTCTAATTCATCGGGCTAAGATTGAGATCAATATTGAGAGAGTGGGTAATTATCTTCTGGTCGACCCATAGCATATCATCAGGATTCCTGACGAAGATGACCCGATTAGCCCAAAGGAAGTACATGAACTCCACCCTTTCAGCTGGTGATAGAAATGACCCTATCTGAACTGTGTCTCGTCACCTGGTATAAGTGGAACCTCAATGGTGCCCTCAATGGGGGATCCCCTTTGCAAGGTGGCTTCGTCCCGAGATCAAATGTTTCAATGGGGAGGGTCGTGCTCTTCCCAGGCCGAGCATGGCAAAGTTAACAACAAGCGGCCACTTGATTGCCCCTCAAAATCCCCATGCTGTCAGGTCCGGGAATTTCATTGTAACATGAGGGAGAAAGGGTATGGCTTTGAACGTAGCCTGTAGGAGTCCGCCGAAGATGGCATTGTACGCTAAATTGCATTTCACCACGACAAACTGTATGATGTGAGTCATCTGCCGCGAAAATTTCCCCAGAGTTACAGTGAGAATGATGGTACTTTGGACTGATACCGGGTGATTATCAAAACCATGCACCGATCCCGCCGTCGCGCTAAGGTGTTCCTTTGCGAGCTTCAAGTTGAGTAAAGTACTCGTGATAAAATGCCCATAAAGCTTCCATTATCGACGGGAATTTGCTTGTTGTTAAAACATGGATTTCCATTCTCGCATTGATAACCAGAGGGTCTTGATGTCGCGTTCTAAATCCCCTTAAATCCTCATCGCCGAAGTTGCTCGTGTTGTCTCGGCGAAGCTTCTTACCTCAGTGTATTGCTTCTGGTCGAGAGATTTCAAATACTTGTGCCAAAAGAACAAGAGGTACCACTATTTTCTCCACTTCTCTGATCGTCAGTTTGCCCCCTGCGCATTATGCCTCGGCGGGGGTTGCTCCCTGGCCGACTCATTTGCTGGGGGTTGATTAGGTACTTGCGTCTACAAGAATCTTCTCAAGTGCCCCACACAGATAAGCCGCTTGATTCATTTCTGAGTTTCGAGTAATCATTGGTGTTGTGCCCATGCCCGCGATGAAATTCAAAGTATCGTAATTGGTCGCCCAAGTTGGGATTAGCGGCTGGGGCTTCCGAAGCGCCCTGTTATCCTGAATGGCATACATCACATTAGCCTGAGTGGTGTTCACGGGGAAGGGTATTCTAGCAGTCCGTGGTCTTGTTGTTGCTGCCATCGGCCTCCATCCTTTGGGCCTTTGTTGCGAAGTTCCTCGTTACTTTGCGTTGATGCGAGATGGCTCTTGTAGGCACTATCAAATTGCTGTCGATGGGCTTTGATGGTGCTGGCACACAACGCCCGACACAGATGTATTCCCGCGAGAGGTGGTGATCCGCTACCTAGTCGGACGATCCTAGTCCGTGATTGCGTTCAGATGGTTGATCCGAGTCAAGTTTATATATTACTTTTTTTGAGTTGTATTTGACGCCCGATCGACGCATACGGTACAAGCCATCCGATTAGGTGCTGATGTGTCTAGCAACTATGCAACACTTTTGATTTTAGGGTTATAAACAGGTGGCGGCAGGCGGTTCAGACAATATCGAAGGTTTGCAACTTTTTTGCAACGACTCGGTCATCTCTTCCTTCCGGTGCGACGTCGACAAGGAGATTCTGCCTGATGCGACTCCAGGGGAAGCCCGCTTCCTTCCTCCCTCCAACTCACCACTCCCCTTAGCCACAACCTTTTCTTATTCCTCCGGCATTTTTCCCCCCATCGTTTTCTCCAGCCAAACCGACGCCGACCCAACTTGCCGATTCTCTCCGGGAAATCCTTTCCCACCGGTTTTGAAGCAGCTTCCAGCCCGCCCCCCTCCCTTCTCTTCCCAGCCCTGTCAGCCCTCGTCCAACCCTCTACTACCTCCTCTAGCCAATTCCCAACCCCCAGCCACCATCGTGAAGCTTCCTCCTGCCGCCAGCCCCAAATCCCCTCCACTGTGAACCCCTACATCCAACATATTCCTCCTAACAACCATCACACAGCCCACCCAAGCCACTACTAGTCCGAAATTCTACTTCCGACGCATCCCCCACTCGCTACGACCATGGATGCCCTCCAACAATTGTCATTGCCGCCGCTTGTATGTGTGAATTGTGGTATGAGGTTTTATTCTCTATTATTGTTTATTTAGGCACCTGACCTTGAGTGAATGTTTATTTTTTGTTTGCTGTTAGTATCTACGATTGCTCGACTTGCAAGGTTCATTCCACGCGCTTGAAATATTCTCTATTATTCCGCGCGCTTGAAATATTTGCGCCTCGATGGTTTGGTGAATTGAAACTTGTTGTCTTTAATTAAAGTTGTGAACATTTGTGCTTCTGTAATTCTTATATTAATTAATTACAGTTGTCATTTTTAAACAGACCTACTCTTGCATATTCATCATTTTCATCACATTTTGTGTTGCATTTAGATTGTTCATCTCGAGTAGTCCCTCCACTGCATCAAATTGATATCAGAGCTCTAGGTTAGAGCCACTTGCATGTTACGTAGTGGTAGGGATTATCATAGTTCAATGTCGAATCACAATCACACCGACGATAGGACCGCCAGTTCACAGTCGTCAGTCAGACATGACGTCCGCTGAGTTTCAAAGACTTGTTCTCGATCGATTTGATTGGATGGGAGTCCAGTTCGAAACCCTTAGGGGTGATATCGCTAGAGTTAGCACCAACGTTGATCAGTTAGAGATCCCTAGAGGTCGAGTGACTCCTCCCCCGAACAAGGAGCCTCTCGAGGATCCCAGGGTTGCTACACCTCCTCATGCGAGATGTAGTAAAGACATCCCTCGCCGAGAACCCCCTCCTCATGAGAGAGGGAATTTTCATCGTTGTTACGAATATCGGCAAGATCCAGGAGGAATTACCGTCCTCCAGATATACCACGTCGACCACCCCCACCTAGTCGTAGAGATCGAACACGATATGACAATGACTATGCTGATGAGTACGGTGACTACCGTGAGCCACGCCGTGGGATGTCCCCAGAAGAGGATGACATCACCCGGCGGATCCACATTGACGCTCCCTCCTTCGATGGTCACCTGTACCCGAAGACATTTAGTGACTGCCTCATGGACATGAATCACTATTTTGATTGGTTTGAGATGAGCGACGAGAGGCGTGTACGGTTCGCCAAGATGAAGTTGACCGGCCAAGCAAAAATATATTGGTCGAGTCTGGAAAGGTCTCTTGAGCGGGATGACTATTACCCCATCACTCGATGAGACGAGATAAAGCAGTGCTTAAGAGGTAAGTACCTTCCAGCCTAATATCGTGATCAACTTTTAGATCAGTTTTTCGCACCGCGTCAGGGGGCCCTCTCCATTGATGATTACATGTCATGATTTGACGAGTTAGTGGTTCGCAATGATATTCAAGAGGAGCTCATCGCCACTGCATCTTGCTTTCCAAGTTGGACTTAGGGCCGACATCCGAAGGGAGCTGATTCCCCATAGGATAAAGATAGTAGAGCAGATTTTTCAACTTGCTCTGGAGTATGAGCATTATTTGCGCACTGCGAGCCCGAGGAAGTCACCTCTCGACCCAATGCCACCCCAGCTAAGTCACCCACTCCTATCACGACCATTGCCTCCCCTCGCGCTCCCGCAGACGCGAAGGGAAAAGCTATTGTACCTGGAGGTCTCAAGCCTGAGGGCGTCCAATGTTATCGATGTTCTGACAGAGGGCACTTCGCAGCGCAATGTCCGACTAGGAATTCATTGATTGAGGAGTCGGGCGAGCCCAACACTGAGGCTGGGGACGCCGCCGTTGAGGAGATTACAACCGTCGTAGAGGACGAATGGGAGAGCGATGCTGAGAGATCGCTTGGGTTAGGAGTCCTCCACTGCCTCCTCCACACCCACGTGCAGAGGAGAATTGACGCCCCACCACTATCTTCTTTACATATTTCCCGAGCGCAGGAGGTCTCTGCAAGCTCGTCATTGATAGTGGTAGCTGCGTAAATATAATCGCTAAGAAAGGATTGGAGAAATGCAGTTTACCACCGAGACCCATCCGCATCCGTATCGTGTCCTATAAGTGGACAAGTCCACCATCTAGGTTTCACAGAGATGCCAGGTACCGATTCGCTTAGCGATCACTGAGGACCAGCTTTGTTGTCACGTTATCTCCATGGATGTCGCACACGTTCTTCTGGGCAACCCTAGTTATATGATCGTGATGCCACATGTTATGACCGGTCCAACACGTGTGTATTATTCGACAAATGTCGAAAGATTACCCTTACCCCGACCCAACCCAGGATCCTCCTAAGGGCAAGGTTGAGTAATCAGTTAGTGCAGGATCTTCGAGACCCCTTCATGTCTTAAGGAAGGGTGATTTCCTGAGAAAGAGTTTAGAGGCAAGGGTTATGATTATTGTGGCGGGCACGATGACGACCGAGACCCCTAGCGAGACCGAGATTACTGATCCGAATGTTCGCCAGCTAATGAATGATTTCATAGACATTATGCCCAAGGAGCTTTCTGATGAGCTTCCCCCGCTGAGGGACATCCAACATGCCATCAGTCTGATCCCAGGGGGATATTTGCCCAATCTCCCACATTATTGACTGAATCCGGCAGAGCATGCCGAACTAAAACGACAAGTTGATGATCTTCTGCGGAAGAAGTTTATACGAGAGAGATTGAGTCCATGCGTCTCGTACCGACCTTACTCCTAAGAAGGACGGGAGTTGGCACATGTGCATTGATAGCCCGTATTCCCCATTTCGATGATCTCCTGGACTCGATGGACGGTGCCCAGATCTTCTCGAAGATCGACCTTCGTAGCGGGTACCATCAGATTAGAGTTAAAGAGGGGTGTGAACGAAGACGACTTTCAAGACGAAGGAAGGCTTGTATGAGTGACTAGTTATGCCGTTCGGACTATCGAACGCGCCCAACACGTTCATGAGAGTGATGACACAGGTTTTGCCGTCCGCGACCCTAGATGTGCAAATTCTTGGTAGTATATTTCGATAATATTTTGATATACAACCAGGGCCGAACCGAGCACTTGCGCCATATTCATCTGGTGTTCGAGCTCCTACGAAAAGAGCATCTTTACATCAACTTGAAAAAGTGCTAATTCCTGCCAACATCCTTTCACTTAGGTTATGTAGTTTCGGCATCTGGTATATCCATTGACCTTGATAAGGTCAGGGCAATTCGAGAGTGACCCGTTCTGAAGGGCATTCATGAGGCCTGTAACTTTCATGAACTTGTCACCTTCTATAGGAGGTTTGTCTCGATTATGACCCTCATTACGAGCTGCCTCCGCAAGAGTGATTTCGTCTGGACGAAGGCCGCCACTCGAGTCTTCGAGGAGATTAAAGAGAGATTATGTACTGCTCTCGTTCTATGTTTACCTGACTTCTCCAAGGCATTCAAAGTAGCTTGTGATGCGTCAAGAGTTGGCATCAACGAAGTACTTAGCCGGGAGGTTCATCATGTTACCTACTTTAGCGAGAAGCTGAATGATGCCCAACAAGTATTTGAACTATGATCAGGACTTCTATGCCATTGCACAGGCACTATGATACTGACATCATTACCTTATGCACAAAGAGTTTGTTCTGTATTCTGACCATCAGGCACCGAGATACCTCGACTCACAGAAGAAATTGAGTCACTGTTATGCAAAATGGGTGGAGTATATGCATGAGTTTCATTATGTTCTCAAACACCGAGCAGGTGTTGAGAACAAACCGGCTGACGCCTTGAGCCGCCGCATCAACATTCTCCACACCATGAGCACTCGGGCAATGGACTTAAAGCGACTAGCTTACGATTATCCCGAGTGCCCAGATTTCAGGGACATTTACACCGCACTATCGAAGGACCCTCCTGATCTTCAAGAGGGTTATTCGATTTCAGACATGTACTTATTCATGGGCTCGCGCCTCTGCATTCCTCAGTCATTCCTCCGAGATTTCCTTATATAGGAGCTACACGCAGGCCGAGCAGCGGGGCACTTCAGTCGAGACAAGACGATTACGTTAGTTGAGGATCTCTTCTTTTGGCCCAGCCCGAAGAAGGATGTTACTAGGATTGTCAGTCATTGTCGAGTCTGTCAGACCGCGAAGGGATCCCCCCAGCCCAATGGGCTATACACATGATGAATCTGATATTTAGTGTTTTTCGGACTCATCCGTGCTAGTTTTCACGCACGCGCACTACATTTTACGACCATTATTGCTTATATTCGACACGAATCGAATTTCACACAAAGTGCACTATTTAGGTCCATTGTGGTATGCTTGCACACTTCATTGCTAGGGGTAAGCACTTGGTGTTTCCCATTGTTTTTCTTTGAATGGTTATGTTTCTGTGAGGGTCGGTGGCCTGTGCCCCAGCTGCGTTCTTCCTGTGCAAGTGGGCAGAGCCCCATTTCTGCGGAGTTCTTTCCTGTAAGAATTGCACGGTCATGCGTTTCTATTCACGCACGGTTGTTGCGACCGTGCGATACCTACAACATTCTGGTGCTCTGCCCTGGGTCGTGCATTTTCTTCACACACGGTTGTTTTGCCAGTGCGTGACCAAATCACACGACCATCTCTTTTTGTCAAAATAATTTTTGGATTTATTGCCCGTGCGTTTTCTTCACGCACGGTTGGATTCAACCGTGCACGAAGGAAATTGCACGCCCTCTGGTTTTGCCTGATTTTATTGCGATCTGACTTCACCCGTGCATTTTGTTCTTGCACGGGCTGGTTGCCCGTGTGTGGCCATAAACGCACGGACAGGTCGTCTTCCTGGCTGGGAATTCCTGTGATGTTATAAACGCACGATGTGCGCACGGTTGTGCGTTCGACCATGTGTTCTTTATTTTTGAATGGGTAATATTTAAGTCGCAGGACTCCGCCCTAAATCGGATCATCACTTCATTTTCGCGCCCATAGCTCCATTTTCGCGCCACTTCGCCGCTCCACCACTGTCCATCATCCCGAGGTCCTCCGAACACCATTTAGAGCCAAATCTAAAGCTAGGAGTTCCTCTCGGCCTCCTCTAGTGTTCGCAAGCTTCCAAGGTTCATTTTGAAGGATTTCTCTCTTGGGTTAGAGTTCTCCGGGGAGTTCGTGGCTGAAGAAGATTGACAGAGAAGACGAGTAAATTAGGAGAGAGTGACAGCTCTTCAGTACCCCGGACGGCAGTTGGAAACCGAGCTCGGACAAAGATTGATAACCCTTGAGCCCGTCTGTGAACTTCCGACGAGTCTCCACCGTTCGATTGTGCTATCACCTTCCTCTTTCCCATTGTAGAACTTTGTTGTGAATCTTGTGATGTATTGAATGCTAGGTGTAAACTCATCGTTGTTTTTGTTTAATTTCATGTCTATATGAAGTGTTTCATTTGAGTTTATGCTTGTGAGGAGTGTCGCATCACCACCACATTTCCACCATGGCACGTGTGTTTGCCGCACCAGAAATTTCTACTTGCGTTCTTTACAAAGAGGTGCTTACGACTCTCAACATCTCTGACCTAGCTAATCGGTCCTCTCGCAAGCCTACTCGTCCATTCGCCTACCGAAGCAGAGCACTGCGGCCTGCAATTTCCACCTTCACCTCGCGAAGCGGTGCTGGCGACCCGCGCTAGTGTAGTTAGTTTTTTTCAGTGCAACCCAAACCAACCCCTCGATTTTACTTCCAAATCTTTATAATTGATTTTCTGAACAATTGCATCGCGCGCGTACTCTGCGTTACTCAAGAGATAGATACTTGGGGAGCTATTCCCATTTTATATTACTTAAGCAACCAGTGCACTTGCCGAACGCGCATCAACACCCCACTGTCCGTCCCCCAGAGGCCCTAAACTGATATTAGTATGGACTTTATTCTGGTGCTTCCTCACACTTTGAGGAAGCTCGATTTGATCTTCGTTGTGGTGGACCGTTTTTATAAAATGACCCATTTTATCCCTTGTTGAAAGACCGTTGAAGCCTCTCACGTGGTTGTGTTATTCTTTAGAGAGATATTTAAGTATCATGGATTTCCCACTTCCATAGTCTTTGACGGCGACGTGAAAGACCGTTGACGCCTCTCACGTGGCTGTGTTATTCTTTAGAGAGATATTTAAGTATCATGGACTTCCCACTTCTATTGTCTCTGACCGCGACATGAAAGACCGTTGACGCCTCTCACGTGGCTGTGCTATTCTTTAGAGAGATATTTAAGTATCATGGACTTCCCACTTCCATCGTCTCTGACCGCGACGCGTGTTTCATGAGCTATTTTTGGAAGCCATTATGAAAGAAGACTGGTACAACCATGAAGTTCTCATCTGCCTACCACCCACAGATGGATGGGCAAACCGAGCTTGTTAATCGTAGTCTTGGGACACTACTACATTGTCTTGTTGGGTATAGTCCGTTTACCTGAGATTCTGTTCTCCCTATAGCTGAATTTGCATATAATAGTTATGTTAATAGGACCACAAGTTTGAGTCCATTCCATATCATACTAGGGTATGGGCTTAGGAAACCTATTGACTTGATGGATATTCCCCTCGAGTCAAGACCCAGTAAGTCAGCAAAGTTTTTTATCCACCATATGCATGCACTTCATGAGTCGGCCCGTAAAAAAATTACATCTAGTAATGATTATTATTTATTATAAAGACCAAACAGACCAGTACATGAGGGAACAAATCTTTGAGATGGGAGAGCAAATGTTGATTCACATTCAACCTGAGAGGGCCCCGCAAGAAAACTAAGCGCTCGCAGAATGACCCCCCATACAGTCGTGCAGCAGATTGGTACTAACGCATATGAAATTGACATCCCTCATGGTATGGGCATCAGCTGAGTATTCAACGTAGAGAATTTGATTCCTTACTACAAGGAGCGCATGTAAGTGGACCCTTTCTCCACACCCCTCCCAGAGCCTTCACCTCCCATTGTTCCTACTAGTCCCTCCCTGATGCCACCTGAAGAGTCGCACCCTGAGGGTCACATTGCACCAGCGACAGTTCCACTGACCCAACAGTCAGACAAAGATACCTTACATCCAAAGCCATCAGATTCGACGGGCGACATACTTTAGATCAACGGTCACGACTTCTACACCGCGGGAGGGCGAGATATTGTGCGCTATCTTGTCTGTTGGAGCGATTAGCTTCCACACGATGCTACTTGGATTTCTTCAGAGGAGCTCGAAAGACTCGCCCCACGGCTACACAGCGAGTACGATCATCTTCACTCACTGAAGATGAGTTCTTTCAAGCCAGGAGGGAGTTGATGGCGTGCAACGCTCGACACATGTATTCCAGCAGGAGGTGATCTGCTACCCAGTCATACGATCCGAGTCCTTGGTTGCGTCCGGATGGTCGAACCGAGTCAAGTTCATATATTACTTTTCTTTTTTTGAGTTGTATTTGACGTCCGATCGGCCCAAACAATACAAACTTATGCAGCGGTTTTGATTTTAGGGTTATAAAAAGGTGGAAACAGGTGGTTCAGGCGGTATCGAAGGTTTGCGACATTTTTGCAACTGCTCGGTCAACTCTTCCTTCCGGTGCGACGTCGGCAAGGAGATTCCGCCTGGTGCGACTCCAGGGTAATCCATGCTCCTTCCTCCACCCGTCCAACCCGCTACTCCCTTTAGCCACAACCTTTTATTCTTCCTCCGACGTTTTTCCCCCCATCATTTTCTCCAGCCAAACCGACGCCGACCGAGCCCGCCGATTCTCTCCAAGAAATCCTTCCCCACTAGTTTTGAAGTAGCTTCCAACCCTACCGCCGCCCCTCCCTGCTCTCTTCCAGCCCTCTACCGCTGCCTCCAAGCCAATTTCCAACCCCCAACCACCATCGTAAAGCTTCCCCCTGCCGCCAACCCCAAATCCCCTCCACCGTGAACCCCTACAACCAACATATTCCTCCTAATAGCCATCACACAGCCCACCCAAGACAGTACTTGTGCGGAATTCTACTTCTGACGCATCCCCCACACGCTACGACCTTGGATGTCCTCCAACAACCGTCATTGTCGTCGCCTGGACGTGTGAATTGTGGTATGAAGTTTTATTCTCTATTGTTGTTTATTTGGATACCCGACCTGTAGTGGATGTTTATTTTTTTACTTGTTGTTAGTATCTACGATTGTTCGACTTGCAGAGTTCATTCCACGTGCGCTTGAAATATTTGCGCCTTGGTAATTTGGTGAAATAAAACTTGTTGTTTTTTATTAAAGTTGTGAACATTTGTGCTTCTGTTACTTATATGAATTAATTACAGTTGTCTTTTTTAAATGGACCCACTCTTGCATATTAATCGTTCTTCGTCGCATTTTGTGTTGAATTTAGACTGTTCATCTCGAGTGTTCTCTCCACTACATCAGATGACCTCATCGACAACTATTTGCCTCTTTACCCGATCACTATTTCCCTCATTAAAGCTACGTAGAAACAACAGTGGTGAAGGCCCTCGAGAAAGACCCCGCGTAGTAGCTCCGGATTGACTCCTGTGATCTGCCAGACCTCCATAGTGAAACAACAAAAGTCTTCTAGCAACTCCCTGTCATTTTGGCTGATCACCGAGAGATGACAGGGATCCCTAACAATCCATTCGTTCGAAAAGAATTGGTTGAGGAATAACTGTGTCATTCCCGTAAAGTAGTTGATCGGTCCCTCACGGAGGGAATGGAACTAAGTTCGAGCCCGCCCCTTGAGCGTGGCGGAAAATACCTCACAAAGAAGTTGGTCAGGGGCGTGAAGCGTGATAAATCGTCATGATCATTGATGACTTATGCGCTCGGCAGGGTCTTCAGTTGTAAGTCTCGAAGGTCGGAATTTCGAAGTCACGGGGGATGGGGAGGGCCAGGATTATGGTAACAAAGGTAAGCCCTGACAAAGGGTGCAGTGCCATAGATGGTTTGTCTTTCCCTGTGATGATTCCTCTTCAATCAACAACAACATTCAAGCCTTTATCCCACTATAGTGGGGTCGGCTATATAGATCCTTTGTCTCCATTGTGCCCTATCTTTTGTCATAATCTCACTAATGCCTAAGTATATAATGTCTTTCCTTACAGTTTCATTCCAAGTTTTTATTGGTCTACCCTCCATCGTTTAACAGGCCTAGTGACTAGACTCTCACAACGCCTAATAGGTGCCTCTAATGGTCTTCTTGTACGTGTCCAAACCATCTTAGACGAGCTTCTCGCATCTTCTCTGCAATTGATGCTACTCCTGTTTTATCCCTGATACTTTCATTCCTAATTTTATCCAATCTCATGTGTCCACACATCAACCTAAGCATTCTCATCTCCACAACTCCCATTTTTTGCTCATGTACACAATTCATTGCCCAACACTCAGAACAATGATTGCTCTTCAATCATGTGGCAAATTTCCTTGCGAGTGAGCCTTCCCCCCAAGTGCCCGACGGTTCTGCGATCGGAGTTGTAGAACTCAAATCCTCGTTCAAAGTTATAAAACACAAAATCGTTCGCCCCAAGAATCTCCATAAAAAAATCCATCAAAACTTTTGATTAAGGCATCAATCTTGTGCTTTTTCCCGCCACGAATTAGCCGCCGCTTTCAGATTTGAATTTCATCAAGCGGTTCAAAAGTTTTGGCCTTCAGAAATTTTTGGACATTTCCTCTTTTTTATGTATGCCCCTTCTTGCCAAATCAGGGTGCCATGGTGTGGGAAAGAGTGCGAACCGACCTGGGCTGGACTGGTTCGATCCGATTCAGGTTGGTTTGCACTCAACTCTTTAACGGGTTGTTCAAGGGGTCGAACGGAGTGGGAATCAGAATCAGACGAAATCAGGTGCGTTGGAACCGTCTCGCCGAGGCCGTCCGGATCGAGATCTCAATTTTCCAGTTTGGCGCTTTAAATTTTTATTGGTACCAAACAATTATGAGGGTATACATCACTTGGAATATTGCAGATAATAATAAACTTAAATATTATTTATTTGTCAAAACTCTAGGTCTTTCATATGTGGGCATTTTTTTAATTTTAATTGGGTGACATGAGAGTGGGACGCTGTACATCACAATTTTTGATACTCTCTTCGAAAAAAAACATCCAACCTAGGATAAGATCTATAGTAAATACAAAGGGCAACATAAATTTTTAATGTGGAACTATACTTTCAACATGGCAATAGGCAAATTGAAGGAAATAAATTGGATGAATTCCAAATAAACATTTCATAGTGGTGCGTACTTAAGCAGTGTAGCACGAGAAAGGTTGAGCATAGAGTTGAAGAGTTTTCTTAATAAATGAAAAAAATGAATATTTGGTCTCATTTGGTATTCCATTTTGGTTCTGAGGATATTTTTGACTCACTTAAAAAAAAATTTAAAGTATATGAATAACCTTGATTTTAAGCTTCATTTCTCACAGAAAATGTGAAAATCTCCATTTTGAGTTCCATTTTTAATCAAATAAAGGGAGCTCCATTTCTCACTGAAGCACTAGGCACCACTCTGCCAAACGGGTCTTAAGTGTTAGATATATTGTACATTCTTATGGTAGACATAGATTAGGCTTATCTTGAGTGTTGTGAGCTCCAAACGGGTCTTAAGTGTTAGATATATTGTACATTCTTATGGTAGACATAGATTAGGCTTATCTTGAGTGTTGTGAGCACCCTCTCTTGTATATATACACACACACACACACACACACACACTATTGTTAATGTGAATTGCATATTCGATCCTTTTGTTCTACCATGATATCAGAGGTCTAGGGTTCCACACGCCGTGCTCATCTCGTTCCCAGTTCCCACACGCATTTCTGTTGTCGTTTCTGTGCTCATCTTCTTCCCGCCCGTCGAACGCCGGTCTGCGTAACAGCCACAGGTCTCATGCCCCCTCATTTCCGCTCCCACTAGCATCCGCAGCCAACCGATCTCGTCAGCGTTGTGCGAGTAGGCTGCGACGACTTCGCAGTTTTCTGTCGAATAGTCGCAGGTCTCACGCCACTTTCCAGCTCTCGCCAGCATTCACAACCCACCGATCTCATCTGCGTCATGCGATTAGGCAACGATGACTTCGCCGTTTTCTTACGAACAACCAAAGGTCTCACGCATCCTCCTCTGTTTGTTTCCGCAGCCCCGTCCTCCTCCGTCCCATCTGCAGCCCGCTGATCTCCGCTGCCTTCTGGAGTCAGAAGCAAGCCGATTTTTGCTGCCTTCTGCAGCCCGCCTTACCTAGGCATTCACCTCTGTCCTCCATTGGTTCTATGGCATCGTCCCAATCATCATATGCTTTCCTTCAGAAGGCTGATGTCATCCTCGACGGGCAGAACTACAAGGCTTGGTATACCACCGTCGGCGTGATCCTCCATGGTCTCGATCTATGGGGCCACATTGACGGTACAGAGCCTGCTCCGCCCCCACGTCGGCGTGATCCTCCGTGGTTTGATCTATGGGGCCACATTGACGGTACCGAGCCTTCTTCGCCCTCACCGGCTGACAATCCCGCGGACATCCCACCAGCTGCCAGTCCTGCGGACTCCCTCTCTTATACTGTCAGCACAATCACATCCTCCTAGAGCTCCAACGGGGCAAGGTGACGCTCTGACTACTCTCACGCGATAGCGGTCATCTGTCAGTCCTGCGAGTTCCCCATTCGCATGACCGTCTACGAGTTATCTACGACCAAGGCGATGTGGGATCACTTGCGTGGATTCTACCTGCCATATAGCCAGGCTCCGCGCTACTCCCTATTTCAGACCCTTAGTGTTTGCTACCAAAGTCATCAGTTTGTACAATCTTTCTTTATCGAGCTCCTGGACCTCTGACATTAGTGTGATGAGATGACACTTTCCCCCAGCATTACTTGTACTCAGTGTGCTGCTACATCCTGGGATCACGACTTTCAGCGTATATATGAGTTTCTTATGCGCCTACGCTCCGAGTTCAAGCCTGTTCGAGCACAACTTCTGCACCGAGATCCTCTGCCGTCTCTCAGCAATACCTTGACCATGGTGATTGCCGAGGAGACTAGTTTCCACTCCTTGGACACTGCTACTCCTGGTATGATGCCTAATGCTGTTCTGATAGCTCCCCAATTTCTACCACAGTCTTCTCTTGCGAGTGCTCCATTGCTAACCTTGCCTGGTTATAGTGCACCGACGCGCCCTGTTTCTCTCCCTCCTCAACCAACGTCCTCTACTGCTCAGTCCGGTGCTCCTTGTCGCCCCTTCATCCGCTAACACTATCGTCAGTGCCTTGGTCATGTCAAATTTGAGTGTCGCAAGTTTCAGAGGGCTTAGCAGTCAGGTTAGCAGCGCGCCCCTGGTGCACCTTCAACTCACTTTTCTGCTCTGGCACAGTCACTCCTTGTTTCCGAGCTTGCCAAGCAGATTGCACAACAACGCTCTCACGCTTCACTGCCTCGATTCTCTGCCTCTGTGCTCTCACTGGATGTTTTCGACTCCTCTGGTCTGCATCTCAGTCGACTGCCTCCGTTCCTACAAGTATTTCTCCCTCTGACTGGTTGCTTAATTCTTGAGCCTCTTTTCACATGACCTATAATGTCACCCACCTCTTGTCATGTCAGACCGTCTCTTCTGCCATTAGCATTATGATAACAGATGACACTATTCTTCTCATCACAAGTCGTGGCCTCCTTCATACCAACCATTTCCATGTTCCCGATATTACATATAGCCCAAATTATCTACGAACCTTATATCCGCCGACCAACTCACATCCCATAGTTGTCTTGTTATTTTTGGTGAGTATATATTCCATTCAGGATCGTCTGACAGGGACACTCCTTGGAGCTGGCCGTTGCCGTAGCGGGGTGTACGCCCTTGATCGTCTCCATCTTCCTTCCACTCAACCACCACTTGTGGCTTCTACGTTATGTTTTCTTTTGGTGGATTTCTCTCAGTAGCATCACCATCTCGATCATCCCAGTGGTTTGCGTCTACCTTCTCTCATCATTCATGGTTTTCTTGGTCGCATTTCTGTTGATCGGTCCCACTTTTATACAGGTTGTAAACTTGGTAAACAGTTACAACTCTCCTATCAGTGTAGTGAGTCTAAATCTCAGCGCCCTTTTGATTTAGTTCATTCTGGTGTATGAGGTCGCACCTCTTTTGTATCCAAGTGTGGCACCGGTAATATATTCTTTTTGTTGATGATTATTCTCGTTATTGTTAGGTTTACTTTAAGCATTCTTGTTCTAAATTTTTCAGATTTATGTTACATTTTCTGCTATGGTGTGCACCCAATTTTCTGCTTCCAAACGTATTTTCGTTCTGACTCAGGGGGAGTACCTCTCTCATGCTTTTCGCAATCTCCTAGCTACCTACGACACTCTCCCCATCTTGCTCGTCCTGGTGCTCACGCTCAGAATGACACCGCTAAAAGGAAGCATCACCACATTATTGAGATAACCCACACCTTTCTCATCGCCTCAAACATTACTCCTCATTTTTTGGGCTAAGGCAATTTCCATTTCTGTCTATCTTATTAACCTGCAACCTTCCCCTTTCTTTAAGGGCCAGAGTCCTGGTGAGTGTCGTACTCTCGACCCCCATGCTGTACTCATCTTCGTGTTTATAGCTGTCAGTGCTATATTTTACTCCCTCCACGTGATCGTACCAAGCTTTCTGCTTAGTCTGTTCTTTGTGCTTTTCTTGGATACAGTACCGAGCACAAGGGATATCGATGTTATGATCTGTTTGCACGTCGACTTTGCATTTCACGTGATGTCACCATTTGACGAGCCTCACTCTTTCATTGTGTCATATGTCCCCTCGACCTCACACCCATCTATTACTCCGTGCAGTTTTTCACCCTTCCCATCTCCCCGCCTCAAGTATCCTCTCCTCCGGTATGTCCACCTCTTCCCGCGCCACAGTCTACTCCGTTAGCTCCTCTTCTCTTGCCGCAGTCTACCCTGTCACCTCCTACTCCCCTTCATCACTCACTTCTCCCTCTGATGAGCTCTCCATTTGGAACTGTGTACTTACTCTTTCATATCGCTACACTTGTTGTCCTCCTTCTATTCCTTCGCCTCCAATGCCCCCAGACTCAGAGTCTGTCTGCTTCAATGAGTGTCCTGTGGACGATCCTCCAGCGCATCGCTACCCACTTCGTGAGAGACACCCTCCTGACCGCCTTAGCCTTCTTACACTACCACTGGACATGTCTGCCCTTCCTACTACTGCCGGCGGTATTCCAGAGCTGACTTCCTATCGTGAGGCTGCACAGATATGAGTGGCAGATTGTCATGTCTATTGAGTTCCATGCACTTAAGCATACTAATACATGGGAGTTTGTTCCTCTTCCCCTGATGGTGTTCCTATTACTTGTAAGAGGGTCTTTAAAATCAAGACTCACTCATATGGTTCTTTGGAGAGGTACAAGGCTCTGCTTGTTGCTCATGATTTTCAGCAGGAGCAGGAACGTGACTACGACGAGACCTTTGCTCCGACCGCGCACATGACTACGGTTTGTACTCTTATTGAAGTTGCAGTTGTTCACCACTGATCTCTATCCCAACTTGACGTGAAGAATGCATTCCTTCACGACGATCTTCAGTAGGAGGTGTACATGCTTCCTCCTCCCGGCCTCTCCTCTCCTTCAGGCCTTGTTCACATGATCCAGCTCTGTTTGTGCCCTCCTCCTCTCATGGCCAGACTCTTCTGTTACTTTATGTGGATGATATGATTATTACTGATGATGATCCTTCTCATGTGGCCTTCGTCAAGTATCACCTTCAGTAGCAGTTTTAGAAAATTGACCTTGGACAACTGAGCTACTTCTTGGGCCTTAAGGTCAGCTCTACAGGCCATAGTTTTTAGCTCTCTCAGCAGCGTTACACATCAGATCTCTTAGCTTGGGCTGCTCTCTCCGACTCTCGCACAGTGGACACCTATATGGAACTTCACCTTCAACTACGTCCGTATGATGGGTTCCACTCTCTGATCCTATTTGCTACCATCACCTTGTTGGGAGTCTCGTCTACCTCATCATTACTCGGCCCGACATTGCCCATGATGTTCATGTGATGAGCCAGTTTGTTAGTGCGTCTGTCTCTATGCACTATGATTACCTGTCGCGGCTCCTCCACTATCTCCAGATGATGATTTCTCATGGTCTCTTCTTATGTAGCTGTATTTCTCTACAACTCCGCGCTTACTCGGATGCTACCTGGGCTAGTGATCCTGTTGATCGTCGACCTGTCACTGATTTCTACCTATTCTTGGGTTCTTCACTTATTGCATGGAAGTCCAAGAAACAGACTGGTGTTTCTCGTTCCAGCACTGAAATTGAGCTTTGGGCCATGACTACCACCGTTGAGGATATTATTTGGCTTCGTTGGCTTCTTGAGGACCTTAATGTTTCTTCTCCAGATCTCACTTCATTCTACTGTGATAATACTGCTGCTATTCAAAATACTCTTGTTGAGAGAGCACAAAACTTGTATGTATTGCTTGTGTGTATAAATACAAAGAGAGAATACAAATATATAGGAGGGAGAAAGAGAGAACAATCTTATACATGATGTGGGACTAAAGAAGAGAGAAGAGGGAAAACAATAATGGGCTCTTTACATGGGCTTTTCTAACACCCCCGCAAGCTGGAGCGTACAAATCGTATGCGTCAAGCTTGGACAAGCACTGATAGAAGAGGGTACTAGATAAAGCCTTTGTGAGGACATCCGCAACTTGTTCAGTCCCTGGAACATGCTTTAGGTCGAGCTTCTTCATTTGAACCTTTTCCCGGATGAAGTGACAGACGACTTCAATATGCTTTGTTCTTTCGTGAAAGACCGGGTTCTTGGCTATATGTATAGTAGCTTGGCTGTTACAGAGGAGGAGAGCTGGTGAAGGAAGCTTTACACCTAGATCAGTAAGAATACTTTCAAGCCACGTCAGTTCCGACACTACTAATGTCATTGCCCGATATTCTGCCTCAGCTGATGATCGAGCAACGACCGCTTGTTTCTTGCTTCACCAAGTAATCAAATGTCCTCCAAAATAAGTGCAAAAACCACTGGTTGAATGTCGGTCATCAAGGGAACCAACATAATCAGCATCAGAATATGCCACCAATGTTGGGGCTGAAAAAAAAGTTTTGTAAACTAATCCTTGGCCAAGAGCTGTTTTAAAGTATCTGAGAATGCGTTCAACAACCTGAAGATGAGATCTTCGAGGGGAGTGCATATACCGGCTGACAATACCAACAACGAAGGAAATGTATGGTCTGGTTACCGTGAGATAGATTAATTTTCCAACGAGCCGACGATAATATTCTGGATTCTGAAGTAGGAGATCCGAGTCAGATGCCTGGGCGCACAACTTGTGATTTACATCCATTGGGGTGTCACTCGGCTTACAGCCTGAATAACCTGCATCATGAAGGAGGTCAAGGCAGTACTTCCGTTGAGAGAGGACAAGCCCATCTGGTCGTCTGGCAACCTCAAGATCCAAGAAGTACCGTAGGGGCCCTAGATCATTTGTCTGAAAGACGAAACTCAGATGTAGTTTGACCGCCTGTATCCCTTGTGATTCATCTCCTATAATGATGATATCGTCAACATACACTACAACAGAACTGCTCCTGTTGTTCGGTGACGAGTAAACAACGAAAAATCGACCGAGCTCCGAGTAAAACCAATATCCCGAAGGGCTTTACTGAACTTGTCAAACCATGCCTGTGGGGATTGTTTGAGACCATACAGAGCCTTCAAAAGACGACAGGCGTGAGACTCTCCCGTGGTCTCAAACCTGGGTGGTTGCTGCATATACACCATTTCCTGGAGATCACCATGCAGAAAGGCATTCTTGATATCTAGTTGGAGTAAGGGCCACTGACGATGTACAGCCACGGAGATGAGAACGCGAACGGTGTTGAGCTTGTCCACCGGAGAGAAAGTTTCGTCATAGTCGAGCCCCTGTTGTTGGGTGAAGCCATGAGCCACTAGACGAGCCTTCAGATGGTCAATCGTCTCATCAGCAACATGTTTGATGATAAAGACCCACTTACACCCAGCCGGTTTCTGACCCGGAGGAAGGGGTACTAGAGTTCATGTCTGGTTTAGCCCAGAGAGCAGCAATTTCCTCCTCCATGGCGGTCCGCCAGCCAGGATGTTGGAGCGCCTCCTGCACAGAGTTAGGAACAGAGACCGAGGAAAGAGAAGTAGCAAATGTGTGAAGGTGGGGAGAGAGGCGATGGAGGGAGACACAGTTTGCTAGTTGATGAGCTGTGGAGGGCGGTACCTGATCAGCAGGGCGCGGAGTAGCCGTGGTCGAGGCCGCCTGCAGAGGGGCAACGGAACTGGGAGGGCAACGGAACTGGGAGGGCGACGAGTGTAGACACGGATAACGGGTGGTTTGGAGGGAGCAGGAGCCGACACAGGTGGAACCGGTGGAAGTGGTGCAGTAGTGGGAATAACAGGGCGTGGGATGGATGGAGGGAGAGGAGCCGGTCGTAGATGAGCAGGTAAAGGAGCAGGGAAAAATGGCTGATCCTCCAGAAAGGTAACATCAACAGAGACAGAGATCTTTCGGGTAGCTGGAGAATAACATACATAGCCCTTCTGGATGCGCGAATATCCGACGAAGATGTGTTTAGCCGCCCGGGGATCCAACTTGACCCAGACGGTGGACGTAGCAGGTGTTGCCAAAGATACGAGGCGGGAGAGGAAAGGCCGGAGTAGAGGGAAACAGTTGACTGAGCGGAGTAGCATAGTGGTGGACGGAGGAAGGGAAACGGTTGATGAGGAAGCAGACAGTGGAGACCGCAAAGTTCCAGTAAAGTTTGGGAACATGCATTTGAAGCATGAGGGAGCATACCACATCGAGCAAGTGGCGGTTCTTCCGTTCGGCAACGCCGTTTTGCTGGGGTGTGTAGGCACATGATGTTTATGAATAATCCCAAATTCAGAGCACAAAACTGTAAAGCCGTGACTGGTGTATTCGCGAGCATTATCGGTGCGCAATATTTTGAGGGTGGTGTGGAATTGTGTACGGGTTTCAAGGACAAAGGCCCGAAAAACACGGGGAAGCTCGGAGCGAACATGGAGTAAGTAAAGCCACGTTGTGCGAGAGTAATCATCAATAAATGTGATAAAGTAACGAAACCCAGAAATACTAATAATCTTGAAAGGACCCCATACATCGGAATGTACTAAATCAAAAGGAGCAGCGCTCTAGGTACAATGGGCAGGAAAAGAAGAACGCGGCTGCTTGCCGAAGATACATGACTCACACCGAAACGGATGAAGAGAGACATAAGGAAGAGCCCGCTGGAGGACCGGCAGAGGGGCATGCCCAAGACGTCGATGCCACTCGCTGGAAGAGACAGAGGAGAGGATGGGAGGAGGGTCATCGAGAAGGTAGAGCCCATTCCGCAATGTGCCTTTACTAATGATAGTCCGCGTTCGCCGATCCTATATGAAAAAGGAAGAAGATGTGAATATGATAGAGCAATCAAGATCATTAGTAAGGCGGCCAACAGAAAGTAAATTAAATAGGGAGCTCGAAACATGAAGAGTCGAGCGAAGGGAGATCGACGGGTTGAGAGAGAGGTCCGCCGAGCTGGAGACGGGAACCGTCGCCCCATTAGCCACAGTGATACACTTCGGATGAGGATAATCCGAGTACTGGGCTGGCCGACGCGAGGTAATGTGATGAATGACACCTGAGTCCACGATCCAGCACGGACTGGTGGATAAACAAGCAGAACCTGTGTTGGAGACGGAGGTAATGGAGGCAGAGGGCGGGTTGAGAGCCCCTGGAGTTGTTGGAGCTGGAGACGAATGACCTCAAGGTCAGGAGGGGCGGCAGAGGAGGCGTCAGCAGCAACAGAAGCCGTCAGACGAGGAGGATAACAAATCTTCCGGTAGCAGGTCGCCTCAAGTTGGCCGTCCTTTCCGCAGTAGGAACACTTTGGCCGACCCCGACCACCGCGCCCATGGCCCCGAGATCCTGAATGTCCGCTACGAGCGGAGGTAGGTGGGGAAAGTAGGGGGAGGGGCCTGCTGAAGAAGGGCCGAGGAAGAAGGCGCAGAAGTATCCGGAGGAGGTGACACACGGAGGAGCATGGAGCAAACATCAGAGAAAGACAGTGTAATGGGAGAAGCCAGAACCTAAGTCCGAATACTATGGAGGTGATGTGGAACACGAGTCATCATGATAGCAATGCAGACGGCCTCCTTCTGAGCGCGCTGAGCAGCATGATCATTGTTATGCGGCTGATGCTGGATCCAAGCCTCAGCAAGGATCTTGGCTCGAGCGACAAAGGAGGTCATGTCCGAATCCCCCCCAGTGTCGAGAGCGAGAATATCAGTGAGTATGTCGTAGAGATGCTGAAGGCTATCTCGGCCTGAGTACAAGGAATCCAGTTAATCCCACATAGCCTTGGCCGTTTCGTGATACATGACCATCTGATAAGGTTCACCATCCAAGGAATTGAAGAGCCAAGTCTGAACGCGACCATCATTGTGGAGCCAGTCGTCGGTAGGAGGAGAAGGAGGTGCCTGAGTGAGGTGAGGCAAAAGGCCCTTGGCCTGAAGAACTCGTCGAACAGAATGCACCCAAGGGATAAAGTTCTTCTTCCCAGAGAGAGAAATCGTAGTAATCTGCAGCTCATCGCGGATTTTAGCAGGACAAGCCGGGCGGTCTACAGACGGACTAGCCGTCGGGCCGGTGAATTCAACAGAAGAGCCCATAGAAGCAAGAGGCAAGTCACAGTGACTAGGGAAGAGACCGCACAGTCTTGCAGAAGAACGAAGACCGTTGCGAGTACAACTCGAGACCGCTCGGCTAGCAGACCGGGAGCCGGTGGACGACTAGGCCGTATCTCCCAAGGAGAAGGTCACGAGAAGAGAAGAAGCTCTAGAGAGAACCGCGACCAAAATGCGGGAAAACAACAAACCGCACGATCACAATGTGGACACCAGCGGCCAGACGGGCTGCGACCAAAATGCGGAAAGAAGATAGACCACACGGTCTTAGTGAGCACACCAGCAGTCAGAGCAAAAGAAGGAAGCCGCGAGTAGAATTTGAGCGGACAAGAAGAGGAAGCCGCGAGTGGGAGAACTCGAGCGGGCAAGAGGAGGAGGCCGCGAGTAGAAGAACTCGAGTGGTAAGAGGAAGAGGCAGCGAGTAGAAGAACTTGAGCGGTCAGAAGAAGAATCTGCGAGCTAGAGAACTTGAGCGGATAGGCAGAGAGAGCGGGCGAGTAGCACGGGAGGAGGGGCCCACGGGTCAGATGATAAAAGCTATAAAAGGAGAGGAAAAGATGGAGGAGCCTGGAGCCACGGAAGGAAGGAGGACAAGTGCTGAGATCACGGGCAGAAAGCGAGTAGGAGCGGATAAAGGAACCGGCAGACCGCGAGAAAAAATCGAACAGGCCGCGGAGAGCGCGAACAGGACGCGAGAAAGCCGTAGAGTCCGCTGGTAGTAGCCGCAGAGTCCGCTGGTAGTCCGCGGTCTCAGGCGGTTAAAAAAATCTAACCGGACAGACCGGAACCTCCCTCTGATACCATGTTGAGAGAGCACAAAACTTGTATGTATTGCTTGTGTGTATAAATACAAAGAGAGAATACAAATATATAGGAGGGAAAAAGAGAGAACAATCATATACATGATGTGGGACTAAAGAAGAGAGAAGAGGGAAAACAATAATGGGCCCAATAATGGGCTCTTTACATAGGCTTTTCTAACAACTCTAAACCAAATGAAGTACTCACTCTCCAAGAATATTGAGGTGGATACTTTCTTCCAACGTGAGCAATATAGTCGTGACACTCTTGTTCCTTCCTTTGTTCCTTCTGACCAGTAGCTTGTAGATTTGATGACAAAGCCACAGAAACGGGCCCAACATGCCTATCTATTGTCCAGACTCTCGATGTATGATCTCCTGTGAGTTGGGGGGGGGGGGAGGGGTGGGTGGGTGAGTGGATGTTAGATATATTGTACACTCTAATGGTATACTTAACTTAAGCTCACCTTGGGTGTTGTGAGCACCCTTTTTTGTACATGTATATATACACTATTATTAATGTTAATTGCATATTTGATCCTTTCATTCTATCATTAAGAAGTTCAACTAAGACCTTAAGTAATTTTTAAGAAAGACTACTTTAACTTTTAAAAAAGAAACCTTTATAAATTTCATAGCTATTAGATCACCAAAATTTATACGTGATGCATCAGTTTGTCTTGAAGAACGTTCTGTTGGGTTTTTTGATCGCATAAGCGCAATCCCCGAACATAATTAAACACATGATTAGCAAGAAATACAAACTCCAAGAATTTTATTATAACAATAAATTAATTAGTACTCAAGATCAGTTATAAATCCAAAAAGATATGCTGCGGCTGAAGCCAGACAACAAACGGTCCGCAGGATAATCATTGAATTGGACTGTAATACATATGGATGCACAATGTGTGTACCAGAACAAACCTCCATTGACATCGGACGACCTACCACCACCGAAGAAAGAACCCCACCAGGAGTGCAGCCTTGCCGCACCTACGCAGCTAGATGCCGTTGTTGCCATGCGTAGCATGCCACCCATACTATCGTGTGGAGCCCGCTGCAACACCATTACTCACAACACTTCCCTTCTTAGCCGCTCTTAAGAAACAAGCATTGCTCCTCCTTTCCATGGCGTGTGCTCAGCCCTGCCACTATGAGCCATTATATTATAGAGTAAAATGTTAGGTGGCTTTTATTGGAGGAGACAAGTTGGTAGCTGGGAGGACTTTATGCTTGGCAGGTGGAATTGTGATTCACGTGGGGTAAAAAATTTTTGAAAAGCAAATAAAAAAAACAACCACTACTTTGGTTTGAATATAAAACATCACCACCACCTGAACAAAACATCACTTGCACGAAACAATGTTTGCGTGAACCACTGTCAGTACGTAACACCAACTGTAGAAAGCATCACCTCAAGTCTGAGACGCCAACCGACTTCCTGCAAGTCGACTCCATCCTCGCTCTAGCTCACCTCTGGCATGTGGACGCATCCGTATCGCAGAAACTGACTCGCCGAGCTTGAGTCAATGAACGGAGATCCACTACACGACCATACACCATGCCACCAACAAAAATCTTGACCGCACCGTGGTCCCATCAGTCGGTACAGTTTACCAAACTGCACAACTCTAATGAGCACGACACACCTGTGTGTCACGATCATGATTCCACCTGTCTCTGTAAAGTTGTAACCCCTTGAGTTCAATTTGCCCAATGATATCAGATTCTTGCGCAACTTGAGCACTAAATGTACCATCTTAAGCATGTACACCATCCAATCATGCGTTCAAATACCCACCATCATTGTGCCCATGGCCTCATATTATGAGCCGTCACCCAGATAAACTGATCCAGTTGCACCTCCAAAGAACTGGACATCGAAACATAATAGAAAATGTGTGGTGATCCACCAGAATCTAATATCCAACTGTTGTTAGAGTCTCCACAACTCTCAGTGATGGTATAAAAAACATCACTCCCCACTCCTTCATTTATCGTCACTACACCCACATCATGGACATCTTCGGAACTCCGTACACGTTGCAAGTAGTTACTCTTGGTGTGACCATTCTGTCTGTAGTGGTAACACATTATGGGCTTCTTCGATGCCGATCGAGCCTATGTTCAACTTGATCCTTTGTTTAATGCTCTTACCCGTCTATCTACCACTAAAATTTGCTCATATCCAGGAGCAGGGTCCTTCAGAATCTACCTGAACAGTAAAGCCTATGTGACCTCCTCCAACCCCACTATATCTTTTGCATACAGGAGCGTAGTCACCATGTGTTTGTAGGATGACGGGCGCGAGGTAAGAAGCAATAAGCCCTTATCTTCTTCCCCACTTTCGCTACGACCACATGTAATTGGTTCAGAAGGCCGTTGAACACATTGAAGTGCTTATGTAGGTTGTACCCTCATGCATCTTCGGTCTACACACTGTTGCTTTTTAAGAACCAACATTGTGATCAACGACTTGGCAAAATTTTCAACACCAATGTTAAAGAGCACGTTGTTGTCAATGCACATCCAGATGACACTAAGGGCAGGCTCATCCAAGTCCATCAATTCCTTTTCCTTTACTGTAGCAAGAAATTTGTATTACGTCATATCACTTGCACCAATCCCTGCTCAACTAGTATATCTTTGACGTGAATATGTCACATACTAAAAGTGCCACTGTCATCAAATTTCCCCACCAAAAATTGAGTCAAAGATGTCCTCCGACCCGACTAAGAGACATGAGTAATTTGAAGGTTGAACAAAGAGGTGGGGAGCGGGCCTAATTGTCATAGGTCGCATTAAAACTTTCTCGAACGTCCAATCAGTCCCTTATAGAAACTCGCTCTGGCATCACTTGTTAGGATTTTCAGTCGCAGAAGTGCAATTCCTAGACACAACTAAGCACAATACTTAACAAAAAATTCAAACTAAATGAATTTATTAGAACAATGAATTAATTACACCACACATGAAGTAGCACATGAAGTCGAAAATAATATACCGCACATGAAGTCAGACAACAAACGCTGACAGGAGAATAGATAATTTGACTGCAATCCAAATACAAACAAAGAAGGTTCGTATAAGAACGAACATTTGTCATCGTTGGACAACCCACCACCATCGGAGAAAGAACTCCTTCAAGATTGCAGCCTTGCCTCACGTACACAACCGGCCACCATTGTTTTCATGCATATCCCACCACCGTTACTGCTTTAAACAACCCGTTGCAGTGCCACTCACAACATCTCCCTTCTCGGCCACTCTCTAGGAAACTACTATTGCTCCACCTTTTCGCGACATGACCATTATATAATAGAGTAGCATGTTGGGTTGCTTTTATTGAAGGAGACAAATAGGTTGCTAGAAGAACTTTATGCTTGGCAGGTGGAATTGTGATTCACATGAGGTAGAGGAAGTTTGAAAAACAAACAAAAAACATGTTCAACAAAATTTGGCGCAATTTGGTTTACAAAAACCCAAGCATCGAACCAAATCAACTTGTTCTAAGAGAAGATGCGTAGAATGCAAAACAAGGTAAAATGAGATTTCATTGTGAGGCTAAATATCCCAAACACCCCCTACCATGGAGAAACATGTGAAACAAGATGACCCCTCAAGTGATTGAACGTGGAAGGCGAGGGAGAGGAACATGGGTAAAAAGTTAGATTTGATAACATGTTAAAATACAAGTATACAACCTCACACCTATAGGTGAAAAGGCCTAAGAACATAGTAAACAAGGAAACATAGAATTTATAATATTCAACAGCAAACAAGAAAACAAGTTCAGCAGCAGTTACCTCCTGCATTTCAACTTCAAAACTGGAGACCCTCTGATTCAGCTCTTGGATAAAGAATTCAGAATTTGAGCGCTGCACAATATGGAAAAACAATTTGCAAGTCAGTAACAAAAGACCGCCACAAAAGAAATTAAGAAAACACACACAAAAGTTACCAGATCATCAAATTTTCTCTCCAACGTCTCTATCTCAACTTCGAGTGTCCTCATCTGTCTGACTTTCGAAAGCAGGCTCTCCCTCTCTCCCGTTACTCTAAGAAGGGCACTCCTTAGACTATTCACTTCGTCACATGCTGGATGGATTTGCCACTTAATCAACTGTAACCTAGATTCTTCCTAAGAGATGGAGAGAAGTTTAATGAAAAGATGATCAATATTTCGTATAGGGAGGTCATTGTGGCTTTCAAAGAAAGGCTTACATCTTCATTCCTCGCAGCATCATCACTTAGTTGAACTATTCCTGAAGACTTTGACATGCTGTGCAAGAGAGACCAAGGGAAGAACAGAGAAAATAATGAATAACAATAGGTGGGGTGGGTGTCAAAGTACGTAAGTTTGTATTCTATTATTATGCAGCATATCAAGAAAATATCATTTGATTATAGAAAGAATGAAAATAAATGCAGGAATGAACAATTATTTATGTGAATGTGGACTGCAATCCAACAAAGAAACAACATTTCAGAGATATTGGGGAATGCCCAAAGAAGGCTTAATCCTTAGAGCTATGATTTGGATTCAAATGTAGAAGCAGACCAGAATTATAATACTACAATACACACTCAATATGAACGTGCAGACACACAATGTGAACACAGTCACACACATACTAGCAGTTATGTATGGAGTCCCTCAGTTTGACTCATCGACAACGATAGTACTACGATCACTCATTGTTCCTAGTAGCTAGAGTACCCACAACATTCATAAGGTTTTCGCATGCACTACATTTTAAAGTTATATTATTTAATTTTAGTACTTTTCTAAATTTTTATTTAAATTTCATTATCCTATTTAAAAAAGTAAACTACAAAATAGGTTAAAAAGATAATAAACAGTAAAAATAAAAAAAACTCAACGTTTCATCACAGAGGGATTTCTCTCTCTCTCTCTCTCTCTATATATATATAGAACAATGAAATATAATTCACAGAATTAATTGGAACCGTCCGATCTGATTAGATCATAAATCTCAGTCATTTGATCACACAAATAAATTATGACCGTCTATCTAATTTTTAAAGGTCTCCTACACCTAGGATAGTAGAGGGTCCTAAATCTATAATTTAATAAGAATACTACCGTACAATGGGAAATTACCATTTTACCCTTCAGATTCTGGAAAAAATCGAAACAGGTTGGACTGAAAGAAAACCGGCTCTGCATATGCCCGCCCGGGTCTAGGCCCGCACGCTCTGCATAGTCTCCCAATATGTCAAATTTCAAACGATCCGCCTCTCCTATTATTTAAACCCGTATAACCATATTGAACCCACGATGTGGGATTAAACATTAGTATAAATAAAATAAAATACAAATTAAAAAAGCGCGCTGACAGAGACTGGAACCGCCAACCTCCTGAACAGAAGTCAGACGCCTTATCCATTAGGCCACAAACACTTTTCGGCATATATATACACCATTATATAAATAAGTTCTCTTACAGTGTAATGGCGCAATGGTGCACCACCATTTAAATCTAAGCCGACCAATCTCGCTAAAATCAAATCTAGCCTCAAGTTTATTTTACTAGAGCTCATATACGCACTATGGCAGATTGTCCTCGACATATATTTTCAGACCACGATTGCCCTACAACATAAAAAATATGATTTTGCCCCTATCTACATTGAAAATTTAATAATATTTATAATAAAGAGAATTTTCAAGCAAAATTGCGCTGTCATGGGATCGAACCCACAACCAGTCATATATCAAACAAAGACTCAAGTACTACACTGGCTGGCAAGTTATTGTTATTGTTGCAGAACACACCTTTAGGTTTTAGCATTTTGCTTTCACGATCCAATTCCCTCCAATAGATTTCCCCTAGTAATAATACACCAAAGAAGGGGATATAGTCACTCCCGATGAGGCTAAGACAGCTTGATTTTAAACAACCTCCTCAAGCTAACGCCATAAGCATCCATCGTTCCAAGCCTGAGAGAGAGCAGGTGAAGAGTTTTACCAGAAACAGTTTTCGTAAACATATCAGCAAGTTGGTCTCCATAAGGCACAAACCCAGTAGTAATGGTTTGGTTCTGAATTTTCTCCCGCAAAAAATGACAATCATGCTCTATATGATTAGTCATCTCATGAAAGATAAGGTTGTTAGCAATGTGGATAGCAGCTTGATTATCACATTGCAAGTTAATAGCCACTAGAACAGGGAACCCCATATCAACAAAATAGATTTAACCCATATTAAATCACATGTTGCAATGACAATGGTTCAACATTCTGCTTCAGCAGAAGATCAGGAAACAACATACTGCTTCATACTCCTCTAGGAAACAAGATTTCCACCCATGAAGATAAAATATTCACTTGTAGATCTTCTGTCAGAGGAGTAACCAACCCAATCAGGATCACAGTAGCCGTGAACTTTAAGGTGCCCATGATTTTGATAAATGATACCTTTTCCAGGGCCCCTTTTTAGATACTTCAGGATTCAAAAAGCAGCATGATAGTGCTGAACTTTAGGATTGTGCATAAATTGCCTTATAAACCCAACCACAATTAAGATGTCAGCGCCGATGATAGTGACGTAAATAAACCTCTCCAAAATTCATTGAAAGTCCAACTTTCTTTCAAGATCAGGAGAATCATCCTTGTGGATAGCATCAACAGGACTATCCACAGGCTTCACTCCCACCAAATATCCATTATCATTGAGAGGATCCAAGATGTATTTCCATTGAGAGATCATAACTTCCCAAAAGATCTAGTAATCTCAATTCCAAGAAAATATCAAAGGAGTCCCAAATCTTTAATCTCAAAAGTAGAGGCCAATGCTCGTTTCACAAGAGCCATGTTTTGATCACCAGTTCCGGTGATAATGATAACATATACATAGACAATAAAAATAACAATATATTGTTCCTTTCTGTAGATAAAGATTGAGTGATCATAAGTACAACAAGAAAAATCCATATTAAAGAGTTTGACACTTAGTTTTTCAAACCAAGCCTGAGGTAATTGTTTAAGGCCATACAAATCCTTCTTAAAATGACATCCATGCCCTTTAGGTACTTCCAGGTCAAGCGGGGGAATGATGCAGATTTTTTCTTTTAATTCACCGTAAAGAAATACACTTTTCAAATTAAGTTGATGATACAAAGACCAAGTGATGTAGGATAGGCTATGGGAGATGCACAAATATGAGACTATTAGGGTGGGAAATGATAATTTGACACACTGAACCCTATTCTATATGCAATGCAGCCGATAATGATGGAGACAAATCAGTACGAGCAATAAAGATAATCAACCCACATAATAATATGTAAAGGAAAACAAAGGCATTCAGTTAGCTAAACAGTTAATGGCTTTCCTCTACTCGGAGGGCCAAAGCAAAGCGCACGACAAATAAGTCTCACATGCAAATCACAAGCTATCTATCCACAGACAAATTTATCTAAGTAAATATGAGATCAAAAGGATAATATAATGAAAATAATAATCCCATACAACAAGTAGCGCACCGAGTAAGGGTGTTGTCCAAGACAATGGAGATCCCGAGAAATGATGCGCTTTGACGGCGATCCAAGGGGGGGTGAATCAGAGGTGGGACGATGAGTGAGATGACTGGAACGGTGGGGAGGTAGATCCGGTTGTATGGGGGTGGATCCAAGCAACAAGAGAGTAGATCCGGCTGTATGGAGGCGGATACGAATTGTGGGAGGGTAGATCCGGCTGTAAGAAGACGGATCCAAGTTGTGGGAGGTAGATCTGAAGGTGGGAAGGCTTGAGGTGGATCCATAGAAGGAAGGATGTTGAATGGAAGGGGTGGTGGTACCAGGTGACAACAACTGGAGGGTGGCGGTGGTAGGAAATGGCGACTGGGAGGGCGACGCTAGTGGGAAATCGAAACATGGGCGGGCGGGAGTAGTGGGATTAGCGATAGAGTCGGGCGACAGTAGCAGGGGCGGGCGGCTGTAGCAGGGGCGGGCGGCTGTAGCAGAAAACATGAGTAGCGGTAATATAGTCAGAAGCATTTATAGCAGATAAAGAAGTGGTTTGAACATGAGCAGCGGTACCAGACATGTTTGTACAAGGAGGTCTACCAACAATGGCCTTTAGGGCATTTAGCTCTCTAATTAAACTTTCATTTTCCACAATAATGTGACTTGTATTCTCCAATGTTCCATACATAGCCGTTGATGATCTCATAAACCTTCCACCAGTGCCACGACTCCAACCCAGAGGTACCAAGTTGGGATGCAAGTTCCAACACTAATCCTTCCTGTGTCCCTTCTTCCCACAACGGGGACACTTTATTTTACTCTAATCTTTATGTTTCTAGAATTTCACTTCTTTTGTTCAACAACAAGAGCAGATTTCTAAAATCCCACATGCACGTCAATACAAAGAGAGTTTATATGAATAGATTATCCTCGAATATAATGAGAAACGATCTCTAAATAAGGGACAAAATCTATTTCTAACATCCGAACTCTTTGAAATTCAAGTTCAGAAGGAAGGCCAAAAAGCATTTCAAATATCCTACGTTGCATAAGTTCAGTCATGTAATCCTCAATAGTTTGAATGGCCGAGCATTGATCAATTTCTGCCCACTTACGAGTCAGCTTGCTATAATGCTCCTCAATATCATTTATACCAGTCATATGTATCTGTTCAGCTTGAAGTTGATAGATCCTTGCCAAGTTTCTTTTTGAATAGTTTCGTTCAATTAATTCTCACATTTCCTTAACAGTCTAACAAAATAGAAATTGACTAGCAATCTTGGGTTCCATAAAGTTGACAAGCTAATTGATCACAACAAGATTCTCACATCCCCATTCCTCATAAGTGTGGTCGGCCTTGCTTGGAGCAAGTTTTAGTAATAAACACAAGTCTTCGGTGACTGCCAATGAATATCTGCAAAGACTGCGCCAGTAAGAAGTAATTTCTTCTATTGAGTTTGATTCAGTACTTAGATTGGACAACAACCCCTTCAGGGGGCATTAACATCATTAAATTTACCCTCCACCCGAGCACACAAAAACATGAACTTGCATTAGGAAACAACACTCAAGCCTTTATCCCACTATAGTGGGGTCGGCTATATGGATCCTTTGTCTCCATTGTGCCCTATCTTTTGTCATAATTCCACTAATGCCAAAGTACGTCATCTCTTTCCTCATAGTTTCATTCCAAGTCTTTATTGGTCCATCCCTCCTTCGTTTAACATGCCTAGTGACTAAACTCTCAAACGCCTAATAGGTGCCTCTAATGGTCTCCTTTGTACGTTTCCAAACCATCTTAGTCGAGCTTCTCGCATCTTCTCTGCAATTGGTGTTACTCTTGTCTTATCCCCAATACATTCATTCTGAACTTTATCCAGACTCGTGTGTCCATGCATCCACCTAAGCAATCTCATCTCTGCAACTCCCATTTTTTGCTCATGTACACAATTCACTGCCCAACACTCAGAACCATAGAGCATTGCTAGTCTAAATGTAGTACGGTAAAAATTGCCCTTAAGTTTTAATGGTACTTTACGATCACATAAGATCCCTAGCGCGTCTCTCCACTTCAACCAAAACGCTTGGATTCTATGCGTTACATTTTTATCAATACCACTGTTTTTTAAACTATCGATTTAAGATATTTAAAACACTAACTACAAAAAATATCTCGATCACCCAACTTAATAACAAAGTCATTCGTCCTTCTTGCACTACTAAATTTAAGTTGCATATACAGCGTCTTTTCCCTGCTCAACCTAAAACCCTTCTCTTCTAAAGTGTCTCGCAAAGATTCAAGTTTTGCGTTTACACTCACGTGCGTCTCATCGACCAAAATGATATCATCTGCAAACAATAAACACCAAGGTATTGCTTGTTGGATACGTCTGGTGAGCTCATCTAAGATAAGAGTAAAGAGATAAGGGGTTAGAGCTGGAACTTGATGTAAGCCAACAATGAAAGAGAATTCCTATGTTAATCCTCCAAATGTCCTCACCCTTGTCACTGAATTTGTATACATATCTTTGATTATGTCAAATGTATGATACATTTACACCTTTCTTTCCTAAAACTCTCCATAAGATCTCTCTTGGAACTCTATCATAAGCCTTCTCAAGATCGATGAACAACATATGCAAATCTTATTTTCTTTCTTGGTAGTTATCAATGAGTCTCCTCAAGAGATGTATAGCTTCCATGGTCGACCTCCCTGGCATGAATCCAAATTGATTTTTCGAGGTATCAGTCTCTCGTCTTATTCTTCTTTCTATTACTTGTTAACATAGTTTAATGATATGACTCATCAATTTAATTACTCTGTAATTAACACAATTTTGTATATCTCCTTTGTTCTTATACAAACGTACCAAGATACTTTCTCCATTGGTCTGACATCCACTTTGACTTCAGTATCTTATTAAAAAAACACGTAAGCCACAAAATTCCTTCATTCCCCAGACATTTCCATACATCGATGGGTATATCATTTGGCCCAACCGCCTTTTCATTTTTCACCTTCTTTAGAGCATCATTTACCTTTGGAACTCGCTTTAGGAAGCGGTAAAAAAAAACGAAAGAATCAGTAGCAAGAGGAAGGATAACGACAACAGCAAAAAGAACAACAGAATCAATTAGGAGCCCTGGTTCCAGAAATTAGTGCAAGCGGCTTTGAAGCTATAGAACTGGTGTAGGGCCGAGTAACAGAAATGGGAAGGATCACCCAACAGCTTGCAGGTAATCTAGCAGTAGAAGCACGATAAAACTTCCCAAGCGTTCAACTGTGCACAACGAGACAATCGAGGGGAAGGGGAGAACCAGGGATGAAACCGAACGATTGAGCTCTTAGGTAGAAGTCGACAAGGGAGTTACAGCCTCTAATACCATGTTAATTTTGAAGAATGATTCATTATCCAATTCCGTCAAATAAACTCCCCCTTGTAATAAAAAACCAAAGCAAGGGATATAGCCCCCCTAGTGAGACTAAGGTAGCTTGACTTTCAACAGTTGTAAGCACCAAAATTATTATCTAAATGAAAGAAACTATAACTTTTATAACTAATATAAGTAAACATATCTTAACTTATATTTATATTATCTAAATATAAGTTACTATAAATATACGTTTATATTATAACTTTTATAATTAATATAAGTTAATATAATATAAGTTTGGATGCGAGCGAAGCCCGCTTGAATGCGGGTGAAGCCTTCGAATGATGGAGTCCGCCAAATGTTTTCCGCACGAGGGTCTGTGTGCATTGTCACTCGTATGTGTGTGTGTGGGTGTATATATATATATATATATTCTCTTAACGGTGCAATGGTATAATGGTGAGGCCCATCCAATTAATCACAACCATTGATTAAAAAAACACTCATAAAAAATCTCGAGCACCTACTTGCAATCCCACCTCAACCCCGAGTGCCACTCCAACCGTGAACCGACAACCCATTCATGATCCACTCTCCTCCCGATCCGCCGCCCACCATCGTCCCCTAAGGGCAGTCATTTTAGGGGACTGCAATTGTGCACTCGGAGGATGCGAGTGATGGGAGTGTTGTCGCGCAGGGGGCATTGTCACGGGTGGGGTATTGCCATTGGACGCACAGGGGGTGTACAACTTAAAACTACATATTTCATCTACTTAGCGAGAAGAATCTGATGCATGATAAAACCTAAAACAAAAGGAACTTAGCTAGGATATCCACCCAAGATGTCTACCAATTTAAGAAGAGATGAAGCAAATTAAAACCCAAGATGTCTACCCTAAACATAATATGAATTTTTTTTTTGTAATAAGCCTTTTTATCTTTTGTAAAAATATAAGTTAACCTAACTAAAAGCTCTAACTCAGAGTTTGAAGGGATGATCCCAAATCATATATTTAAAAGGATTAAAAAAATTAAAGCAATTTAAGAAATAAAAAACATGTATCTTAAGTTCATTTTGAAAGCTCTTAAAAAGTAAATTATGTAAGGGAGTGAAAAAAATTCCATGACCAAACCCCATCAGGAATTTAGGATAGCAGTGGAGGATACCAAAAATAAGTACTTTGAATGAACCAAAATCTTTATTTCCTAGGTTCCATTTACAGTAAATTACACATAATTGTGCATTACCGATAATAACAAAGACTTGAGAAAAACCTGGAGTCCTCGCTTTTCATAATTTCTTCGGAAGGGCACAACCTTTCTCTGGAACAGTTACATTGTCCTTTACATAACTCCAACTCTTTTAACACCTGCTTTAACAAATACAATAGAAGATCTATCGGTAAAATATAAAATAAATAAGTTTTAAAAGTTGAAAGCCTCAAAGTATGTTCATAAGGATATAAACTGGAATATCTCTATTACATAGCATATTAAAGAAGAGATGCACTGAACCTTTTTTGGCATTCTCATATACTATTTCTTGCATGACTAAATTTACTAAAAAAAATTCTGGCTAAGTTCAACGTCAACATTTTTAACCACTAAATAACAATTCCCATAACAAGAGATATTTGAACAAGCATAATTTACTTCAAAAAAATCTAACAAAAAAGCAAGTAAAAAGAATATTTAGCAAACATCCATTATTAATTAGTAAAAAAATACACACCATTTTATTAAATAATTTAAAGTACATAAACATTTAAAATTATTAATCATACTTTTTTAGTTAATATATAACACAGTGCATATAGAATTATGTAATATAACTATTTAATATATTTATGCAATTATGTGATTTTTATGATCATCATAAACTGATAAATTCTACTTTAATTATTATAATTACATCTTAAATTATAATACGGGAACAATTTTACTAATTATGAGAATTTAAAATATAAAATAATATTATTCCAAATTTTTTTGAATAATTACATGAGAGCTCCCCTCTTTACATAGAGTAGTAGAGGAAGATATATGTATACTCTCTAGGAGCCTTCATGAATTGAGCCCTTTCAACAACATAAGAGATGCTAAGTCTGGTTACAGTAAGATAGATAAGTTTACTGACCACCAGTCTATATTGAGTTATGTCCTGTAGGAGAGGGGATGTCTCTTCCCAAACTTTGTAAGTACCTATATGCTGTTGGATGAAAAACTCTCATCTCCAAATGAGGAGAGGAATCAAATATATAGACAAAACATTATTACAAGCGAAATACAGACCATACAGACCAATATACAGATAATAACAATAATAACGCCAATACTCCCCCTCAAGGTGGAGCAAAGATGTCAATCATGCCCAGCTTGGAAGATAGCAAATCTGAACGCGTAGGACCAAGGGCCTTAGTGAAGGCATCAGCAAGTTGGTCGACCGAAGGAACATAGGTCGGAAGGACAGTCCCAGTACGAACGTGGTCACGAAGAAAATGAACATCCATTTCGATATGCTTGGTACGCTCATGAAGCACTGAATCCTGAGTGAGAAGGAGAGCTGACTTATTGTCACAGTAGAGAGTCGAGCCAGTGGTCAGAGATAGACCAAGTTCAGTCAGCAGCGATCGCAACCAGATTAACTCAGTGACACCGTGTGCCATGGCCCGGTATTCGGACTCAGCGGACGAGCGTGATACAATGTGTTGTTTCTTACTCCGCCATGAAACAAGATGATCCCCATGAAACACACAGAGGCCGGTAGTAGAGCGCCGATCAGTCAAAGAACCAGCAAAATCAGCATCAGTGAAGCAGGAGAGACTGGAAACACTGTCAGCCCGATAGAATAGACCAAGTCCCGGGGCATGCTTGAGATAGCGAAGAACACGTCGAGCGGCCTCAAGATGAGCAGTCGTAGGAGAATGCATAAACTGACTCAGAACACCTACTGAGAAGCTGATGTCTGGCCTCGTATTTGTCAAGTATATCAGGCGGCCAACCAGACGCTGGTACTGAGAAGGGTCTGATAGAGGATCACCAGATTCCGCATGAAGACGATGATTGGTATCCATAGGCGTACGCGCAGGACGACATCCCAGGAGACCAGAATCCCGGAGGAGATCTAAGGTGTACTTTCGCTGGGATATGGAGATGCCCTGTCGGGAGCGAGCCACTTCAATCCCAAGGAAATAACGGAGAGATCCAAGATCTTTCACCTCAAAGGCGGCCCGGAGAGTAGCTTTCACCTCAGAAATACCGACAGAGTCATCCCCAGTAAGAATAATGTCGTCAACATAGACCAGGACAATGGCACGACGGCCATCTGTCGCGGCGCGAACAAAGCAAGTGTGATCTGCGTGACACTGAGTGAAGCCTATCTGAAGGATAACAGTGCTGAACCGGTCAAACCAGGCACGCGGAGATTGCTTCAGGCCGTACAGGGATTTGTGCAGACGACAAACCCTGCCCGAATACTCCCCCTTAAGGGCAAATCCCGGTGGAGGAGCCATATAAACCTCTTCCTGTAAGGTGCCATGAAGAAAAGCATTCTTGACGTCGAGCTGGTAGAGAGGCCATGCCCGAGAGGCGGTAAGAGAGAGCAGAAGACGAACACTAGTCAGCTTGGCCACGGGAGCAAACGTGGCACCAAACTCATCCGGAGCCTGAGTAAACCCCTTAGCCACCAAACGAGCCTTGTAGCGGTCAATTGAACCATCAGCACCATATTTCACAGTATAGACCCATTTGCACCCAACGGTGCGTTTCCCAGGAGGTAGAGGAACAAGGGACCACGTCCCGGTATGACGAAGAGCAGACATCTCCTCCATGGCCCGAACCCACCGCGAGTCAAGGAGAGCCTCAGCAGTCGAAGCAGGAATTCGAACCGAATCAGCAGCGGCCACAAAAACCTGGTAAGAAGGAGAGAACCGCTGGTAGGAAACAACACTAGCCAGCGGGTGCTTAGTAACAGAGGAGTGAACACAAGCACGTTGGCCCTTGCGCAAGGCAATGGGCAAGTCATCAGAAGTAGTAGAGGGAGAAGGCTCAAGAGAAGTACCTGCAACCGGAAGGAGCAATGGATCCGGAACTGAGGGAGAAATGGGAGTAACAGCTGGTGTGGGCGCGCGGCGGCGAGTGTAAGTAAGTAGAACGGGTGGAGACGATGGAGGGGAGACGGTGGGGACGACCGGGACAGGTTGGACAATAGTAGGAGGGTTCGGGGTAGTCGAGGAAGAGACAAAGAAGGGTACTTCCTCGTGAAACGTTACATCACGAGAGTGAATGATACGACGGGAACGGGGATCAAAACAGCGATACCCCTTAGTGGTAGTCGAGTAGCCGAGAAAGAGGCAACGGACAGCCCGATCGTCGAGTTTTGTCCGGGAAGGACGCCGATCCTGGACAAAACACACACAGCCAAAGACCCGAAGAGGGATGGGAAAAACAGAGGCGGAAGGGTGGAGAAGACTATAGGGAGCAATACCGCCAAGAGGGCGGGACGGAGTTCGATTGATAAGAAAGGCCGCGGTAAGAAGAGCAGCACTCCAGTAGGACTTAGGAACATGCATGCCCCGAAGAAGGCATCGAACAATGTCCAACAGGTGACGGTTTTTGCGTTCGGCCACGCCATTTTGCTCAGGGGTGGCCGGACACGAAAACTGATGGAGGGTGCCTTCCGAGCAAAGAAACTCGTCAAAGGAGCGGGAGGTGTATTCACCGCCACTGTCAGAGCGAAGAATGTGAACAGACTTGCCATGTTGTGTCTGTATCATAGCCGTAAAGTGAGTGTAAACAGATAGAACGTCAGACTTACGTTTCAGAAGGTAAACCCATAAACAGCGAGAATAGTCATCAATGAAAGTGACAAAATATGAGAATCCATCAAAAGAAACAATAGGGGCCGGACCCCAAACATCAGAATGTATCAACTCAAAACAAGAAGTAGCACGACTAGTAGAAGATACATAGGTACTGCGAGTGTGTTTTGACAATTCGCAGACATCACAATAAAAAGGAAAAGAAAAAGGTACATCAGGACAAACAGATAACATCCGAGGGGGGCTAGCATGACCGAGGCGGGCATGCCAAAGCAAACTCGATGGCGAAGCAAGAACAGCAGTGGTGGTGGTAGCAGCAGTAGGTGGAGGCAGCACCAGATGGTACATCCCATTCTTCTCAATCCCCGTACCAAAAGTCCTCCTGGATTGCAGGTCCTGAAAAACACAATGATCAGAGTAGAAAGTGACTGAGCAATTCAAAGCACGAGTAATGCTACTAACAGATAAAAGGTTGAGAGCCATGTGAGGTACATGAAGAACGGAGTCAAGAGAAAGAGAGGAAGAGAGAGAGACAGTGCCCTGGCTGAGGACATGAGTAAACGAGCCATCAGCAAGGCGCACATCCCGGTGTGAGCAAGGGGCAACCTGGCGCAGGAGGGAAGACGTACCAGTCATATGGTCGGTGGCACCAGAATCAATCACCCAGGGTGACGAACCCTGATCAACCATGGTCGCAGTGCAAGCAAACGGAGTACCTGAGGATGAAGACCGAGGAGAGGCAGAGGTAGTAGTGGAGGACTGAGATTGCTGGAACTGCTGAAACTGGGCCAATAGGTGACTGAAATCCGACGCAGTGATTCCGGAGGGACGCTCGACGGTATCAACAGACTCGGCAGCAGCAACGGTAGAGCGCGGAGCAGCACCAGACGAAGTACGATCAGAACCCCGAAGGTGTGGGTAGAGCTGATAACAACGGCTCCGGTCATGATAGAGACGCCCACAATGAGAGCAAGGGCCAGGGGGACCTGTAGAGCCACGGCCACCGGAGGAGCCACGTCCCCCAGACTGAGGAGATGACCTGCGACCACCACGGCTCCGGGAGGCAGAAGTGGGAGGACGAGAGGAAGCTGCAAGAGCCATCTGCTCAGTAGGGAGCGAGGAAGTAGTACGCGCGCCGGAGAGGCATGATTGACGCAGCAGGCGTTTCTCATGCTCAGAGATAATGGAGTAGGCCTCAAGCAGGTCGGGCAAGGGAGACATGCCCACAATCTGAGCACGTGTGGACTCAAACTCGGGGCGAAGACCCATCAAGAACTGGTAGGTCTCCCGACGCTGTCGCTGTTGTCGGATAAGGGTGACATCCTCTGGAGATTTCAGGGCACTAAGCGGCTCCAGATCGTTGAGTTCCAGAAAACGATCCTGGAGGTAGGTAAAGTACTCCTGAACAGACCGCTCCCCCTGAGTGGCGGAAGCAATATCCTGAAAGACACCAAAAATCTGGGCGTCAACACGAGTATGCCCGAAGGTGCGCTGAAGAGCAGACCAAAGTTCGGTGATGTCTTCAAATCGCATGAACTGGCCGAAGATACAAGGTTCCATCGAGCACTGAATCCAGCCAAGAACCATGAATTTCTCCGTGGACCACTTGACCAAATCATCTTTCTTGTCATCAGGAGGCTTGGGAGGTCCTCCAGTCAACCAAGAAAGTTTGTTCCGGCCTGCAAGGGCCACCTTCATCGATGTAGCCCAAGAAGAATAGTTCCGCTCATCCAGAAGAATGCTAGTGATCCTCCTCGAGGAGGATTCGTAGGTGTCTGTAGAAGCCATAAATCAACAGGAGATCCCTCCCACAAAGGAGATCGAGGATCAAGAACAAAAGAAAATCAGCGGGAGAGGCCGATCGATGCGGCTGCGAGAGAGGCCGATCGATGCGGGCCGATCGATGCGGCTGAAGCAGACGAAGCCGATCGATGCAGGACGAGCGGGAGGAAGAGACGATCCAGTCGATCGATGCAGGACGAGCGGGAGGAAGAGACGATCGATGCAGTCGATCCACGGAGACGATCCACGGAGAACCGAGAACGGAGCAGGAAAGACCCGATCCAGTCGATCGATGCAGTCGATCGATCCACGGAGACGATCCACGGAGAACCGAGAACCAAGACGATCCAGTCGACGGGAGATCGCGATCCAGTCGCGATATGCCGGAGAGGCCGGGAGATCGCGATCGTCGAGCGGGAGGAAGAGCGACCCCGGAGCGGAAACGAAAACCCTAGAATCCCTCTGATACCATGTTGGATGAAAAACTCTCATCTCCAAATGAGGAGAGGAATCAAATATATAGACAAAACATTATTACAAGCTAAATACAGACCATACAGACCAATATACAGATAATAACAATAATAACGCCAATATATGCATGGGATTCTGAGTAGGTTACATTCAAAGAGAATACTTGCGTTGGGAGAAAACTATGCAGTTATTATGTTGCGCAATTTCAATTCCCAGAAAATATCTTGGAGGGCCCGTATTTTTGCTTCTATGGTAACAAAATGCTCCCAAAAATTTTTCTTGGTTTTCTTTATTCCAGAGGAGTCATTTCCGTTAAGAAGAATGTCGTTAACATAGACATCAAGATTAACTAAGCAATGGTTGATTTTCCATAAAAAGCGAGTGATAAACATTTCTTCGGGATAAACCAATAGTAGAGATGACTTGGCTGAATTTATTAAACCATGTGCAAGGGCACTGTTTAATACTATAGATGACCTTCCGAAGCTTACACACCCGACACTCCTCCTAAGCAGCATAACCAAGAGATTGCTCCATATAAACTTATGCGTGCAAGTCGCCGCAGAGGAAGATATTTTTGACATCAAGCTGAGACATTTGCCAATTCCGGTTGACGACAACGAAGAAGAGTACCCAGATAGTACTAATATGGGCAACCAGAGAGGTGTCAAAGAAATCAACAACATATGTTTGGATGAACCCCTTGGCAACTAGTTGAGCCTTGTACCGATCCATAGTACCGTCTGGGAGAAGCTTGATGACCAAGACCGCGACACTCGGCAAAATCTCCCCCAGATGGGGTAGGGGAAAATTCCAAGTACTATGTGATGTTAAGGTAGATATTTCCTTATCCATGTCCGCTTTATAGTAAGGCATACGAAGAGCTTCCTCGTGAGTAGCAAGAACGATGGTGGTAGAGAGAGTTCATGCAAAGTTGTAGCATGAGGGACTGAGAATAGCATATGAGACAACATTAGTAAGAGAATGTTGTGAGCTCCTCCTTATTCTGAAGGATAGAAGAGCGAAAAAGGGACTTATCTTGAAGGATGGGAGAAAGTAAACAATTAAGTAGAAAATAAAAAATGAGAACTGCATGAACCCAATAAGAGGAGCTGGGAACATTCATCTATGATAGGAGTGCCCGAATAAAATCAAGCAGATGACGATTTTTCCTTTCAGCCACCCCTTTTTGTTGGGACGTATGCACACAACCGGTCTGATAAATAATACATTGAAGGTGCAGAAAGATAATAACTATTGACTCATGTATTCTTTTGAATTATCAGTTTGAATAATTTTGAGCAGCATACCGAACTAAGTGCGAATTTCATTACAAAAATTTGAGAAGATAAAAAAGTTCATAACGTTCTTTTAAAAGATACACCCAATTACATCTAGAAAAATTATAAATAAAAGTTGTAAAAACTGCCTCCACCAACAGAATTGGTGGGACAAGGACCCCAGATGTCAAAATGAACAAGGTAAAAATGACGAACAAAACTTTTATGTAATTTAGCAGGAAAAGTGATGTAGGGTAGGCTAGTGGTGCTCGGAGACTACGACTCTAAGTGCTGGTGCAGGGGCGACACACTAATGCAACTCAAAATGCAATGTGACTATCAGTGACGACGACGATTAAAATGAGCAATGAGAACTAAGCACCACACAAATATTTGAAATAAAAGCAAGCAATTAATTTCAGCAATTAAGTAATGGCTTCCTCCGCTCAGAGGGCCAAAGCAAGCGTGCGGCGAATAACTCCACCTGCAATTATTAGTATAATAAAACCAATTTCCACGCAACAATAATCTCAACACAACACAATAAAACACCAAATGAACAATGTCAAATCACAGAAAACAATACCACAAACGCTCACAAAATAGAGGGATGAACCGAGACACTGAAGTTTTGGAAGGCCGGATGTGTAGATCGGCGATCGGAGGTGGAACCGGTGGGAAGACGACGGTGACGGTGGCTGCCCTTGGCGGAAAACGGTGGTAACGGGTAGTAAAACGGTGGATCCGGCCTCGAATAAGTAGATTCGGGCCGGGGATGAGTAGATCCGCTATTTATGGTCAGATCTGGGCAAAATGGAAAGTTTGGGCGGTGGAAATAACGGATCGGGAGGCGAGAATCCTAGATCTGGGTAGATCTAGAATTTTAGGGTGATTGGGGTGGTGGATCCATGGAATGAATTTAAAGGAGTGGCCGGTTAAGGTTTATGGGGAGTTCCGGGCGGTGGGAAGGGAGGTGGGGTGGATGGCTGGCTGAACGGAAGCAGGGGAGTGGTCGGCTGGTTCTGTAGCAAGGAGGGGAGGCGGGAGGCACAAAAAATTTTAAAACTTAGGGAATGAACAGTAATGTTAATTAATGAACAGTACCTGAATAAGGAATGGCCGGTGGAGGGTTCAGCGGGCTGGAATGGCGGGCTGCAGCGGTTTTGGTGGAGAAGAGAAGTGGAGAAAGTATATGTAGAGAAAGTGGGAAGATCATTGAGGTAGTAGAGACCGCCAAATTTAATACCAGTAGCGGTCTTCCTCTATGAATGAAGGTTCTGAAAATAACACGCAGTAGGAGAAAATGAGATAAAGCATTGGAATTGTTGTGATAGAGCATTGATAGACAACAAATTGCAACAAAAATTGGGAACAAAGAAAGTGCCGCCCGAATGGATAAGAGAGACGGTAGTCACAACTCCAAAGCTATAAATTGGAGTAGGAGAGCCAACAATCATAGACTGGAGGCAGCTGGTTATGCTTCCCGAGGTGCAAAAAGACAATATGGTTTCTAGCAATATGATTATTGGCACCCGAGTTGATAAGCCACTTACCCTGTGTAGCAATTAGAAGTGCAAGTTGAGTTGAGCCAGCTCGAAAGCTCGATGAGCCGGCTCGAAAAAAGCTCGACTCGAGCACGAGCATGTGTTGCTTGAACCCTATTACGAGTCAAGCTCGAGCTCAGATATTATTGTTCATGAGCTTAGCTGTCTCGCAAGTTTTTTATTTCTACCTTTAAAAAATTTAAAATATAAAGAAAATAAGCCTCATGAGCTAAGAAACTCGTGAGCAGCTCGAGCTCGCGAGTTCGAAACTCGAGCTCGATAAGTAGGTATTGAGATCAAGCCATGATAAAATGGGCTCGTCGAGCTCGAGCATGAGCTCAAAATGATTAATTCGAGCTCGAGCTTGGAAATTTTGCTAAGATCGACTCGTTTGTACTCCTAGTAGCAATATGCGTGTTACCTGATGAAGTGGCAATTAAGGCCAATTTCTTGGAGGCATTGATGGGAGCCTCACTATCTGCCGAAGAAAACTAACGACAGACTTTTGTTGCGGGGTGGATGGTGAGGTAGGAGGCTCAGGTGAAATAGTGCTGACATGTGTGAAGACGGAGGTTTGACAAAGCATTTTTTGACAAGATGGCCAAGCCGTCCACAATGGGAGAAGAAACTGCGAGATCCCCCAAAATTGTCGATGCAACCTCCACGACCGACTGAATGAGCAAAATTGTCGGAGGGAGAAGGTGGCACAATCAGAGGCCGCTGCAGAATGTTAGTTATCACAAAAATGCGAACATCAGCAGCATGCAAGGTGAGAGTGTCGAGTTCTCCTGATTTGCTAACAGGTTATCTCATATGAATCTGGGAGTTCCTGAAAAATGTTTCTGCTGAGTGTATAGGTCAGCAGAGAAGAGGTGATGCCAGAGAGATTCTACGCCAAGAGATCAAACTTCCTGATATGCAACATCAGGAGAGAGAGAGAGAGAGTTGGTCGAGCGAAGAGATCATAATACAGGGTGTAAATACGAGATGTTTTGCCACATTTGGAGTAAAGGGCAACAAGATGGCTTTATACTGCATTCACAGTGTCGTTATGGCGTATGATAGACAAAAGTGCATCAGAAAGGTTGTTCATAAGCTATGTGCGAACAAGGGCATCATTGGTGTCCCAATTAGCATATGTAGGAGATGCGGGATCGGATGGAGCGTTAGTAAGATGATAACGTTTTGATTGAAAGAGCAAAAGGAAGGTGAATGAGACACTCCAATCCGGATAATTGGGTCCAATTAATTTTAACGTTCTGTAGAGATTTTCAGAGGCACCGTAAATAATTGTGGGAGGCGTAACATTGGTGGAAGTAGAACAAAGTGGAGAATGTGCCATAGTTGAACACAAGTGTGGGGAGCATGACAGGAGAGGCGGCAAATGCACGGGGAGAGCTCGCAGGATGATGATTTGGGAAGGTGGCAACGAGCACATAACTCGCGTGATCTCATAGGAAGACACGACGAGTTTGCAGGAGGCAAGAACTTGCAAAAGCTGGCAGGAAGCAGAAGAGGATACGTCAAATGGTTTCTTGAGACCATTGGATTTGGTGAGTTGGCGAGAGCGGAGTACATGAGTCAACAAGTATTTCAGAAAAGAAGCAAAACAGGTGAGTTTGGCGAGCGCTGAATCTACGTGATCAGCGGAAATTGTTGGGGATGGATTGTCGAGCGTATGATAGACTTCTGGATGATAGACTTCTGGATGGATGTGGGCTCAACAAGCTGGAGCAGCGATGGAGTTCACAGGGAGACGTCTCGTTGGTGCTTCTCGTTGACACTGAAGGATTCACAAAAATGCACAGAGAAGCGGTGAGAGCTTTAGCGTAGTATAGTCTATAAATATCCCGTGAAAGGAGACTAATTCAATAAGGGTTGCCCCAATAAAGAACTCAAGAGGTAACAAGTAATGGTGTGGATGTAACGAGTACCTATGCGATTGAATTTGCATGAGGACAAAAATATCCACACGAGACCGAAAAGATTTAATGTGAAAACAGGGAAAAATCACGCGAGAGAAGTGCAATGAGAAATTACGCCCGCTCTGATACCACGTGAGAATTTAAAATATTAAATAATATTATTCCAAAAGGTTCTGAATAATTACACGAGAGCTTCCCGCTTTATATAGAGTAGTAGAGAAAGAGATATGTATATTTGAAGATGTGAGATTAAATACAATGAGAAAAACTACAATAAACCTCTAAGTGGGCTTTTGATTTTGGGCTTTAACACAAATAAAATTATAATTTGGAAAATATTGTAGGAAAACTACGAATTATTAAGTCATTACCATTTAGTTACCTTATTTTGTAATAAATAAATTATGATGACATTCTGAAATTGACTTTGGGAATTAATAAATAAATTATGATGATTAGATGGACAAAATTCAGTTGGAATTGGCTTTGGGTATGCTTCAAACTGAATTCAAATAAACCAAAAATCTTTCAACCCAATTCTTACCTGATTAAGTGGAGAATCTGTGGGTTTTTCTCCTAGCGTCGCTCCCAACTCCCTAATTCACAATCTTGAATCCCATCCCCCACTAATAACTCGTTGTCTCCCCCCCCCCTCTCATCTTTTTCAGCCATGCCCTAAATCTGACGTCCTCCTTCCTCTTCTTCTTATTTTGTTGTTTTTTTGGCCTCCCCGACTCTTTTTCTTCTTCAGTTCCTCTTTTTAAATTTCTATATTTTGTCCTTCCCCCAATCATATGAATAATTATGTTTGTCTTTTGGCCTTGCCCTGAGTATGTATTCATAATCATCAATGTAGCACAAGGATGTAATTTTTTCCCATCTAATATTCAATATTATATTAATGGCTATAGTATATACTGTATTATGTGTTTTATGATTGATTGAGGATATGATTTTTTACGCTTAGCCTTCCTAGGATGGAATTAGAAAGTCCATTGTGGTAGTGACTCTTGGTGCAGTTGCTGTAGTTATAGAGTTCATTCCAAGATACCATATAGATAAGCTCATGTAATTAGGCCCATTTTTGATTTTCTACTTTTCTCTCCTTTAGTCCCACATCTTGTATAGGACTCTCTTCTCTCTTTCTCCCTCTTATAAATGTGTATTCAAACATTGTATTTCAGTATTGAGATAGTATATACAAGGTTGAGTTTTTCTTTACATGGTATCAGAGGGAATGGTCCGGCCTGTCGTTTTTTGAAACCGTCTGTTCTTCCAGCTTATCGGGCGGCTTCCTCTCCTGCTTAGCTGCGGTCTAGTGCGGTCTGCCTCTTTCTAGTCGCGCGGTCTCCGTAACCACGGATTCCCTCACGGACAAGGTCTTCCTAACCGCTTCTTTTGGCCTGTCTCTCTTGTGGCTTCCACCTCTCCACCACCTCCCTTTTATAACCTTTCTCACAGGTGGGGACCTCCTCTCCTGTTTCCTCTGCTCGTGCGACCTCCCTTTCTATCCGCGCAGTCTCTCTCTCGCTTCTCACCACGGCTCTAACCGCCTTCCGTCTTCCCTCTAGTCGCGACTTGTCTATAGTCGCCGCGACTTGACTTTGTCGCCGCGGTTTCTCCTCTTACTCGATGCGATCTTATTGTCTACCCGCCACGATCTTCCTCCCGCTGCTCTGCTATCTGCTCGCCGCGGCTTCTCTTCTCGCCGCGCCTCTGCTCCCTGCTCGCCGCGGCTTTCCTTAGTCGCCGCGGCTTCTCTTCTTGTCGAGCTTTGTTTGTCGTGTCGCTAGAGGTTTCTCCTCTTCTTGGCAAGCTCCGCATCTAGGTCGTGGCATCTCTCCTTGCCGCTGGTGGACTCACCTTGACCGTGCGACCTGTCTGGTCGCTAGCGGTTTCTCCCTTTCGTTGCGGACTCCGCATACTGGTCGTGGCATTCTCCATGCCGCTGGTGTTCTCACCATCACCGTTCGGCTTCTACCAGCTTTCCGCTCCGCATTCTGGTCGCGGCGGCCTCATTGCCTTGACGCTGATGGACTGCCACCCAGACTGTGCGGTCTCCTGACTGGTCGCTGTTTACTTTCCTGTCCGCCAGCCTAGCCTCCTGCTCGCCTAAGTCATGGCAACCTCTCCAGAATCAACCGGACAGACGGCGTCTTCCGTTGCAGACCGCCCGGTCTCTGCCCCTGAACTCTATGATGAGTTGCGGATTACTACCATTTCGCTAACCGGGAAGAACTTCGTGGAGTGGGTACATTCTGTTCGCCGAGTACTACAGTCCAAAGGTTTTCTCCATCACTTGACCCAAGCGCCTCCTGCTGCTCCTACTGATGATTGGTTGCGCAACGATGGTCGGGTTCAGATATGGCTCGTCAACTCCCATGATACTGAACCCTACCGCATGATCATGTATCACGAAACGGCCAAGACAATGTGGGATGAGCTCCAACCGCTATATTCCGGAAAAGATAATCTCCAACATCTCTATGACATTATTGCTGATCTCCAGTCTCTTGATGTTGGCGGGACCACCGACCTCACCTCATTTGTTGCTCGGGCCAAGACTCTTGTTGAAGCATGGATCCAACATCAACCTCCTACGTTGGACCTTGCTGCACAACGAGCTCAGAAAGAAGCCGTCGGGGTGGCCATGATGATGGCTCGTGTTCCACCTCACCTTCACAACGTTCGGGACCAGATCCTCTCCTTGGTTGCTACCCCCTCACTATCAGATGTCTGTTCTATGCTGCTCAAGGTCTCACCGCCTCCTGATAATTCTGCTCCTCCATCCCCGACTCTGCTGCAGCAAACTTCTGCTCCCCTGCTGCTTTCCCCCATCCTCCTCGCGGCAGGGGGGGGGGGGGGGGTTCCGGCTCTCGAGGCCGCAGACGGGGAGGCCGACCTCGCTCAAAGTGTTCTTTTTTTGCGGAAAGGACGAACACCTTGAGGCCACATGCTATCGCAAGCATGGGCTTCCTCCTCGTCCACAGGCCACTGTTGCTGCTACCGACTCCACCGCTCGTACTGACCTTGAAGTGGTCCGCCTTCAGCTTCAACAACACCATGGTCTGCTCAGTCGCCCACCTGCCTCTGTTGCCTCTGCTGCCTCCATCTCCCAAGAAGGTATCGTTTGTCTCTCCACTAGTCTGCGTTGGATAGTGGACTCAAGGGCCACCCATCACATCACCTCCATGCGACCACATCAATACCTGGATTCTCCTCATCCTAAGTGTATCACAGTGGCCAATGGGGACACTGTTTCTGTCTCTGGCTCGACTGACATCCCCCTCACTTCTTCTCTCTCTCTACGCTCGGCTCTTCATGTTCCGGACTTCCTGTTTAATTTGTTTTATGTTGGTCGCCTGACTAATAATTTGAATTGCTCTGTAACATTCACCTCTTCTTCTTTTCTGATACTGGATCACAGGACGTAGACTATCATCGGTAAGGGGCGACTGCAGAACGGGCTCTACCTCCTTGATGACTCTCCAACTATCCTCTCTTCAGTCTCTTCCGTTGATTGGCATCAGCGCCTTGGCCATGCCCCTTTACCAGTCCTTCAGAAAGCTCTCCCAAATGTATCTTTACCTTTTTTGCAGTGTGAATCATGTGTGTTAGACAAGCAACCTCGTTCCTCTTTTTCATCTAATTGTACTCGGAGTACTGCTCCTTTTATTTTAGTACACTCCGATATTTGGGGTCCGTACAAAGTTACTAGCATTTTTGGTTATTGTTATTTTCTAACATTTATTGATGATTATTCGCGAATGACGTGACTATACCTACTTCGTGATCGCTCCGAACTTCCTCAGGTCTTTCGGACGTTCCTTCTTGAAACCCAGATGCAATTCTCCACAACCATCAAAACTATCCGCAGGGATAATGCTCGTGAATGCACTAGTCACGAATTTGCGTCTCTTTGCTCTGACTTTGGGGTTATTCACCAAACTTCATGTGCATGTACCCCCCAACAAAACGGAGTCGCTGAGCGGAAGAATCAACATCTTCTCGATGTGGCCCGCTCCATCATGCTCCAAATGCACGTTCCCAAACCTTATTGGAACTTTGCTCTTTCGATGGCTTGCTATCTGATCAACCGTCTTCCTTCCCCCATCCTCCAAAATGTCACTCCTTTCAGTCTCATGTTCCAGTCGACTCCAGCATTCTCTCTCACACCTCACATCTTTGGGTGCACTTGCTACGTTCACACCCTTGGTCCATCCTTGGATAAATTGGACCCCCGGATAACCAAACACATCTTTGTTGGCTACTCTCGGACACAGAAAGACTACGTCTGCTACTCACCGGCTACCCGAATGGTGACAGTTTCTGCTGATGTTACCTTTCAGTAGGATCTTCCTTTTTTTGTGCTTCAGATCCTACACCTCCTCTACCAACTGTTTTACGTCCTGTCATTCCCGTTACCACTCCTCCACCACCACGACCTCCAGCCCAGGTCCCCTGTTGCCAAGCCTCCTGTTATCCGTGTCTACACTCGTCGCCATCCTGCCTCTAGTGCCCCACTGCAGTCTGCCTTGCCCTCTGATGCTCCGAGTCCCGCTGATACGGTACCAGAATCTACAACTCATCCCATGACGAATTATGTATCCTTACATCGCGCATATCTCCACAACTTCAGACCTTTACTACTTCATTATCCTCGATTTCTGTACCTAACTCTGTGCAGGAGGCTCTCCAACATCCCGGCTGACGGGCGGCCATGGAAGAAGAAATGACGGCTCTCTGGGCTAACCAGACCCGAAACTTGGTACCATTACCTACCGGTCAGACTCCTGTTGGGTGTAAATGGGTCTTTGTGAAAAATCATGTCCCTGATGGGACGATTGACCGTCTGAAGGTCCGCCCTGTGGCTCGTGACTTCAAACAACAGCAAAACGTCGATTATGAGGAAACATTCTCTCATGTGGCCAAGCTGAACACCGTTCGCGTTCTTCTCTCGATGGCTGTGCATCGCCAATGGCTATTACACCAACTGGACATCAAAAATGTCTTTCTCAATAACGATCTCCAGGAAACGGTTTTCATGCAGCAACCACCCGAGTTTGAGACCACGGGGGAGTCCCGAGTTTGTCATCTTAAGAAGTCCATCTATGGTCTCAAACAATAACCTCGGGCATGGTTTGACAAGTTCAGTAAGGCCGTCCGACAAGTCGGCTATACTCGGAGTTCAGCTGACTTCTCACTGTTCACTCGTCATCAGGCCACGAGAACTGTTCTTCTGTTAGTTTATGTTGATGATATCTTAATCACTGGAGACGATTTAAAGGGCATCCAAGCATTCAAACAACACCTCAGCTCCGTCTTTCAAACAAAAGATCTGGGACATCTTCGTTACTTCCTTAATCTTGAGGTCGCAAGACGATCGGATGGACTCGTCATCTCCCAAAGGAAGTACTGCCTGGATCTCCTTCAAGATGCTGGCTACTCGGGATGCAAGCCTACTGCTACTCCAATGGATGCTAATCATAAGTTGTGTGCACATTCTTCGGATATAGACCTCCCTCTTCAAAACCCAAAATATTATTGACGACTGGTTGGAAAATTAATCTAACGGTCACAAGACCGGATATTTCCTTCGCTGTTGGGGTGGTCAGCGGGTTTATGCATGCTCCACGAACATCTCACCTTCAAGCTGTTGAGCGCATCCTTCGATACCTGAAAACAGCCCCGGGTCAGGGATTGGTATACAAAACCTCATCCTCTACTCCAACATTGGTAGCGTACTCTGATGCTGACTATGTCGGTTCTTTGGATGATCGTCGGTCAACCAGTGGTTTTTGCATCTATTTTGGTGGCCATCTCGTTACCTGACAAAGTAAGAAACAAACAGTGGTAGCTCGATCATCAGCTGAAGCAGAATATCGATCGATGTCATCTGTTGTCTCTGAGCTTACTCGGCTTGAGAGTCTCCCGGACGATCTGGGGGTAAAACTTCCCTCACCTGCCATCATTTTATGCAACAGCCAAGCAGCTATACATATTGCGAAGAATCCAGTCTTTCATGAAAGAACGAAACATATTGAAGTAGACTGTCACTTTATCCGGGAGAAAGTTCAAATGAAGAAGATATAATTGAAGCATGTTCCTGGTACTGAACAAGTGGCAGATATCCTCACAAAGGCTCTACCTAGCACCCTATTCTACCAGTGCCTGTCCAAGCTTGGTGCATATGACTTGTACGCTCTAGCTTGCGGGGGAGTAGCCCATGTAAATAGGCCCATTTTTGGTTTTCTACTTTTCTCTCCTTTAATCCCACATCTTGTATAGGACTCTCTTCTCTCTTTCTCCCTCCTATAAATGTGAATTCATACATTGTATTTCATTATTGAGATAGTATATACAAGGTTGAGTTTTTCTTTACAGTATTAAAAGTAGTTAATTAAAATATTTATATATGATGGACATGAAGTAAACTTTTTAATTAACGGTGTGATATTTTACGAAAAATTTAGTCTTTGATAGTCAATTTATATTTAATAAAGGATTTGTTGCAATCCTAAGGGTCTGTTTAGCTAAGCTGTGGCGGTGCAGAAAGCAGTGGTGGGAAACAATGGTGCAAGAATTAGCTATTTTGCAGTGGTGAAAAAATTTATGAAACTGTTTGGAAAACTGTATTTGCAGTACTGTGTGAAACAGTGATGCAGAATTAAACAATGATAGTAATAATTAAACAACCCGGAGAATTTACGAAATCTAAAAATAAATAAACAATTTGCTCAAAATTAATTTTATTTAATTATAAAAGTAAATATATTAATATTGATGAGATTCCCAAAAATATGTTTGGACGAGTTGAAGATTTTTTTTCGCGATCTCGTCTGGCTAGACACTACAATTTCACCGGGCACATTCTCGCACAATTTCGAGGTCGTTTGATATTTCAAACAGACGTCAAAATACACGTATGCGCGCTCGACTCGCTCACGAGGTAGGACGATTTATTTTTGACCGATTTACAAGCGCCTCGAGTGACCCACAACAAAAATTATTAAACATTAAAACATTAATTAAATATTTTAAAAAATTAAAATGTAAAAATGTTTTAATTATAAATTAATATAAGTTTTATTTATTAATTGATCAGGCTCTCCCTAGAGATTTTCAAACCAAACATGCTCCGACTCAGAGTTACGACGATCCGATTTTCAAGTCGGGCGACCATCAACATTAATAATAAAATATTAATATATATGAATTAAAACATTAATACATAAAACATTTAATCAAGGTTGTGAGAACCGGACCGGACATTGAACCGGATGATGGAAAGGTTCAACTGGTCTAACCGGTTCAACCGGGGTTGAACCGTGAATATATATAAAATATTGTAGCAAGACACATATAAATAAATTTAAATATGTATTGTATAAATTTTAAATATAATATGCGTATTTTTGTTTTTTAATATCTTGAAAGATTATGTATAAATTTATTGATACACTTTAACAACAAATAACTAAGTGTTGGAGTGGTTGGTCACTCTATTTTTATAAAAAAAGGCTGAGGTTCGAATCCCTTTCAACTCAAAAATTTCAATTTTTACATAAATAACCCAAACCGGTTCCAACAAAACCGGACGGTTTAGCGGTTTTCAGGTTCAACCGGGCGGTTCGCCGGTTCGATAACGGTTATATAATTAATTGATTTAATTATATAATTCAATTATGATTAATTAAATGTTAATATTTAAATTAATTAGCGTTAATAATTTAAATAGTATAAATTATAAATACAAATTAACGGGTTAATAATTTTAAAATATTAATTAAAATTATATATATTATTAACGTTAATATTTAAGTTATAATATAAATAACTTTAAGAATATAAAAGTTAAATAATTAACGTTATAATATAAAAGTGTATATAAATTAAATATATATATAAATTTTAATTTTTTTTTAAAAAATGCAGCGTTGCAGCTTTGGAAAAGCTGCAGCATTGCTGCCTATGTAGCACGGGAACGGAAACGGGATACGGGATACGAGGCGAAACAGATACGGGAAACGTGATTTTTAAAAAAAATTAGGATACAGGAAACATTTTTAATTATTTTTAATTATTTTAATATAAGTATTAATTAATATAAGAATAAGACAACTAACAAACTATTTGTACATATCTTGAATTGTAACGAAAAAATTAATAAGAAAGATAAGACCTAACAAACTATTTTTAATTACCACAAAAATTACATGTCCAACTTATACTTCCACCACCTTCAGTTAACTTGTTCCCTCTTGTCACATATTTCAAAAAAGACTTTTCGTCATTTTCAGTAACGCCGCTACTTGAATCCATGTTATGAAAGATATGACATAATTTAAACAACAATGAAATTCATAACAAACTATGATAATAAACTCATAATAAAATTGGATCATGTGAGAAATTCCTATCTACACACATTTTTTTGTACAACAATAAATTAACTGTTGAGTGGAAAATCCTAGCTACACGCATTTGTTACTACTATAAGTGCTACATAGATCACATCAGATTAACATGGTGCTAACATTAAGAACTCATGTTTTGTGGAAGGAAAGCCATCAAGGGCAAGGGGAAAATCTCATCTTCATTACTTGTTTGAGTTGGAGTTGTTGGGGGATTATCAATATAAATAGCATAAGCAAAATTAGATTACTTAGTAGCATGTAGAGAATACATATGTAGCCGTACTTAGCAATATTTTTAGACATATATTGGATATTAATATGATGCAAAAAGAAGAACCAGAAAAAGAAGAAGCAGGAGAAGGAGGAGAAGAAGGAGAAGAAGGAGAAGCAGGAAAATAAGAAGAAGGAGGAGGAGGTGGAGAAGGAGGAGAAGAAGAAGAAGAAGCAGGAGAAGAAGAAAGTATAAAGTGATCTATTTAGAAATCTTTCATTTTCCAGAAAGAAAATCTAATAATATTTTTACATACAATTACAGGTTATAAATCAGTGTTGCATTTTACACATCTTAGTTGAGAAAATATTAGAGAGTGCTACTCAATACGGATTTCCTTGGGAAAGAGCCAAAAGAAAAGTTTTATGATTATATTGATGCTATTAATCCAATCCAAGCAACAAATGAGTGGACAAATTAAGGGATAGTTATGGCCATAAATATCAGGATCAGCGTTGATATTTATATTAAACTGCTTTATGATTATGTTGATAATTTATGTTAAATTGTTGTTGCAATTTACGTATGCAGTTTTGTATAAGTGGTTAATTTCTACATTTAATACCTTTATTATATATTTGATATATGACAATTCATAATTAGAATGTATATCATGGATAACAATGCATCTAAGTTTGGAGGCAGGACTGAGCAGTCTCGTATGCATTGAACAGCTGAAATGGATACTACCTTTTAAATGCTTTGTTAGAGCAACACAGCTTTGGACACAACATAGAAATGTGTTGGAGTTTTTCAGGATGATCTGAAAGTAGTCAAGCAGTTGGTCTCATTGTCAATGCAATATGAGCCTATAGGGTCACACATAAAAGCGTTTGGAGAAGTTAGAGGAAGAATTGCGTTGATCTTACTCATATTGGATATGAGTGAAGGGAAAATCCTATGACAAAAAAAATCGAGGCAAGTTGAAATCAAAGAGGGCTAACGTCGACACTTGCATCGAGTAGATATCGAAGCATGTTGAGTAGATATCGACACATGTCGAGTTCTATTCGACGCGGGTTGCGTCGCGTGCTTATCGACGTATGTCAAGTGCAATTTGACGCATGTCGACACAAGTCGAGTTCTTAGCGGATTGTGGAGGCTCGTGCAAGTCTTATATCCTTGGGTATAAATAGACATGGGAAAAAGATTTTCCAATGTGTGTGCTTTTGAAGCTTAGACGAAAAATTGGTTTTTTCGAGCCGAGCCCCAAAATCCGCCGAAACATCTTCCGCGAGATCCCATCCAACTATTGTCGCCGCTCCTAAAATGAATCTAGTCATTCGTGGAGTCACTGAGGACACTCCTTCTCCAACCCAGATCTTGTTGGACAAGACCTTAGGGTTCTCCAATGTTCTTATGGATTGTTGTAGAGGCGAAAATTTACTTCTGTGCTCGAAGACTCATCCGCCTATTGTTCTGCCACAGATCGACAAAGCTTTCTGGAGCATCTTAGTCGATTTTGGAATCAATCCAGCACAGGTAATCATAACAATAAGTATATTTATTTCTTGATTCATCTAGATTGCAAGATCCTATGTTGTCAAAGACGCAAGGCGCACTGAGCCGCAAAGGGCCCGTGGAGCCTAGGCGCAAGGCGCAGGCGCGCGCCTGAGGCACGTGAGGCGCAAAAATGGGGGGAAAAGGAAATTGAGCGAATTGGGCGCCCAAGTGCGCCTAGAGGTGCATCGGGCGAGTTTGAGATCATGTTTTTGCCCATCTCAATTTTTTTTTGAAAAAAAACACATTAAAAGATCCAAACGCGCCTTTGGTACGCCTGGGAGCCTGTAAGGCGCGCACCTGGGCGCGCTTGGGGTGTGCCTAGGGCACATCTCCCGCCTCAGTCGTGCTGAGGTGCGGCGGGCTGCGCCCGGTACCTCAGGCGCGCACCAAGGTGCGCGCCTTGACAACATAGGCAAGATCCATTACTGTTTAGGGTTTTCTAGTAAACTATTCTGTTGCGCACATGTGATGTGTAACCACGTGAAACCCAACAATGGTATCAGAGTCAGGTTGTGATCCAGTGCGTGTAAATCAGGAGATTTAGAAGTGTTCTAAATGTCCAAATTTATTCTTGGAACCCCGCCAGGAGCGTCTGTGATTTCGTTGTGATTTTCTTATTTCAGAAATTATTTCTCCTTAACAGTAACTGTCTCTCTGAATGGTTTGTGAATCCAAAAGTTATTTTGGATTTTAAATCCGATAACGAAAGACGAGCTTGTCTACTGCATAAGTGGAGATGATTGTGTCTGTGTCCAATACATGTAAATACGAAGATTTAAAAATGTTCTAAATGTTTAGATTTAGCTCTTTTAACATCAATCGTTGGTGGTTTTATTTTATGTACATCTAAGATGTATCTGGAATGTGAATGGTGTAAAAGTTTTATGGTTATGTGAAAATATGTGCAATGATTATAAGTTAATCATGATTAATTGTTAATCACATATCATAAAAAATCCTTAAAATTAATATTAAATATACAGATGTCTTCCGATGGATGACACTCTTCTTGCCTCGATCGATGAAGTGTCGGCTTGCCAAAGCAAGGTGCATTAATCTATTTTGGTAAGGGTGCAAGTGGATAATTGTGATATGTCACTATCGACATCAGGTCCAACTTAACTAGGTGATCTCAAAAGTTGAGTTCCTATAGGCATAATGTTAACATGCACCATAAGATAGATGCGAATAAGTATTATTCACCAGCTATACAAGAATTGTATAATGATGCAATTAAAAAAATTGTCTACCTAAATAGCCACATTATGGGTTATCAGCCAAAACAGATTTATGATAGGTGAAATGTGGATCTTGTCCACTAGAGAATAGCTCACATAAACTCTCTGAATTGATATAAGCGTTATCAATTTGAACACAATACTGAGAGCTTTTAATAAAAGTCCATATTAAATAAAATATATTTTGAAATATAGTACTAAACCATTTTGCATAAATTTTTATAAAATTTCCATGGCAACTGGATCACACTCCACCGTGTCCCTGAGAGCCATCCTTAAGAAGGACAAACTAAGTAAGCTCTATGTCTTGGAAGAAGAACCCCCCTGCGGAGTCAGCCGCATGTGTCTCTCGAGCAGATAAAGATGCTTAAAAGAAGTATAAAGACGATTCATTAGATGTTGAATGCCTCATGCTTGCTACCATGAACTCTAAGCTTCAAAAACAATATGAGAGCATATGTGGTTATGAGATAATCGAGCACCTGAAGAAAATGTTGCAAGGGAAAGCTTGGCAAGAGAGGTTTGACATCTCTAAGGTATTCTTTCAGTGCAAGATGAGAGCTCGAGACCCAGTAGAGACTCATTTACTCAAGATGATTGGGTACATTGAGAACCTTGAGAGACTAGACTTTCCTTTGGACTAAGAGTTGGTCAATGGTCACTGATCTGATCCTGCAATCGTTGTCGGACAGTTATGAGCAGCTCGTCTTGAACTATAACATGAATGAAATTGACAAGACACTGTCCGAGCTCCTAGGCATGTTGAGAACTGCCGAGATTAATATGAAGAAGACCAAGCCTAGTAGCCTCATATTGTTCCTCTACTGACCACTCTACTATGAATGGGATTACTCGGGGTCCTCAACCTCTATGCAGCCACTGTGGGAAGAAAGGACGTACTAAGGACGTTTGCTTTTGTCTTCATCCTCACCTTGCTCCCTCTGGTCGGGGTTCTGGTGCTCAAGTGAGAGGTGGTCACCGTGGTAGTGGTCGTCAGGCTGGTGCCCATACTTAGTTTTCTGCGCATTCTACTGAGGTTTATGAGAATAACTCTGGGGGCCTTTCTGCTACGGAGTTAGAGGCATTTCGTCGTATGTTGCATTCCCAGACTGACTCTCCATTCGCTGATTCCTACTGTGTTTGCTACTTTAAGTATCTCCAGTGCTCATGCTATGACTTTTTCTCCTTCCGAGTGGATCATCGACTCAGGTGCGACGGATCACATGACCGGCTCTGCCTCAGGTTTTACCTCTTATACTCCTCTCTCTGGCCGTGATAAGGTCATTGCTGCTAACGATTCCCTTTCTTCTATTGCGGGCAAAGGCATTGTTGCGTGTTCGCCTGATGTTTATGGTTTCAGGATCTAGAAACAAAGCGGATGTTTGGCCGTGGTAGAAATGTTGGCAGGTTGTACTTATTGAACCAGTCGTCTTCTCCCAGTGCACTTTCCACCACCAGTGCTCCGACTTTTCGTGACATCCAGCGTTGGCATCTGCGTCTTGGACATCCTTCTGCCCTCGATCTTACAAAACGGTTTCTTGCTTTCAGTAATTTAATTTAATTGTTTTCTTGTGACACATGTGAATGCTCAAAATATGTTCGTCAGAGTATCCATCATATTTCTTTTCCTAGTTCATGTCCTTTTGATGTTATACAATTTGATATCTGGGGTCCATCCCCTGTGATATTTTTATCTGACTATAAATGATTTGTTAAATTTATTGTAATTCTCGTACTACTTGACTTTATTTATTAAAACAGAAGAGTGATATGTTTTCTTGCTTTCAGTCTTTTCATCGCATGGTTGCGAATCAGTTCAACGACATCATTCATGTGCTCCGTAGTGATAATGCGGGAAAATATGATGATCGAGGAGCATTTAGTTCCTACCTTACAGAACATGGTATTATCCACTAAACTATATGTGTCCACACTTCCACTCAAAACGGTGTCGTTGAACGGAAGAATAGACATTTACTGGAGGTTGCTCGGTGTTTGTTACTTGCAATGAATCTTCTTAAGTCTTATTGGGGAGATGCGGTTCTTATTGTTACTCATCTCATTAATTGTCTTCCGTCTCGGTCCATCTCCTATGATACACCTCTATCCTGTTTAGCCAAGCACAATATAGTCCACACCTCTAACATCGCTCCTCGCATCTTTGGCCCAGTCTGCTTTGTTCATGTTCATTCCCCTCATCGCGATAAACTAAATGCTCACTCTCTCTGATGTTTTTTTGTTGGGTACTCTCCTAGCATTAAAGGGTATAGGTGAATTCACCCCCTACTCGTTGCTATTATTGCACTGTTGATGTTACCTTTAGTGAGGGGGAGTCGTATTTTGGTCCGCGTCAGGGGAGATGAGTAGTAACAGTGACGGGACCATCGACTCTCCTCTTCCGATTGTTGGCTCTCCTCATATTTTCTCTACTCCAGTTCCGAGTACTGCGTCTGGCCCTACCACCTCTATTATTATATACATACTATCGCAAACCTCAGACTGTCCAACAAGTATAGATCGTGGACATTCCACCGGTGCTGATGCTTGTCTCCGCTCCAGATTCTGATGATGACCTCCATGTTCCTATTGCTTGTCTTAAAGGTAAAACTGTTGCCACCAAAGACCCCATTGCTAACTACATCTCTTACACTCATCTCTCTCAGGGTCATCAAATTATCTCTTTCCTCTATTGTGGTTCCAAAGACCGGGTAGGAGTCTATTCAAATACTTGAGTGAAAACAGGCTATGAAAGAAGAGATGTGTGCCTGGGAAAAAAATGAAACTTGGCGGCTTACTTGTCTTCCTCCTGGGAAGCGAACGGTTGGATCACGCTGGATCTCTCAGAAACAAAACCAAGATGGGGTGGTGGAGTAGTATAAAGCTTGCCTGGCCGCTCAAGGGTATACCCAGACCCAAGGAATTGACAACCAAGAAACTTTTGTCCCTGTTGCAAAGATGAATTCCATTCAGGTGATCCTCTCCTGTGCTACTTGTTATGGGTGGGAGTTACAACAGTTTGATGTAAAAATGCATTTTGCATGGTGATTAGGAAGAAGAATTCTGCATGACTATCCCCCTAGCTTTACCAAAGAAGGGTCTAATGGAAAGGTCTGTCGTCTGCAGAAATCCCTATTTGGACTAAAGTAGTCTCCTAGGGCGTGGTTTGGTCGGTTTAACAAGACCATGCTTTGACTAGGCTATACTCAAGGCAGGCTGATCATACTCTCTTCATCAAGAGGAGAGGAGCTCAAGTATCGATTTTAATTGTGTATATGGATGACAACATCATTACATGAGATGATCTAAAGAAGATCGAACATTTGAAAGATCAGTTGGGCAAAAAATTTGAAGTCAAGGATCTTGGGAAGCTAAAATACTTCTTAAAAATTGAAGTAGTAAGGTCTCGTCAAGGGATCTTCATCTTACAGAGAAAGTATACCCTTGATCTTCTAAAGGAAACTGAGATGTTTGGGTGTGCTCGCGTGGATACACCTATTGAGGCGAATCACAAGATTGATGTTGATACTAGTGGAGAAAAAGTTGATGTTTCTAGTTACCAAACTCATATATTTATCTCATATTCGCCCTGACATTACGTACTCTGTGGGTTTCTTAAGTAGATTCATGCACTCTCCCACTATTCGCCATCAACAGGCAATGTATCGGGTATTGAGATACCTCAAGAAGTCTCCGGGTCGTGGTATTCTGTTTTCTGCGAGCCAACCTTTGGAGATTGAAGTGTTTTCAAATCTTGATTGAGTCGGTAATCAAGACGATAGAAAGTCAACTACCAGGTATTGCTCATTAGTGGGCGACAACCTTGTTTCATGGAAGAGCAAGAAATAAAATGTTATAGCTCGCTCAAGTATTAAAGAAGAATATAGGTCTATGACGCAGAGAGTATGGGAGGGATTGTGGTTAATAGAGCAGTTACTATCTACTACAACAACAAAGCGACCATCAATATTGCTCACAATCTGGTTCAACATGATAAGACGAAGCATGTCGAAGTTGACAGACACTTCATCAAAGATCACATAGACAAGGGAAATATATGTACTCCGTTTGTGAGCTCACATGACAAACTAACCGACATCTTCACCAAGGGATTGAGCAGTGACACCTTCATGAACAATATAATCAAGTTGGGAATAATCGATTTATATTCTCAATTCGAGGGGGGGAGCTGAATATACACGTTGCACGCAGTTTTTTAATTCAAGTTTTATTTTCCCCGCTTCTTATTTTCACGTGATATGTCATGTGAGTATTGTCATATATATGTACCTTGGCCCGGTTTAGGGTAATCAAGACGATGAAATCCATATCTCTCAGGCTCAAATCCCTCTACCAGATTTACGTAGGACTTGTGCTTCTTGAGTAGGTTCTCTAGCTACAACATCTTGTAGTCCTATCTCAGAATCCAATTCCGGTTCATTCACTACCTGTGGTTCTTGAACTTCTTCAAGTTCTACCTTTTCAGTCTTTCTTGATAAGAACTCTTTCTCCAAAAAGACGCCGGTCCTTGCGACAAACACTTTGCCCTCGGACGGTAGGTAAAAGTAATACCCTTTCGTTTCCTTAGGATATCCCACCAGATAACATTTATCCGATTTGGGTTCCAGCTTGTCAGGCATTTGACATCACACGTATGCCTCACAGCCCCAAATTTTAATGAACGACATACTAGGACGCTTCCCAGTTTATATCTCATATGCTGTCTTCAGAACTGTTTTCGTTGGAGCGCGATTCAGTGTCATTGCAGCCGTCTCTAAAGCAAAACCCCAAAAGGAAACAGGCAAGTCTGCATGACTCATCATCGAACGTACCATGTCTAACAAAGTACGATTTCTCCTCTCAGATACACCATTATGTTGTGGTGTTCTAGGTGGAGTGAGCTGTGATACAATACCACACTCTTTCAGATGATCACAGAACTCATGACTCAGGTATTCGCCACCTCGATCAGATCGGAGTGCTTTAACCCTTTTACCCAACTGGTTTTCTACCTCATTCTTGAACTCTTTGGACTTTTCAAAGGTCTCGGATTTGCACTTCATAAGATACGCATCCGTATCTACTGAAATCATCAGTAAATGTAACGAAGTAGAAATACCCACCTCTAGCCATGGAACTCATGGGTCCGCATACATCACTATGTACAACACCCAAGAGATCCTCAACCCTCTCAGTATAACCAGTGAAAGGGGCCTTAGTCATCTTGCCTAACAAACAAGATTCGCATCGCTCAAATGATTCATAATCAAATGAGTCCAAAAGTCCATCTTTATGGAGCTTGGATATGCGCTTCTCGTTTATATGGCCCAAACGACAATGCCAGAGATATGTAGGGTTTCAGTCATTTGTTCTTAGTCTTTTATTATTTTCTACATTATAGATCTGATGGTCCAAGTTCAAAACATAAAGACCATTAAACAATTGGGCTACAGCATAACAAACATCATTCTTAAATATAAAACAACAGTTGTTCTTAATTATAAAAGAAAATCCAATCATGTCCAAGCATGAAATGGATATAATGTTTCTAGTTATTGTCGGAACAAAATAACAGTTATCTAGTTCTATTACAAGCCCACTGGGCAAAGAAAGACGGTAAACCCCTACGGCCACAGCAGCAACTCTTGCTCCATTGCCGACACGAAGGTCCACCTCCCCTTTACTCAGCAATCTTCTCCTTCCCAGTTCCTGTACATTTGTACAAATGTGAAAACCACATCCGGTATCCAATACCCAAGATGAAGGAGCAGAAAGGTTTATCTCTATAACGTAAATACTTGAAGCGGAAGTCATACCTCCCTTCATTTTCTGCAGACCTTCAATGTACGAAGGACAGTTCCTCCTCCAATGACCAGCCTTGCCACAGTGGTGGCATTTCCCCTCCTTCACCGTGCTCTTCTTCTTCATCAGTGCAGAAGACTTGGGCTCAAGATGTGACTTAGGTCCCACCTTCGTCTTCTTGAAGCCCTTGGCCTTGCCCTTGCCCTTATGCACCATCAGTATGGGGCTGGCAGGCTTGACCTTTTTCATATTGATCTCGGCCGTTCTTAACATGCCTAGGAGCTCGGGCTGTATCTTGCCTATTTCATTCATGTTGTAGTTCAAGACAAACTGCTCGTAACTGTCCGGCAACGATTGCAGGATCAGATCTGTGGCCAACTCTTGACCTAGAGGAAAACCCAGCCTTTCAAGGTTCTCTATATACCTAATCATCTTGAGTACGTGAGTCCCTACTGAGTCTCGAGCTCCCATCTTGCACTGAAATAACGCTTTTGTGACGTCAAACCTCTCTTGACGAGCTTGCCCTTGAAACATTTTCTTGAGATGCTCATCAATCTCCTTGCACCCCATGTTCTCATGTTGCTTCTGAAGCTCAGAGTTCATGGTGGCAAGCATGAGGCATTCGACGTCTAAGGCGTCATCAGTATACTTCTTGTAAGCATCCTTATCAGCACGGGAAGAATTCCCGGTCGGCACCTCGGGGGCTTCTTCTTCCAAGACGTAGAGCTTTCGCTCTTGTCTGAGAACAATTCTCAGATTCCTATACCAGTCCATATAATTAGTCCCACTGAGCTTATCCTTCTCAAGGATGGCTCTCAGAGACAGAGTGGAGTGCGAACCACTTGCCATGGAATTCTACAAGAATTTATGCAGAATAAAATCAGTACCAAAATTTCAAAATACAATTTTTTTTAATTTGGACTTCAATTAAAACTCCCACTATTTTATTCGAAATAATAGCCCTCACTATCAATTCAGAGAGTTCATGCGAGCTACTCTCTTAGTGGACAAGATCCGTATTTCACCAACACAATGAGTCAGCTTTGGCTTTCCTCTCACAATGTGGTTATTTAGGTAGGCAACGCTTGCCAATTGCATCCTCATGTAATTCTTGTATGGTTGGTGAATAACTCCTTATTCGCATCCATCTTATGGTGCATGCCAACCTCATGCCTCTAGGCACTCAACCTTTTTGGTCACCTAGTTAAGGTAGACCCGATGTCGACAGTGGGATATCACAATTATCCGCTCGCACCCTTACCAAGATAGATTAATGCACCTTGCTTTGGCAAGCTCACACTTCATTGATCGAGGCAGGAAGAGTGTCATCCATCGGAAGACATCCGAACACTTAATATTTGATGAAGGGATTTTTGATAATAGGTTAATAATTAACCATGATCAACCTTTGATCAACATACACATCCAAAGAAAAAACACTTCACTAAAAATCCTCATGCATCCTTTATGTGCACAACAGAACACTATCAACATTTGATAGAGAAAAGGGATAAATCTGAACATCTGGACACTTCCAAATCTTCAGGTTTACATGCATTGGACAAAGGACAAAGACAACTCAACTTAAAGCAGTAGACAAGCTCATCTCTCCTTGTTGGATTCAAAATCCAAAACAAAATCGAGGGATGGTTACTGCTAAGGAGATAGTAATTCCTAACGATTAGAAATTACTACAAGATTCCAGACGTTCCCGGCGGGGTGCCAAGATTAAATCTAGACATTTAGAACACTTCTAAATCCCTAGGTTTACACGTACTGGAATAACCTAACTTCCAATACAACAAACATGGCCGCAACCTGGCTCTGATACCACTGTTGGGTTTCTCTAAGAGGTTGGCACAACACTTGTGCACGCAGCGGAAGTAATAAAATCTAGAACAACCCAAAAGAGATTGGATCGAGCCATGAATGTTGAATCAAGAAGTTAACAAAATTAGGCAAAAATTACCTCTTCGGTGTTGAGTCACAACTCAACAAAGATGCTCCAAGCTTTGTGTCCTTGTTGGTGGTGAGTTCTACGTGGAATAACGTCCACGTCTCTGCAGAAATCCACACGAGCGGGAGAACCCCGAGCTTCGTCGCACGAAGGGTCGGGAAGAAAGTCGACCGCACCTTGCAAATCCACGGACTGCTAGGTCCGCGCCAGGAGAGGCAATACCGACGACGATCGTCGGAAATGGGAAGGTCGGCGGAGCAGACGCGGCGGCGGAACACTTCCGTCGGCGGTGTTCGGGATTCGGCAGATCGGAAGAGCAGCGGAACACTTCCGTCGGTTTTCGATCGGCCGTAGGATAAATCGCGTATCAATCCCAAAACCCTAAGTCCCTATTTATACTAAAAGTATAAACAGACCTAAAGCATAGTTATCCGCAGACCATACAAGTTAGGGTTTCTGGATGAGTCGGCGAGAATCACCGCTAGATTCGACGAGAATCAATCGGCGAGAATCACTAGCAGAATCGGCGTTGAGTGCGTTGAGTCATACTCGACGACTCTCGCCGAATCTGCCTTAGCGTTGAGTGCGTTGAGTCATACTCGACCACTCTCGACGACTCTCGCCGAATTTGCCTTGGCGTTGAGTCATACTCAACGACTCAACGACACTGCCATGGCGTTGAGAGCGTTGAGTCATACTCAACGATTCTCGACGACTCTCGTCGAATTTGCCTTAGTCGTCGAGTCATACTCGACGACTCTCGTCGAAACAGTCTTAGTCGTCGAGTCATACTCGACGACTCTCGACTAACCATTCTCAATGAATTTTCCCGGCAACGATTGCCGGACCCCCATACTTTATGGTGATTGGTAACCTTTACCAACACAGTCAATCTTCCAACTACTCCACATGTTCTTATGTGCGACCCTGCAGGCTCATATCGCGTTGGCAGTGAGATTACATGTTTGATCACTTCTAGATCACCATGGTGACTCCAACACTGTCGAGCGTATTCTCAGATATTTGAAGACTGCTCCCGGACAAGGGCATGTATACAAACCCTCTTCTTGTCTATCTCTGATTGTATACTCTGATGTTAACTATATTGGCTCTTTGGATGACTGACGATCCACAAGTGGATTATGTACTTACTTCGGAGAACACCTTATTACCTGGTGCAGTAAGAAGCAGTATGTGGTTGCTCTCTCATCTGCTGAAACCGAGTATCATTCAATAGCCGTTGTAGTGTCTGAACTTACATGGCTAGAAAGCCTCCTTGGAGATTTGGGAGTCAAACTTTCATCATCGGCCACTCTATTTTGCGACAGTCAAGATGTTATACATATTGTCAAGAATCATGTATTCTATGAACATACCAAACATATCGAAGTTGATTGTCAATTTATTCGTTAGAAGGTTCAACGAAAGAAGATGGAATTAAAATATGTTCCTGTTGCCGGACAAAATTGCAGACATCCTTAAAAAGGTCTTACCACGACCATTATACTATCAGTTTTTGTCCAAGCTTAGTGCATACGATCTGTATGCTTCAGCTTGCGGAGGAATGTTGGAGAAAATATACGTAAAGGCCTAAGATAAGACGCAGTTAGAGCCCGCTATCTCTTTAGGATTTAGTTCCATATCTTAAAATGAGAATCATTGTCCTCTCTCTCTTCCTAATTAAGTGTACAAATATTTGTATGTATGAGAATCTTTGAGAAATTAATAAAATTACGTGTATTTCTTTCAATTTGTTTGTATTTTCTCACACAAGCGAACATAAGATACGCCGCAACAACCTCAAAATAGAAACTATCAAGGGAAAAATTGGAGCAAGAAGCAGAAGACAATAGAGTAGAGAGGAAAGTAGTTCAGAGTCAAGATCAAGGATTTTTCCCTCTGCCCTAAGTGCAACCTCCACCATCAGGGTGAATGCTTAGCTGTTGTATGAGTGTGTTACAAGTGTCAGCAACCTGTACATATAGCTCGCTACTGCCAGGGCCATTCAAATACTCAGACAACAACTTTCTTTAAGTTTTGTAATCACCTTAGATTTAATAAACACCTTCATAGTCTAATATTCATGATTATGACCATTTCCATAGCCGAAGTTCGAGGTTGGTGGTCCAAGTAGGACTGGCAAGGGAAATACAGTGATGAACTCTAATGCAAAGCCAGCCCCAGGAAGAGGTCTAGTGCAGCCTAAAGCGTAAAAATTTGGTTAGCATAAGGCCAAGGAGCAGGATGACGTAATTGCGGGTATGATCTTGTAGATAGTTTTAATCTTCCTCCTTAGTGATGCTGCATCACCTATGTTGCATTCATGCATGTAGGTATATCTATGATTCAAAATGTGTCATCCAAGATTCTCTTTTACACGGGTGCTTCACACTCGTTCATAACAAAATCGTTTGCACTTAGGCTGAACTTAAAGATCGTTTCAGAGTCAACACTACTAGAGGTCATGATACCTAATGGTTCTCTTATGTAAATTAAGCGTAAATGTAGAGTGTAAGTGATGTTTGGGGAAGTTGAAATTATCGTAGAAAAGTCACTCCTCCCTAATGAAGAGTATGAATTAATTTTGGGAATTGACAAGTTGTCAGACATAAATGCCAAAATAGGCTGCAGGAGCAAGGAAATACGATTAGAAAGAACAAACCAGCCCATCATTATCTTTCAGGGCATCAAAAGAGCCTCCAAACTAATTATCTATTCAATACAGGCTATCAAAAGTATTAACAAGAATGGTGCAACTTTTTTGGTGTAGATGCATGCAAAACCCAAAAACAATTTGTAATAAGTACCGGTAGTTCAAGAATTTTTAGATGTATTTCTAGAAGAGCTACCAACTACCAATTGCCCCTCCTGTCAGAGAGATTGATTTCCAAATCGACCTTATACTTGGATCCATATCAGTAGACAAGGATCCTTAACACATGGCTCCCAAAGAACTAGCTGAATTAAAAATCTGGTTGTAGGAATTACTCGATTTGGGATTTATCCAATCCAATACATTGCCTTTGAGTGCACCAACTCTATTTATTAAGACCATAGAAATACAAATTCACGAACCACCATACTAAATTTCTAAAATCATGCCCGGGGAGATTGTTTAAGGCCATAGAAAGATTTTTTCAAATAACAGACAAGGGACTCCCTTATGGTCGCATAACAAGGAGGTTGTTGCATATACACAGTGCCCACAAGATTGTCGTGAACGAAGGTGTTTTTAATGTCAAGTTGATGGAACAAACAATGACGATGAACAGCAAGTGTGAGTAGGACACAAACAATGTTGAGTTTTGCCATCGGAGAAAAGGTCTCTTCATAATCAAAGTCAGGTTGTTGAGTAAAACCGTTAGCAAGAAGACGAGCCTTGAGGCAGTCAATAGTCCCAACCGAATGATGCTTCACGGTTAATATCCACTTGCAACTCAATGTATGTTGATCCGGAGGAAGGAAGAGGAACAATGTCCATGTGTGATTGTCCCATAGAGCTGTCATTTCCTCATCCATTATCGTCGACACCCCAGATGTTGAAGAGCCTCCTGCACAGAAGACGGGGTGAAAATAGAGGTAGTAGAGAGAAACTAGAGCAAGGCCGCACAGTGTGCGGGAGAAATCCGCACGAGGCAGGTCTCAGCGGGCACAGAGTCCGCAAGGAGAAATTGGCGCGAGGCCACACGATGCGCAGGAGAGCTCGACATGAGACCACAGAGGTGTGGACTGCAAGGGCTGTGGTAGGTCCTAGCAGACAGCTAAAGCGGGTTATAAAAACAACAAGCAGCAGAAGAAAAGGAATGATACGGGAGTAAAGGCCACGAGAGCTGCGGACTAACACCTGAGTTCGCAGAAAGGGGAAAGGCGAGCGCGAGGCTTAAGCAGGAAACGAGAGTGTGAGCTCAAATGAAAAAAAAATTATGATTCACATTACCTCTAATACCATGTGCAAATATTTTACTTGTAATATGAAAATCAACTATTACATTATACATGGGTGTCCTTTTATAGAAAAAGAGAGAAATAGCTAAATACAAACTAAAGATGTGAGACTAAAACAAGTTAGAGGAGAGAGGCCCTATGGGCCTAAGTACATGAGCTTTATTCATTTTGTAACTTTTGAACCGGGAAAATGTTGGAATGTTTGCTATTACAAGAAACCCTCTATATATAAAGGTGAATATAATACATAATTAAAACATAAAGTATAATCTAACATTCCCCCTCAAGTTGGGCGTGTGATATTAACCGTGCCCAACTTGTCCACAATATTGCTAAATACGTTCTCATTCAATCCTTTGGTGAGAATGTCAACTAGCTGTCGGTCGGAGGGCACAAAAGGTGTGCATATGATTCCTCCCTCAATGTTCTCCTTGATAAAGTGTCGATCCACCTCGATGTGTTTAGTCCGGTCATGTTGCACAGGGTTGTGCGCAATACTGATGACAGACTTATTATCACAATATGGCCGGATGGGTCCTGCTTCAATAAGACCAAGGTCACTCATCACAGATCGAAGTCATAACCCTTCACAGACCCTGTGAGCCATAGCTCTAAACTCCGCCTCAGCACTAGATCTTGCCACAACTTGTTGCTTCTTACTCTTCCAAGTAACAAGATTATCCCCAACTAGGGTACAATATCCTGAGGTTGATCGTCTATCATCAACAGATCCGGCTCAATCAGCGCCAGTATAGACTTCAATATTTAGACCGGTATTGGGAGCAAACAGGATACCCCTTCCTGGTGTAGACTTGAGGTACCGAAGGATTTTGTGAGCAGCATCAATATGACGAGTTTTAGGAGCATGCATGAACTGACTAACGACACTCACCGCATAGGAAATATCTGGACGAGTGTGGGGCAGGCTATGTTGCACCGACACGGGACACGCAATACGACACGACACGACACACGACTCGTCAATTCTCAAAAAATACCATATTCTGACACGTTGGGATACGTATATTAAATATTCATTTTTTATAATTATGAAAATCCTAAAACATTTAATAAAAAATAAAAAATTAACAATTAACAAATATTTAAATAAATGAAGTCATAAATATTACTCATCAAATATTCAGATCTAAACTTAACAAATGATCAAAAAATGATAAAACATTAACACATTACCATTATATATCATCAGTAAAAATAATTGATTCTCATGCAAACTTTTTTCCCCACTTTCTATCTTCCTTTTTTTAGTAAAAATATCTACGTCACTAGTAGATCCACTTTCACTACTTGAAATACTAGAAGGGGTAAAGGCGCTTCCAAGACAAATTGTCATCCCCTCACCATGAGTAGCTAACTTAGGGACAAGCGTGCCCGATTGAGCGGGACACGCGAGTACCGCGTGAGCCAGCGTGTCGGATTTCCGACTCGAGTGTCGGAGAGTCGGACAAGTGTCGGACTCTCCGACACCGACACGCTGGACATTTTGAAGTGTCGGTGCTTCATAGGGGACAGGTATATCAATCTCCCCACTAATCTTTGGTACTCAGAGATATCAACAATTTCCTCTCCATCATCGCGCCCCAATCGGTGGTTTGTTTCAATCGGGGTGTCAGCTGGTCTACATCCACTCATCCCCACCTTCTCAAGGAGATCTAAAGTGTATTTACGCTGGGAGATGAAAATCCCCTGCTTGGATCGAGCAACTTCAATACCCAAGAAATACCTGAGTTTACCCAAATCTTTGACCTCAAATTCTCTAGCCAATTTCTGTTTCAACCTCTGGATTTCTTCGATATCATCCCCTGTTATAACAATATCATCAACATACATAATAAGTGCAGTGAGTTTTCCAATCCTTCGTTTAATAAACAGAGTATGATCATCATTGCTTTGATGGAAACCAAAAGATAGCATTGCCTTGAGAAACCGCCCAAACCACGCTCTTGGAGACTGCTTCAACCCATATAAAGCATTTCTCAATCTGCAGACTTTCCCTGCAACACCTGTAGGAATGAGGCCCGGAGGAATAGACATGTAAACCTCCTCATCTAAAACACCGTAGAGGAAGGCATTTTTCACATCAAATTGCAAGAGCTCCCAGCCTTTGCAAGCAACACAGGATAACAAGACCCTGATAGTATTCATCTTTGCCACCAGGGCAAACATCTCCAGACAGACAATACCAAGGGTTTGCGTATAACCCCTTGCCACCAACCTAGCCTTGCATCTTTCAACAATCCCTTGTGAGTTCTGTTTCACAGTGAACACCCATTTACACCCAACTGACTTCTTTCCATAGGGAAGGGGAACCAAATCCCATGTATGGTTCTTCTCAAGAGCATTAATTTCCACAACCATCGCCTCACGCCACATAGGGACCTCCAGAGCCTGCTGCCAAGATTCAGGTATGAGAAACAGCAAGGGAAGAAACAATGACCTTGTAGGTAGTAGAAAGAGAATCATACGATACATAATGTGATAAAGGGTGGCGAGTGCAAGACCGGATACCTTTCCTGAGGGAGATCGGTTGATCAGAAGGCCCTGAGTCAGGTTCCACTGACTGCCCTGGTAGCATAGTCGGATCTTGTGTGCTCGTCTGATTTGTACGCCGGGTATAAATCTGCAAGCTCGGAGGAGGAGGCCCAGGAGGAGGACGTATGTCCACTGGTAGAGGAGGCACAGGAGGAGAGCTCACTTCCACTGGTAGAGGAGTCGCGGGAGGAGGACTCACTTCCACTGGTAGAGATAGAGGCTCCCCCTAAAGTAAGGAATACGGTGGTGGTATGGGCAGAGGAACCGAGGGAAGAGAAATGGGAGTATGCGAGGTAGAGGCATCCGGGACATAATAATATGACTCGGATTCACGGAACGTAACGTCCATAATGACATACTTTCTTGGTAGGAGGGTGAAAACATTTATACCCCTTTTACGTTGGGGAGTAGCTAATGAAGACACATTTTAGTGCCCGAGGATTGAGTTTGGAAGGGCGGGGGTGGTGGATATGAACGAAGCAAACACATCCAAACACTCTAATGGGAAGCCGAGAAGGGGGCACCTGAAGAGTGACAAGGGGTGTAGCATTCCTAAGAACACGAGTGGGAATACGATTGATGAGGTATGCAGCATTAAGAACGGCATCACCCCAGTAGAATTTTGAAATATGCATAGTGGACAAAAGACAACGAGCGACTTCCAGGAGATGACGATTCTTCCGCTCAACCACACCATTTTGTGCGGGAGAACACGCGCAGGTAGTCTGGTGGAGGATACCACGATCAGCAAGATATTGCTCAAACTGCGAATCGATGTATTCACGACCATTATCACTACGAAGAATTTTAATTTCAGAGTGAAATTGAGTGGAGATCATACAATGAAACCGTCGGAAAATCAAGAAAATATCATTTTTGTTACGCATCAAATACAACCATGTAGTACGAGAGAAGCAATCAATAAAAGTAACAAACCACACACATTCAGAAATAGAAGGTGTCGGGTAAGGACCCCAGATATCAGTATGAATAACAGCAAAAGGAATAGAACTTGTCAATGAAACATGCGTAAACGAGGTACGATGATGTTTGTTTAAGCTACATACATCACAGACAAAAGAGTCAAAGACAACAATAGACATAGCAGAAAATAACAATTCCATAACAGAAACATAAGGGTGTCCCAGGCGACAGTGCCAGGAGTACAAAGGATGGGCAGTGCTGGAATGAAGAGCCAGAGGAGACGTAGCCTGGCCGGAGTTGAGCACGGAGTCCATTTACCATGCTACCAGAGTCAATCACCTTCCTCGTCATCAGATCCTGAAAAACACAAGAAGACGGAAGAAATGTCACAGAGCAGTGCATGGAGTTAGTTAGATAGCTAATAGAAAGAAGATTACGAGTAAAATTAGGAACATGGAGGACAGAAGATAAGGTGAGGGAGGAGCAGGAGATGGAACCCTTGCCGGTAATGGAGGAAAGGTAACCATCGACAATGCTCACCCTATCACGGCCAGAAAGAGGAGTATGGATATAAAGCCTGTAGAGGACCCAGTCATATGATCTGTGTCCCCAGAGTCCATAATCCACTGGATAGAAGGATGAGAAGCAGCAGAGTGAGCACCTAGGAGACCCATGCGAGCGTAGGAGGAAGAGGCAGAAGGCTCTGTAGAAAGGCCCTGCATCATGCGTCGAAGAGCCAACATTTCATCCGTTGTAAACTGAAGGTCCGTAGTTCGTTCCTGTGGGAGGGCACCAGGAGAGACCGAGCCATCAGAACTGGAATAAACAGGAGGGACCGCGACAGAAGCATCAGTAAGATGAGCAGAACGTGGAGCAGCATGATGACCAGAGGAGCGCCCAGAACCACGACCTCCACAAGGCGAAGCACCCACTCTGGAGTTAGGAAACCCATGAAGCCGGAAGCAGGTATCTCGAGTGTGACAGTTCTTGCCACAATAATCACATAGCAGATGATCCTTATCAGAGCCCTTCAATCTGGAGTCCCGAGATGGACGAGTATCAAGAAGAAAGGGGGCAGCAACCGCCAAAGCTGACCCCTCAGGCATCGGGTCTGGAAGAAGAGTCAAGCGACGATTGTATTCCTGCTGCACAATACTGTAGACCTCAGGAAGGGATGGTATCTGCGGTCGGCCCAAAATTTGAACACTGATCTGATCGAAGTCGCGATGCAGTCCATGAAGAAACTCAAATATACGATTGCGATCATCCCGGGCACAAACCATTGCCTCATCAATAGGGCTCACAAAGGTAAGAGGATCAAAGCGATCATATTCCTGATACAGCTGCGTGAACTCCAAGTAGTATGCAGACAGCGGACGGTCACCCTGCCGAAGTAACAAGATCTTCCGGTGCAACTGAAAAATCTGAGCAGCATTGCGGCAGCGAGAGTAGGTAGACTCTGCGCGGCGCCAAATGTCTGCAGCGTTGTCGAGGAATAGGTAGTTCCGGGCAATGGACTCCTGCATCGAGTTAGTAAGCCAAGACATGACCAAGGAGTTCTCCGACTCCCACTGCTCCCATTCAGACGAATTCATGTCGGGCTCCTTCATTTTGCCAATGACATAGCCAAAGAGACACCGACTTTTGAGCAGTAGAGTGATAGAGCGAGACCACCCAGGAAGCACTGGTACTGGTATGGGTACCGGATACGATATGTACCCGGTACGACGACACGACAAAAATTAAAAAATAAGGATACAGGTACATCATGATACATTATAACAAATATAATATATATTTATATATCACAAGTGCAATAAATATTTCTCAAAACATCGAAACATCAAACATAAATCATAACTTGAAGTACAAATTCACAAATCAATGCAACATAACATGAAGTTTTCAAACATGAAGTTTTCAAACATTAAGCATTCGTAAATATTACAAAATTTAACATCTTATATGTTTAACCAAAAGAGAAAATTAAACTTAAGTCTACTTATCAGTCTTTTTTTTTCTTCTTCACTGTTGGAGATCAACATCATTGTTGGAGATCATCATCTTCAATCTCCGATTAGTTTAAAGACAGGTTAGCCGTTTGTTAATAACTTGCGTTGAATCAACACGTTCAATAGATGTACTTGTAACAGAAACATACTGATACCAAAAACATACTCGGTACAGATACACAATTTAATTGGGCGTACCAACGCTTTTTAGCATAGAACCAACATTTGTTTATTCTAGAAAAACATACTCCTATCACAATATGCAAAATGATGTGCTAAGTCCAAGTGTGTCCACATCGGTGTATCCGTCGAGTATCGGGTACGTACGGTACCGGATACGTATCCGGTATGGGTATGGTGCCTTCGGGGAAGTATTCGTGCTTCATAGGAGATCACGAGAGATAATTGGAGTCGTCAAGACGTATGGTAGTGATTTGGGGTGTATTATGATCATTAATGTCACGGAAGAGGACCGTCGGAGTGGAGACACCGAAAGAGGGAGCAACCCCAAAAGAGGGAGCGGGAGATTCGACATCTCTAGACATGATGGCTCAGGAATAGAAATCCAGAGACAACACGGGATTAGGGCATCAAAAAAACGGAGGGGAAAACGAAGAGATCCACTCCATTAGAACACCCAAAGCAAGAAAAAAAAGAAACGACGCCGGATAAAAAACAGGGCTCTCACGGCAGGAGGGTTGGAGACCCGGATGGAAGAAGAAGAAGAAGAAGAGGGATCGAGCAGAAGCGGGCGAGCGAGAGCGGGCGAACGGGATCGAGCGGGAGTGGGCGAACGGCGAGCGGGAGCGGGCGAACGCAAGGGGAAGGTGAGCGGGATCGAGCGGGAGCGGGCGAACGGCAAGGCAGGCAGAGGCTAGGACACGCGGAACACCTCTGCCTCTGATACTATGTTGAACCGGGAAAATGTTGGAATGTTTGCTATTACAAGAAACCCTCTATATATATAGAGATGAATACAATACATAATTAAAACATAAAACATAAAGTATTATCTAACAGTAACAACATGCAAGATAAGTTCATTGAACACAGGAACTATTTGAGAATAAGCAGTAACTGTGTGCACAAATTATCATTAATGGATTTTATGTAAAAGCAGGAATAAAAGAACTCCTAGGACAACAATCAAAAACAAATAATTCGCAGTTAATTAAGGACCTTATAAAGTTCAAAGGCATAGTCAATAATGTCGTGGTCTATTAATATTTTATTACAATCAAATATTAATTTAGCAGACATTCAGAATAATGTATAGTGGTATAGATAACCCTCACTCCTATTTGGTGATTGCCGATGGTGTGGTGCTTTAGGAAAATGAAACTGTGCTGTGATGTCTTTTATGATCTTTCTTGAGTGACATTGAGTTAGGCCCTTTCCATTATTATTTGCGTTCGGAAGAGATGCTGAACCTAAAGCTGTGACAAAGTACTCCACTGGCACGAAAGGAAAAAAAAGGCAGGGCAATACGAATGAAGTGCAAATAATATCAAGTTGGTAAATTACCTGCAAGTATTGCTGGGCTACGGGCATTAAACTCGCCTTATTGATGTCAGACCTTGATTCATGTCTATTATCTAAATGAGAGTCATGTTTCAAAATATCACATTCAAGAATAGCTCGTTGTCCTTGCAAGATCTTAATCTCTCGTTCAGCTTGTGCTTTCTCACCCTTAAACAGAAGGTTTTATACTTATAATGGGGAAAATAAATAATCTTCACAACACCTGAAAGAAATTAATTACCTCAAGCTTAACCATGTCCTGGATAACGTTCTTCAGCTTGCTCTCAGTATCCTTCAATTTTGATTTGCTCTTATCAAGCTCCTTCCTCAAAGCTTCCTTCTCCTGTGCCAGAGCAGATGATGATAAATGCGACACTTCCTTCTGAAGATAGAGAATCCGGGAGACCAGCTCATCCTTTTTCATTTCATGGTAAAGATTTTGCTCCTACCGCAATGCCAGTAAGATTCAAAATAGAGTAGAAACATGGGCGGAATTTTTTTATTTTAGGAAAAGCAAGGTATTAACAAACCGCAGCAATCTTCTCGCTGCTTTCTAAATCAGCCTTAAGCTTTTGGATTTCCTTCTGATTGTCATACAACTGGTTGCTCAAGACATTCTGAAGTTGAATGGATTTATTTCTGATACAAAAAGACGAATACATATTCAAAGGAAGAAAGGGAAAAGAAGATGATCAATACATACCTTCTCAAGTTGGATTTTCTGAAATTTCTTGCTCATATTAATATTAATGCTATTATGGCCTGAAACAATGGACTTCAATTGCATCATACACCACCATGGAAGCATCTTAAAAATCTATAAAATAAATTAAATAAATATTTATCAAAAGCAGATTCCAAAACCTGATTAAGAGCAGCACACATAAATAGATATCAATTACTTTTAGGTAGGGATAACGAAAATGTATAAGATATACTTAAAAAAATAAAATAATATAATGATTAAAAATGTCCACGAAAATCAATATTTAAAATAAATTAATATTTAGCGGTTATCATTAAGAACCTTGAAAGTCTATTTAAAAGAAAGTGATGTTGGTATGAAGGTATCAAAGAATTAGAATCTCTCCTCATCTTGTTATGAGATCGTGATAGCTCTCCCTCTTTGAGCACACCCCGCTTAGACAGCTGAGGTTCTAAATGCATAATATCATCATCATCGCCTTAGGCCACCCTCCGGCGAAGCGACCAACGTCCTACGTGTTTGTCTATAACAACTTGGCAACAGAGACTCCTTCCTCAGATCCACGCACAATTTCTGCAGTGCTCATTCCTTGTTTAGATCCAGTCGAAGCCTTTGTTGTCTAACTACAACAGTATGTGATTTGAAAACCCACACCCTCTGTTCTCAACATCGAAACGCAGGTCGAAAGAAGGTTCAGATTCAGTCGAAATCCAGAGAAGATTGTTTTCGAACGCTTTCAGTATCTCGAGGAGTGCCGGCCCGCCATCAACGTATCTCGACGACCCCTACTTAGGCATCCATAGAAGATCATTGTCCAACATTTGTGGTGTCGACATCGACATGCCACGAGGAGTGCCGGCCTGTCATCATCGTTCCCGACTTCCTGTGCATGTCTCCCAACCAGCGGCCGCCTCTCAACATCAGAGCACAGCTTTTGCGTGTCTCCCGAACAACGATCACACTCTTCAACAAACCATTGATATGATCGCCAACCTCCTAGGCTCCTATGCATGTGTCCAGTCCAATGCACACCTCCTCTTCCAATGACCACATCGATGCACCGAGTCGACGCCTCTACATATCCCGCCAGGCATACTTCGTTCTTCTATAAGCCAAACACTAGCCAGATTACATGTTTGAGCACAACGCCAGTTCAAATTCCAGCACCGTTAGACTTTTGAGTCCCCAATCGAACCACACATGTTGTTTTGTTGAGCCACATACCCCTGCTAACACACAGGTGGAGGTTAGTATTATACAACATTCAAGCCATCATCCCACTATATTGTGGCCGACTATATGGATCTTTTGTTGCCATTGTGCCCTATCTTTTGCCATAATCTCACTAATGCCTAAGTACATCATGTCTTTCCTTATAGTTTCATTCCAAGTCTCTATTGGTCTACCACTACCTCGTTTAGCATGCCTAGTGACTAAACTCTCACAACGCCTAACAAGTGCCTCTAATGGTCTACTTTGCACATGTTCAAACCATCTTAGACGAGCTTCTCGCATCTTCTCTACAATTGGTGCTACTCCTGTCTTATCTTTGATACATTCATTCCTAATTTTATCCAATCTCGTGTGTCCACACATCCACCCAAGCATTATCATCTCCGCAACTCCCATTTGTTTTGCACATCTAGGCAATTCGTTGCCCAACACACAGAACCATAGAGCATCGCAGGTCTAATTGCAGTACGGTAAAACTTGCCCTTAAGTTTTAGTGGTACTTTACGATCACATAAGATCCCTGACGCGCCTCTCCACTTCAACCAACCCGCATGGATTATATGTGTCACATCTTTATCAATACCTCGGCCTTTTTGAACTATGAATCCAAGATATGTGGACGTTAGTATTAAAAAATAAAATTAAAAATCTTTTCCTCTTCGTTGTACATGCTTAATACATATCTAAAAAGGTATTCGGTGTGCTTTGTTATTTGGAAACATCATATAGAAATACCGCAAATCACGTGGTAATTTGAGGATGCATCTCATATACGCGGGAGAGGATCTTGGAAACACATGGAGCAGTGACAGTTTAAAAAGGTATTGTCCGCAGAGTCTCGCCTCAGAGCGGCTAAGGTGTGATCTTTGTAAACCGAGCTTTGAGCTGGCTAGCGGAATTTTCTCAAATAATCTATGTTGGAACCAAGATTTTTGGTCTCTTCGTTCGGACCTGTGGGTGACCAAAGTTTACTGATCTACTGGTCGACCCGGCGGAGATGTGACGAAAAGGGGCAGGCGAGCACAAGAAATTCCCCTGCAAGGGTGGAAAACTAAGAACAGACCCGTGAGTTGCAGCGAGAAAGTCCCGCCACACACCCAGAATGATGCATCCGCCGTGGCAAACAAAAATTGCATGACGTCAGTATGCGTCGTGAATTTTTACTTATGCATTTACTCTCGTGTATTTTTTCCGTGCATTTAGTTTCATGTATTTCTTTCGTCACACACCTGCATTATTTACAATTGTTAGGCTCATCGGGTTGACCGTCTGATAAGACCTTGAATAAATAGGTCCGCTAATTTTAGTCGTTAAGGCGTAACGTGCAAGCTTAAAATTATTTAAAACGCATCAATTTAAAAGTTAAAATTAAAAATAGAATAATTATATGAGGAAATATTATATTTGAGAGATGTTTTTTGAACTGATAAATACTTGGAAAAGAGCACTTTGGAAACAATTTATGCAAAAGTCATTGAACAATTTTAGGAAGAAAATAATCTGGCAAATCAGCTAATTAAATATCATTCTCTATTTTAAAAAGAGGCCAGCACTTGGGAAAGAGGGACCGGACAACATAGAAATTGAATTCTAATTCGATTTCTTTGCATTGTCGGCGCTTCCTCCTCGTGAAACTATTTCTTCCACCGCTCCAGCCCGCCAACCACAGCCGCAAGCCGAAGTCAGTCGCTGTCTTCGTTTTCTACCGACGGCCCAACCCCACTCCGCCGCAGCCCTAGCGTCCTTGAAGACGCTCCAGAGGCCCACGTCACTCCTGTCTCCACATTCCGACACCCGACCTTCCAACACACCGACGGCCTTCACCAAACCTGACGGACGACAACCTCCACAGTCGACATCGGTGGGAGACCTCACCTCTTGACGCCAGCGGCCAACCAGGCTCCACCCCTGTGTCTATTGCTGTCGATTCCGACTCATACTCCAGCAAACGGCCGACAGCCCACTCCAGTTCCTCCCTCCGGTGGCCAGTCAGGCCCCTCCTCCTTGCTGGTTGTTGTCCACTCCAGATTGCTCTTCCAGCAAATGACCGAAGGTTCTGCCCACACCTCTACAGATGTATTTGGAACGAACTGTCTCTTGTGGTATCCTTTTCCCGCTCTTGCTCGCATTATTTAGTTTTAAATTCATGCAACCACTTAAATAATTAAGAGCTTGTCCCGAACGTTCAATCGTCTTTATTACCGTCTTTTTTTTATAAGTTAATATTTGTGCTTGCTTGTGGAAGTTCGGATCGTACTTGAACTCACAAATCGCTCGAGGGATTGTACTTGACTAAAAATTAACGATATTTGTGGAAGTCTATCGTCGAAAGTAGTTTAAGCACGAAAGTTTCAAATTGGACCGCTCAGGCTCTCTAATTTTTTTAAAAAAACTCAACATAGTCTTTTCAAAATCCCAATTTTCTTTTATATCCAATAAATTATTTTGCTTGAAGATCTAAGAGAGCATCCCTTCCCAACCCAATGCTGAGTCGGGCACTTTGGAAGGCACTTGAGGACCCCCGACTACAAACTCAGAAACCACGGTGATCCTGGGCCCTTACCAACCAAAGCTAGTCAAAGGAGAGAGAAGTTGAAAAGAAGTCCTCCTCAAAGGTGCCCTTGGGGTTCTATTTATAGTTTTCTGAAAGTTAGTTTGTAGATAGCGAAATCTCGCCTTTTGGTTTTACTAAGTGCAGCCCAAATTGGTCTCCCAACAGCGGATTTCGACTGTTTGGAGAGGCTAATGACAAGCCAAAACGGATTCATTGGGAAGTTGATCATAATCAGCAGAGGCAAGTCGGGGTTGGGCTACCCCCGCTCGCCTAGGAGTGACGAGTCCCAGATGATGTGGGCACTTGCTTGCCCTCCTGGGTTGGGGCAAATACGGGGAGGTTTTCAATACTTGCCCCCGGACTCGCCCGGGGGCGAGTGCGGGGAGATGTTCCCCACTCGCCCTCCTACTCGCCCGGGCCAGGCTGGTCCTGACTACATGGTTCCTTGACGAACCCACTCAGTAAATATGAGATTGTACATTTGTTATTTAAGATCTCGACGAATTACGGGCCATAAACAATCCCTGCTTTTTTCAGGCTACACATGAGCTCGAAAAAATAAAGTAGGACCCGTGGTTTGGAGAGATTGGCACTAGACGACACAACACTCAATGCTTCTCCCAGGAGTGGAGCTCAACTGGGGGAGGAGAGTGGAACAAGCTCAGCACCTTTCAGAAGCCGAGCTCAGCTGGAGGTGGACATAACTCAACACCTCCCAGGAGTCCAGCTCAACTAAAGGAGGAGGAAGCTCAACACCTCCCAGAAGCCAAACTCAACTGGAGGTGGAAGAAGCTCAACACCTCCCAGGAGCTGAGCTTAACTGGGGATGGAGGAAACTCCACACCTCCCAGGAGCCGGACTCAACTGGAGGTGGATAGAGCTCAATACCTCCCAGGAGCAAGGCTCAACTGGAGGTGGAGGAAGCTCAACACCTCCCAGAAGCCGAGCTCAGCTGGAGGTGGAGGAAGCTCAACACCTCTCAGGAGCCGAGCTCAACTGGAGGTGGAGGAGCTCAACATCTCCCAGGAGTCGAGCTCAACTAGAGGTGGAGAGAGCTCAACACCTCCCAGGAGACGAGCTCAACAGGAGGTGGAGAGAGCTCAACACCTCCCAGGTGACAAGCTCAACTGGATGTGGAGAGAGTTCAACACCTCCCAGGAGCCAAGCACAATTAGAGGCACAGGGAGCTCAACACCTCCCAGGAAACAAGCTTAACTGGAGGTGGAAGAAGCTGAACATCTCTCAAGAGCCGAACTCAACTGGAGGTGGAGAGCTCAACACCTCCCAGGAGCCAAGCTCAACTGGAAATGGAGGAAACCCAACACCTCCCAAGAGCCGAGCTCAACTTGAGATGGAGGAAACTCAACACCTTACCAAGAGCTGAGCTCAACTAGAGGTGGAGAGAGCTCAACACCTCCTAGGAGCCAAGTTCAAATGCAGGTGGAGGAAGCTCAACACCTCCCAGGAGCCGAGCTCAACTAGAGGTGGAGGAAGCTCAACACCTCCCGGGAGCTGAGCTCGGCTGGAGGTGGAGAGATCTCAACACCTCCCAGGAGCCAAGCACAACTGGAGGTGGAGGAAGCCCAACACCTCCCAGGAGTCGAGCTCAACTGGAGGTGGAGGAAGCTCAACACCTGCCAGTAGTCAAGCTCAACTAGAGGTGGAGAGATCTCAACACCTTCCAAGAGCAAAGCTCAACTGGAGGTAGAGGAAGCTCAACACCTCAGGAGTCGAGCTGCACTAGAGATGGAGGAAGCTCAACACCTCCCAGGAGCCGAGCTCAACTGGAGGTCGAGAGAGCTCAACACCTCTCAGTAGCCAACCTCAATTGGAGGTAGAGGAAGCTCAACACATCCCAGGAGCCGAGCTCAACTGGAGGGGGATGAAACTCAACACCTCCCAGGAGTCAAGCTCAACTGGAGGTGGAGAGAGCTCAACACCTCCCAGGAGTCAAGCTCAACTAGAGGTGGAGGAAGCTCAACACCTCCTAGGAGCCGAGCTCAAATGAAGGTGGAAGAAGCTCAACACCTCTCAGGAGTTGAGCTCAATTGGAGGTGGAGAGAGCTCAATACCTCCCAGGAACCATGCTCAATTGGAGATGGAGGAAACTCAACACCTCCCAGAAGCCCGACTCAACTAGAGGTGGAGAGAGTTCAACACCTCCCAGGAGCCGAGCTCAACTGGAGGTGGAAGAAGCTCAACATCTCCCAGGAGCCGAGCTCAACTGAAGGTGAAGAGAGCTCAACTCCTCCCAAGAGCCAAGCTCAACTGGAGATAGAGGAAACTCAACACCTCCCAGGAGTCGAGCTCAACTGGAGGTGGAGAGAGCTCAATACCTCCCAGGAGCCAAGCTCAACTGGAGGTGTGGACCAATCTTCCATGCAAGCTTGTGAGAGATCAGTCAGAGAAACCTTCTCGGAGTCTTTTGCTAACTAGATCACTTATTTTTCATCTTGCCACCCTAGAGATCAACCTGCCATGCCGTCTTATGATATCCCGGTCAGCGGAATCTTTTCAGGGCTTCTTTCCAACCAAACACATATTTTTCAACCTGTCAACCGAGAGATCAATCCACCATGTCGGGTTGTGAGAGCCCGATCAACGAAATCTTTTTGGGGGCTCCTTTCCAACAAAACACAAATTTTTCAACCTGTCAACCAAGAGAACAACTTGCACTACTAGCTTGTGAGAGCCCGGGTAGCGGAATTTAAAAGGAGGATTTTTTTCAACCAAACACATTTTTCAACCTGCCACCCAAGAGATCAACATGCCCTGCTGATTTGTGAAAGCCCGATCAGTGGAATCTTTTCGGAGGCTCCTTTCCTTCCAAACACATTTTAAACCTGCCAATCGAGAGATCAACCTGACCTGCCAGCTTGTGAGAGCCCGGTCAACGAAATCTTTTCGGAGGCTTTTTTTCAACCAAACACATATTTTTCAACCTGTCACCCGAGAGATCAACCTGCCATGTTGGCTTGTGAGGGTCCAGTCAACAGAATCATTTTGGGGGCTTCCCTCAACCAAGAGAACTTTTAAGCGAGAGGATTACGTGGATTTATATAGTGGCTAAAATAAAATAAAAACTCATGCTTTACCTGACTTAATCTATGATGACTTTACCTGCCGAAGTGAGTCATGACCAATAACCCTTTGAGTCTTCATCATGAAGTATAAGCTGCTAAATAAGGTCATCACGAGTATGAACACCCATCGCGAGTGAGCACTCGCTAAATATAGATTTATTCTGGATCTTGTAGAGATGAGTTGTTGGAGATGTCTTTGCCAGTATGAGCCCTTGAAGAGATGTAATGACAATAGTTGCTGCAGTGAAGAACACACAAGTACAAACTTGTAGAATTAATAGAGAAAGCCTTATGACCTTGCGAGACGAGCTCGCAGAATAAGAAAGAACACCCCGTGACCTCGCGAGATGAACTCACGGAATAAAATAGAACATCATGTGACCTCATGAAATGAGTTCGCAGAATAAGATAGAATACCCTGTGACCTCATGAGATGAGCTCGCGGAATAAGATAGAACACCTTGTGACCTTGCGAGATGGGCTCCCAGAATAAGAAAGAATATCATGTGACCTCGCGAGATGAGCTTGTGAAATAAGATTGGGGGGTTGAACACCTTGTGAGCATGAAGCCTTGGAACAAATAAAGTTTTTGAAGAGATCCTGTGAGTATACACTTCACGTTGATCCTCTTGTGGCGGTTGTCGTTGTGGATGAAATGCCAAAGCCAGCAGTATAACAAATCACATTGAAGCACTCTTGGTTTTTGCCAAAGCACCCGTGAGTGTTAGCATGAACTATATATGAGAAAGCGTTAGCACCCAAAAAAGTGAAAACTAGGTCGGAGCAAGTGTCGTGAAGTCGTCTAGATTCGAGTTCAATTTCATCTCGCCTGACCTTAAGCTTCCCAAGATATGGTTGTCAACATAGGTTTATCTGACAACTTGCGAGTAAAACATATACGAGTAGAATATAAGCGAGTGGGCACCTGCGAGTATATTTAGCTCGCCGCCTGAGGTCTCCATACCTCACACTCACCTACTGAGGTCATTGACATGAAGAAGTCGCCCATTTTGAGCTTCCCTGAGTTGGAACTCGCCCCAGTTAGTTCTCACCTAGCTAGAGCTTGCCAAGCTAGTGCTCGCCTCCTCTTGCAGTCGCCCAGGTGGAGCTCACCAAGCAGGATCTCGTCTTATCTGGAACTCTCCCAATTGGAGCTCGTCTCATCTGGCACTCGCCCAGGGAGCTCGCCAAGCTGGATCTCGCCTCATCTGGCACTCTCCCAGCTGGAGCTCGCCTTATCTGGCACTCGCCCAGCGGGAGCTCGCCCAGCGGGAGCTCGCCCAGCAGGAGCTCGCCAAGCTGGAGCTCGCCTCAACTAGAGCCTTAATGATTCAAGGCGCAAGTCACACCAAGACACAAAGGAGTCTTGGAGCCTAGACGCAAAGCTCAAGGCACAGGCGCGCGCCTGACGAAGGAAAGGCACAATCACATCCATTTTAAATAATTATCATTAAACATCAATTCAGCTCCCTGATCAGATTCTTCATCTATTCTACTCATTAATCATTCATTACTATCATTTATCACTTAAAAAATAAAATCAATGTTTTCACTAGGATCATATTTAAGTCTTGACGCTCGATCGTGTTTAACAAACACTATTACATCATGCACAGATTATTGAATTGTTACATTATTTCTTTCTTTATTTTGATAAAAAAAATTATAGCAGAATTCAATCAGGTGCTCCTTTTATGCTCCAAAGACGCACGAAGGCGCATCAGAACCTGGTGAGTCTGGAGCCTTAGGTGTGCCAGAGGAGCGCCTTTAACAACTTAGACTGGAGCTCGCCTAGCTGGAGCTTGCCAAGCTGATACTCACCTCCTCTGGTACTCGCCCAACAGGGCTCGCCACGCTGGATCTCGCCTCATCTGGCACTCTCGCAGCTGGAGCTCGCTTCATCGGGCACTCTCCCAGCTAGAGCTCGCTTCATCTGGCACTCTCCCAACTGGAGCTCGCTTCATCTGGCACACGCCTAGCGAGAGCTCGCCAAGCTGGATCTCGTCTCATCTGGTACTCCATACTCTCCCAACTGGAGCTCGCCTCATCCGACACTCTCCCAGCAGGAGCTTGCCAAGCTGGACCTCGCCAAGTGGGAGCTTGCCAAGCTGGTGCTTGTCTCCTCTGGCACTCGCCTAGCTGGAACTCGCCAAACTGGATCTTGCCTCATCCGGCACTCTCCCAGCTTATCGCACCAAAATATTGGAATCAAAATTTTGTCCTTGCGTTCGTACCTGGGGGTGACCAAAGTTTACTGATCTAGTGGTCGACCCGGGTGAGATGGGATGAGAAGGGGCAGACAAGCAAAAGAAATTCCCCTGCAAGGGTGGAAAACTAAGAACAGACCCGCGAGCTGTAGCGAGGAGATCCGGCCACACACATAGAAGATCTAAGAGAGTTTTCCCTTCCAAGCCAATGCTGAGTCGGACACCTTGGAGGGCACTAGAGGACTTCTGACTATACGCCCAGAAACCACGGTGATCTGAGAGCTGGAGCCCTTGCCAACCAAAGCTAGCCAAAGAAGAGAGAAGTGGAAAAGAAGTCCTCCCCAAAGGTGTCATTGGGGGTCTATTTATAGTTTCTAATGTTGGTCTGTGGATAGCGAATTCCGCCTTTTTGTTTGACTAAGTGCGGCTCAAATTGGTCTGTCGACAGCGAAATCCCATTGTTTGGAGAGGCTGATGACAAGCCAAAATGGATTCCCTGGGAAGTTGATTATAATCACCATAGACAAGTCGAGGTTGGGTTATCCCCGCTCGCCTGGGAGTGGCGAGTCCCTGATGATGCGAGCACTCACTCTCCCTTCTGGGACGAGGCGAATACGGGGAGGTTTTCCCTACTCGCCCCCCTAATTGCCCGGGGGCGAGTGCAGGGAGATGTTCCTCATTCGCCCCTCCTACTCATTCGGGCCAAGTTGGCCCCAACTGCATAATGCCTTGACGAGCCCACTCAGCAAGTATGGGGTTGTACATAAGTTATTTAACATCTTGGCGAATTACGGGTCAAACAATCTAATTCTTGATATTTTCACCTCACCCTTTCCTGAAGAATCTTACAAATTTGGCAAACTATCCAACTCACCAGGGTCCTCGCGGGTATGCAACATACTAGAGTGTGAATTCTGGCTTCGACCCGTCAATGCGACTTTCAGCTCGCTAAATATCCACCTCGTCAGGAGCCCTACAGACATACGACAGCCGAGTGTGAAATTCGACTTCGAGCCGTCGACGAAACTTTCAGCTCGCTAGATATTCACCTCGTCGGACATGCATCAAACAGGAATGTGATGTCCAGCTTCGAACCATCGACACGATTTTCAGCTAGCTAGATATCTACCCTGTCGAGACTCCCACAGATATGCGGCAGTCGACAGTGTGATGTCCAATTTCAAGTCGGCAACAAGACTTTCGCCTATCTAAATATACACCCGCCAGGGTCCCCACGGACATGCAGTAGTCGAGAGTGTGAAGTCTGGCTTCGAGCCATTGACGTGACATTCAACTTGATAGATATCCACTTCGCTAGGGGACCCATAGGCATGCGACAGTCGGGAGTGTGAAGTCTGGCTTTGGGACGTCGACGCAACTTTCAACTTGCTATATATTCACCTCGCCAGGGGCCCCGCAGACATGCAACAGTTGGGAGTGTGAAGTTTGATTTTGAGCCATCAACGCGACTTCCAGCTCGCTAAATATCTACCTCGCCAAATGCCCCGCGATAGTCGTGAGAGTGAAGCCCGGCTTCCAGACGTCGACGTGAGTTTCAACTCGCTAGGGCAAGCAGTAGAAAGGAGTGTGAAGTTTGATTTCGAGCGATCCACACAACTTTCAGCTCACTAGATATCCTCCTTATTAGGGTCCCCACGAAGAAGCGGCAGTTGGGAGTGTGTCGGCCCGAAGTCCAGCCTCAAACCGCTCTATGCATGCGGTCAGTTCTTCGAGTCCTGGGTCTCGTACCGGTACAAAAAAGCAGGGATTGTGTGCGACCGGTACTCAGCGAGGCTTACCCGTGGAAATTTGACCATGCCCATTATCAAAATACCCCAAGAATCTCGTCATAACTTCGATATCAGCTCGCCTAGCTCACAATCAATCCGCAGTAAGCTCGCAATTGGTCATTAGCTAGCCCACACTTAACCAGCGAACATCGTACAAAGGACCAACATCATCATCCTGAGAGTTAAGACCAGTTCACCCCGGCTCATTCATAATCAAATGAACCTCGTAAGGGGAAAAACTCAGTGTCGATGTCATACATCGCTAATGAACTTGTGAGAACCACACCCAAGACCAGCGAGCTCTCAAGCGCACATACCTCGCCTGCCCTTCCCCTCGCCTAATGCAACACCTGGTTCAAGTGGGGGAGTACCAATACACTATTGGGTGTATGGACCTCCGAGATGTATCTATTTGCCTTCTTGTTCGACATTCCTCGTCCATGACCACTACTTCTGTGGGTCAATAGTCTCTACACATACTCAGGTTCGAATATTGAGGTTGGGTTCATGACTTCAACAACCAGGATCTCCCAAGATTTGTTGACATATAAACTAGTAGAAATCAAGAAGAAGTAAAAGATACATACATCAGGTAGTTCCTAAAAAATGTTTTCGCCAAGTTGCAAGGTCAACAAAGATGGGACAATGCTGGAGAAGATTTCTGTCGAGAGACGGAACTTTCTGATACATAACGTTAGGAGAAAGGCTTGATCGAGCAAAAAGATCTGAGTAGACAGTGAGATGCGAGATGCTTTGGCACCTTCGGAGTAAAGGACGGCAAGATGATCTCAAGTAGCCTTCACAACCTCACCACAACGAATGATAGAGAAATATTCACCAGAAAGACTATTTGCAGGCCATGTGCAAATAAAAGCATCACTAGTATCCTAATTAACACAATTGGGAGATGTTATGTCAGGAGGAGTATCTGTGAGATGGTGTTTCTTGTGTTGCAATAATATAAGGAAGGTGAAGGAGACGCTCCAATCATCATAGTTGGGTCCAATTAACTTGGTAGTCATCCCGAGATTGCCAGGGGCATTGGAAAAAAGGGTTGGTGGAGGAGCGGCTACAGTAGGTGATGAGTTCCTCATAATAAGCACAAGAATGAAGGAATTCGCACAAGGACATCATGGGAGTTGGGAGGACGCATGCATGAAGAGCTTGCAAGAGTTGGTATAAGAGAGTATACACAATGAGCTTCTGGGAGGATCACACTGAAGATGGGAACAAAGAGCTTGCACAAGGAAGTCGTGAAAACAGGCAGTAGAGAGCACGCTCGAGGGCGTCGTGGAAGCTGGGAACAGAGAGCTTGCATGAGGAGCTTGCTATGGTGGGAGGATAACACTTGAGTTGAGAAGGAAACTTGCGGAAGAGCTCACTAGAGCAGGGAAAGGAGTTCACGCTAGGAGATTGTGGAAGTAGATAGTTGAGCTCGCATGAGGAGGTCACGTGAGCATGGAGTTGGTGCGCAAGGGGGAGGTGGAGCTTATAGGATGCAGATCAAGCAGAAGACTCATAAGGTAGGTTTATCGCATGAAGCGTCGAAGCTCGCTGGAAGAGAAGTTGAAATAGAGGGAGAATGCAATGGGCAGCTGTGAAAAAATTGCTAGGGGAGCTCTCATGTAAGATCGGGAGAGTTCGCGAGAACAAAGTGGTTCGCGAGAGACCGGGAGAATTCAAGCGACAAGAGTAAACAAGAGAGAGTAATGAAGATTTTTGTCAGGCTCTGATATCATGTGAGAATTTGAAATATAAATGAATTATTATTTCAAAAAACCAAAGTATAACTATTACGTAGAAACTCTTCTCTTTATATAAGTAGAAGGGTGGGTTGGGGGGGAGAATATCCATTTGGAAATATGAAACTAATTACAACGAGGAAAAAAGTACAATAGGCTTTCTTTTTGGACTTTTTATAAATGGTCTTTAACATTATGATTTCTAAAAAGAAAAAGGAAAGCACTCAACATATTATATGACATGGGAAGAGGAGAAGCAAGTCCATTATAAAGAGCTGCACAAACATTTCAAAAGTACAAAATGCATCCTAAAGTTGTCAAACCTATAGCAAAAGAAAATTTAAGAAGAATAACAGTTGTAAGGAAAGTTTGAGTTTTTTGAAGTTCCATGAGCAAAAAAGAAATCATGTAAAAGATAAACAAAAGACATGGTCGATAGGACTCTGGTAATGCAGGGGTATACCGGAATTAATGAATTACCTCAAATTTTTCAGATAAAATGAAAAAGAAGTGAAGGCATTCTTCAGTGACAGTAAATGAAGTATCATAAGCATTCTTTAAAAGTTCAAACTGTGATGCAATCTCTTCAACTGAAACAGAGAGCTGGAGAGCTGTGTGACCATGATTGAACTCCTAAAACATCACAACAAGTCAACAGCATCAGCATTATAGTTTCTCCTTTTTCTAGGCCCCTTATTTTTTTCAAAGAAAAACAAAAAAATAATATTAAAAAGCAGGCCTTGTATTCAGAAAATAATATGGATGTTTAACCAGAGAGAACAACAAAAGAAGTGCATTCGCATAACATAGGAAGTATAAGGGTTCAATTTCACAAACTTTTGGATAAAGAAAATTAAAATACGCTTTTTTAGGTGATATTATTAGGTGTGATTAGGGCGTATCAAGTTTTTAGCACCATTGTCAGGAGGCATATACTTGTAAGTTCTAATGTCCAAAAAACCAAAATGTTATTTATCATGTCAACAAAAAAAAACTACAGGTTTGTTAAAAAAAACTTATTTTTGGCTATGATTGTTTGCTGGTTTGATTTTGCTTTATTAATATCATTTTACTTTATACGATTTGGAGGATCTTCACTTGATTTTTTTGTTGAATGCAGATAGTATCATAAAAGTGGGGCAGCCTGGTGAACAATCCCCACGCAGCGAGAGTCCGGGAAATGGTCCCACCACAAGGGCGAAAGATAGGCAAACCTTACCTTGCATTTTTGCAAAAGACTGCTTCCACGACTCGAACCCGTGACCTCATGGTCACACAACACATTTCTTCATCCATTCCCGTAGTGAGTTGTGTGATCAAGATATTTCCCATAGTGAGTGTTTTAAATATCTTGGATCGATAGTTCAAAAGACGGAGGTATTGATAAAGATGTGTCACAGAATCCAAGCGGGTTGGTTGAAGTGGAGAGGCACGTCAGGGATCATATGTGATCGTAAAGTACCACTAAAACTTAAGGGCAAGTTTTACCGTACTGCAATTAGACCCGCGATGCTCTATGGTTCTGAGTGTTGGGCAGTGAATTGTGTACATGAGCAAAAAATGGGAGTTGCGGAGATGAGAATGCTTGGGTGGATGTGTTGGACACACGATAATGGATAAAATTAGGAATAAAAGTATCAAGGATAAGACAGGAGTAGCACCAATTGCAGAAAAGATGCGAGAAGCTCGTCTAAGATGGTTTGGACACGTACAAAGGAGACCATTAGAGGCACCTATTAGGCGTTGTGAGACTCTAGTCACTAGGAATGTTAAACGAGGGAGGGGTAGACCAATAAAGACTTGGAATGAAACTGTAAGGAAAGACATGATGTACTTAGACATCAGTGAGATTATGAAAAAAGATAGGGCACAATGACGACAAAGGATCCATATAGCCGACCACACTATAGTGGGATAAAGGCTTGAATGTTGTTGTAGTCTTGGAAGAAGATGAGTACTTCCTAACCAAGGTCACAAACATCTTGTAGAATCGATTTGATGATGTTGAGGTGTTTATGCAATGGCATGAGATCCACTTAAAAGATCTCGAAGAACTTAAATTTGAACTTGTGAAGGCAGTAGTTCAGCGCAACAAAAGAAAAGTAACCGATGAGGTTAAATCTGCCAATGAAGAACCAACTATCGATACTTGGCAAGGTATATCAGTATTTATTTTTCATAAACTTGTCTAATCATTTCATGTATGCAGTGGCGACCAGTCCATTATGTGCAACTCATTATGATACTAGTTACCAATACCACCAAGCTGGAAGACCAAGACGTTCTGAGTGTAACGACTTGACAAGTCCATCATCGTCTTTCAGGGCATGAAAGGAGTTTCCAAACTAACTATCTCTTCAATCAAGGGTACTAGAAACATCAACAAGGGTTGTGTTATCTTTCAAGTGTCGATGCATGCAGAAGCCAAAAGTAATTTGCAAGAAGTACCAGTAGTTTGTGAGTTTCCGGATGTCCATCCAGAAGAGCTACATGGGGCCCCTCTTACCAGAGAAGTTAATTTCCAAATCGACTTTATTCCTGGATCCACACCAATAGGCAAGGCCCCTTACCATATGGCTACCAAAGAATTAGCCGAATTATAAATCCAATTGCAGGAGTTACTCGAATTGTATCATACACAACACATTGATTTGGAGTGCGCCAGTTTCTTTCTGAAAAAGAAGAATGAAAGTTTGAGGTTGTGCATTGATTACCGCAAGCTGAACAAACTGAAAATTAAAAATAAGTGTCCTCTTCTTATGATAGATGATTTGTTTGATCAACTCGATAGAGGATTGCACATTCTCTAAATTAATCTTGAGAACGGGATATCGTCAGCTGAGGATCCATGATAAGAATGTTTAGAAAATGACGTTCAATATGAGGTACGGGCACTATGAGTTTATAATCATGCTATTCGGTCTTATTTATGGCATGTCTGTCTTTATGGACTTGATGAACAGAGTATTTTGGAAATTTCTAGATCAATTTGTTATCGTCTTCATTGACGATATCCTAGTTTATTCAAAGAGTCAAGAACATAAAGTACACCTCAGGATAATTTTGAGTACTCATACGAACAATCAATTACATGCAAAATTTTCTAAGTCTGAGTTTTGGCTTTCAGAGGTTGCCTTCTTAAGACATATTATTAGTCAGAGATGTCTAAGAGTAGAACGAAGAAAATAGAAACAATCGGAGATTGGCCAAGGGTGAAGGCAGTTACTGAAGTTCACCCTGGTAGAAATATGGTCGACCCTGGTAGAATTTTGAACTTTGGAGGTAAATGGGAGAAATATGTCAACTTGGTAGAATTATCCTACATTAACAGTTTTCAAGCAGGTACTGAGATGACACCTTTTGAGACTCTTTATGATAGATGACGTCAGACACAATTATGTTGGGCAGAGAGCGAATAAAGAAATACAAATAAAGAATCATGGATTGATAAGACCGTAATTCGAGTAAAGCTTATTCGGGAGTGCATGAAGATAGCTCAGGATCGACAAGACAAATATTTTGACCAGAGGCATAGAACGCTAAATTTCAATGTTGGGCATTTTGTTTATCTCAAAGTCAGATTAGTTAAGAGTGTCTCTAGACTTAAGCGGATGAAAAAAATTAAGACTTAGATTTGTTGGTCAGTTGAAAGTACCTGAACGCATTGGTGAGGTTGCATACAGGTTAGCCTTGCCTGAAGTGATGAGGGATTTGCATGATGTTTTTCACATCTTTTATTTGAAGAGAGCAGTCAGAGACCCAGTCAAGTGATCAGTACCTCCAGTTGAATCAAATCTTAGTATCAATGTTATGTCGGTTATCACAGTGGACTCAAGGACTCAGAAACTGAGAAATAGAGAGATCCGCTTCGTGAAGGTTCTTTGGAAGAATTGCAGTCGACCAGAGTATATGTGGGAAAAAGAAAATGAACTACGGAGCAATGAAGAATATGTCTTATTTTTTGACCTAGGTATAATTGTAATTTTCGAGGAAAAAAATTTATTAAGGAGGGGAGAATTGTAACATCCAAAAATTTTAATTTTTAATTTAAATCTTTGATTCAGAATTTGACTAAGATTAATGTCGATGACGTCGTCAACATCAGGTGAGGTAAGCATGCATTTAAGGCCTTATGGAAATCAATGAATTTATATATAATGTACGAATTTTACTTAAGCACGTTTGAAAGTCGGCATGAGAACGTGTCACCCTCAAGTAAAAAGAATCTAATAAAGAGTGGCAATTTTGTAAATTTTGAGAACAGCCATATAACTCTCGTGCCCGAGAGGTTAAGGAGATCGCATAATGCTCTTTTTACACTTCACGCCTTTCTTGTCGCAATCGTAGACATTCTGAGCAAGTCGGACTAGGGTTCCCTCTCAGGTCCCAGTCGGTCGACAAAACAACAAATTCTAACGACCTTTCTCCCCGTCAAAGTCGATGCCAGCAAGCGGTGAACCTTGCTCTAGACAGTCGATCAAGCCCCATTTGTTCACACTCGACCTCCCCCTTCCATTGTTTCATCCATGTAACTGTCACATATGAGATTTCCTATGAGATTCATGGTTCAACCTTCTCATATGCTCAATTTCAAAAAAAATGGGTTTTGATTCTTCCATGTTCAAGGAACCCCAACGTTTCCCATTATTGAGGAAGAGGTAAAAATCCATGATTTGTTCTTTATTTTAACTTTTCACTTCTCCATTCGTTTTCTTCCTGCATTTGGAATGATGAAGTGTTTCCAGTAAAACCCTAGAATGAAAAAATGATTATCCCTAATTTTATCCCCTTCACTTACTCACTTGTTTAGGGTTTTTGTCTAATTTCATATTATGATAAAAAGCTGTGCTAAATCAGAGGAGGCTTACTTAGCTCTGATTCAATATTGGCTTAGGTTAACCGTGCTTGATAAGGATATTTGAGAGCCCCTTATGAATTATAGCACTCAGTAAGAGACGTGATTTGCATCCATATTGAATATCGAGATCGCAATTTGCCTCTGAAGAGATGCAATTGGAAATTCAATATCAACACTTGATCACCGGGACTAACTTTTTTAGCACTTTGTAAAAGGTGGCCATGATACTGCTAAGTCCCCCCTTTACAAATTGTTGAATTTTTATAAGCGGTATTTTACCACCATCAAGCTCACTAATTTAGAGTCGGCGCTTCTCTCCCACAAGTTTTATATCCATATTCAATATTTTTATAGCCCAATAAGCCTTATATTCTAATCCAAGCGGTAAGTGACAAACTTTACCGTATACAAGGCGTTATGGTGTTGAACGAATCAACGTTTTATATGCAATTCCATATGCCCATAAAGTGTTGTATAGTTTCCTAGACCACTACTTGCGGTTTGAATCTGCCGATCTTTCGAGAATCAGTTTCAGTGGCAAGCTTTACCGTATACGAGACGATAAGGTGTTGAACCAATCAGTATTTTATATGTAGTTCGATATACTCACAAAGCGTCGTCTAATTTCCTAGACCACTACTTGCGGTTTGAATCCATAGATTTTTCGAGAATGTGTTTAAGTTCTCTATTTGATATCTTAACTTGGCCACTAGTTTGGGGTGATAAAGTGTGACGACTCTGTTAAAAACGCTATATATTTCTTTAAAACACGCTCAAACTGCACATTGTAGAAGTGCGTATTGCGGTCACTAATGATCACTCTTGGCATTCCGAATCATGAAAATAACTTGCATAGGAATGATCCCACAACCTAGCGTCATTCGTGCATTATGCTTGAGCTTCTACACACTTTGAAACGTAATCGACCGCTACTAAAATATATTTATTCCCGAATGACATAGGGAAGGGACCGATGAAATCTATCCATCAGACATCAAAAATTTCATAAATGAGGATATAATTATGTGGTATCTTGTGAGCCCTTGAAATATAATCATCTCGTTGACAGTAATCACATCTCTGCACGAATTTGTGGGCATCCCAAAATCAAAGAGGCCAATAAAAGCCTGCTTCAAGCACCTTTTGAGCCGTTAGGTTGGCACTACAGTGGTCATCAGTCGGTCAGGTGTGACAATGGTAAAGGATGTTCAAACCTTCTTCGTTTGAGACATATATTTGTCCGAGGGAACTCAATGTGAATTAGTGGTGGAATCCGGTTCCTCAAATAGAGGTTTAACGAAATGGGTGGACTCATGTTCATCAAATAGAGGTTTAGAGTAGAAATTACTACTATAATATGACATGGTGAAACAAATAGGTTCTAGTCTCGTGTATTCTTAATTAAGTCCGAGTCTGGCTCTGATACCAATCTGACGCGGGACGATCCTATGTGATGGGAAAATAAATGAGTGAACTTTGTCTACATGCAACCACACAAGAGATCCAACGATTTACTTGCAACAGTTAATATTTATAAAGCAATATTAATTTGATTAACCAAAAAGAATTAAAGCTTTCAAATACAAAAACACATGAGATAGTATGAGCGTGAGTGTGCGCGAAACCAAATTCTATTTAAATGAGAAATCACACAGACGAAAACCAGTTGAAACAAGACTTACAAACCACTATATATACAAGTAGAGATCAATCACGAGACCCAACATTAAAAAAAATAACAACAGACCGTGAACTTTACAAAGGAGGGAGAGAGGAGGGCTGGAGGCGCTTTTAGAGGGAAGCCGAGATTGGTTTTCAGCAATAAACAACAGGAGTTTGCTGTGTTGTAGGTCTGGACAGCAATTGGGAGGATGAAAGTAGTTGTATTAAGATGTACAGGCTTGCCTGGCGATTTTGAATGGTTGTAGGGTAGCTGGACTGCACTCAGACAGTAGTTCGGGGGAGATTTTGGGGCTGCTGGAGGTGGCAGTGGGTGGTTCCACGGGAGGCTCAGATGGAGGGTGCTGCAGTTGGGAAACAGAGAGGAGGGGGCATTCAGCCCAGCAGTTAGAGGAGGAGCCCAGTTGTTTCTTGTTTTGGATAGGAATAGGGTGGCCAGCTGGGAATTAGTTAACGAAATGTGGAGGAATTTGGTTGCTAGGATGAAGTGGGATAGTGGGCTAACAATTAGGAGTAGTTTTAGGTGGATTCACGTGAAGGCTAAAAGAGATCTGTGGAGTGGGGTGGTTGCTGTAACGAGGGGAACTTGGGAGGGAGCTGAGGCTTGAAATTAGAAATTAACTCCTTTAATTTAGGAGGTGGGGATAATGGGTTGTTATAAGGTAGTGGGTAGTTATGAAGGAGGTCATGGTGGTTATGAGTGGTGGAGGTGGTAGGTGGTGGTCGGAGGTGGCTGCTGCTGGTGGTGGTCGTCGGATAAATTTTCCAGCGATCGCTGAAAAACTCTAAATGATGAAAATGGGCATGGGGGATATATGAGGGCCACCGGAGGTGAACTCCGGTGATCGCCGGAGATGTTTTATGGGGGTAATGGGGCTGTTTTATGTGGGGAAATAAGGGTGGTGGTGGCTCCATGACAAGGGGAGGGAGGAGGGGTGGCTGGCCACTTGGGTTGGAGGGGCAAAGCCCCTTTGGCCAGCTGTTTGGGGTGCTGGCAGCAAATTTGGAGGAAGACAGTTGGTGGAGGGTGAGATTGACAGTGAAGTTGGGGTGGTTTTGATGGAGATGAGGTGTCCGGCTGCTGCACCTGTAGAGGGGGGATGTAAGGGGCTTGAGCAGTGGCTGAGAGGAGGGTGTGGGAGGGGATTTGATGGTTGTTTTCAGTGGGGAAGGTGAGGCGGGCTGTCTCAGGACAATAGAATGGGGGTTGATGAGGGTGGTCGGCCAAGGAGGAGAAGGGGTACACAAGCCTAGGCTTCGCACCCAGAGTCAATCTTCTAGACTTTCAATACCCAAAATGAGAGTTATCGCCCCCTATTTATAAACTTTATGAGGGCAACGGGCGGTCATGATTGCCCAATCGTTCCACTAAAAAATAAATAAATAAACAACTCAAAACAAATAATGAAAATTGTTAGAAAAGCCCAATTAAGGGCCCATGTTTTCTCTCTTTTCTCTCTCCATGTATTAGTCTCACATCTTGTATTTAGGATTTCTCTTCTCTCTCTTCTCCTATATAAGTGTATTCATACTTGTAACTATTCATTCAAGAAGTATATAAAAGCTTTGATGCCTTTCTTTACATGGTATCAGAGCCCAAACCGGTCTCCTCCTTGGGTATCCGGTCTAGCCAATTTCTAGCCGCCTATCTCCCTTCCTGTCAGCGCGGCTTCCCATAGCCGCGGACTCTTGCGGCCTCTCTCCTTCTATCCGCCTGGCTACATTCTACCCGCCTCCAACTCTGCCTCTCTCGTGGCTTCCCCCTCCTCCTTCCTACCTCCTCTCCTTTTATAATCCTCTCCCGTGGGTCCACCTTCTCCTTTCTTTCTCTACCCGTGCGGGCTCTTTCTGTCCGCTGCGACCTCTCCTTTCTGCTGACCGTTGCAGGCTCTCTCTCTCCTACCCGCGGCTTCCTCTCTCTGCCTAATCTGCTCGAGTTCTCTCACTCGCGGATTTTTCTTCTGGTCGATCGAGTTCTCTACTCGCGGCCTCTTCCTGCTCGATGATCGCAGCTCGCCACGATCTGCTCTCCTGTTCGCCACGACCTGCTCGCCGCGACCTGCTCTCCTGCTCGTCGCGACCTGCTCTTTTTTTCTGCTCGGTGCGACCTCGCCTTCTCCGTTGCTGTCCTTCCTACTTGCTACTCGCCTGTGGCCTGTCTTGCCGTTTGCGATCACCCTCTGCTAGTCGCATTTTGGTCGCGATCTCCTGGTCGCTGGCGTGTCCGCCGAGACCGTGCGACTACCTCTTCTAACCGCCCGGCCTCTTCTGCTGGCCGCACATGACTTCTGATACTTCTGCGGCTACTTCTGCTCCGCCAGCCCATGCGGCTGCCTCGGCTTCCGAACTTCGTGACGAATTACGGATTACAACTATCTCCCTCACTGGAAAAAGGAACTTTGTTGAATGGGTTCACTCGGTTCGCCGTGTTCTGCAGACAAAGGGTCTTCTTCACCACTTGACCCGGGCCCCTCCGACTGCTCCCTCCGATGACTGGCTTCTTGACGATGGTCGGGTCCAGTCCTGGCTTCTCAACTCCATGGACACCGAGCCCTACCAAATGGTCATGTATCATGACACGGCCAAGACCATGTGGGAGGAGCTTCACTCATTTTACTCCGGGCATGACAGCCTACAACACCTCTATGATATCATTTCTGATCTTCAAAATCTGGCCCCCGGTGCTCCTGGCGATATGCTCTCCTTTGTGGCTAAAGCAAAGAGTTTGGCCGAGGCTTGGATTCAACATCAGCCTCCTCCTACTGATCTCTCCATTCAACGGAACCAGAAAGAAGCTGTCGCCATCGCCATGATGATGTCTCGTGTTCCTCCCCACCTGCATAGTGTTCGAGCACAGATCCTATCATCCGCCACAACTTCGTCCCTGTCCGATGTATGTTCCATGCTGCTCAAGGTCACGCCTCCTTCCAAGGCTCCTCATGATTTCGCCCCAGCTCTTCTTCAGCAGCCTCTCCTTCCGAACCCTCCTCCTCGTGGATCTTCCACTCGGGGGGGCCGGCCGCCGTCTCGGGGACGAGGACGTTGTGGTCGTTCGTCTATGAAATGCACTTACTGTGGCCGCGATAATCATCTCGAAGCTACTTGTTACCGCAAGCACGGCCTGCCTCCTCACCTTACTGCTACTACCTCTGCTGCCCCTACTCCCACTGGGCATTCTGCCCCCGATCTGGCTTCCACTACCCGCCAAGATATTGATGAGCTTCGCACCCAACTCCAACAGCTTCAAGGTGCCCTCAGCCGCTCCTCCGGCTCCGTCGCGTCCTTTTCTGCGAAAGGTATAACATGTCTCTCTCATAGTCCCTGCTGGATCGTTGATTCCGGGGCTACTCACCATATTACCTCCCAGAAGCCCACCAAGTACCAACGGACGCCTCATCCCCTTTGCATCACTGTGGACAACAGTGATACCCTTCCTGTCTCTGGCACCGCTGCTCTTCAGCTTACTCCGACTCTCTCTCTTTCCTCGGTACTTCATGTTCCGGGATCCCCTTTCAATTTACTTTCTGTTAGTCGTCTCACTCACGACCTTGATTGTTGTATAACTTTTTCACCTTCTTTTCTTATGCAGGATCGTCGCACCCGGAGTACCATTGGTAAGGGGCAGTTGTTGAACGGGCTTTATATCTTGGACATCCCACCTACTACTCTATCTGCTATCTCCACGGTTGATTGGCATCGCCGCCTTGGGCATGCCCCCCTACCGATTCTCAAGCGGGCTCTTCCCGATGTACCTCTACAGGAGTTCTCTTGTGAATCCTGTATCTACGGCAAACAACATCGCTCTTCCTTTCCCCCTGCTTGTACCAGGAGTAGTACTCCTCTCTCTTTAGTACACTCTGATATATGGGGTCCTTATCGTGTCCCAGTATTTTTGGTTATCGTTATTTTGTCACGTTTATTGATGACTACTTGCGTACTACATGGCTTTATTTACTACATGATTGTACTGAACTTCCTTCTGTGTTTCGTGCCTTTTTGACTGAGATGCGTACGCAATTCGCCACCCCCCTCCAAGTCATCCGCACCGATAATGCTCGTGAATATACCGGGCGGGCCTTCTCTACTCTTTGCACCGAGTTCAATATCATCCATCAAACTTCATGTGTCTATACCCCTCAACAAAACGGGGTCGCCGAACGAAAAAATCGACATCTTCTCGATGTTGCCCGCTCCATTATGTTCCAAATGCAGGTTCCGGTCGAATATTGGAATTTTGCCGTCTCCACAGCCTGTCATCTTATTAACCGCCTCCCTTCATCTGTGCTAAATTTTGCCTCATCGCTCCAACTTCTCTACCCCTCCACCAACCCCACCTCTCTCACACCACGGGTCTTCGGGTGTGTATGCTATGTCCACCATCTTGGCCCTCCTTCCGACAAGCTTGATCCTCGGGCTGCCAAGTGTATGTTTGTTGGCTACTCCCGGACTCAAAAGGGATATGTCTGCTACTCTCCTTCTGATGGACGGCTGGTTGTTTCTGCAGATGTCACCTTCTGCGAACACCAGTCCTTCCACGTACCTTGCCCCACCTCGTCTTCCGCTCCACCTCTTCCCCGGCCTGCCGTACCAGTCACGCCGTCGTCTCTACCCTCTTCTTCCTCCTCTCAACCAGCTCTTCCTCGAGGTTCTCCACCACTTCTCCGGGTCTACTCTCGACGTCCATCCAAGGATACTCCCGTGAACCAGCTCCCCGCTACCAACGATACCTCGGCTACGGCAGATCCGGCTCCAGTCTCTACTGCTCATCCCTTGGCCAACTACGTCTCTCTCCATCGGCTGACACCACCTCTCTACGCCTTTGCAACCTCTCTTTCCTCTATTTCCATTCCTAACTCTGTGCAGGAGGCGCTTACACATCCAGGGTGGCGGGCAGCCATGGAAGATGAAATGCGGGCTCTTTGGGCTAACCAGACCTGGGATCTGGTCCCTCTTCCTACTGGTCATACCTCTGTGAGCTGCAAATGGGTCTTTGTTGTCAAGCATGCGGCGGATGGCACTGTTGACCGTCTGAAGGCACGCCTCGTGGCCCGGGGCTTTACTCAGCAACATGGCCTTGATTATGAGGAAACTTTCTCTCCAGTGGCCAAAATGAACACGGTCCGCCTTCTTCTTTCCTTGGTCGTTCATCGTCACTGGCCGCTTTATCAATTGGATATTAAGAACGACTTCCTCAATGACGATCTGCAGGAGACATTTTATATGCAGCAACCTCCCGGGTTTGAGACCACGGGGGAGTCTTTGGTATGTCACCTTCGGAAATCCATTTATGATCTCAAACAGTCTCCGCGTGCGTAGTTTGAAAAATTTAGTAAGGTGGTCTGTGCTAGTGGCTTCACTCGGAGCTCGGCTGATTTTTCTCTCTTCGCCCGCCACCGGTCAACCGGGACTGTGATTCTTCTGGTCTACGTTGACGATATCCTGATTACTGGCGACGACACGGCAGGAATACAACAGATCAAGGAACAGTTAAATTCCGCCTTTCAGACCAAAGATCTGGGCAACCTTCGGTACTTTCTTGGGCTCGAGGTCGCACGACGCTCTGATGGTCTTGTGTTATCTCAAAGAAAGTACTGTATGGACCTCCTTCATGATGCAGGTTATTCTGGGTGCAAACCTGCAGAGACTCCTATGGACGCAAATCACAAACTCTCGGCCCATAGTTTTGACTCTGACAAGCTGCTTACAAATCCGGAATATTACAGACGCTTGGTTGGGAAGCTGATCTACCTTACGGTGACTCGATCAGACATCTCGTTTGTTGTAGGAGTTGTGAGTCGGTTCATGCACGCCCCTCGGACATCTCATCTTCAAGCAGTCGATCGCATCCTTCGATATCTCAAGATCGCCCCCGGACAAGGACTTGTGTATAAGCCATCCACATCTCTATCACTCGTCGCTTACTCTGACGCTGACTACGCAGGATCTATCGATGATAGGCGCTCCACTACGGGGTTCTGCACTTACTTTGGTGGTCATCTCATAACATGGCGTAGCAAGAAACAATCCGTGGTTGCACGCTCTTCTGCTGAAGCAGAGTACCGAGCTATGGCTGCGGTTGCTTCCGAGCTAACCTGGCTTGAGGGCCTTCTGGGAGACTTGGGTGTTCATCTCTCATCACCGGCTACCTTATTTTGTGACAGTCAGGCAGCAATACATATTGCCAAGAATCCGGTGATTCACGAAAGCACAAAGCATATCGAAGTTGATTGTCACTTTATCCGAGAAAAGGTACAGTCAAAGAAGATAGATTTGGAGCATGTTCCTGCTAAAGACCAAATTGCGGATATCCTGACAAAAGCTCTCTCCATGCCTCTATACTATCAGTTTTTATCCAAGCTTGGTGCCTACGACTTGTACGCTCCAGCTTGCGGGGGAGTGTTAGAAAAGCCCAATTAAGGGCCCATGTTTTCTCTCTTTTCTCTCTCCATGTATTAGTCCCACATCTTGTATTTAGGATGTCTCTTCTCTCTCTTCTCCTATATAAGTGTATTCATACTTGTAACTATTCATTCAAGAAGTATATACAAGCTTTGAGGCCTTTCTTTACAAAAATAACAAACAATACTATGATCATCGATCCGCATAAAATAAACGGTTTCGATTATCGTGCAGGTCGATCACGATTCTCATCACCGTCATTACAGTTTAAGGTCCTGTCAGGTTGTTAAGTTAGAGAATAGGAATTCCCTCATTTTTTTTACTGCACTTCTAGGCCGCAGTTTTTGCCGTCCAAAATTGATGTCCGAAAGTTTAAAACTGCTGAAATTGCATTTGTACAGAAGTTTAAAATTCTAAAATTACTGTTTGGAAGCAATTTCAATAGTTCTAAATGTTTTATGCTATGAATTTTGCATTTAGTGTTGTTATCATATTACATTTCCTTAAGATATTTTCCGTTTTTTTACAGTCTGCCTTCGCTAGGCACTCGCCTGCATCTTCTACCTGAGCTCCAAGACTCTTTTATATCTTGCTGCTCCTTGTGCCTTTAATAACTTAGATAACATTATAACATATCTATATATATAGACAAATATGAAAAACCAATGGCTAAATATTATAAACTAAAATATATTCTAGTGAAAAAAAACTCTAGTCATATGGGAATTCTCTCTACTTGATCTTTATGATATTTATTTTTCATATTATGGTGGAATTTCATGAGACCACCATTGTGAGCGTAAGGGGGTGATAGGTTACGTATTTGTTTAATTCATTCTTTATAAGATTTAATTTATGGTCGTTTACCTTGACCTATCCTGTAAGTTTACAAAATTATAGGTTGCACTCCCTTATCTTTAGAAATTCTAAAAACTGATCGTGAAAGTTTACATTTAATAACATGCATGCACAAAAATACCCATGGAGCTCTTCCTACAAGGGGTATTTTTGTGCATGCCTTTTATGAAATGTAAAACTATAGAGAAGATTTTCGTAATTTCAAAAGATAGAGGAGTGCACCTTGTAATTATGCTAACTCTCATGGAAAGTTTGGGTAACTATTACTTTATTCAAATTTTATATTTTTATCCCTACTTGTATTCTTATGATGTTAGGTATTTCCTACATATATAACTTCCATGTCTGATTCTAGGACAGTCAAGTTGTTATGTCCTCAGAAACACCTAATAAATGACATGAAGGAAAAATAGCGTTTAATAATATTAAATTGTATTGCTGGGAAGTAACTTTTCAACTCAAATCCTCCAAAATTGTTTGGATAGAGTTAATATTTCACAAGCACTGACAAAAAAAGCATATCAGAAGAGAGGAGAGAAAAGGAGAGCACCATTGTTTCACTTTCAAAGCAAAGGTCAGCAAATTCTGAGAACTTTTCAACTGATTGATCACCATCCTACAAAAACTATAAAAACATTAGTAGCTACAACTACAATAATTTGAAATATAAAAACATTCAGAAAAATAAAAAAATAACAGAATACACACCAGCGGTAGTGGACATCTACTTTTATGATTTTTTCTCCTGTTGGTCACATTCAGTAAACTTTGTAGATCAGGAAAACAAAAGTCCTCAATTGTATCGGTATAAACAGCATTATCAGATAAACAGCTTCTAAAAGGAAAGCTATCCACATGGTCATCGCATGCTTGATCCTGCTTATTGGACAAACTTATTCCTGACTCTTCTTCAACAGGTTCCATGATGTCAGTTTCTGGATTTGAAAGCTAACAGGATATTTCAATTAAGATACATTAAATGCAGCTTTTTTATAAAAAAAAAGTTTTCATGTGTCAGAATTAATCAAGAATGTCACAGTTGATCATCAGAGAATAAAAGGGTCTCAACATGATGCCTGATGGCATCAATTTCCTATGAAATGAAGCCAAGAACATCAAATACATTCTCAAGATTAAACACACATCGAAAATTCCAAAGCATTATAAACAGAAAATAATCGCAACGGGGCCACATTGCACCAGACTTGTTGCGGCCAAACCCGACGTCCCGGTCGGACCGGATTAACCTGGACCGTCTTAGCTCACAGAGCGGTCAATCGCACACACAGTCAATGAAAGAGATTATGCACACGATATTTTGAAGTGGAAAACCCCTTAATCGGGTAAAAAACCACACGACCAGATCTGTGTCGGTCGAACTCCACTATCTGCTCTGGGTTACAACTTGTTTGAAGAATCGAAGGCGGCAGACCGCTCCTCATTACACTTTGGAGATGAGGGAGAGTTACTTAGGCTCACGGCAAGCAATAGGCTGCTCGGCGTGAGACTACTTGCAGAGACGTTGTGGGCAAATGAGCCCTTGTTGTAGTAGGAAATTCCGGTGGTAGCTCGAAGATGGCTTGAAGATGGCTCAAAGGCGGCATGTAGGAGTCCGGCAGAGCTCTGACCTGAAAAGGAAGAAAGCAGAGGAGAGAAAGATGAGAAATGAGGAGGCCTGTGGGCCTTTTTATAGCCTCCAAGAGGTGGTTACGGTGGTTATGCGGCTATCTGCACACCGTAACCATCAATATCATAATTTTAAGTATCATTTCAGGAGAATATTATTCGTATATTTAATTTTACTAAGTGCAGACCCTCATTAAAAACATTCCCTCCCCACTACTGGTGGTGGTTAAGCGGGTGGTTACGCGCGCATCGGATGGTCGCGATCGTGGCGGAACGAACGGACGGCGGGGAAGGCGCCCAAGGGGACAAGAGAGGCGGTCGGCCACCACCTAGAGGGTGGCCGGCCCCGACGAAGACGGTGGGCCGCCTACACAGGATCAGCCGGCCGGGGGTGCGGCCGGCCGGCCGGGGGTGCTGTTGGCCGGCCGGTGAGGGTCGGTCGGCCGCAGCCGGGCGGCACACAGGGCGCAGCCCCGGCGGCCACCGCCAGGCGCGGATCTGGCGGTGGCCGCCGAGTGTGGACCCTGCGTCGGTCACTGGGCACGGCCCCGACACCAGCCGCCGGGCACGACGCCGGCCTTAATTGTCAACTTCAGTGAATTGGGCGTCCAATTCGCTCAACTTCAGCGAATTGGGAGCCCAATTAGCTTAATTTCCTTTTCCCCCATTTTTGCGCCTCACGTGCCTCGGGCGCGGGCGTGCGCCATGCCCTAGGCTCCAGAGGCCCTTTGCGCCTCGGTGTGCCTTGCGCCTTTGATAACTTAGGAGCCCGCGTTGGGCGACGGCCGCAAATCGTGGCACCGACCGGACGCATGGAGCGGCTGGCCGGAGCCGGCCCAAGCAGGGGGCGGCCGACTGAGCACACCCTGTCGAGGAGCGGGGCGCAGCCCGCTGCACCTAGCACCTCCCGCGGCCGGCCGCTGGTGCTTGACCGCAAGGTGTGGCCCCTCGACCGGCCAGAAGTTAGGCCGGCTAGAGCCGGCCCGCCGGCGGCGGGAGAGAGGGGCCGACCTCGGTGGCCGGCCGTGGGCGGTCCGGGAAAGATATCCCGCGCGCGGCGGTTCCCCAAGGATCTCCATTTTGGATGATGGAATCATGGGGAGTGGGCTAACCGCACTCCAATAATGCTATAAATGGACTTGTCCTCATCAATTGCCCTCTGAAATCCTCGGTGTTAGAAATCGTTTGAGAAGAGCAATGGTTTCTTCTTCTTCTACAAAGGATTCTTCCGGTGGTGATAATGTTGCTGGCGAACGGAGAGGTGCCAAAGAAGGTGAATGGTGGCTCATTGCAAGAGAAGATATGACGTGAAGAAGACTAAAAATGGTGAACGTACACGGGCGAGGGAGGCCTAAATGCGAAGCCGACGAGCGGAATCCTCTGACGCGGGGACGGGCTCGCCGGCTAAGATGCCCCCAGGCGCAGGCTTCCCCGAGGGCGGGTGCGCCCCTCGGGCACACATCTTGGATGCGTACAGGCGCGCGCGCGCGCACCCGGGTGCGCGCAGAGGCGCGCGCACCGCGTTGCGCAAGCACGCGCGCATTTGGTGCGCGCATGAGCTGCTGTGTGTGTACCATGCGCACTACTGGGTGCGTACGACACCCCTTTACTTGTGTGGGCGCTCGCGCTCCCCTTTTAAGTAGGCGGGTCGTTTGTTAGCTTGTGTGTGGTTTGCGTGGGTGCGTCTTCTTGCGCACAATTTGTGCGGCTTTTGACTTCATGTGCTGGGATTGCAGATGTCGGGTGCTCAATTGAGCACCTGCTACCTGACCGATTTTATCTAACTTTTGATTTTATTTTCAGACTTCAAAGTGTCCTACGAGGCCTATATGGCTACGCTCTATGCTCGCTACTAAGCAAGTTGCAGTTTGGAGGAAAAGATATGGGTTATCTTGTAACAACCTCATAATATGCGCCAATAAAATTATTTTTCCCCAATGATGAACAAAGGCACATTAAAATTTTTTTGAATTATTTTGACGAATTTGTTTTTGCTTTATTTCGTTTTATTTAATTATTTGGTACATTTACTTTATTTTGGGTACCAATAGTAATTTAAAGTGGGATTAAGTATATTTAGTAGTTGGGTTGGTTTTGTGCATATGGGCTTGTTACCTTTGTTGTTGGGCTGGCTGAGATAAATGGCTGGCTGTTTTTTCGGTGCTGGCTGAGTAGGTATACTGTGATGGCTAGCCAATTTGCTGTGTTGGCTGATTATTTAGTATAGGTGTTGGTTGGATCAGACCTTGGGCTTGTTTGGGAGACATGTGGAGCGGTGCTTGGCTTGTACTTGTCGATGACCGCTTACTTCACTGCTATAAGTCGATCCCAAGTCGCTGTTTCTCCCACACTATCATCCTGTCGCCTTTCTGCTCCTGCGATTTCTCGTCGTCTTCTTCCTCTGGCCGCTCTACTTAGACAGAGAACTGCTTCTCCCCCTTCTTATACTTCATCTCCTTCCTTCTCTGTGCCTCTAATTAACGGAGCTAGGTCAAGCTTCCTGTGTCGTCGTTGTCGTGCTTTCATACTGACGATTTCGCTGCTGCTGTGTCGTATTTACTTCTGCTTTGCCGCAGTCGACTTGCTGTCGCTTAGGGCTCCTGCTGCTGCTTTTATTCTTCTTCAACTGCTGTACCCGAGCTGCTGTTTAGGGCTTGCTACTGCCCTGCTACTATTGCTCCTGGCTATTGCTCCCGAGCACACTGTCTAGTTGTACAGTGCCCTTCTCCTCTCCCTCTTGTTGTAAGGAAATTCTTTCTCCTTTTCCCTTGTCTGGTTTGGTTTATTTCCTCCTTGGCTAAATTACTCTACTTAAACTATTTTAGGGGTACTAAAATCTCTGAAATTCTGCTGAAAATGCTGATTTTTGTGGATTGATTTGTGCTGATTAGCTAATGCTTTTAGTTGATTTTATTGGTTAGCCAATTTGAAAAGTTTTGTTTCACTTTTGGGCTGATTTTGCAAAGTTATTTTGAGATATTTTTGAGCTAGTTTGGTTATTTTTGTGTCGTTTGGTCGGCTAAGAGTAAGATTTACAATCTCGGTTGAGAACTCTTTTGGTTGGATACTTTTTCAAACAGTTTTGACATTTCTTTTACTTTTCGGGATTTTTACGTCATTTTGTAAGCATTACGGCTACGAATATCAAGTGGCGCAACCCAATAAAACGTGCGTATAATTTCAGTGGTTCCCGAGACCCCGAAACAAGAGGATGGCGTCACAAGAGAACCGTGACGGAAATGCGAATAAGAACTTGGACAGAGGCAACGCTGTAGTGAGTTTTTTATTTCCTGAATTAGTTTTATTCAAGTAATTTTATTACTGTTTTACTTTCTGAAATAAACAATGCATGTGCATATGCGTTTAACTCATTAAGATATCGCTATGGAATAAAATGTGGGCGAGGGAAAAATATAAAAGTGATATATATTTCTGAGGATTACTTTTATTAAAAACTCTTATTTTCACGACAAGATAAAATCTATTAAAACTCTGCATGGAGAAATGTGATGGCTTCAAATCCGATGATGTAGAGGCATCTACTGATGGATTCACCAGTAGGGGTGAGCCTACAAATTACACCCTTCGGGGGTGGGGCTCAATTCAAGTTTGCATCACCGGAGCATTTCATATTTTATGTAACTAAATGAAAGGGGCAAGTTAAGATTCAGTTTTAAGAATAATTGAACTAAATGATTATTGTGTTGTATGCATATTATTATTATATCCATTCTTTGCATGTACGACGCTTTATGAAATATTTATCTCACATAGTCATAATATTTATGACTAACCCATTGTGCAACCATTTTTTTAGGCAACAGGACCATCTCCCAGTGCTCCTAAGAGGATTTCGCCAGAAGAATTAGCGAAGGTATGGCTAAAGATCTTCGTAGGTATTGGAGAAGTTCATCAAAAGCACGAGGACTCGTGTAGAGATCCGTATTGTGACTTCTGTATTGAATATAAGTAGTACTCATATATTTCTTTTCTTTTATCAAATGTACAGTAATGAATAAATAAATAAAATACCGTTTTGGATATTCTTTGTACTGAATTTAGATGTGCTACGACTCTTTTATTGAAATTCTCTTCGCTTCTTGAAAATCATTTGGGAAGCCCGGAAATTTGAGTCTTCACATATCTGCTGATCTTAATGTGAAGATACCTCATGATCAAGAGATGGTTCAGAACCCACCTAGTGGTTGGTTGACAATTTACGACACGACATTGAGGTCTGGCTTCCACTTTTCACCATGCGAGAAGGTGGTGGACATTCTGAAGTTTTGCAACATCCTGATATCCCAGTTCACTCCACTATGGATGACTCGCATCATGAGGCTGGTAGCTTTCTTCGGGGAGCATGACTCAAGATTCTCTTTGGAGTTATTCATAGATTGATGTGATATCCGCGTTGACGGTGGCGACCATGTTGAGATTCGTAGCAATAAAAGTTGGCCTAACTTTGAGGCCCGGACGAATCGTCGTCATGGGAACACCTTGTTTTGATATGTCAGAAACTGTTAGGGTTTGCCTGATCTCTAGAATTCTTTGCCCGATCGTTGCTGATGTCAGAGAGGGCAAGAGCGGGACTTTACGCCGATACTGGGATTCTCAGACTTTCGGGAGTTGGCGAACCGCTTATTCAATATTTCCTTATTTGTGGAAGAGAAGCGTATGTCCCAATGTGTCCTTTCAGTTGATGCTGGGCGCGCTGCGATCGCGTCATAGTTCACAAGAGTAACTTGTTTTGAGGAGTAGTTGTGATGCTGATGCGGAGTTGCAAACTTCACCAAGTTGAAGAGAGGACCTGATTGAGGAGGCTCCGTGTGACGAGCCTACTCCAGTTGATTCAGATCTCGAGGTGATAGAGAAGTCTGCCCCATGAGTCCCCTGCACAGAGGCTACTGTCCTCCGATAGTCTTCTTCTTTGAAGAAAATGAGTGACGTGGTAAGTGAATCGTTCATCTTTCTTTATTTGAGCTGATTACTTTGCACTACCCTAACTCTTTGTTTGGTGTTTGCAGATTGAAGTTCGGGCACATATAGCATTCACATGGAACGATCATTATGTGAGCTTGAAGGACGGATATTTGGCTCTTCAGGAGAAGCTTCGGGCTGCAGAGGCTTCACTTGCTGCCTCCAGAGAGGAGTTAGATTGAGAGGTATCCCAATTTCGACGGATCGGGACGTAGTTGAAGCTGGAGCTGAAGGAAGCTCGTGCATCATTACAGATAGAAAATTCCTTGGTAGAGAAGACCGTACACACGTTGAAGATTGTTCGGGAGGAGAATATCGTCTTGAGTGCGGAGTTGGCGACTTCCAGGGCTGAGATAGCGTGTCTTTCTTCAGAAGGGCGGGTACTATGAAAGCGGTTGGTCTTGAGGAGTACAGGGATTCCTCAGACTATATGCGCGATCGCAATTTACTTCCTGAGGAGGTCCGTGAGGACGTTTATTCCAGAGAGGTTGAGCCTCAGATAGAGGATGTCCGCGAGCTTGCACTCGGACGTGGGGTGTCAAAGGATTTTCGCCTGATAGCGAAGCGTCTGAAGTGTGACGTCTCATATCTAAACTTTAATGACATTTCTGATGACAAAGGAGGTGACCCCTGAGCTTGATGTATAAGCAGTCGACGAGTAGCGGCTTGCGCTTTTATTTTTATATGCTTGTATACATTTGTTTTTTTCTTGTTGAGTCTGATGTATGTTTGTCATCGCCCTTTAGTGATTTTGTGTGGCGCATTTACGCCTATATTAATATGATAGTATTGTTCTCGTTTTTCTTGCCTTCGTTGTGCGGATCCCGGTAGCTGGCGGAATGTAAGCTTGCGACAATGTCGGAGAGTGTGACGACTCTATCCGAGGGTCGGAAAATGTAAGGATTCGATCCGACTGTGGGGCCGAACCTGTCCATGATAGCATTGTCGGAGAATGTAAGTATTTTATCCGGGTGTCGGAGAATATAAGGATTTGATCCGACTGCGGGGCCAAGCCTGGCCAAGAGAGGATTGTCGGAGAATGTAAGTATTCGATCCGGGTGTTGGAGAATGTAAGAATTCGATCTGACTGTGCGACCGCGAGGGAGGCAAGCCCTAGTGATAGCAGGGCGTTGGCCTGCAGTAACAACGGAGAATGTAATGATTTGATCCGATCGCCGGAGAATATAATGATTCGATCTGGTTGCGCGATCTAGCCTGACTATGAGCTGATTGCCGAAGAATGTAAAGATTCAATTCGGGTGTTGGAGAATGTAAGGAATCGATCTGACTGTGCGACCGCGAGGGAGGCAGGCCCTGGCGATGGCGGGGGGTTGATATACAGTAATGACGGAGAATATAATGATTTGATCCGGTTGTGCGACCTAGCCCATATGTGAGTTGCTCGCCAGAGAATGTAAGTATTCGATCAGGGGAGTGTCCTAGCCTGGCTGAAGAGTTGACTTCCGGATAATGTAAAGATTCGATCCGGAAGTGACCGAGCCTGGTCGGGAGTTGCTTGCCGGAGAATGTAAACATTCGATCCGGGGAGTGGCCTAGCCTGGCCGAAGAAGTCTCGAGATGAGAATAAGGAAAACACAATGTAATATGATCAAATTAAAGATAGTGTGCGCGAGTCGTGGCTCGCAGCTTTTAATCTCTGATACATAGATCCGAGTCATCTTCTCGATGAAATGACCTTCCTTATACGGGATGAAGTGAGGCACTTTAGTCATACGATCTACTATGACCCAAATCGCATCATGCCCTCTTGGAGTACGGGGCAAAACTGTGATTAAGTTCATAAAGATGTCTTCCCACTTCCATTCCAGGTTAGACAGAGGCTGCAAAAGACCACCAGGACGCTGGCACTGAGCTTTCACCTTTTGGCAAGTCAAACATCGAGAAATGAAGCAATCTATGCAATTCTTCATATCAGGCCACCACACAATTTGTTTCAAGTCATGATACATCTTATTATTGCTCGGATGACCAGATGTGCGAGATTCATGAGCTTCTCGGCAAGTATGATACAATTCAGGAACATCATGGATGCAAAACCGAGCTCGAAAATGCAAGACATCGTCAGAGATATATAAATCCGAGAGTCACAAGTTGAACTTTTTGGCGAATGCACTGGAGTACGGGATCAGATGACTGCAAATCTTTTACTTGTTCCACCCACAATGGACCAGACCTCTTCTTGACCCTCGGGTGAGATGGATTGTCCATCCATTCGAGATCATCAATTAAGGCTGCAAGAGTAGTTTTCATGAGTGCACAAGAGGAAGCAAAAACATGTCGATTCAACGCATCTGCTACTGAATTGGCCTTGCCGACAACGTACATAAGTTGCAAGTCATAATCTGCTATGAATTCGATCCCTTGTCTCTAAAGAAGATTGAGATCCTTCTAAACAAAGATATACTTCAAACTTTGATGATCAGTGTAGATGTCACACTTCACGCCATAGAGATAATGTCGTCAAAGCTTTAACGCAAAAACTACCGCAGTGAATTCCAAATCATGAGTGGGGTAGTTGCGTTCATGAACTTTCAACAGCCTCGACCCATAAGGGATAACACGATCATCCTACATCAAGACACATCCCAAACCAACTTCGGAAGCATTTATGTAAACTGAAAAATTCCAAAACTTGTCCCCTCTGAAGGGAGAGCTAGAACTGACGCCGAACACAACGTTTCTTCAACTCCAAGAAGGTCTGCTCACATTGATCTGGTCACTCGAATCCAGCATGCTTTTGAGGTAGCTGCGTCAGAGGAGCAACACGAGATGAAAAATCTTTAACGAAACGCCTGTAATAGCCATCCAATTTAAGAAAACTGCGAATTTCAGTAGAGGTAAAAGGTCGCTTTCAGTCCATAATTGTGAAAATCTTGGCAGGATCAACAAAAAGTCCATCTCCCAAAATGACATGCCTAAAAAAAGCGTCACGGTCCAGCCAGAACTCACCTTTTGCCAGCTTGGCATAGATTTGATGTTGACGAAGAGTGGAGAGAGTGAGCATAAGACGTGTTGCATGCTTCTCACGAGTCTTGGAATAAATCAGGATATCATCAATAAATACAATGATGAACTTATCCAAATATTCACGGAAGACACGGTTCATCATATCCGTGAAGGCAGAAAGTGCGTTAATCAAACCAAAGGACATCACTGGGAATTCAAAATGTCCATACCGAGTTTTGAAGGCGGTTCGGAGAATGTTTGATCCTTGATTTTCAGCTGATGGTAACCCGATATGAGATCTATCTTGGAAAAACGGTACTACCCTTGAGTTGATCAAAAAGATCATCCACGAGCAGAAGGGGATACTTATTCTTGACTATAACCTTATTTAGATCCCGATAATCAATGCACAGTCTCATGAAATCATCCTTGTTCTTCACAAATAGAACGAGGGCTCTCCAAGGTAAAGAGCTAGGACGAATGTATCCATGCTTAAACAGTTCATCCAATTGCGATCTAAGCTCTTCTAGTTTGCGCGGGGCCATACCATACAAAGCTTTAGATATGGGGCGCGTTCCAGACTCTACATCAATAGAGAACTTCACATCTTGATCAGGAGGCATTCCAGACAATTTTGCGGAAAAAGCATCAGAAAATTCAGAGTAATTCAGAATGAATTCAAGTTGAGGAGAAGCAGAATTTGAAAGCGAAATATATACAAAACAAGTAGAACATCTTTTACTAAGAAGACGAGTGGTGTGTACAACAAAAATTACCTTCAGGTTACTGCGGGTCTGAACATGAACGCTGTAATTCGTGCCATCGATGCTGAGATTGACCCTCTTTGCCACACAATCCAGTTTTTTTTTATACGCGACCAACCAATTTATGTCCAAGATCACGTCAAACTGTCATATCCAGAACTATAAGATCGGCGGAGACTCGCAATTCACCAAGCAAGATCAGACAATTGAGAATGCCCATATTCGAAAGGCGCAGATGACGAGACACATAAATCTCATAAGGGACCTCAAGTCGCGAAATAGGCCAGCGATGAAGGTCCACAATATGGCGCACAATGAAAGAGTGAGATACTCCAGAATCAAAAAAGAATTTACATTCGCTTATTCTTGACCCTAAATCTCCATAGAAATTGAAATCATAGACGCATTTCAAGATTATTCGATACTAAGACAGATAAATTAAAATACAGAAAAAAATAAAAACAATGCATACATACCAGAGATGACGTCAGTAGATGCGAACGCCTCGCCCTGAGAGATGACATTCAACACAGTTTTGCCCTTCTCTTGAGCTCCAGAAACAACTTGCAGAGGCTGATCGGGAATTGAGCTTTCTTTCATAGGCCACGGGTTCTACTGGCCGACTATGAGGAAGGATGCGTCCAAAAATGCAAAAGCTGCCATCTTCACGCCAACATTCCTCATCAACCACCAGTGGTCCTTGCACCTCTTCAAGGTGTCTGGACGTTTGCGCAGTAGGGTATCGACCTTCTCGGTCCTCTACCTGTAGCGACAGGTCAAAGAAAGTTCATCATCATGACAGTCGACTATTTCACCAAATGGTTAGAAGTTGAGCCCCTGACAATGATAATGGAAGAAAACGCCAAACAATTTGTCTGGAAGAATATCATCTGACGCTTTGGGATCCCAGCCACCATCATTACTAGAGCTGTCGCGGTTCCAGTTCGGTTCCGATTCTAGTAAAACCATGAACCAAACCGCTAAGGTAACGGTTCTTCAAATTAGAATCAAAACCTTATTTGGTTTGACTAGTTCCAGTTCTGATTCTAGTTCCAGAATAATTTTTTAGAACCGTCGTATCAACGGTTCCGGTTACAGTTCAACAAGAATCAAAACCAAACCGACCACTAACGGTTCGGTCCGATTCCAATCAGTTCCAAGTAGAAACAAAATCAAATTTGGCGAAATAAATGAGAGAGGTCAAAAATAAAAAAACCGGAGGAGAAATGTAAATTTGTTCAATTTTTTTTCCAAGAGGAACTTCGAAGTATGGGGCCCAAACATTGGAATTTTGCACTACTTCAAGGGGAATTACTTTTTTGTATAATACAGTAAGTAGCGCTGAAAGTTAAAAACTGAAATCACAAAACCACAAAATTGCACAAAACTGCACCGATTTTAAACCATGCCGATTTTAAACCGCACTGAATGATTTGGTTGTAGAGCGGCTTCGTTGATTATAAAATAACATAGTTTGCAATGCAGCTTTTGGCGGAGCAAAATCGGTAGAACTGTGTGACACAGTCTTTTGTGCGAGGGCTGGACATTCCAATCGTCTCCAACGAGTACAAGTTACTTTAATTATATCAGAAAATGTATGAGTAAAACTGAAAATACATTATATAATAGTATAAAAACCGAAACTGCACCGCAAAAATCGACTCTTAACCGCATCAATGCCAAACAACACCGCACGGTTTTGGTGTGGTGCGGTTTGTTCAGTCCAAAATCGATGTCTTTTAGTGCGATTACGGTTTGGGTTCAAATCACGTCAGTTTCACCCATAATAATAAGTATAAATATTATAGATAGATTATAAAAAATAACAATATAATAATAATATTATTAATAATAAATGGGTTGCGGTTCGGTTCTGTTTCGGTCTGGTTCGAATCAGGTCTAAAAATCTTGGAATCGCTTGAGACTTGTATGTTGTGGTTCCGATTGCGGTTCCGATTCCGGTCCGGATAATAAAATGAAAGAACCACACCCGGACCAATGTTGTTCACGGTTCCAAAATTCAAACCGGAATCTGAATAATTTGCGAACTGTTTGGTTCGGTTCTTTGCGGTTCCGGTTCGGTTTACGGTTTTCGGTTTTAAGTGGCAACTCTAATCATTACTGATAATGGAAGTATGGAACCCAATTCACGGGAAAATCATTCACAAAAATGTGTGAGGATTTGAAGATCAACTTGCGCCACACCGTCGTAGCGCATCCGAAGACAAACAGACAGATCGAAGTAACAAATAGGACCATCCTCAAAGGGCCAAAGACTCAGTTAGAAGAAGCTAGGGGCAGTGGGTGGACGCGCTCCCCAATGTGTTATGGGCTTACGTACCATCGAGAAAACCCCTACTGGGGAAACCCCGTTCAATCTTTGTTACGGGTCGGAAGCGGTCATCCCCGTCGACATCGGCGTCCCAAGCACGCACATTCTTAACTTCAATCCTGAGAAGAACGACGAGTTGCTCAGAGAAAACCTAGACTTCATCTCTGAGATCAGAGATGCAGCTACCATGCGCATCACCGCATACAAGGGACGAGTTGCACGTTTATACAACCGGAAGGTAAAGTCCAGGCCAATTAATGTCTGGGACCTTGTTCTACGAAGCATCGAGGCAGTTGGTAAAGGGCCGCAAAAGGGACACTCTCACCACTATAGGAGGGACCTTTCGTCGTTACCGTCGTTGTTAAACCAAGAATCTACAAAATCAGAATTGAAGAAGGAAAGACTCTTGCTCGCACTTTGAATGCGTAGAATCTGCGTCACTTTTATCAATGAATCAATATACTATTTTCTGTCTTTTGCTTTTTATGATGTTGTTAGACTCCATGGGATTCCCTTGCGAATTGTATCAGATCGTGACTCGAGATTTGTATCGTATTTCTGGAAGGGCTTCCAGCAAGCTTTGACCACCGAACTCAACCTGAGTATTGTTTATCATTCGACGATAGATGATCAGACTGAAAGAGTTAATCAGATACTTGAAGACATGCATCGGCGTTATATTCTAGATGAGAAGGGAGCTTGGGATGAGCACCTATCTTTGGTTGAATTCGCCTATAACAATAGTTATCAGAAGAGCCTCAAAATCCCCCCCCCCCTTGAGCATTGTACGGACGACGTTGTAGGACACCTCTATTGGTCGAAGATGGGTGAAAAACTTGTTTTGGGGCCTAAGTTACTTCAGGAAATGGAAGAAGCCACAAGGAAGACTCGACTTCAGTTTAGTCACGTCATCAAGAGACAGAGAAAGTATGCAAACCAGTGGCGCCGTCCATTAGAATTTGTTATGCGTGAGCAAGTATTCATGAAGGTTTCCCCTTCTCCTGGGGTGAAACGGTTTGGTCGTCATCATAAGCTTAGCGCGAGATTCGTAGGACCGTATACCATCTCAGAGCATGTCGGAGGATTTGCATATCGTCTTGAGTTTTCATGTCAATCAACTTCGGAAGTACATCCATGATCATAAACGCGTCATTGAAGAAATTCATGTGATTCCTGAAGCCAATCTGTCGTATCTGGTCGAGCCTGCTAAGATCATAGAGTATCAAGAACGCAAGCTTCAAAAGAGAACCATTCTTATGGTCAGATTGCTTTAGATACATGGCAAGTCTGAGGAGTACATGTGTGAACTTGAATCTGACATGCACAGCAAATATCTGCAACTCTTCTCATTTCTATTTTAGTATATTCATAGTTAGATTTCATGTCTTGATTTGCAAATCTTGTTGGAATGAATGACATCTGAATTCTCTCCATAAGAGACCACTTTCAGGGAATTCTCAAAAGTTTTAGGACGAAACTTCTTAAGTGAGGGAGAATGTAACAATCTATATATATGTATCTATAAAAAAATAATAGGATTCAAATCAAATTAACCCTACTAGGGTTTTCATTTTATTTCCCTCTTATAAGTAGCCGACCAGCCCCATATTTTTCCTGTAAAATTCTAGTCCAGAGCCCCTGATTCAATCTTCTGTTGGTCGTTCATGTCGATCCACCGTCTCCTGCAGTTCTCTCGTTCTCATACTCCCTCGGCACCGCCTCTTCCTGCCCCTCTTTTTTTACCCGGCGAGTTCCCCTTCTCCAAAGGCCGGCAGCAGCGGGTTCCCCTCCTCCCAAGGCCGACAGTAGCGGCTTTCCCCAAGCCGCAACAGCTTTTCTCCTCCAAAGGGGCGGCAGCAACAGTTTTCACATCTTCTCCTCTCCTCAAGGTCGACGGGCGCCTCTTCTTCCTCCAGCAACCCTCTATTCCTCTTATCTCTTAGTCGTGGCCTGGAATTTGCGAGAGGGACACATAGGGTTTGCTCGATTCCTTCTCTACTCGAATTTTTGAGCCGTATTTGGTTTTCTTTGGTAAGAAACTCCACCAATCTCCTTTATTAAAAATTTCCCTAAATTATTTTGCATATTTTCGTGCTCCAATCAACGTATTTACGCTAATCCAAGTGGTTGTCCTCTTATAATCGTCTAACCATTTTGTATTTGTGGTTTTCGATGCCGCTTCACAATTCAATTGGTGGGATCTCTTCAAGGCCCTCTCCGATTTAGGGTTTCCCTAACCTAAGCACCGCCAAATCCCCGACTCCTTGTGGTAATCTCTTCTCCCCTTACCTTTGAGTAAGGTAAATTCCTAACCCCCCCTCCAGTTTAGATTATGTTCAATAAATTGTTTTTGCTATCGTATGAATTTTTGCAATGTCAAATATCAATTGTGTTGTTCTTGAACAGGTTTAAATAGGATTTCTGAGTTTTGCATGTGTCGCTTAGTCGTCACCGTCAGATTCATCCTTTCTTAAGGCAATTAGAGAAATCTCTCTATCTTGCAACTGTTAGATATATGTGTATTTTTGTATTAGGGGCTTTCTCGTCTTTTTTCTTGTACAGATTTGTGTCTATATGTAGACCCTTATGGGTCATGAAATATTTTCATTCTCATTTTCTATCATGGTATCCGAGGTAGGGTTCCCGTAATCCCTCTCCCGCACGCCGACTTGCTTCCCTGCGTCGATCGACGCCGCTGCTGCTTCCTTGCGCCGATCGACGCCGACCACGACACTGCACGCCATCGACGACGCCTCCGCAAGGAGAACGACGTCGCTGAAGCTTCCGGATCCCGCAACGCCGACGACGCCTTCCCGATTCCTTGCGTCCATCGACGGCGACGTCGATCCCGCAACTCTCCTGATCCCGCAGTCTCGTTCTTCTTGCTCCAACCTCCATCGACGCCGCTGATTCGCGCTGCTATCAACACGATATTCTTGCTCCCGCTGCTGGATTGTGTTGCACTGTTCGCCAGCTCCATCGACGGCGCTCTTCTTGATTTTTTTTTTGCTACAATGGATCCCTCTGCCTCCAATCTTAGTGGCTATCTTCCCAAGCCTGATGTGTTACTTAATGGGAACAACTTCAAGGCTTGGTCTTCCACCATGCGTCGGAAGCTTCAGCGCTCACAGCAAATTGCCCAGTCTCGTGACACCCAGCTGCGTGCAGCTCCAGCTCTGCCTGTGTCGACTCCGTCAGCCTCCTTCTCTGAGCAGCTCATGCAGCTGGCTCAGCAACTGTCTTCCGACACCTTCCTGAGTTCTTCTGCAGCCACAGTTGGTCAGGCTTCTACATCTGCTGATCACTCAGCGGCCTCGGCCCCTTCAGGTATCTCTCAGTCCTCGTGGTTACTAGACTCTGGAGCCTATTTCCATATGACCTGTGATGCCACCCATCTCCATGCCTGTCAGCCTGTTTCCTCTGACCTACGTGTCATCATTGCTGACGGCACCACCCTTCCTATTACCAGCCGTGTTCTCCTCCATACCCCTCAGTTTCACATTCCTGATGTTGCCTACATCCCTCAACTCTCCATGAACCTCATCTCCGCCAGCCAATTTGCCTCTTGTGGTTACCTTGTTGTTTTTGATGAGTTTGTTTGCCATGTGCAGGATCGTCTTACAGGGACCATCATTGGAGCTGGCCGTCGCCATAGTGGGGTATATCTGCTTGAGTACCTTCGTCTGCCATCCGTCACACCGTCACCAGCCGCTTCTGCCTTTTGTCTTCCTGCTGCTTCTTTTCGTCAGTGGCACCATCATCTTGGTCATCCCAGTGGCGCCCGTCTTTCCACTCTTGTTCGTCAGGGTGTTTTGGGTCGTGTCTCTATTGACACCAGTCACTCTTGTACAGGTTGTAAGCTTGGCAAACAGCTACAACTCCCTTATCCGTCCAGCATGTCTAGGTCTTCTGCTCCCTTTGCGTTAGTTCATTCTGATGTATGGGGGCCTGCTCCTTTTGTATCCAAGGGCGGCCACTGCTACTATGTTTTGTTTATTGATGATTTTTCCCATTTTACTTGGATATACATGTTGTGCTCTCGTGCTGAGTTCTTTCAGGTTTATGTTACTTTCTCCATTATGGTTCGTACTCAGTTCTCTGCCTCCATTCGTACTTTTTGCTCTGACTCAGGGGGGGGAGTACCTATCGCATGAGTTTCGTGATCTTCTCACATCTCATGGCACGCTCCCGCAACTCTCCTGTCCCGGTGCTCATTCTCAGAATGACACTGCGGAAAGGAAACATCGCCACATCATCAAGACCGCTCGCACTCTCCTTATAGCCTCCCATGTTCCTCCACATTTTTGGGCTGAGGCCGTCTCCACCGCTGTCTACCTTATCAATCTTCAGCCATCACCTTCCTTCAGGGTCGGTGTCCCGGTGAGTGTTTATTCTCTCATCCTCCTCGATACACTCATCTTCGTGTGTTCGGATGTCTTTGTTATGTCCTACTTCCACCACGTGAGCGGACTAAGCTCTTTGCTCAGTCTGTTGCATGTGTTTTTCTAGGCTACAGCTCCGAGCACAAGGGTTACCGCTGTTACGACCCTGTTGCGCGTCGTCTTCGCATTTCTCGTGATGTCACATTTGTTGAGGACCAACCTTTCTTTCTCTCCTCATCCACCTCTAGTTCACGCACGTCCACTACTCCGGTTGATATTCAGTTCCTTATTCTAGGCCTTGGTTGTGTTTTGATGCAGAATGGTAAAGTCGTAGCTTATGCATCGAGACAATTAAAAGATTCGGAGCGTAATTACCCAACTCATGATTTAGAATTGGCAGCTGTCATATTTGCCCTAAAAATTTGGAGACATTACTAGTACGGCGCGCAATGTGAGATCTTTACTGATCATAAAAGTTTAAAGTATATTTTCTCCCAAAAAGAAATAAACATGCGTCAAAGACGATGGTTAGAACTTATCAAAGACTATGATGTCGATATCAAATACCATCCTGGTAAAGCGAATATCGTAGCTGATGCACTTAGTAGAAAACATTTGGCACCGATGATTGTTCCACTTACCGAGCAAAAAGAAATGTTACGAGAAATACAAAACTTGGAGTTGCTCACATGTACTACTACTTCTCAAACTCAAGGTGTATTTTTCCATCTAGTAGCAGAAAATTATATTAAAGACAGGGTAAGGAAGGCGATGAACCAAGATCCTATGTTTCTAAAAATCTTAGAAAAGGTAAAAAATGGACAATCAATTGCTTTTACAGAGCATGATGGATTATTATTCCTGAATGGAAGATTGTGTATTCCTCATGTTGATGCACTTCGATCAGAAATCCTTTATGAAGTACATAATACAACGTATTCAATTCACCCCAGAAGAACAAAAATGTATCAAGATCTCAAGAAGGACTTCTGGTGGCCAGGAATGAAGACTGATGTAATTCAATATATTGCCAAATGTCACACGTGTCAACTTGTGAAGGCAGAACATCAAAAACCTGGCGGTTACTTACAATCACTACCGATTCCGGAATGGAAATGGGATGACATAACCATGGATTTTGTCATGGGATTACCAAGGAGTAAAGCTGGAAACAACGGTATATGGGTAATTGTTGATCGGCTGACGAAAGTTGCACATTTCATCCCTATGAAAAATGATAGTCCAGTACAGAAGTTAGTCGATCAGTATATCGACAGTGTTATAAAATATCATGGGATTCCCAGATCCATTATATCTGATAGAGATGGACGCTTTACATCCAATACTTGGAAACTTGTACAAAAAAGGTTGGGAACAAAACTGCTATACAGTACTGCGTTCCACCCACAAACGGATGGCCAGTCTGAGCGAACTATTCAAGTGTTGGAAGATTTGTTGAGAATGGTTGTACTTGATTTGAAGGGCTCATAGGAAAAATATTTATCACTGGTGGAATTTTCGTACAATAATAGTTATCAATCAAGTATTCAGATGGCACCGTTCGAAGCATTATATGGAAGAAGATGTCGCAACCCACTAAGCTGGGCAGAAGATGGCGAACATAAGTTATTTCCGAGGGATCAAATAAATAAAATGAATAATAAGCTTACACTTGTCCGAGAACGACTGAAAATAGCCCAAGATAGACAACAGAAATATTACAATGCCAGACATCGACAAGTGGAATTTAATATAGGCGATATGGTATGTCTGAAAATAAAACCCTTCAAAGGAATTTCACGAATTCGTCGACTTGGGAAACTTAGTCCCAGATTCGTAGGACCGTTCGTCATCTCCGAAAAGATTGGACCGGTGGCGTATCGTCTAATATTATCTGATGCACTTCAAAATCTTCATGATGTATTCCATGTATCTTCATTAAGAAAATACATAGCGGATCCAGAGAAAATAGTTCCTTCTGAACAGATTCAGATAGAGTCAGATCTATCTAGCCCAACTGAGCCATACAAAATTATTGATTGGCAAAACAAACAACTTCGAAACCGAGAGGTTCGATTTGTCAAGATCTGGTGGAAAGGGCACGGTATTCACGAAGCAATATGGGAAAAAGAAGAAGACATGAAAGATCTCTTCCCTCAGATATTTAATGCAGAGCCAGACTGAAGATTTTCGTGGACGAAAATTTTTAAGAAGGGGAGAATTGTGATAACACCAAATAAATGAGGTGCCCATAGCAAAAGGGTGAAAAGAACAATAACCGGTTCAAAGAAGCTTGAACCGGCAAATGCCGGTTAATATGCATCGTGGCGATCCTACGTTAAGCGGCGCCCGATAATATCTAAGTCGGAGAAGCCGTGGTTCATTCCAAGCTTTCCCCGATCCCGCACTTACCGCAGAAGGTGAGCGGAAGCCGCACGACGCCGAAACCGCCGAGCCTCACCGGAAGCTCGTTTCTCCTCCGTTCTCCCTCATTCTTCTTCCATTTGAAAGGTAATCTCTTCCTCTCGAGTCCTCTTGTTTCCTTTTCCAAGATTTTTCACAGATGGAAGTTATTATGATTCCTAGGGTTTAGAGTTTTCTGAAACTTTTAGTTTGTTTTGAATGAAAAAGTTTCTGAAAGGGATTTGTAACCTAAATCCAGGAATTTCATGGGTATTGATTAAACCCTAGTTAGGTTAAATAATTATTGGAGGTTAAGGCGCCTTTCACTACCCTTATTTCCATAATAAAATCGTTAACCATGGAACCCTAAACGACCCTTGACCAAATTAGGCCAAGTGGGGTCGTCAAGAATGTTTTGAGGTTTTAATTACAATTAAAACATCAACTTATACCTATTCTTAATTATTTTTTTACTAGGAAATGGCGTCGAGAGGTGGTGGGAAACAAGGTGATGACGGTGGTCGAAGGGACAAGGGAAAAGGAATTGCTAATGTGAGTTCTCACATTTACATAATTTCTTAATTGCTTAAGGGTTCAATTATATATTATGTTTATGATATGTATTGTAAGGATATGCAAAGAAATCACATAACAAAGAAAATGAATAACATAAAAGACCACGTTTAAGGAAAGAAAATCACTCAGTTAAAGTAAAAAGATAAAGCAGTAACATGGGCTAAGTTAAGGGTTAACCCAACAGTGGAGGTGGGGTGAATGTCCTCCCAATCATTATGTAATGAAAGTTAACGTGCGAATATGAAAAGGCACGTTAATAAATATGTGCGAATATGAAAAGGCACATAAGCGCGCTATACAAATGTTATAGATTGTTAATATTCCCTTAACATTGCCCGATAATAAAACGAAAAGTAAAAGAGATAGTGATGAACAAATACAAATCCACATAAAAGAGATTTGCAACGTACCTGGATGAGAAAAAGGATGAACGAAAGAAGAAAAGCTCAATAATAAGAAAATAATGTAAACATATCTATATGACGTAATTACGAGAATAAGCTATAAAATCCTTACAATTAAAACATTTTATTAAAGGGAATTCATTTAGTCTTTGACTAATATAAATGTAACTAAAACAGGTAAAAACAGAGGTTACTCCCGTTAATCCTCCTGGCGCCCCTTCTCGTAAGGAAAAGATGTACAAGATCTGGATGGAGGTCATCACAGCTGTCTTTGGTTACATGGATGCCCACAAGGAAGCTTGCCGCGACTCTGACTGCCCCCACGATGAATTCCAGTTTTATTTTAAGTAGTCTACTCATGTGTGATAGTATAGTTTTGATCTGAGTTACAAGTATAGTGTATTATGATCAGGTTGTAAATCTTTAAATGTAACTCAGATTTTGTGATGACTCCGCTTTTGTGTTCATATACTGAGTCATCTATTAGATATGTATGATATTGTATCAGATATGTCATAAATAAAGGAAGGTCGTGAGTTGCTTTTAGATTATATTGAGATTTTCTATCTTTCATATACCTGTTTTTGTTGATGTTTAGAAAAAAAAAATAAAAAAAAAAAATTAAAAAGAAAGAAATTCAAATGAATTAAAAAGGGCAACGGTAACCTAATAAATTGGGACCGTTACATACCTCCACTTGGGATCTTGTGCCTCTTCCTCCTGGTGCTGCTCCCATCACTTGCAAGTGGGTCTATAAGGTCAAGACTCGCTCTGATGGTTCTATTGAGAGGTATAAGGCTCGCCTTGTTGCTCGGGGTTTTCAGCAGGAGCATGGTCGGGACTATGATGAGACTTTTGCTCATGTGGCTCACATGACCACGATCCGGACACTTGTTGTTGTTGCTGCTGTCCGTCGGTGGTCCCTGTCTCAGCTGGATGTGAAGAATGCCTTTCTTCACGACGATCTACAGCAGGAGGTTTACATGCTTCCTCCTCCCGGGGTTGATACTCCTCCCGGCATGGTTTGTCGGTTACGTCGTGCACTTTATGGTCTCAAACAGGCTCCTCGAGCCTGGTTTGAGCGTTTCTGCTCTGCCATTACAGCCGCTGGTTTTCAGCCCAGCCAGCACGACCCTGCCCTTTTTGTCCACACCTCTTCCCGTGGTCGGACTCTTCTTCTGCTCTATGTGGATGATATGATCATCACTGGTGATGACCCGGCTTTCATTGACTTTGTCAAGCATCACCTACAGCAACAGTTTCAGATGACAGATTTGGGTCCTTTGAGCTATTTTCTGGGCATTGAGTTCTCCTCCACTTCTGCAGGGTTCCAGCTCTCTCAGCAACGGTATACTTCAGATATTCTAGCTCGGGCTGATCTTTCCGACACCCGCACTGTTGCCACACCGATGGAGCTTCACCTGCAGCTCCAGGCTGATGAGGGGCTCCCTCTTGCAGACCCCACTCGCTATCATCATTTGGTTGGCAGTCTGGTCTATCTCACCATCACTCGGCCTGATATTTCTCATGCAGTTCATGTGTTGAGCCAGTTTGTCAGCACTCCTACCTCAGTTCACTACGCTCACTTGCTGCGTGTACTGCGTTATCTTCGTGCGACTCCTGGTCGGGGTCTGTTCTTCTCCAACAGCAGTTCCCTCCAGCTCTCTGCTTTCTCTGATGCTACTTGGGCTAGTGATCCTTCTGATCGTCGCTCTGTTACTGGTTTTTGTCTGTTTTTGGGCTCCTCCTTGCTTGCCTGGAAGTCCAAGAAACAGACTGGTGTTTCCCGCTCCAGTACTGAGGCTGAGCTACGTGCCATGGCATCTACGACCGAGGAGATTATCTGGCTTCGTTGGCTTCTAGCAGATTTTGGCATTGTATCCTCCGAACCGACCACCCTTTTTTGTGACAACACTGGTGTCATTCAGCTTACTCTGAATCCAGTGAAGTTCTCCCTTTCCAAGCACATTGGGGTGGACGTCTTCTTCCTCCGTGAGCAGTACAGCAGGCGCACCTTGGTTCCCCAGTACGTTTCCACCGAGCATCAGATTGCGGACTTGTTCACCAAGTCCCAGACAAGGGTTCAGCATGACTATCTTCTGTCCAAACTCTCGCTGTATGATCCCCCGTGAATTTGAGTGGGGGTGTTAGATATATGTGTATTTTTGTATTAGGGGCTTTCTCGTCTTTTTTCTTGTACAGATTTGTGTCTATATTTAGACCCTTATGGGTCATGAAATATTTTCATTCTCATTTTCTATCAGCAACCATTAAACTTGGTCTTTTGCACATTTTTTATGTTTATAAATTTTTCTCGAAACACATTAATCGTCAAATTATAACATATCGTAATTCTCTAAAGTTCGAATCATTTAATTCATTATTATCATAGTAATCATTGGAAGGTAGTGTTTAATTGATGCAAATCCTTGACTTGAATTCATGCTCGACTCCGTAGTGGGAACATTTGAATGGTCATAGGAAGCATGAATTCTCTGGTAAGTTTTGCATCTGAACTTGAAGACTCGTGTGCATCAAATAAAAGCACCTACACATTTTATCTGTCTTACTAGTTTTGTCTCATAAAAATTAGTACACAAATATTTCAGATTCCCTTGCTCATATTGTATTTTACCTTGCTCATTTTTTGTTTCAATGTTCTGAGATTTTTTCCTACTTGTTTTGGAATTTATCTTAGCGCATGTGACTGCGCCGCCTGCTACCCGAGCTCGATCTGCGTCAAGTTCCTGTTTTTGGAGGTTTATTTTGTTTATTGCTTTGTCAGGTTCTATGTATTTTATTTCCTTTATTGGCGCACGTTTTTTTATGTAATAGTTATGATCAGTCATTTTCTTTTGTATCATGAACAACTGTTAAGCTAAATAAATTATGTACTGAAATTTGATATTATTTGCATGTCAAGTTCTTATTTTCAGTGAAAATTTATATCAGCACTATGTGTCATGAGTTTTATTAAAATACATGTGCATCTAATTTTTCACTGATAAACTCTAAAGCTTCCGCATAAAAACAATCTATTTATCTCCAAAGTAATTATTTTTAATCCAATAACATTAAATCAGCTCCCGTCTAACAGACATGAATTTTCTTTCGCTCATTCTTGTGGCATCACAACCTGCCTGAAGCGCGCTCTGATCTTTGCTCGTAGATGAGTCGGCTCCCGCCTAACAGACAGATTTTCTTTTGCCCATGCCTGTGACAACACGACCCGCCCGAAGCGCGCTCTGATCTTTGATCGTAGACGGGTCATGACACCTTAGGAGACATGGAATGGAGGAGTCACAAGAAAACAAGGGAATTTTCAGAATCTCAATGCTTCCAAGTAGAATCATCCTAAGGAGGTGCCACGACCGTCTCATTTATATATCTAAACAGTTGTTGACTGTAAATTACATGTTGAGCCGCACAAGACCATTCAAGGCAATTTGTCCCATCCAGAGGCACATAAGTGATCTTCAAAAAGCCAGTGTAGCCATGAGTCCGTTGAGGGTCACTCATTTTGGGTGTGATAACACTTGGCGGGGAGAAAGAAGAATCAACCATGGCAGGAGAATCATCCATGATGGGCTATCAACAAGAAATGTTGGAGAACAAAGTGGCAATAGCAAGAAGTAATAAGGAAACGGCCCTGGAAACCGCCTGGAGCAAAAAATGAACAGACAACGTTATATTGAGAGAAGAAGTCGCCGCTGGATCTGGAGATGTCGGCGTTGGATTTAGAAAAAGAAAATGGCAGTTGCTGGATATGGAGATGTCTGAAGAAACGGATGACGCTGGATCTGGAAGACGACATGAACAGTCGCTGGAGGCAGTCGACCTTTGGGAGTAGTCGCGAACATGAGCGTCGATGAAGCTAGCAAAGATGCATGCAACTATGGGAGCTGCTAGCACAAGGAGGGGAGGCGGTCCATCAGAGTGCATCACAAGGAGGGGAGGCGGTCTCCTTCAGCCGTGCAACTACCGACGAGAGCGTCGCGGATTAGCATCGAGAGGACCTCAAACCAGCGGATGTAGGCACACGAGATGAGATCGGCAAGAGAGACGAGTGAGAGATTTTAGCGGAAGCTGTCAGCGGGAGAATAGGTTACCCCTCTGATACCAAGTTGAAGTAAAAAAGATGTGTTACATCATGAAAAGTCCCTTTACTCGTACATATATATTTGAGTAAAGGGGGGAAGAAAGACCAAAATAACCCCGAGTGTGTAAACACGCTAAACAATGACTTGACGAATATATTGATTACAACTTATTAATGAGACGGTTAAAGTTTAACATATTAAATATACAATAGTAGTATTAATATTAAAGGGACGGGTAAAGTACAATATATTAAATATAAAGAAGCGGGAATACTGCGAAGTGGTTTGGGCATATATAAAAATAAATAAATAAGACACCCATAAGATGGTTAGATAAAATTAGTGTAGATAGATTAGAAAGAAAAGAAGCACATTTAAGATGATATGGATAGCAATAATTTAGATAGATTGAAAAAGAATGGATTTTTAAATCACCTCATGCACCATTCAATATAACCTAATGGAAAATAAAAATTCATAAACTAGAGAAAATATAGCAAGGATAAGGATAATGTTCCTATCTTTGTGTAAAAGTTCAGGGATCTTTCATTTTGATGAAATTAGGCAGGTTTGAATTATTCTCCTTAAAAAATTGAGGCCTGCCCCAATATTTTTAACATGGAATATTATTTATGCTGCTTCCAAATTTTATGCACAGGGTTCAGCAATACTTGTATGCATGCCAATTGGCAACTTATCCCTACTCTCCTGTTTCAGATCACCATCCCCTCGACTTTTTTCAGAACTACTGCTCGTGATTTTATTTTCCATTACTCAATCACAGAACATAAGTGAATATGCAACATCTAATATGGCTGGGAGTAATGAGTTCAGCGTGTAGTAAGATGGCATTGGCAGAAAAAAGCATTGACTACATAAATATTTTGAATCAGGCATTTAATTCAAAAAAATCAGTAAGACTCTAGCAACAAATCAAATATTTATAGCACATGTAATTGGAATTACCAGTTCATCAGACATTTTTTCCTGAAACGGTCCAGGACACCAAGTTAACCGTCTCTTTCTCGGTACCTTAGCAATAAGAAGAATTACTAGTTAATTTTGGAACATATCACATATAACTCAACGTGCAGGAACTTAAAGGGCGCAATATAGCAAGCAAAATCATGGAATTAAATACTAAGTTGGAAGAGTGTAGGATTGGTAATAAGAAAGGAGAAACAAGTAAACTACATTTTGAAGAGTATTAAACTTGAAATAAATCAAAAGTATGTCGGGAGTATACGGCTAAGAATGCAATAAGCACTTCTGAGTTATGATGCTAAATAATTTAATTACTGTTCAAAAATGAAGAAGACAGTCTAAGAGTAACTTCATCACCTGTTCAAGACCATAACAAACGTAAATAAAGCACTCAAAATATGAGCACTAAAGTGTGATAAGTAAAACTGATTAAAATTAAACTAGTACTATTATCTAAACATCTAAAAAACATACTTAAAGATGGACATGATGGTCTAGAGGAGATGGCAAAAACCAAATACGCAGTGGAGTAACTCAATCACCATCTATGTAAACTTCTCAGTGTGCGCACTGTCTAACAATAAAAGAGAATAAGAGGGCAAAAGTAGGCAGCAAGATGTGCAAGTCGAGATTAGTGCCGGGGAGCGGATAGGCAAGCAGGCCACCAGAAGACAGTGCTTTTGGCAATGGCAACGAGTTGGGATCAGCAAGGGTAGATCAAGTATTGCAGGAACAACTAGCTTTTATCAAAGGCAAATGCAGTAGTGCGCCGACAATAGTTAGTGCTTGGACAGGATCATCGAAAGGCGAGTAACTAAGCAGTGCAGAGAGTTAGTCTTGGGCGGATTAGTGCTTATTTCAGTTATGTAAGAAACATAAATGCTTGTTTTGTCCTCGGACAGTTTCAAATTAAGCTCTTTGGACTTGACCATCTTTGGTCTCATGTAGAGTTGATTGTGGGTATAGATCTAGTCATGTTTGAAGTTTTTATAAGATTGGGAAGTATATTTATAAGCATTTCTTATACTTGTAAGTAGTGGTGTGAGAGGGATCCCCATTTGAGATCTCGTGTGTGATCGGGCGACGTAGAAATCCTAGAGGACATTGGCGTTCCCCTTCTTGGACCCACGGGAACCTATCTCGGCTAAGGAAGATGACTGACGAGGAGGGGGAAGGGAGATTCCGGCGAGCAGCTGGCTTGCGGATCACGGCAATTGCAAATGAGGGAGATGCGGGTTCGATAGAAAGAAAAGAGGAAGAGAGAAATAGGTAAAATTAGATTAAATTTTGAGATAAAATTCACCAAGATATTAAACGACGCAAAAATGAAGTCTAATAATGCGGAAATCATTTCTTGCGGGTCGTAGGCGATATTGGTATGTGATGCTCAACAATAGATCTGCAACATCTCCCTCGTCAACATCAAGCTTGGCCTCAAGCTTGTCCTCTAGCTGTGATGGGAGTTGTACTTAAGGGCTCTGAGGGCGGCGCTCCAATAAACGGCTTCAACTGCGAGACATGGAAAAGTTGTAAATTTGTGCATCCAGTGGGAGTTCGAGGCGGCATGTCACGTCGTCGATTCATTGCAAATCCTCAAACAAACCATAGAATTTAGGGCCCAACTTGTGGTAATAGCTCCCGGAGAATTTGGGTCCCCGCCTTGATGTGGCGGAGGAGCTCTAGAAGGGTTGGGAAATCAAGCACCTCCTATTGAAGGCGAGTGAGAATAGTAGACATGGGCTGGGAGCATTCTTGTCATGGCGTCGCCTAGGCGTCGCCTAGGCGACGCCTAGGCGTCCAGGCGCCCAATTGCAAACAAGGCGTTGGGCGCCTTTTTTTTTTAAAAAAAAGGGGAATAGACAGCGGTTATTCTAGAAACCGCTGTCTATTCCCCTGCAGGGCAGCATAGACAGCGGTTATTACAAAAACCGCTGTCTATGCTATCCTAACCTAGCATAGACAGCGGTTTTTGTAATAACCGCGGTCTATGCTATAATAGACAGCGGTTATTCAAAAAACCGCTGTCTATGCTAGGTTAGGATAGCATAGACAGCGGTTTTTGTAATAACCGCTGTCTATTCTACAATCCTGGGAGAAATAGACAGCGGTTATATAATTAACCGCTGTCTATGGGGAGAATAGACAGCGGTTATTCAATATAACCGCTGTCTATGCATTCAATATAAGCTGCTCGGCCGTAAATTTTTTTTTACCCCGACCCTTTTGTTCTTACTGCCGCTGTGCTGTGCGAAAAACCCTAAGGCTTTGATCCCTCGATTCCGCTTCGAAACTTCTCGTTTAGGTATATATCTTAGAAATTTTTGATCACATTTGCTTTTAGTTTTGATTTTTGACTTTGTTGAGATATTTTGTTTGTTGTGTATTGTGCTTCTTATTTAGCATTTTAGTCCTATATTTACATTTAGCATTGTAATCGTTAAGGTATACATCTCGTTGAGGTATATATATTACAAATATTTGTTGTGTTTGTTGATCACTAAGATGCATATTTAACTTTTTTTTTGTGAATATGTGAGTGTGATTATGATTTGTGAATGGCCATTATCCATTAGTTGTAGTTTATTGTGTGGTAGTTGTGTTTCTTCTTACTTTTGTAGTACTCTAGTCTTCAATAGTGAGCATTCTTTAGATTTGCTATGAATTTAGGGTTTAGGGTTTTTTAGGGCTTTCTTATTACAGAAAATGGCCGATAAAGGATCTTCGTCAAAGTCAACTAGAGGCTATACTAAATTGAATGAATTGAATAAGCTAAGGCTTGAGGGGAGGAAGCTTATGATTCCCTTGGATGATGATGGCCAAATTATTCCCGGGCCTGAAACACATAAATTGATGAGTTATATGGGTTCTCTTGTGAGATCTTATGTCCCTATTACATATACTCAATGGAAGGAAGTTGATAAGCAACTTAAAGATCAACTGTGGGATGAATTAAATGTACGTACTTTTTTTCATTAGTGATTCTTGATTACTTTTTACATGATTGTTTTTTTAGTTGTTTTTTAATGAATATTCTCTATTATTTTCAGATTTATTTTGATAATATTAGTGGTCTGCGAAATGTATTAATGAAAAGCATGGGTGAGAGTTGGAGGTCTTGGAAATCCAAACTTTTTGTCACTTATGTAAAAGATGTTGATTTGGAGCATCGGTACAATGTACCTGTCATGTATAACTTTATTACTCCTGAAGACTGGAGAATCTTTGTCGACCATCGCACCACTCCAAAATCTATGGTTTTGTTCTTACTTCTTACTTCTTATTAAATTCAATGCTTTATATCATTTATTTATAATATTAGCAATCTAGATATTAAGTTTTTTCCAAAATTGTATGTAGGAGAAAAGTAAGATTAACACAGAGAGAGCAAAAGCACAAAAAACTTTTCATACTACTTCCAGAATGGGTTATTCTGGATTACAAAAAAAAATGGTATTTTTTCTCTTATTATCTCTCCAATTATTTATTGTATAAGTATGATTTCAAAATAATTTAAATGATAATTTTTTTTCAATTTTTGTCAAGGTTGAACAAGGTGCAACTGCACCAATTTCTCGTGCTGAGTTATGGAAAGCCGGTCATAAAAGAAAGACTGGCGAATTCATTAATAAAGATGCAGCTGAGTTGGCATCCAAAATTGTAAGTTTAAATGTATTTAATTATTTATGTATCATTAATTTATTTTATATTTTGCAATATTGCTGATTGCTGAATTGCTTCTGTTTTGCTTAGGATGAGTTTTCAAGCCAAGAGTCTCAGAGTGCTGAATCATCTGGAAGGGAATCAAGGAATGACATCCTTTCTACTGTTTTAGGCAATGAACATCCGGGTAGAGTTAGAGCTGGTGGAAAATTTAGCACGATTAAAAGTTATTTCAAGAATGATAGGCGTGATAGATCAGTAACTAGAATTGAAGACGTGGAAGCTATAGTCCAAGAAAGGTTGAGCCAACAACAACAAGCGTGGAACCAGCAACAACAATCATGGAACCAACAACAAGAATTGTGGGCCAAAGACAAACAAGCGCAGCAAGAAGAGATGAACAATATGAAAAATCAAATTGAACAACTTATGCGTATGATTAGTGCTGGCACTGGAACGCATATGTCCACAAGTGTTGCCCTTGCACCTCCACATGAATCTTTTGCTGCATTTTCTCAGGTATTACCGTATTCCTATGTTTAATTATATAATTTTATCAAATGTCTTGATCTCCATTATCCACAAGTGTTATTTTTTTTTTTGTCAGCCGGAGCCTGTAGGGTCAAATGAACCTGAGACATTACATGGGAGTTTATCTTCTCCGGTATTTAAATTTATAATTATTATTTTTGACGGTTTGACCTTAACGTAAGCAATGAATAAATTCAATGTTAATTGTTTGATTTCCACAGATTACAAATGGATCGATGGTTATGTTACCCAATTTCATAACTATGATGGAAAAAGAAAATAAACCAATATCGCTAGTATTTGATCCAGAAGTATTTGGGTCTGCTGAATCAACAACTACGTTCTTTGAAAGTACAGAGTTGTACGATTTTTTAAACATGGAAAGAATTGGAGTTAACATCATACTAGCATGTATTGGGTGAGTAGTGACTAGTGAGTACCGAGTATCAAATATTATGAAATTAAGATTTCTTTTTAACATTTCCGTTGATTTTGAAATTACATGTTTTTGTACAGGTACATAGATTCACAATTAAAGAAATATACATACAAGAGAAGTGTATATTTTCATAATCCCACAGCCATTTTTGCTATTGATGATAAGTATGCCAAGCAACATTCAAAAACTCGAGCATTGGATCTAAAACGCAGGCTAAGTCAACTCCAAGTGGACTCTTTATTATTTTTGCCTTATCATAGATTGTAAGTAACTAATTATGAATTATCAAATTTCAAGGATAATTGTTATTTTTACTTGCCACTAAATTATTAATTCTTCCAATTATTTTACAGAGAACATTGGATGTTGGCTATACTAGATTACACTAATAATACCATTTATTGGCTGGATCCCCTAAATGCTGACATTCGTGATGATATTAAAAATGTCATTACAAGGTAATTTTATTAATTAATTTTTAGTTATTTTTTTATTTGAAATTCATAACTATTAAGTATTAACTATTCATTTCGATATTTTCTAAAGTGCAATTAAGGATTTGGCAAAAGATCGGCAAATCAAATTTTTAAAACCAAAAGTTTTAAGTTGGAAACCGGTAAGCTATAGTCTATATGTATAATTGTAAATATGATGTTTAATTAAAATACTTATCAATTGTTTATTTTTTTAGTGCCCCAAACAACCAGATAACATTCAATGTGGGTATTATATCATGTGTTACATGATTGACATTGTTGATGCTCTTAAAAGTTTGCATCTGCCATCCATGGTTAGTTTAGTGTATGTAGATTGGTAAATGATAATAGTTATTTTCAATTGATTTTAAGTTTTTAACAAATTATTTGTTTTTATTGCAGATCTATGATGGAGTGACGCAATTTTCTCAGGAAAAAATTGATACTATTAGAAATATGATTTGTGATTATATAATGACTAATTGTGATACATGAATCGTGTTTCTTGAATTCATGCTTGTGTGGAACAAATGTTTGTGTATAGTTTAGTGTATGTAGATTGGTAAATGAATAGTGTACATGAATCATGTTTTTGTAAATTTGCTTGGTCTTTAATTCTTTAATCTTGTGCTACATTACTAATTGTGCTACATGAATGGCCTTGTGAATTGTGATTTGTGAATGGTGATTTGTGAAGTTGTGTAGTAGACTAATTTTGCATTTTATAGGTCTTATTTTTGCTAGATGGAAGACCAAAACAACAACAGTCTTGCTCCATCCATTGATAGCAATGAACTTGATCCAAAAACGGATCCTAAAAGAAAAGCAAAGTCAAATGATCCTGGATGGAAGTATGGACATTGGCCTGATATAAAAGATAAAAATACAGTCAAATGCAATTTATGTGATAGATTAATTAAAGGTGGTATTAAAAGGTTGAAGCAACACTTATGTGGTGGGTATGGAGACGTATCGAAGTGTTTCAAGACCACTTCTGAAATAGCAGCCGAGATGTTTGCAGCTTTGAATGATAAGAAAAAAGAAAGGGTGGATTTGACTTGTGATGATGACAATGAAAGTGAGCAAGAAAGAGAGCCAACGGGATCACATAATGTATCCCCGGCATTATCTACAGCTAAGACTTCATTTACTCCAAGTTCGGGGACAAGTTCCAAAAAGAGAAAAGTAATCCACTTACCACAAAAAAGGGGACCAATGGATGCTCATGTGAGGCGTGCTCCGGAAGATGTAGTTGATGATAGACGTGCAAAAGGTCCTTCACAAACTACAATTGAGAGATGTTTTAGATCTCCTGAAGAGAAGAAGAGAGTTGATAGCTATGTTGCGGATTGGTTCTACGAATGTGGAATTCCTTTCAATGCTGCAAAGGCTCGAAGTTTTGAAGTCATGCTTGAAGCAGTTGGACAGTATGGGCCTGGTTATAAGGGCCCTAGTTATCATGATTTAAGAGTACCTTTATTAGCAAGTACAAAAGAAAAAGTTATGGTGATGAAGACAAAGTATCAAGCATATTGGAGAAGATATGGTTGCACTCTAATGTCAGATGGTTGGACCGATAGGAGAGGGAGACATTTGATCAATTTCCTTGTCAACTGTCCAGAAGGAACCTATTTTATGGGTTCCGTAGATGCTTCCTCTCATATTCAAGATGCTACCATGCTATCAGAGTTGCTTGATAGTAAAATTAGAGAGATAGGTGCAGAGTGCGTTGTTCAGGTATATTTTGGGTTTGTTTCACTAAATTTCTTCTTACACATTTCAAGATTAATAGTCTAAAGGTTTTGATATATTTTCCAAAATATGTTGTGTAGGTGGTCACTGACAATGCTTCCAATTACAAGGCAGCTGGTAAAATTTTAATGGAGAGAAGACCCACATTATTTTGGACACCTTGTGCTGCTCATTGCATCGATCTCATGTTGGAGGATATAGGCAAGATGCAACAAAACAAATCTGTGATAAGGAAGGCAAGGATGATCACAAATTTTATTTATAGGCATACTCGCTTGCTTGATGCAGTAAGAGTTACTATAGGTGGTGACCTAGTAAGGCATTCGGTGACAAGATTTGCAACATCATTCCTTACTTTGCAAAGTCTTCTTAAGCATGAAGAGAAGTTGAAGTTATTCTTTGTATCTCCTTCGTGGAATACCGCCAATTTGGCAAAAACCGAAGCCGGAAAACAGATTGTTGAAATAATACTTTCAAGTGTATTTTGGAATGGAGTAAGAGATTGCTTGAAAGGAGGAAAGCCACTAATTGCCGTTTTGCGATTAGTAGACGGAGATGAAAGACCGGCTATGCCGGAAGTATATGTGGCAATGGAAGAGGCTAAACAAAAAATCAAAGAACATTTTGATAATAAAGAGAGATTATATAAAAAGATAATTGAGATTATTGAAAATAGGTGGACCAATCAAATGGAACAAAAATTATATAGAGCGGCTTTGTTCCTAAATCCGGGAAAATATTTTGAATACGAGGAAAACCATATGGATGATGCTTGGAAATTCCAAGATGCCTTCAATGATGTTATTGCGAGACTAGTGCCCGATCAAGAATTGCAAGACAAGATTGCAGAGCAAGGCACTAATTACAAAGCATCTCGAAATAGTTTTGGAAAGCCTATGGCTATCAGGCAACGTACCACCTTAAATCCAAGTAGGTTTTGATTACATTTTAATTTTAGGTTTTGATAATTTGATTACATTTTAAAATTTTAATTTGTTCTTAAATTATTTATATTTGTTTTAACTTATTAATGATTAGTGGATTGGTGGGGTGCGCACGGAGGACCAAATGTTGACCTTACAAAGGTAGCAATGCGCATACTTGGCTTATGTTGCTCTTCTTCTAGTTGTGAGCGCAACTGGAGTACGTTTGAGTTTGTAAGTACTAAGTATACAAATAGTTATTGTTAAAAGTATTTTTTTTCTCCAAAATACTAATAAGTTTGCAATTATCTTGATTCAGATTCACACAAAGAAAAGAAATAGATTGGAGCATGAAAGACTAAATGACCTTGTATACATCCAATATAATCGTCGTCTACAAGCACGATTCCAAGAAAGACGTGAAAAGGGAAGAAATTACAACCCTTTAGTGCTTGATGATCTAGATTGGAGTAGTGAGTGGATGATGAATAAGCCAGAGGATGCCCTAGTTTTTGATGATGATAATCTGACATGGGAAGCTGTAGAGCGAGCTATTGGAACTGGGGCTCGAAATTTACGGAGTGGAGCTGAAGCTAATCTTCAACAAATAGTTGAAGGGGATGAGGATTTTGATCATTTTGTACTTGTCAATGATGATGAACATATTGAAGATAATTATGGACAAGTGACGAGTACCACAAACCAACCAAGCACAAACAATGTAAATGACAATTTACTAGATGATGATTCTATGTGATGTATGGTGTATTGGTGTATCTAAAATTATTTAAGTTTATGTAAAAAATATTATTCAAGCTATGGTTTTTTTGTTTGGATTGTTCACTTTTCTGTTAATTTGTGTTTAGTAATACTGCTCTGCATTGCTGTATTGGTAATACCAGTGTAAACCATTCATTACTTCAGTTATTCATGCTGTATGCCTGTATGGTATTGGTTAAACCTCCATTCGTTCTCAAAAAAAAAAAAATTGGACTAATAGACAGCGGTTATTATCATAACCGCTGTCTATAGTCCCTGAAACCGACTATAGACAGCGGTTATGATAATAACCGCTGTCTATAGTCACTATAGGCAGCGGTTATGATAATAACCGCTGTCTATAGAGACTATAGACAGCGGTTATTATCATAACCGCTGTCTATAGTCGGTTTCAGGGACTATAGACAGCGGTTATAATAATAACCGCTGTCTATGAGTTCCCAGAATTTTTTAAAAAAAGAAAATTGTCGCCTTGCGACTAGCTCGCCTTATTATCGCCTAGGCGTCCGCCTTGTCGCCTAGGCGTCATGGCGCCCGGCCCTCGCCTTGGTTCGCCTTGACGCCGTGACAAGAATGGCTGGGAGATGGCGAAGAAAGTGTCACCCTGAAGGTTGCGGCGGGAGAGAGCATCGCTCTCTTAGTTCAAGGCACTCACCTTGTACTCGACCCGAAAATCATGTCTCAACAGCTTGCTGACACTTCGTTGTTGTGGTGTCATACTGCGGCGCTGCTCAAGGAGGTACTTCAAACTGAATTGATTGATACGAATCAAAAAAGCTTGGCCACATAAATACGGCCGCTAATGTTAGGCGGCCTTACCCAAGCCAATCAACTCCTACTCGTAAGTAGGGAGTTTCTGGTGATGGATGCGATACGACGCTAGCCGTCACACATATCTTTATTAGTCAACATATCCCTAGGGGCATGGTCGTACTTTGTATCATTCCCACTCTATCTTTAATATATAAAAAGGGAAAGTTGTCTTTGGTTAAACATTCAAAAAGGTCAAATATACCCTTAGTTTTTTAATACATTCAAAATTCTCAAATATAAAATGCAATGTCCATAGAAGTAATTACATCATATCTCAATATTAAAGTAACGATGGAAATTCATATAATGCAAAAAGTTTTTCTGTAGATCTCCTACACCTACTATGGTAGGCTCATAGGCTGTCATGGAATAATATTAAAAGTAATTGATTGGCTGTCAATTGTTTGTTTCAAAATCTCCTCTCCCTCTCTCAAAGTCCATTCTCTCCTCTCTCTCTCTCTCCCTCTCCCAAAGTCCCTTCTCTCCTCTCTCCACTCTCTCTCACTACCATCGTATATTATATATATCCCCTCTCTCCGCTCTCTCTCACTCTCACCATATACATATATATACATATATATATATATGTTGTTTTTTTATAAATCTTTATAAATATTTATATAAATCTTGATATATACCTTTTTTAGCAGCGAGAGCGTCACTCACGTAGTGCCGGAGGACCATGCCGTTGCACTCACGCAGGGTCGGAGGCCTGTGTCGTTACACTCATATAGGGTCGGAGGCCCATGCCGTTTCACTCATTGTTGCGGTGTCGTACTGAGACGCTGCTCAAGGAGGTACTTCAAACTGAAGTGATTGATAAGAATCAAAAGAGCACAGCATCATAAATACGGCCGCTAGTGTTAGACGGCCTTAACCAAGCCAATCAAATCCTACTCGTAAGCAGGGAGTTTTTGGTGATGGATGTGATACGACGCTAGCCGTCATGCATATCTTTATTAATCAATGTAGCCCTAGGGACATGGTCATGCTTTGTATCATTCTCACTCTACAAATATAAGTGGGAGTGTATTTTTACCTAGGTTGTAGATGTCGGATATCGGGATACGTTGGTTTGGGTTTTTCATGTCATTTTTAATATGTTGGGGAATATATTAGGGATATTTCATATATCGGATTTTAATATTTAAATATTTATATGTGTAATTATTTATAAATTTAATCTTTCTTTAATTTATATATATTAATATATTAATAATTGGATATTTATTGAATTCCTAAATTTATCAAAATAATATAAACATTTTGTGTTACACAAGTAATAACGGTATAATGCGTGAAATAAAACAAGAGGAAGCAGATTTTCGCGAAGTTGTCGATGACAATGGACGATAAGAAACATTTAGTCCATAATTCAAAGACCATGTATAATTGAAGTCGATGACGAACTTGAGCAAGGAAAAAAAGCCAAAGAAATGGGGAAAAATAACCTAAACAATGAAACAATTTTGATCTATTGTCTATTAGACCATAAACACTAATTAAAATAAATTGAAAAAAATCAGTCGAGAAAATTTCGGGATATATCGCCAAATATATCGGTCAATAACAGACATATCGGAGGATATATTCCAAAACGATATTTTGAAAAAAAAAATATATCAAAAATGTGTCGTTTTGTCCATGAAACTTTTATGTCGGCCATGTCGGAGGATATCCACACCAGTGCCTTTTACCATCATCTTTGGAGTCTTAGAGTTTTGAGCTCTCTTGAGAGTGGAGTGTCGGGGAGGACCCAGCCTCCGGATGCTCGACAGAAATTATCTCTTAAGTGTATTTGTGTTTCCTTTATTGCAATCTAAGTTCTCGTTCGTTTTTTTCTTGATATGACTAAGGCATATCAAATGATCTGTCCTGTCGCTCTTTTAGGGTTTCTGCAGAAGCCCGAATCAGATCTGAATCTCTTTTCCAGTCTGCTTTCGCTGGTTCATTCGCAAGAGTAGAATCCGCCGATTCCCACCCGACCTGCGATCTACACACGCCTCCGCTCTTGCACGACTGATGCAGTCCTCGCCGTATCCGAGGACGCGTGACTCTATCACGCGCCATTATTTATTTCATGCAGTTATTTACTTTCGATTGTTTTCTTTGCAGTCATTTATTTCATATATTTCCCTTTCATGCACTCGTTATTAGTCTCGGCTCATCGGTGTGACTGGCCAATGAGACCCTTAATAAAAAGATCAGGTAATTTGAGTAGTTAGACCGTAAGGGGCAAACCAAATTTATTTAGTAGAGCGCATAAAATTAAACCGCAAGGAAAGTACGTCAAAATACTTTAGGAAATAATTTGGTATAAAGCATGCACTAGTCATGGGCTGTCAATCAGGAAATAATTTGTTGAAAATAAAGATTGCATTGTCACGGACAGTCAATCAGGGAAAAACTGTTGAAAGAAAATAATGTTATGGTTGGAAAAAATAAAGAAGGATTGTTTTGGAATCTGAACAGAAAATAGACAATTGTTCTCCTCTATAAATTAAAAGACTGTTTTGAATAGAGACGCGGAGAATTAGAGGAAAACGAACCCTACTCGTTTTCCTCTGACAGTCGGCCCTTCTTGTTTTGTCCATCGCCGTCCATCTCAGCCCAACGATGACACCAAAATACAACTCTTTCAACGCCGACGGACGACCTTTCCTCCAGCCCGCCTCCGTTGATTACGCCCCCTCATCCCATGCGAGCCCCTGCCGAAGCCTTCACCGTCGATTGACGTCGACGACGACGCGCCCCTCCATCAATCGGCGACTGGTTTTGTTCAACTCTTGTGTCTCCGCGAGTTGGACGGAACCCCAATCTCTGCCTTCATCTTGAGTCGTCGACTACAACAATTCTTCGACCCGTCATTGGGCCACCGCAGGCCTAATTCTTCCACCCCGGGATTTGGAAGGGCCACTTCTAGCTTGGGTAACATTCATTCGTTCCGCGCTTTCAAAAATATCAAATTAGTTTTATGCGTCTCAATTAAATATTGCTAAGCTTGTCTCGAACGTTTGAATCATTCCTATTAACTTTATTCATAAGTTGTTGTTGTGTTTCTGCTTGTGGTTGTATAAGTCTCGCAAAACATTCATTTTGGAAGCGCTCGAGAGATCCGACTCTAACGAGATTCAACGATTTTATTAACGTTCACTATGACGAGCGTGATTTCGCACGCAAAAACTTGATTTGTCTAACTCGGCTCACCGCTTAAAATCAAAATCCATTTTTTTTATTTTAAAAGAGAGATACAATGTTTTGAGTTAACATATTTAATTTTCAAAACCCTAGTCGAGTTTACATCAGCGACGAAGTCCTGCGCTCGACAAGCTATCTATTCTTGTATGATCTGCCGATTCTCGTCGACTGCAACGTCCAAGCGTTCTGTCGTCTCAACTCTCAAGCGCCTGAATGTGTCACGCGTTTACACCAGTGACGACTCGCCAACTCTGGCACCTGGCTACTTCGCCAATTTTCATCAATTTAAGTCCATTCCAGTGAGCCTTCGGTTCCCTGCACCTCCAGCCAGCTATCCTTCCTCACCAGACGTGTACGGCAGCCCCACCAGCAGCCTTCCAACACTCCCGCAACCTTACAGCGGCCGCTCAACATCTTTGTTGCGCTCCTGCCGCCCAACACCACCTTCTTCCGTGTCGGGACGCCCTCCTGCGGCTCCTGCAGCAGTCTGACAACCTTCTTGCGGCTCCTGCAGCATTCTGACAACCCTCATGCGGCTCTTGCAGCATTCTGGTGCTTCTCGTCACTATGCCCAGCCGTCGTCCATGCACATGATTCATTTCATGGCCCTCCAAGCCGAAGAGAATGCCTCCGCTGAATCCCAACGCATGGAACAAATTGAAGCTCAGCTTGCGTATCTCACTCCTCCTTCGAGAGTTTACGACCACGGAGATAAAATCGCCCTCTGGCCACTCCAACACCGCCACCACTTGGGCTCGTCCCGAACCACATAGGGTTTCTGCAACCCGTTGCAGACATCCACCCGGCCTACCTCCGTCGGATCGAGATTCCTATCTTCGACGGCACCGGCCCTCTTGGGTGGCTCACCCGCGTCGAGCAATTCTTCGACCTTCAATCCACCCCTGCCAACCAAAAAGTCCCCCATGCACTATCTACATTGGGGGTTCGGTGCTCCATTGGGTGCGCTGGATGCGCCAACAGGTTTCTGACCTCACCTGTCCCACACTGAAACAGAAACTCCTCCGCCACTACGATGTCCGTCTAGCGGGTAATGCCTTTGAGCGCCTCAGCTTCGTCTGTCAGACCGACACAGTGGCCACCTACATCGATGAGTTTATCGTAATCGCTAAGCATGTACCCGACCTAGCCCAACCACTGCCTGGGGTATTTTCTAGCAGTATGCAACCCCACTTCCGAGTGCACCATTGGGACCACAACTCGCCAACTCTTTCCTATGTCATGGAACAGGCTTCGTACCTCGATGAGGAACTCTACACAGCTCCACCATCCTCCTTGATCTGTTCCCCCAGCAGCCATCGCCACCGCCGCTGCTTCTCCCTTTTTTTGCTCCCATGCCCCCACCTGAGCCTAGCTGCTGGCCCACCTCCACAATCTACAGTTCCGCTTCCACAGGCACACCGGAAACCCCAACGCTTGTCTCACTAACAACACCACAAGCTTCGCCACAAAGACCTATGCATTCGCTGCGAGCAGCCATACTCGCACACCCACGCCTTCCCTCTCAAAAACCTATGTATGTTGATTGGATCTGAAGATAACGGCTATGATTTCAGGGACTTGGATCCACTTGCATTTTCTAACGACCTCTATAGACCTCAACCTTGAGAACAATGTCACTCGATGAGGCCCACCAGAGGTCGTCCAAGTATCGTCGATGAAAAAGTGTCTTCGCCAATCAACTCCCCCCGACTGAAAAGCTATCATCTTCGGTGAATGGACACGGTCGTACTGAAGTCGAAGTCCATGGATGAATCAATCAAGCTCTACTGCAAGTATCTAGGTATCATTAGTGTTTGTTGTAGGAACGTACTTGTGGAATCTGGTCTCTGTAATGCTCTCAGCGCTCAACTCATGAGTGGTGGATCCCGGTGCGATCAGTGGTGCTATAAGTGGAACTAAAGAAGACGAGTCCCCGGGTGGTTGGGTGTCAAAAATGGGTGAACTGTGGTGGCCATTAGACGTGGGTGGACTATGAGGGTGGCAAGGCAACGGGAGTGGAGGTGTGGGCGGCTGAGGATCCCCACTGCTTGAGTCCACATACTCGCGAGGTTCGTAGCATGACGTCAGATCTTCAACATTAAATATCAGATGGATGCTCATACTTGTAGGGATATCAAGATCATAGATATTTGCTTCGATCCGTCTCGTGATTACAAAGGGATTCATTCACCTAATGCTCAAACTTTTAGCAGGCCTCGAACGGAGCCTCACAACGCAGATTCTCATCATAACTTGCTCGCCTTCATGAAATATCTGCCCTTGCCAAAGGAAATCTACATGTGATTTATAGAATTTATTACCAATATTGATTTTCCATCAGACCGACTCATGTAACACATGCAAATGAGGAACATAAAAATCAACGGACTCATGCAGATAATGCAAATAAAGAACGAATGACTGAACGGACTCAAGCAGATAATGCAAATGGAGAACAAATGACTCAATCGGCTCATGCAAATAATGCAAATGATGCGAATAAAACACGACAGACACAATAAACTCGCTAGGGGAGAATCCAATAATGACTAGGATGTCTCTAAAATGTGGTGGCTTATCAGGAGGCTCTCTCTGTGGACCTGTGGTGTAGAAAAACTCATCTCATGTGTGTCGAGTGTTCAGGTGATCGTGCGAAACATCCACACTCAAATACGAGTTCGTAAAGAGTCGAATGTCTCTCAGGAAATGTGACACATCACGGGGCTCACCAGGATGTACGTATGAAAAGTCATTAAGAATGCAACGACCACCTGAGTGAAAATCATGTACGCCGACTAGAAGGCGTGGCTCTGGAGTGTGGTGAGTGTCCCGAGAAATAAAGAACTCGTCTGGTGGGTCAGCAGGTGGTGCGTCCGAAAACTCATCGAGAGTGTGATGTGTCACAAGATAGGATCCCAAAATATCGGGGGTATTCTCATGTTTATTCGGGGAAGGCCCTAAATACTTGATGCTCCGCACAATATCCATCCTCTGGGGCAAGGCCAGGGACGATAATGGAAGAGGCGTCAATAAATCGATACTCGCATATGAGTGGCTCACATGAGTCTCATTCGCACCAGGATGTGGCGGATCATCAGGAGGCTCAACTGGGGGCTTGTCATAGAACTCTTCACTAGGTTCAAGATCCTCCAGATGAGTACCATCGTAAGGGGTAGTGTACTCATGAATTGGTGGCATAGACACTACGAGTACAACCCCAGGCTCTGGGCTCTCGATCGTGATGTGACTTAAAGCAATGACAAGGGGAGAGAGACATAGACCTACTCTCAAGAATGGGTTTGTTGGCGCGGTGTTAAGAAGTGAGTCTATGGTAAGGGTGCTAACTAACCCGGGACACGACAAAAGAAGGGGCGCAGGTGAGGGACGCAGCACTATAGACTCAATAGGTTGCTCAAACTCACTCTCAGTCGAGGTCACAAGAGATGGGGAAACAAGTGATAAATCACTCATCGAACTACGCACCTCACTGGGTTGAGACAAATCCATATCAAGTGTCATTTCGATCATATCTGACGGAACAATGGTAGGCAAAGTGGTGACCTCAGTGTAGGAGGGACTCGTACTGTGGAGGTCAAGATGAGAATCCAATCGACCAACTCTTACGGATCTCAAAGATTGTCCATAGCGAATGGCAAGCTGATATGTTTGTTCGAGTGACTTCGAGCTATGATAAGCCACCTCAATACGTATGCCAGATCGAAGTCCAGACCGAAATCGGGAAATGGTCATGGCTGGGTCCTCTCGGATATCACTCCTCACAAGTCATAACTTACCAAAATGATTCAGTACTCAGCGACAGACATGGGTACTTGTTGAAGGGAAAATAATTGTTCGAACAAAAGACTCTGATACGACGAAGGCAGATACCTCTGACACAATATATGTTTCATGTTCATCTAACTAGTGATGCAATGAAGACGATCTCGCTTGCGGGTTCTCTCAACACTAGACAAATATGCTCTCGCCTGATCTAAAAGCCTAAGTTTCTCAAACTTGATGCAACGCTCACCGAATAACTCAAAATGATCGAGATAATACTTCATATCCACGAGTCAATAACGGAAATACTAGGGGCTCGATGAGCCGTCAAAAAAAGTAGCAATAGTACGGAACTGACTTTCGAGACTCTCTCAAAACGACGATCCTCATAATAATCATCCCTAAGACCCTAAGGTAATTGAGTCGTATCGAAGGATCAACACGATCCTCTCACGTGCAAGGATATGAACGGCGATAATCATCATACTGATCATCTCTGGCATAGTGGGATCGAGTCGATGGATCATCACAATCACTACAAGTGGTGTGCTGCGATCGAGAATAATCATCGTAGCAGCGTAAGGATCTCCCTGAAGGGGCTCCATGAGAGCGTGTGTAAGTGGACTCGGGATCCCCAAATAGAAGAGTGGAATAATAATGACACAGACATGATGAAACATATAGACTCTACAATTGTGTATCAAAAATGCGCGCAACCTGGCTCTGATACCAATTGACGAAGGATGAGTCTACAGGTGGCGGATGTAATGTTGTCCTAACCCTAGATGCAATGCAAAGCCCGACAGATAATTCAAACTGAGCATTAAATAATTAAATCGCAAGTTCATGATTATGGTAAAAGCAAAAATAAATTCGTTTAAGCAAGGGGATTAGACTTTCTTCCGTGTGGAGGGCCAAAACGAGAGCGCGGGGCGAATAGATCTTGCAAATCACAAAATATTATAGAGCAAAATTCTACGATACTATTTATCCAAACAAATATAAAATCACATGACCATATTATAATATTGAAAACCAAGATCCATAAAACAAATAATAACTCGCATATATAGGTCGGTCGTAGGAGAGTAGATCCAGAGTTATGCGGCACAATAGGGACGATCCGGAGAGGAACCGGTGCTCAAATGATGGGACAACAACTGAATCTGGCAAAGGGAAGTGGGATCGGGTTGTAGGGGTGTAGATTTGGTGGTTTGGAAGCGGAAGAGGGTTGTAGGAGAGATGGCGTTGGCTGTGTGGGGGCTGGAACGGGCTTGGAAGGGCAGATTTGAGTGGTGGGAAGTAGATCGGACAATGGGAGGGCTGGTGGTGGTTCCACAGAGTAGGGGCAGTGGCTGAGTATGGCTGGCGGGCTGCTAGGAGGGCATGGGGAGGCGGCTGTCTGCAGGGAGGCAGAAACTGCGCTATTTAGATCTTAGGAACAGGGAAATCAGCGTTGTTCAATTCACGGAAAAGGAAATCAGCACTGTTAGATCTTAGGAATAGGGAAATCATCAATATTAACGGTGGCAGAAACAGCAACAGCAGCTGGAAGAATGGAAATCGCAGGAATCACCAACAGGGGTTGTAGGAGGGGGATTTGGAGGTGGAGGAAGGTGGTTAAGGGTTAGGATTGTCGTTGGGGAGCGGGAGAGAGCCTATGAGTCATCACCTATGGTTCCACGGAATCGGCACCGTGGATGGATCGCCGGATTTCGGGATTTATTCTTCTCCAAAATTTGTCATCCTCAAATCAGCCCCCTACACATCTATTTATAATAATAAGAGAATTAGGGCATCCCACTATAGACGGTTATGATTGGCCGAAGGTGGGATTACCCAAATACATCAAAATGAAATGCAAAATAATGAAGTAATATATCAAATCGATTTGCAAGGCGAATCCGTACGCATCTGCGGAATCGGATCATCGATCCGGGCATATTATATAGGGAAAGTCGTCAATCAGCCCCGAACGGACCCAAAACTCATCCTCTGATGCGGATCCACGTCACCGCTCCGCATCACAAAGTTTTTTAGGATATAGTCGAGTGTTGTATATAGGATAAGTAAGCATTGGTTGACAACCCTGTCGGAGGGTGGTGCAACTTCTTTAGGATAGTGATCGCACGCTTTACCCAGGTTTAATTTCTTAACCTTTTTTATTTCTACATTTTGATTTATTATTCCTATAAAACCAGTTATTGTTTAAAACTCGAATTATAATATTTTTCAAGGAAAAAAGGAAAAATTTATACATGCATATATAATATATATATTATATAATATCTCTAATACATCCCCGCCACCGGCCCTATCAGGCACACCTATCCAGCATCTGCCTCCAACACCGCCACCAAAGCTAAATCCTCCAACACATCGCATCTCTCACCAAAATTACATTGACCTACGCTTTCAGGACCTTTGTTTATGTTGTTAATGGTCATACTCCCCTTGTCCACATAAAGAACTATGTTAGTTGCTCGTAGCGGCGACATTGCAACTCGTAGCCGAAAATGGCGACATTATAACTCATAGCTGAAGATGGCGACATTACAACTGCTGATTTTGAAGCCCTGATACTCAAGTGTGTCATCACCGCTATTAAAACCTTGAGAACAAGGTGACTTTTGAAAAGAGGAGTGTTAATACATATATGTTAATCTACAATTGGTTACAGCATGCCTGCAACACAAGATTTGTACCCCCATACAATATAAAGGGGAGCAACGTAACGTCCAAAATTTACTAGTCTTCTCCCCTGATTGCAGGATATGATCGCAAGTTATTATGATCAGTGTCAACGGAAAATCGAGTTATTTATTCCTTGTATGTTTAATTTTACGCACCAATCGGTAACTTAAATAGTGACATTTAATAAGGTTGTTTCGACGCGATTTTATATGGTGCATCAGAGCAAAACACACTCAAATGGAAAGTGTAGGAGTGTAATGGTAAACTTGTAATTAAGGGAAACCCTAATTTCTTTCAACCGTAACTTCCCCCTTAATAGAATCATGGCCATGGTCCCCCCCCCCACTCATCCACTCCACGATTTCATTTTGTAACTACAAGGCTATTTCCTTTAGCCGTTTGGAACGAGAGCATGGAGCAGAGTTTTTGTTTCAATCCGAGATGTACGCCGACCTCTTCCTTCTCACGAAAAATTGTTGTCGATGTTCCCTCCCTGCAGTGGTGAAGGTTCAGCGACGCAGATCGCAGTTTAGCGACGCAAATCGCAGTTCAGCGACGCAGATTGCAGTCCACCGTCCATACGAAGAAGTTGATCATCTCCCCCTTCAACCACTTAGCCAGGTAACTATTAGATTAAATCTTTCGGTGAGTTTCTTTGTGGCTTTCATGTTTCCTCCTTCCTCAAATTCTAAAATCAAGGATCCCACTTTCCCCTTACACAACAGCCTCATGTTGAGGCCAATTTCTCTGGCAATGATCGACCCCTTCCGAGTTCCAGCATTTCTAACCACGTATCCGTCGTTTCCCCTTCTTTCATCAAAGTCGATGCTCTCATTCACACTAGGTCAGATCCGCCTTTAGATCCTTATGATGGGTTTTTTTAGCTATCTCTTCGACAGTCATACCAAGAAACTATAGGAACGAGTAATAAATAGAAAAGTAAGACGGGAGACTAGCATCTCAGAGAATCAAATTTGATTAATGTCAGGATGGTCAACAATGGAAATTATACACCTCTTGAGGAAACTCATTGACACTATCATTAAAAAACAAGTTTTACATATGATGTTTATCAATTTTGAAAAGGCTTATGATAGGGTTTCAAGAGAAGTCTTATGGAGATTCTTAGAAAAGAAAGGTGTAAATGTATCATATGTAAACAAAAATATGCATACAAATTAAGTGACGAGGGAGAGGGCATGTGGAAGATTAACACAAGAATTCCTTATCATCAAGAGTCAGCTTTAATCCCTTATCTCTTTACCCTTGTCTTAGAGGAGCCACTGGACATATTGAACAAGCAATACCACGGTGTTTATTGTTTGCAAATGATACTGTTTAGATTGATGAGAGAGACGTGTGAAGGTGTCAACATGAAATTTGAATCTTGACGGGACACTTTAGAAAAGAATGGTTTAAGGTTGAGGGGGGCAAAACGGAATATATGGAGCTTAAATTTAGTAGTGAAAGAAGAACGAATGACTCTGTCATTAAGTTGAGTGGCCAAGATATTTTCCTTAGTGGGTGCTTTAAATATATGGGATCGATAGATCAAAATGATAGAGGTGTAGATAAAGATGTGATACATAGATCCAAGCGAATTGGTTGAAGTGGAGAGACGCGGATGGGATCTTATGTGATCGTAAAGTATCATTAAAACTAAAAGACAAGTTTTACTATACTGCAATTAGACTAGCGATGCTTTATGATTCTGAGTGTTAGGCAGTGAATTATGTACATAAGCAAAAAATGGGAGCTGCGGAGATGAGAATGCTTAGGTGGATGTGTGGACACACGAGACTGGAAAAAATTAGGAATGAATGTATCGGGGATAAGACAGGAGTGACATCAATTGTAGAGAAGATATGAGAAACTCAATTAAGATGGTTCGAGTACGTACTACGGAGACAATTAGAGGAACATGTAAGGCATTGTGAGAGTTTAGTCACTAAGCATGTTAAATGGGGGAGGGGTAGATCAAAAAAAGCTTAGAATAAAACTATAAGAAAAGACATGATGTAATTAGGCATTATTGAATTTATGACTAAAGGTAGGGCGCAATGGAGACAGAGGATCCATATACCAACCCCACTATGGTGGGATAAAGGCATAAGTGTTGCTGTTGTAATCATGTTTGAAAGTCGTGGTCATGGATCGGCAACATCCAGTATAAACGTTGTCATTTTTGTTTCAAGAACCATGAACCTTGCAACTCTCCCCTGACACATAAGTGGTAAGTTTTCCTTTGCTCTCCTTCGATTCACTTCCCCTTCCATCTCACTCTTTCACGAGAAGTTCATGGAGATTGAATCATTTTTTCCTGAATTTTGTTTGGACAGATAAAGGGGCGATAACTCCTTCGTCGTCGGCAAACTACAATTATCTTCCTTTGTACTTAAATCAAGGTGAGGTTTCTCCTCTTTCCCGAGTCTTTCTCTTAATGATCATTCTCCTTTGTCGTGAAAGAGTATTCCTGAAATTTTGGGACAAATAAGTGTATGTTTAATTTTTCCTCTTTAGGGTCCTTGAGGAGAAATGGGGAAAGAGAGCCTCATGGTTAATCGGAGGAGAATACTACGTGTTTTCAAAGTAAATTAGTCAACTATGTCGCCGCATCGCGTTTATGGACGTCGCAACACATAAGTAAAAAATTCTATTCCATTCGGTTAGACATACCACATAGTTTAATGAATGAGTTTTTCCTCTATAGTTAGGAAAAGATATGTAAAGAATATGAAATGGCATGTATCGAACTTCGATCGTAGATGAGAATAAGTAATTATAAATCCATCATTGCATCAAAATAATACGAACAAGGCATGCCAGAATGTAAAAAAATGTGTTTTCTTTAAGTTACACATATTATGAATTTTGTGAACTAGTAAATTAATGGTGATCATGTACTTCTTTATAAGAACAATATGAAAACACTAGTATATGTATGTGAAACGTATAATTATTATGAGATACAATCTACGATGCAAGGATAAATAAGTATGTAATCTGTACAAAAGTGGTTCAAACCTTGTATATACTTCTTGAATACAAAAATACAAGTATGAGTACAAATATATAGGAGAGAGGAGAGGAAGGCTCAGCTATACAAACAATGTGTGACTAAACACTAAATCCTACATGGGCCATATTAATGGGCCAATACATCATTTTTCCTAGTATTTTCTAACACTCCCCCCGCAAGCTGGAGCGTACAAGTCGTAGGCACCAAGATTGGATAAAAACTGATGATGCATTTATCGTGGTAATGCCTTGGTGAGAATGTTGGCAACCTGCCGTGACGCAAGAACATGCTCCAGCTCTAACTTCTTTAATTGAACCTTTTCATGAACGAAATGACAGTCAACTTCAATGTGCTTGGTCCTCTCATGAAACACAAGATTCTTCGCAATGTGAATTGCAGCCTGAATATCGCAAAACAAGGTTGCTAGTGAGATAAAGTGACCCTCAAATCACCAAGTAGACCCTCAAGCCAGGCGAGTTCAGATACAACGGCTGTCATTGCACGATACTCAGCTTCAACAGAAGAGCGAGCAACCACAGACTGCTTCTTGCTACGTCAAGTGATAAGATTCCCCCCAAAGTAGGTACAGAAACCTGTAGTGTAACGTCGATCATCCCGGGAGTCCGCATCTGAGTATGCAACAAGAGATAGCGAGGAGGATGGCTTATATACCAATCCTTGTCCAGGAGCTGTCTTCAAATATCTGAGGATGCGTTCTGCCTGAAAATGAACACATATGAGATATCAGGTCTTGTAACTGTTAGGTATATCAATTTTCTCACAAGACGTCGATAATACTCAGGGTTAGTAAGCAAGGAATCGGAGTCAGACTCATGAACACATAACTTGTGGTTGGCATCCATCGGAGTTTCGACACGTTTACACCCAGAGTAACCAACATCGTGGAGGAGATCAAGGCAATACTTCTGTTATGACAGAACATGACCATCAGACCGTCTTGCAATCTCAAGTCCAAGAAAGTACTTGAGAGCCCCCAGATCTTTTGTTTGAAAAACAGAGTTCAAGTGTTGCTTGATTTTTTGTATCCTTGTGGTGTCATCACCAATAATCAAGATATCATCTACATAAACCAAGAGAATGACAGTCTCAGTTGATTGATGACGAGTGAAGAGAGAGAAGTCAGTTAAGCTCCGCTTGAATCCAACGTCGTGAACGGCCTTACTAAATTTTTCAAACCAAGCCCTAGGAGATTGTTTGACACCATAAATAGATTTTTGAAGATGGCATACACGAGACTCCTCTGTGGTCTCAAACCCGGGAGGTTGATGCATGTAGACCTTTTCTTGAAGATTGTCATTCAAAAAAGCATTTTTAATATCCAGCTGATGGAGAGGCCAGTGACGATGCACAGCCAAAGAGATCAGTACCCGAAGAGAGTTCAACTTGGCAACGGGAGAAAAGGTTTCATCATAATCAAGTCCTTGTTGTTGAGTAAATCCCCGAGCCATAAGAGGGTCTTTAGCCGGTCGACTGTCCCATCAGGAGCATGTTTTATAGCAAACACCCACTTACAACTGACACACGAATGTCCGGAAGGAAGAGAAACCAGATCCCAAGTCTGGTTAGACCAAAGAGCAGTCATTTTCTCGTCCATGGTCGTGCGCCACCCTGGATATAAACGAGCCTCATGCACTGAGTTAGGAATAGAAATGGAGGAGAGGGAGAGAGCAAACTTGCGTAGAGTTGGAGAAAGGCGATGCATAGAAACATAATTGGCCATAGGGTGAGCGGTAGATCTTGATGCTGGATCGTCAATCCGCGGGATAACACTGGTGAAGGAAGGCTATTGTAGAGCTCCAGAGGTCGGGGTACGACAAGTCTAGACATAAAAAAGAGGTGGTTGGGGTGGTAGAGGTGGAATAGGTGCCAGAAGAGGAGTGGGAAGAAGAGGTGGTAGAGAAGACGTAACGGGAACAGTCAGGCGACGAATGGAAGGGGAGGGAGGAGCGGTGGCTGAGGATGAGTCGTAGGGCCTGTTTGGCGGAGCGGCAGAACAGCGGCATGCCGCTGATTTTGCTGCCGCCCCGCCAAACAGAAAGGGCCTACGGGCGGTGGCAAGATTCTTGCCACCGCACGCAGCAAGCAGCAGCGCTGCAGGCTGCAGCCTTTGAAAAAGTTGCAGCGCTGCAAATTTTTTTAAAAAAAAATTAATATTTAAATTCATAATTTATATATATAATTTATATTCTATAAACTTTTATATTAATAACATAATTATTTTCGATATTAAAACCTAATTAATAATTTTATTTATATTATAACGTTAATAATATAATTAATTTTAATTGATATATTAACTTATATAATTAAGTTTTAATATATTAACTTTAATTAAATAACTAACTTTTATAACATGCGTGAGGGCAAAATATCATGCGCCCAGGCGAAATAACGTGTGCCCGGGCGAAATAACGTGCGCCCGGGCGAAATATTTCGTGCTTGTTCAATTCAAATTCTATCTTCTCATTTCATTTCATTTTCTTAACAAAATAGGATTTATTTGTATGTTTTCCCCTCAGAAATCTATCGCTCGCTAAGCCACGTTAGTGTTTCGGCAATTCATATATTTCAGTGATATCAAATACAGGAAAGTAACTAGCTTAACCAGTTCACTAGAAAGTAGTAAGGACTCACCCCAACCTTTCCTTTGCCCTTGTCCCTCGAAGGAGTCACATCACGTCTATCGTCGGACGTCATTCTCTGCAGTATCAAAATATCATTTACTTTAGGATTGCGCCTTAAATATTTACGAGCGGACTCCTACGACGGTCACAACTACGACATCTAGGAGTTGTCTAGGAAAGGATTAGTATGGGTGACTCATACTAAATGTGTATCATTTGCCCAACATAGAGTTGAACTTCCAAATTGCTCTGATACACAACCGCAAGGGTTGCCACCATGACAACACCAAGGGTTGTGAATAGCAGCTCATCTCAAGTATAAATCCATTTTTTAAATAGCCGGATAGCTAACACAAGCAGCCCAAACACAACCTGCAGCATCCATAGTTTAACCGGCCTACACAATACACACACAGCACTGTCCAAACACAGCCGGCACTGCAGCACACACAAACACTTAAGGAGAGCAAGACAAAATTAGTCTCCACTCAAACCCTAGCTTCCAATTATGGTTCTAGGGTAAAACAGAAGCTTTTAATTGTGAAGAAAACCAAAAATCCCAAACCCTAGGTTTTCCTCCATCTGAAGTCCCTACATCAATTTCAAAATCAACACAAAAGGAGTTGAGGGAAGGAGATTACCTCTCAATCGCAAGAAGAATCACAGAAATCGGAGAAGAATCGAGCCTGATAGAGCAAGCGGCGGTAGCGGCTTCCGCGGTTTCTTCCGTCCCGTCGAAAATGAGGAGAATACGATAGGGGTAAGAAAGATAAAGCTCGGGATGGCATCGCCGCTAAACCGGTTGAACCGGTTTCAATAACAGGTAGCCGGTTCCCAAATAGGTAAAAAATTATAAGTAACCGGCCACAAGAGGTCAAACAGCTCAGCCGGTGTTTACAAAACATAAGCACAGCCAGCCCAAATTAGAGTAGCAATTCAACACACAGCCCTCAAACCAACTCAATAAGCCATAAAATAAACTTAGGCGAAAGTGAAACGACTGTCGCAAAATCAATCGATCGCAACAAAATTTCGAACATAAAATTTTCGTGCAACATCGAATCAGCACTGCATTTAATCTTTCATCATCGGGGAATATTCACATAATTTTTATTTTACAAAGTATAAACTTTTGTAATTGTTCGGGCATTACAAACTCTCTCCTCCTTATCAAAATTTTCGCCCTCGAAAATCACGCATCTTCGCAATTCCCAAAGAAAGAGGGAAAGATTTTCAACATTAAATCCTCTCGTTCCCACGTAGCATCCTTGGCAGGGTGGCCGGTCCACCAGACTTTGACAAAGTTTACCTGTCGATTCCGGAGATTTTTGCTCTGCCGATCAACAATCTGGTAAGGTGTTGTCGAACTTGATAAATCAGCCTCTATCTGCACATCATTGGTAGATATCATCAAATCTGGGTTCGGAATATATCGTCGGAGAGCGGATATATGGAAAACATCATGTAACCTCTGTAATTCAGCAGGCAGAGCTAGGCGATATGCCACTTCGCCAAGTCGTTCAATCACCGGAAAGGGACCAACATACCTCGGACTTAATTTTCCAATCCGTCGTAATCGGGAAATCCCTTTGAACGGTTTAATCTTCAAACACACCTGATCGCCCACCGCAAATTCTACCAGACGATATCGGGCATTATAATATTTTTGTTGACGATCCTGTGTGATTTTCATTCTTTGATGAATGATACGAATTTTCTCTTCAATCTTATCTGTTCTCCTCTGCAGGAACAATTTCTTTTCTCCATCCTCTGCCCAGCTCAAAGGAGTTCTACATCGCCGCCCGTAGAGAGCTTCGAACGGGGCCATTTGGATCGTTGCTTGATAGCTATTATTATAAGCAAATTCAGCTAACGATAAGTATTTCTCCCAAGAGCCTTTCAAGTCCAAAACCCCCATTCGTAATAGATCCTCGAGCATTTGGATGGTCCGTTCGGACTGACCATCTGTTTGTGGATGAAAAGCAGTACTGAACAATAATCTTGTTCCCAATTTGTTGTGCACCCGTCGGCACAACTCAGATGTAAACCGTCCATCACAATCTGATACGATTATACGTGGAATACCATGTAATCTCACAATTACATTTACATAGAGTTCTACCAATTTTTCCATCGGCCCGCTTTGTTTGATCGGTATAAAATGTGCGTTCTTTGTCAATCGGTCAACGATGACCCAAATTCCATCATTTCCAGCTTTACTGCGAGGCATATCAAACACAAAATCAATCGCAACATCGTCCCATTTCCATTCCGGAATGGGCAGAGATCGAAGATACCCAACAGGCTTCTGATGTTCTGCTTTCACTACCTGACATGTATGACACCAGGCAATATACTGAATGATATCCTTTTTCATATGAGGCCACCAGAAGTCCTGTTTCAAATCATGGTACATCTTAGTCCGACCAGGATGAATCGAATATGGTGTATTATGCGCCTCATACAAGATATCCTTCCACAGGTTATCAGCATCTGATACACATAATCTGTCATTCAGGAGCAATAGGCATCCTTTTCAACAAAAGCACTCACTTCTCCTTTCCGCAATTTCTCCAATATACTCATCAAGAAGGGGTCTTGCGGTATCGCTTTCTGAATTCTTTCTTTAAGCGAATATTGAATCCGCATTTGGCATAGCTGTGCTTGCTTTTCTTCAGGCATAAATATCGTGCATATTCCCATATCCTGAAGCATATGAAGAAGTTTCTTATTATATCGCGGTGTCACGGACATCGCAGCAATACTCTTTCTGCTTAAGGCATCTGCGACCACATTTGCCTTACCTGGATGATATTGAATATCCAGATCATAATCTTTAATAAATTCTAGTCATCTTTGTTGCCGTAAATTAATTTCTCGCTGATCAAAAATATATTTCAAACTTTATGATCTATAAAGATCTCACAGCGAACACCATACAGGTAGTGGCGCCAAATTTTTAATGCGAACACAACAGCAGCTAATTCCAGATCATGGGTCGGATAATTCTTTTCAGCATCTTTTAATTGTCGGGAAGCAAAGGCAATCATCTTACCATGCTGCATTAACACACAACTCAATCCTTTATAGGACGCGTCACTATATATTTGAAAACCATCGGAGCCTTCCGGCATCACCAACACTGGCGTTGTTGTTAGTCTTTCCTTTAACACTTCGAACGCTTCCTGGCAATCATCTCTCCAAGTAAATACTACGTTCTTCCGTGTCAATTGTGTCAAAGGTAGTGCTAGCTTCGAGAAGTCCTTGACAAATTTCCAATAATAGCCAGCTAAGCCTAAGAAACTCCGTACTTTAGTCACAGATTTCGATCGGGTCCAGTTAAGGATTGCTTCAATTTTAGCTGGATCGACAGTCAACCCTTCTGCAGTAATTACATGACCTAAAAAGGCCACTTCAGTCAGCCAAAACGCACACTTTGAGAACTTGGCATACAATTGTTGTTCTCTCAATGTTTGTAAGACTTGACTCAAGTGCTGGGCATGCTCTTCTTCCATTTTAGAATAAATCAGTATATCATCGATAAAAACAATCACAAACTGATCTAAGAATGCCTTAAACACACTGTTCATCAAGGTCATAAAGCCTGCAGGAGCATTCGTTAGGCCAAAAGGCATGACAACAAATTCAAAATGGTCATACCTGGTACTGAATGTTGTCTTAAAGACATCTTCTTCTCGAATTCTTAGCTGATGATATCCTGATCGAAGATCAATTTTTGAAAAAACACGAGCACCAACCAACTGATCGAACAAGTCGTCGATACGCGGCAAAGGGTATTTATTTTTTATTGTCAATTTGTTCAGTTCGCGATAATCCACGCATAGACAAAGAGATCCTTCTTTCTTTTTCACAAATAAGACTGGAGCTCCCCAAGGTGAGGTACTTGGTCGGATAAATTTCTTATCAATCAAGTCTTGCAATTGGACTTTCAGCTCTGCCAATTCTTTTGGTGCCATCCGATATGGCGTTTTTGCAACTGGAGCAGCTCCTTCGATCACTTTAATTTCAAATTCAACTTCTCTGGCTGGAGGCACACCAGGTAACTCTTCTGGGAAAACATCCACGTAGTCCCGTACTACGGGCACAACCGTAATTTCTTTCTTTTCTTCTTTCATTTCTTTAATCATTACCAAAATGACCTCACAGCCTTTCCGTACCATTTTCCTGGCTTTCATAGCCGAAATGCTGATTTTGGCAACTTCACCCAACTCTTGATAGATCATCGGACTTCCATCTGGGCATTTGAACGCCACCTCCTTCGTTTTACAGTTAATAACTGCTTCTCCATCTGATAGCCAATCCATACCAAGGATAATATCATACTCAACCAACGGTAAGACCGCGACGTCAGTTTCAATTCTTTTATCGTTAAAAGGTAGTGAGACTACGGCTCGCTCCTTTGTCATCAAAACCGTATTATTCGGTAACAATACACTCAACGGTTGAGCAATATGATATGGTCGTATATGAATTGATTCTGAAATAGATGTTGAAATGAACGATTGACTAGCCCCAGTATCAAATAAAACTTTCAAAACTTGATCATGCCCAAGTAGCATACCTGTAACAACCGTATCATCTGTTTTCGCCTCTTGTTGACCGAGATGAAAAGCTCGGGCTTGAATTAGTCTCTCATCTCTGGCCCCTTCAGCGGGTGCCGATGCTATCGACTCCCCTTCCCTGGAAGTCCCAATATGATACATTCTCTGAGGCGGTAAGGCTGGGGCTCCCCTCGAACTTTCATCCCTTTGCAACTTCGGACAATCCTTTCGTCGGTGTCCCGGCTGGCGACAGTAGAAGCAGACTCCAGTCAAGCATTCCCCTCTGTGCATCTTGCCACATTTGGTCGTCGTTGTTTGGGACACTTGAGTGCTACCAGTCGACACTGACTGTTGCTGCTTCTTCTTTTTCCAAGGGCTTCACCTGATCTGCCCGATTTCTCTTTGCTAGAACCTTCCTTGAACCTCTTCTTCATTTCTGTCCTCCTTTGCCTCTTCTCAATATCTAACTCGACTAATCGAGTTTTCTCCACCAATAGTGCATACTCAGTAATATCAAATGGAACCACTGAAGCGCGGATATCATCCCGCAACCCTTCCTGGAACCGTAAACAGCGGGCTTCCTCGGTCGCCACTGCAGACTCAACATAGTATGCAAGACTAGAAAATTTGGCTTCATACTGAAGGACAGAGCGGCTTCCTTGAACTAATCGCAAAAACTTCTCCTGTAGCTGCCTCTTTTCCGTTCGCGGCACAAACCACTTTGTAAATTCGCGAATAAACTGTGCCCAAGTCACATTCGCCAGACCGCGAGTCTGAAACTTCTCTTTCATTTGGTTCACCCACCATCTCTTAGCCTCTCCTTCTAGCAGAAAAACGACCAACTCCACCTTCCTCTCCGCAGGACACCGCATCGTATCAAATATTGTTTCAACACGCAGGATCCAGTCTTCTGTCTCGATCGGGGACAACCCACCACGAAAAATCGGTGGTTTCAATTCTAAAAATTGCTTCATATCAACATCCAGTAAGCGAGGCTGCTGAACTGGAGGAGGCACAGTTGGCACCACTGGAGGTACTTCATGAGGAGGCACAACCGGAGGAGTGTCCCGGACCAATCTAATTGCCTCAGCAATGGCTTGAGCAATATCAGCGATATGAAGTGAGGTAGACTGTCGTCCACTCACACTTTCTTCTGACCTGGAATCTCTAGAGTCCTCAGGTTCATTCCGAGCCTCTCGCATTTTGCGGCTCGAATATACTTGAAACGGTTCCTGAGGAAAAACCATAAGACAGTTCAGTATATTCTGATATGCACTTGTCATCATTGTGAGTTTATATTTCATTCTGGTACTCTCTGCGTTACATGTCATGTGAAAAATCTCTCTCTGATACCACTTAATTGTAACGGCCCAGAATCCGCCACAATTTAAATCAATCTTTCTGAGAGGGTTTTTCATAAACTATACGCAGCAGTATTAAAAAAACAGGGTGTACCAGTGAAAATATATAACATCACAAATCATTAATGTACAGAATATACACATTATCTCAAAGCCAGGTACGGAAATGTCTACATCTAGTATATTCCAACTAGCTATCATAGTACAAGGAAAAACTCCAGGCTAACCCGTAGATGAGTCACATCTTCGACTGGTCTTCGGTCTGCATCTGTCTGCGCCCGCCTAGCGGGGTCTAGTACGCTGGTACTCGGCTCCTGAAAGAAAATTATGAACCAATTAGTTTTGAAACTAAGTGAATTCCTTACCTTTACCTGTATCTTCGCACAGTAATCAGACAAAAGAGTCAGCAGCAATAAATCTATATGAACATGTTTCTAAGCCAATAACCTGAAAAATCAACAATTCTATTCTGATATCAATTCATATTTCATTTATTCTGTTTCTATCAAATTTCCATTTATTCGTAATATGTTTCTCGAAATACTAAGGGTCATTCAAATATCTCAATCATCCGGGTCCGTCGACCCTTCATATCAATCCGCTTTAGGGCGCTCAAATGCGCAGCAGGCTTCCACGCCTCCTAAATTGGATTCTCATCATATTCTGTAGAAGTTCGACCCCTCCTACGAGGTGTGAGAGTTCTACCCCTCTCACGAGGTGTAGGAGTCTGAAACATCCCCCCTACTAGGCCGACCCTTAGTTTTTCGATGCGTCGACGCGATCTCAATTTCAATTCAAATTCTATCTTCTCATTTCATTTTCTTAACAAAATAGGATTTATTTGTGTGTTTTCCCCTCAGAAATCTATCGCTCGCTAAGCCACGTTAGCGTTTCGGCAATTCATATATTTCAGTGATATCAAATACAGGAAAGTAACTAGCTTAACCAGTTCACTAGAAAGTAGTAAGGGCTCACCCCAACCTTTCCTTTGCCCTTGTCCCTCGAAGGAGTCACATCACGCCTATCGTCGGACGTCATTCTCTGCAGTATCAAAATATCATTTACTTTAGGATTGCGCCTTAAATATTTACGAGCGGACTCCTACGACGGTCACAACTACGACATCTAGGAGTTGTCTAGGAAAGGATTAGCGTGGGTGACTCATACTAAATGTGTATCATTTGCCCAACATAGAGTTGAACTTCCAAATTGCTCCGATACACAACCGCAAGAGTTGCCACCATGACAACACCAAGGGTTGTGAATAGCAGCTCATCTCAAGTATAAATCCATTTTTTAAATAGCCGGACAGCTAACACAAGCAGCCCAAACACAACCTGCAGCATCCATAGTTTAACCGGCCTACACAATACACACACAGCACTGTCCAAACACAGCCGGCACTACAGCACACACAAACACTTAAGGAGAGCAAGACAAAATTAGTCTCCACTCAAACCCTAGCTTCCAATTATGGTTCTAGGGTAAAACATAAGCTTTTAATTGTGAAGAAAACCAAAAACCCCAAACCCTAGGTTTTCCTCCATCTGAAATCCCTACATCAATTTCAAAATCAACACAAAAGGAGTTGAGGGAAGGAGATTACCTCTCAATCGCAAGAAGAATCACAGAAATCGGAGAAGAATCGAGCCCGATAGAGCAAGCGGCGGTAGCGGCTTCCGCGGTTTCTTCCGTCCCGTCGAAAATGAGGAGAATACGATATGGGTAAGAAAGATAAAGCTCGGGATGGCATCGCCGCTAAATCGGTTGAACCGGTTTCAATAACAGGTAGTCGGTTCCCAAATAGGTAAAAGATTATAAGTAACCGGCCACAAGAGGTCAAACAGCTCAGCCGGTGTTTAGAAAACATAAGCACAGCCAGCCCAAATTAGAGTAGCAATTCAACACACAGCCCTCAAACCAACTCAATAAGCCATAAAATAAACTTAGGCGAAAATGAAACGACTGTCGCAAAATCAATCGATCGCAACAAAAATTCGAACATAAAATTTTTGTGCAACATCGAATCAGCACTGCATTTAATCTTTCATCATCGGGGAATATTCACATGATTTTTATTTTACAAAGTATAAACTTTTATAATTGTTCGGGCATTACAGTGTACGTATTTCGCTAAGGCGCGAAATGTAGTGGTTAGTTCAGCACGATCCCGAAATAAGAATAACCAGGTTAAGCGTGAATAATCATCAATAAAGGTGACAAAATAGCGATAGCCAAACATACTATGGGTTTTATAAGGACCTCATATATCAGAATGCACTAATGATAATGGAGTATCACTCCGAGTACAAGTAGGATGAAAAAAACATGATGATATTGCCAAAGGTACACGATTCGCAAGAAAACTCATGCAATGAGACATCCGGAAGATCCTTCTTGAGAATCTAGAGGGGAGCATGCCCAAGACGGCGATATCAATCGGTAGTAGAGACAACGGAGAAAGCAGAAGGGGGACATTGAGGAGGTAGAGCCCATTTGGCAGCCGTCTCTTACTAATGATATTTTGCGTTTGCCAATCCTGCACAACAAAGGTAGAATGTGAGAAAGTAACACAGCAATTAAGGTCTTGTGTGAGGTGGCTAATGGAGAGTAAGTTAAATGGGGAACCGGGAACATCAAGAGTAGAAGTCAGAGAGAGTGGGTGTGAGGGGTATATCAGCAGCACCAAAAACAGGGGGGGTATCACCATTTGCCACTGTGATGAATTTGGGGTGAGCAGTCACTGAATATTACGGAGGACGTTGCGACGTAATATGATGTGTGGCACCTGAATCCACAATCCAGTGAGAGTCTTGTGAGAGACAAGATATACCTTCATTGGAAATAGATGCGACGGAGTCATACAAGCGAGAGATAACCCCTTGCAGATGTTGGAGCTGAGTGTGTAGATCATCAATGTTGGCCCGAACAGAGACAGAAGAGTCCGGGACAGGAGCAGCGGGAGGATCAGCCATAGCAGGAGCAGTAAGATGCGGAGGCAGGCCATGTTTGCGAAAACAGGTGGCCTCAAGATGATCATCCCGTCCACAATAAGTGCACTTAAGCTGAGATTTGTCAGACCGACCACGTCCCCGAGACGTGTAGCGGCCCCCACGAACTGAGGACCCCCGAGCAGGCGGAGCAGGTGTAGAGTGTTGTCGAAGAGCTGGGGAGAGAGTAACAGGAGCATCCTGGGGCGGATGACCTTCAGAAGCATATAACACACATCAGACAAAGATGGGGAGGTAGTAGATGGAAGAATTTGGACCCGAACACTGTGCAGGTGAGAGGGAATCTGGGACATCATCATTGCAATCCCGACCGATTCTTTTTGGGCTCGTTGAGTGGTCTGATCTGTAGTGGGAGGCTGATGGTGGATCCAGGACTCGACCAGGGTCTTGGCTTTAGCAACAAAGGAGATCATATCACCAGGAGCCCCGGGATCAAGATTCTGAAGATCCGAGATAATGTCGAATAAGTGTTGCAAACTATTTTGCCCAGAGTAAAACGAATGGAGCTCCTCCCATATGGCCTTTGCCGTGTCATGATACATAGTCATTTGATAGGGCTCGGTGTCCATGGAGTTGAGGAGCCAAGATTGGACCTGGCCATCATCCCGAAGCCACTCATCGGTGGGAGCGATCGGAGTGACCCGAGTCAGGTGATGAAGAAAGCATTTCGTCTGCAGGACACGACGAACCGAGCGTACCCATTCCACAAAATTTTGCTTCCCACTGAGAGAGATAGTATTAATTCGGAGTTCATCCCGAAGCTCGGAGACCGAAGCACAACACGATCAGGTAGAACAGGGGAGGCATTAGAATTTTCGGACGCCATGAGGACGCGGCGGGTAGAAGAAGCCTGCAGCGGTTAGGGGTACAGCGACAAGAATCCTGGACGGACGGCAACCAGGAACAAAGGCCGGCGAACAGGCACTAGACCGTGCGGTTAGAAGCAGACCGCAACAAGATCATCAGAGTATACGAGAAACCGCAGACAGTCTGCGCGAACAGCCAAGTCAAGCAGAGAAGCACGAAGCAGTAAGGCAGACGGCAAGAGAAGAGCGGCAAGGCAGTCTGGTCAACAAGAAGGCCCCGCAAAAGAAGTCTGCGCGACAAGAAGACCGCGCGGCAATACACGAGGCCGCAGCGGGAAAGACTCCTTGCGACAAGAGCGATAAGACTCCTTGCGAGAAGAGATCTGTGCGACAAGGAGACCGCGCGGTAAGAAACGAGGCTGCAGCGGGAAAGACTACCGCAGTGATAAGCCCGAGAAGATGTCGAGCGACAAGAGCAGGTCGTCGCGAATAGGAACAGGTCGCAGAGGACAGAAACAGGTCGCAGAGGACAGAAACAGGTCGCAGCGGATAGGTGCAGGTCGCAAGAAACAGGTTGCAGCGGATAGGGGCAGGTCGCCGCGAATAGGCCAGACGGTTAGATCTAGCCACGGGAAGAAGGGAAGCCGCAGAGAGGGGGGGAAGCAACCCGTAGCGGTTAAAAAATCTAACCGCACGAGAGTAGGCTCCACTTGCCAGAGAGAGGAAGGCTATAAAAGGAGCGTAGAAGAGAGAAGAGGTGGATCCACGGGAGAGAAGAAAAATGTGATTAGAAAGGATGAAGCCGCAGTCCGCAGAAGCAAAGCGGTCAAGCAGAATCATAGGCTGCCTGTTTAACCGGAAGACTGGGCGGTTAGAAAAAAAATAGGTCGGACCGTTCCCTCTGATACCATGTAGAAAAGTGGTTCAAAACTTGTATATACTTCTTGAATACAAAAATACAAGTATGAATACAAATATATAGGAGAGAGGAGAGGAAGACTCAGTTATACAAACAATGTGGGACTAAACACTAAATCCTGCATATGTCATATTAATGGGCCAATACATCATTTTTTTCTAGTATTCTCTAACATAATCGAAAGACTTAAAGTGGTTAAGAGGGGTATTTCCTCAAGATTAATCATGTCATCGCTAATATAAAAGTAAAGGATTAATGGAACACTAAATTTAAAATTAGTGGCTCTAAGAGAATGTCCATTTTTGTGTTCATGTCGGCCTAATGGAGGATAATTAGGAGGCACGGTCGAGATTTTCTTTCGTGATTGATAGAGGCACTTTATTTTACTCATATGGCTTAATAGACCATATGAGCGTCGAGTTAAGGAGTCAAAATCCAGTATAAAAGATTATTAGATACGAGTTCGTGTCTGTGACCGAAAGACACTAGGGCACCTATATTTAACATTGGGGACTCGAATCACTAGAATGTGCATAAGAATCTACTTCGCTAAGAATGAAAAGAAAAGAAGATATAGACATAACAATTCCAAATAAAAGATGACATCTAGACTCGCTATAGTTTAATGATTTTGAAATTTGAGAGAAAATTCACTTTCTAATTACATAATAGAAAAGACATTTATGTTCAAGTACTTTTATAGAAAAGCATCCATAAGAACTATAATATATATACCTACAGTATAAAATGTATTTTAAATGCATCACATGTTTTATTTAAGTTATTTTTAATGTCACTAGCAGAAATAGTTTTTTTTACTCATCAGTTAGACTGACCCCATCTTTGAACATTTCTTCTCAGGGGTCACATATCGGAAGAAGTGCTTAAGATAAGCTTCTAAGGATGCCTACTTATAGTTTATTTATTTTTCATTAAATTTTTGTATCATTTCAATATGAATTCAGATGTATCGGACTTTTTTAAATTTTAGTATTTCATACTATTTGCACATTTCATTTCTATTTGGCTCTGTGAATCGAATTTTGAGATATTTCATTAACCATAACTCTAGTTTTAAGAAAATTTGTTGTGTACTTCAGATATTACCTGTTATGTAACGATTTATGTATAATTGTTTAGTTTGCTTCATATCACAAGTGTCGGTCAGGTTTATGAATTGATGTTAAACTTGGTGGGAGAGTTACAAATAAGGCTAGTTATGCCACCATCTTAGAAGCCTTCTCATAGGAAGTTTCTTGGAGATGACTCTTAGAGGAATTCAACCCTCAAGAACATGGCACGAGAATACCTTGCGATTGCATCCAACTTACCTTTTATTACAATCAGATTTGGGGTGTGCCAGTTTCACGTGCAAGTATGTATAAAGAAAACAAGAAGCATCATCTAAAAATACTAGCTAAAAAGCAAGGCGTGTTTTCCCTAAATAGAAGAAAGAGTGTTCTTATTTAATATGATAATCCATTGAGTTAATAAATGCCTTAGGAAATTTTGAAATGCACACCTTCATGGAATGTATAGTTCTGTCATTCCTCTTAGAACATAAAATCAATGAACTAAGATTTTCAATCTTCTTTGCCTGCTCCAACATCCTTATCTCCCGATTAGCTTTAGCTTTCTTTTCCATTTCTAACTCTAAAGCTATCCTCTCCTTTTCTAGCTCGCTCTATGGAATAAGAAAAGAGCACATTCAATTTATAGAATTCAATTATATAAGTGATCAAGCTGAAAACTATACTGGACCTGCAATAGAGTGTTGCGCAAATTAAGAATGTCTTCCTCCTGGTGATCAGAGTGAGAGCTCTGAAGTGCATAAACATGAAAAGATCAATTATTCTAAAAAATTTTGAAAAGAGAATGCCAAATTGTTTCAACGGAAAAGGAAATACCAGCAATTTTGCTCGAAGCTCTTCAATTTCCTTTTTCTGACGTTTCAATAGTGCAGCATCCGTCAAAATCTGAATGATCAAATAGCATTTAATTAAAGCGTCTTCAATCCTAAAACAATATACGACATTCTAAAAACTACGTATTAATAATATAAATATATTTTTTGTTATTATTAAAACGTAGCATTTAATATTGGATACTGTTTTGCTAGCAAAATTTAAAATGTTTAGCTAGCATAGCGAGTTTTCAAATGAGCTAGACCTCATTCACACAAGCACAATTGGTTACTTGAAGAGCTCTGCTTGCAAACAAAAGAGTACTTTTTGTCTCATCGGCATGAATCTAAAATAAGCACAAAACAAAAGGTGAAAGGGAATCAGCTCTCAACAAATACCAAAAGGCCATTTAGAAAAAACATTCATAAAGCTGGAAAATTCATGGCGTCAAATTGCACTATATTACAAAATAATTCAAAAACTTCAGAGTACTGTAATGAGTGTAGCATGTATTAATGATAAGAGAGTGAACATAGACTGCAGATGATACAAGAATATAGGGCAACTGACAGAAGATTCGTCTATAAAGTGGGTAGAAAAATATAAGCAAAGAATAGGGAGCTAAGAAAAGTGTCAGTTTCATCAGCCCATATGCTTAACCGTTTAAAATTCATAATGGATTTAGAAAATTGGATATCATCCAAAAAGGGAAGTGTGCATATGTGTGTGTATTTATCTTTTAAAGGCAATGAAGGTCAATTTTGATCACAGACAATCACAATTGTTTGATGATTGCTAAAAATCATCAGAAAACCGGCATACGTGAAATGTATCCAGTGATAACCAAGCCAATCCAGTAGCTACTAAAGGCCACAGGCTATATCTACTCATGACCGCCTTGAAAAGGAGCGGCTATAGTCAACTGCCACGGAAACAAACGCCAGTTGAGTCCAATTCTCCCATAATCTCCCCGGTCTCTAAAAGGGTAGAAGTTTATGTGAAATAGACAATCTAACAAATCCCCTAGCACACTACTGAGCCTTGCAGGAGAATTTGAAAGCAAAGATCATCAAAAGAGATTAACTCAATGTCATAGTGATGAGTAGAAAGAAGTACATAATCCTGTGAGAGAAGCTTTGGCAGGAAGAGTGGGGAGGAGCATTCTATGGGATGTCGGTCCACCCATGTGCCAAAGAAAAAAATACCTCAGTTGGCATAGCGGCTGAAGAAAAACTGCAGCCCATGCGCCTAAATTTCTTGCCTTGAACTCAATAAATTTTTTTGGTTGTTGCAATATTTCTTTAATACTCACTGGATGGATAAATTTATAATAGGCAGGTGAATTACAAATAGTCTCTTGTAAATTGCTAATTGCCAAAATACCTTGAATATTCACACAGAGTGCACATTTTAAATAAACATATATAACCTCATTATAGCTAAATTGTTTCCTTTGTATGACAGTTAGTGATGCGGAGCAGAAATGAGAACCTGCAGTGGAGGATGAGTTTTGGCCCCGTTCGGGGCCAATTGGCGACTTTTCATATATGTCGTTTCCGGATCGGCAATCAGACTCTGCAGATGTGTCCGGATTCGCGTTGCGAATCGATTTAATATATTACTTCATTAGTTTGCATTGTATTTTAATGTATTTGGGTGGCCTCACCTCCGTCCAATTATAGTCATTGAAGGTGGGATGTCCTAGCCTTTATTTTATTATAAATAGATAGGTAGAGGGCTGATTGAGGGGATTGCAGAATTTGGAGAAGAGAATTCTCAGATTCTCGCATTCATCCCATGGTGTCGACTCTGTGAAACCCTAGGTGACGACTCCTAGGTTTGTATCTTCCTCCCCGAGTTTCCCCCTAACCCTAGGCTTCATTTCCCCTCCCAAACTCCCTCTCGCAGCCCCCTACAGCCTCCCAAAGCAGCCGCCCAGTTCCTGTCCAAGAAAAGCTTCTATTCAATCGCATTGTGGAAAAATGAAATTTACTATTCACTAAAATAGTTTAGTGAGCAATTAAACCTCATATTCCAACCGTCGGCTTGCGGCTTCCCCTTCCCTGGACCGCCCACCTTCAAGCCCCATCTAGCAAGCCTCTGATCACTCCCCCTTCCCCTCCTGCCATACAGCAGCCACTTCCCCTTCCAGATCTACAACCGCCACCTCCCTCTGCAGCCTTCATCCCAAGCCGCCAGTCCTCCTCCCCCCCCCCCCTCCCGTGGACCCACCTGTGCATCCCCTCCCGCACCCTAGCAGCCCGGATCTAGGAAAATCCAGCCCGGATACGGCTTTCTCCCCATCCATCTGTCATCCCCTAGCCCGGATCCGTTAACACATCATCGGATCTACCCACCCCCTTCCGGATCTCTACTCACGTGGCCGGATATATCCATTTCCGGTCCGATTTCACCACTCACCGCCGAGGGCAGCCACCGCCAGTATTTCCACGTCGTCGGTTCCACATTGGATCGCCATCCAAACGCATCCGCCTCTGAAATCTTCATTGTCTTGGTCAGCTCACTACTTGATGAGTCCTTGTTGTATCGGATTATTATTTTCAGCATATTTATATTAGATTTGATCTTGTATTTGTTTTGAATATCTTGCATGGTAGTTGTTTGTTAGATTATTATTGTGATTTGCAGGGTTTATTCGTCGTGCGCTCTTGCTTTGGCCCTTCACACGGAGGAAAGCCTAAGTTTGTCTCGCCTAAATTAATTATTGTGCCTTACTATGAATATCCTGTGTGGGATGTTGAAATTTATTATCTAATTGTGGCTTAATCCGTAGGACTTCGCATAGCATGTAAGGTTAGGTCACCGCTTATCCGCCGCCTATAGATTCGTCTTGCGTCAATTGGTATTAGAAGCAAGTTGCGCGCATTTTTTGATACGCAGATGTAGAGTCTATAGGTTTTTCATTATGTTTGTGTATCACCAATATTCCCCTCCTTAATGTAGAGGTTTTGAGTCCACTTACACCCGCTCTCATAGAGTCTCGTCAGAGAGACCCTCACATTACTACGACAGTTATCCTCGATCACAACACAATTTTTAGAGATCGTGTTGACCCACCGACACGACTCGATTACACTAGAGCCAATCAGTGTGTTGATTATCGTCGTTCATATCCTTGCACGAGAAAGGATCGTGTTGATCCTTCGACTTGACTCGATTACCTTAGGGATGACTATTATGAGGATCGTCGCTTTGAGAGAGATCCCGCAAGTCAGTTTTGTACCGTTGTCCCTTCTTTTGACGGCTCATCGAGTCCCGAGTCTTTCAATTATTGGCTCGTGAATATGAAATATTATCTCGATCATTTTGAGTTATTCGATGAGCGTCGCGTCAAGTTTGCGAAACTTAGAATTTTAGATCAGGCGAGGTCATATTGGTCGAGTGTTGAGAGGACCCGTGAGTGAGACCGTCTTCATTGCATCATCAGTTGGGTGAACATGAAGTGTACATTATGTCAAAGGTATTTGCCTTCGTCGTATCGGAGTCGCTTGCTTAACCAATTATTTTCCCTTCAACAAGGATCCATGTCTGTCGCAGAGTACAGGGATCGCTTTGATGAGCTAATAATGAGTGATATCTGAGAGAACCCAGCAATGACCACTCCCCAATTTTGATCTTGACTTCAGTCTGACATACGTACCAAAGTGGTTTATCATAACTCAAAATCCCTCGAGCAGACATATCAGCTCGCCCTTCGTTATGAACAGTCGTTGAGATCAACAAGAGTTGTTCGATGGGATTCTCACCTTGACCTCCGCAGTACGAGCTCCTCCCACACCGAGGACACCACTTTGCCTATCATTGTTCTGTCAGACATGACTGAAGAGATACATGATACGGTTTGCTCTCACTATAGTGAGGTGCTTAGCCCAGTGAGTGACTTATCTCTTATTTTTGACCCGTCTCTTGTGACCCCAACTGAGAGTGAGCCTGAGCAACCTATTGAGTCTGCAGTATTATGTTACTCACCCACACCTCTTCTTCTGCCAAGTGCAGGGTTAGTTAGTACCCCAACCACAAGCCTCATTCTTGACACCACACCCACAGACACATTCTTGAGTGTAGGTCTATGTCGCTCTCCCCTTGTCATTACCCGAGATCACATCACGATCGAGAGTCCAGAGCCTGTTGTTGATCTCGCAGTGGCTATATCACCCATTCATGGGGACGCTACCCCTCACGATGGTACTTATGTAGAGGATCATGAGTTCATGACCCTAGTGAAGAGTTCTATGACGACCCCCTGTTGAGCCGCCTAATGAGCCACCACTCCTGGTGAGGATGCGATTCAAGTGAGCCGTTTGTTTACGAGTTTCGAGTTATTGGTGCTTCTTCCATTATCATCTCTGACCTTACCCCAGAGGATGGGTATTGTGTGGAACATCAAGTGTCTAGGGCACCACCTGCTGACGCATCACACTCTCGATAAGTTTTGGAACGCACCACCTATTGACCCACCTGATGAGTTCATTACTTTCGGGGACACTCACCACCCTATAGAGGCACGTCTTTCAGTCGGTGTACGTGATTTTCACTTAGGCGATCGTCGCATTCGCAATGACTTTTCGTACATACCTCCCGATGAGCCATCTGATGTGTCACGTTCCCTGAGAGACAATTGGCTTTTTATGAGCTCCCCCTTGAGTGGAGATATTTCGCACGGTCACCTGAGCACTCGGCACACACGGGATAAGTTTTTTTATACTCTACCGAGAGAACCCCCTGATGGGCCACCATATTTTAAAGACATCCCGATCATTATTAGATTTTCACGTAGCAGACATGTAGTATCTGTCATGATTCATTTGCGTCATTTGCATAGTCTGTTGAGTCATTTTTACATCATTTGCATGAATTTGTTGTGTTTTTTGTTCATCGTTTGCGTGAGTCGTGAGTCAGTCCGACGGAGAATCCATAATGATAATAAATTTTGTAAGTCACGTGCGTATGTTCACTGGCAAGAGCAAGTACATCATGAAGGCGAGTAGGTGATGGTGAGAATCTGCGTTGTGAGGTCCCGTGCGAGGCTTGCTAAAAGTTTGAGCGTTAAGAGAATGAATCCCTACATAATCATAAGACGGATCGAAGCAAACACCTATAATCTTGATATCCCTGCAAGTGTAGGCATCCATCTGATATTTAATGTTAGAGATTTGACATCATACTACGAGTCTCGTGAGAATGTGGACCCAAGTAGTGGGGACTCCCAGCAGCCCACACCTCCACTCTCGTGGTCTTACCACCCTCATAGCTCACCCACGTCTGATGGTCACCACTACTCACTCACTTCTGACACCCACCCACCTGGGGACTCGTATTCTTTAGTTCTACCTACGACACCGCCGATCGCACCGGGATCCACCACTCGTGACTCGAGCGTTGAGAGCATCACGGAGGCCAGACTCCACCAATACACTCCTACCACAGACATTGATGATACCTGGGTACTTCCAACATAGCTTGATCGATTCGCTCCTGAACCTCGACTTCAATACGGTGGTCTTCATTCACCGAAGAGGACAGCTTTTCAGTTGGGGGGAGTTGATAGGCGAGGACACTCTTCCGTCGACGACACTTGGACGACTTTCGGTGGATCTCTTCGATTCTTACCTAACACACATCAAGAGAATTCTGATCCCTATTCATCGGGAGATGAATTCTTTCAAAGTCGGGGAGATTGATGCGGAGCAGGGACGAGGACCTGCAAACTACAATGGAGGATGAGTTTTGGGCCCGTTCGGGGCCAATTGGTGATTTTTCATATATATAGCGCCCGGATCAACAATCAGACTCTGTAGATGTGTCCGGATTCGCATTGTGAATCGATTTGATATATTACTTCATTAGTTTGCGTTGTATTTTGATGTATTTGGGTGGTCCCACCTCCGGCCAATCATAGTCGTTGAAGGTGGGATGCCTTAGTCTTTATTTTATTATAAATAGATATGTAGTGGGCTGATTGAGGGAATTGCAAAATTTGGAAAAGAGAATTCCCGGATTCCCAAGTTCATCTCACGGTGCCGACTCTGTGGAACACTAGGTGAAAACTCCTAGGTTTGAATTTTCCTCCCTGAGGTTTCCCCTAACCCTAAGCTTCATTTTCCCCTCCCAAACTCCCTCCCGCAGCCCCTTACAGCCCCCCAATTCCTGTCCAGGAAAAGCCTTTATTCAATTGCACTGTGGAAAAATGAAATTTATTGTTCACTAATATAGTTTATTGAACAGTGAAACCTCCTATTCCAGTCGTCGGCCTGCTGCTTCCCCTTCCCTGCACCGCCAGCCTTCAAGCCCCGTCCAACAAGCCTCTGGCCACTCCCCCTTCCTCTCCTGCCATACAGCCGCCACATCCCCCTCTAGATTTACAACTGACACCTCCATCTACAGCCTTCATCCCAAGCCGCCAGTCCTCCCCCCCCCCATCTCGTGGATCCACCCGTGCATCCCCTCTCGTACCCTAGAAGCCTGGATCTAGGCAAATCCAGTTCGGATCCGGCTTTCTCCCCATCCACCTGTCATCCCATAGTCGGGATCCATTACCACATCATCGGATCTACCCACCCCCATCCGGATCTCTACCCACATAGTCGGATCTATCCATTTCTGGTCTAATTCCACCACCCGTCGCTGAGGGCAGCCACTGCCAGTATTTCCACATCGTCGGTTTCACATTGGATCGCCGTCCAAACGCATCCAGCTCTAGAATCTTCATTGCCTTAGTCAGCTCACTACTTCGTGAGTCTTTGTCGTATCAAATTATTATTTTCAGCATATTTATATTGGATTGAGCCTTGTATTTGTTTTAAATATCTTGCATGGTAGTTGTTTGCTAGATTATTATTGTGATTTGCAGGGTTTATTCGTCACGCACTCTTTCTTTGGACCTCCACGCGGACAAAAGTCTAAGCTTGTTTCGCCCAAATTAATTATTTTGTCTTGTTGTGAATATTCTGCGTGGGATGCTGAAATTTATTATCTAACTGTAGCTTAATCCGTCGGGCTTTGCATAGCATGTAGGGTTAGGTCACCGCTTATCCGCCACCTATAGATTCCTCCTGCATCAGTTAGTATCATGCCCAGCATTGCATTGAAATTGGGCCACATTCCCAGGGCGCATATTTTTATTTTAAGGTCGTCACACTCAACTCTCTTCTTGATCTTTTCTAATATTCACATAGCTTAAGCAAGTAGTTAAGTGAGTGGGGCTTAGTATTTTAAAATTAAAGCCCTAATGTTAAAGTTATGACTTTAATTTTTTTCTACTTAAGCTTCGCGCATGCGCTCCCTGCTGATGTTGTGTTCTCAGCTTTGTTTTATCGAGCGACGTCGATGATTTCTCCTCAATTCTCCAGCGATGAAGTGATGGAGATCAGCAATATGATCAATATTGGACTTCAGCCCACAATTTGGGGGGCCCACATTTGTGTATTCTCCCAGGAGGCATTGATCGGATCGGCAATCCGAGATCTGAGACCACGAGCGTGCCGGTTATTTTCTATTTTGGGCTTTATTTAGTTTGATTCAGACATCGGACGTAACGGTCAATCATAGTCGTTCACACAGGGTGTCCAAGCCCTGTTTGCTATAAATGGGGGTGATAGATGTTAGTTTGAACGATTGTTAGCCTTTTGAGAGAATAAAGAGCTTGCAATCACATCGTGTTGCGACGCCGCGAGATCTCAGGGTGCGACGTCCCGGTTATTTTCTAATTCTTTCATTCCATCTTCTGCTTTGTTTCCACGATCCACCCCCCACCCCCCTCCCTCTCAACTTCCATAATCGGCCATTATTACCTTCTCTGCCACAATCACTTGCAAGACCCAATCCCCTGATCTACCTCACTGGAAGCTGAAACCCTCCGCTGGCTTCACAAACATCGACTCCCCCTCCAACATTGCCAACCCCCACCGCAAGCATTATGTTTCTCCTCCCTCTGTCACTCTTGCATCGTCTCCTTCCCCATTCCTACCGCCAACCAACACTCCAAGTCCAACAACGCCAAAATTGCATGCCTCCCACAACCATCGCAAACCCCCGCTACATCGCATGCCTCCAGTCGCAAGCCCCTCTCCTACTTCACCCTCTTCCACAAGCCCTAATCCATATATCCTTATTCCCTGTCGTCAAAATCACCACCATCCACAACAATCGTCCACGAGTCCCTTTCCCCTGAAGCAAACAATAACCTTATCTTGCTTCAGCCGCAAACCACCCGAATCTCAAAACCGCAATCATTGATGATCCCTCTTCCTCCTCTCAGTCGACAGCCCCCACTTCCACCTCAAGTCGCACCACTCATTTCTCCATTCGATCCTCAAGCCGATTACATTATTACAGGAAGTGCCTTCATCATTTGGAGCCACACTTACAGCCACTACTGGGTACCTTTAGTACTTCACATGGTGTTTCCACTTTTTATTGAATATTGGAAGATTATTGCATAGTTGTTTGGGAGTATTGACTTGTTTGCGCAATTGTTTCATTTTCTTAATTTCTTATAAAATTCAGTTTGTGCAAGTTTACCTTTAAAGCTTTAGTCCGAAGGAGAACGTTATTTTGTTTGTGTACTTAAAAATTGTAGCGAGCGTTGTGTTTAATTGCAAAACTGTATAATCTTATTGCTAATAAATTAATTCCGGATCAATTTGAAGCGCATATAGATTAGTTTTGTTCGAGTTCACCCCGCACCACTCACATGGGTTTGCACTAGTGTCGGCACTCAATCACAGTCCACCATGGGTCATGAACCGCACCACTCACATGGGTTTGCACTAGTGTCGGCACTCAATTACACAGTCTACCATGGGTCATGAAGCATATTTTTTCTCATTCTCAGTTGATCTAATTACTTCTTAGTCCGGCTAATGAAGCATCTTTTTCTCATTTCTCAATTCTTCACTGATGAATCTTCTTTCCTCTCAATATTTTAGTGCCCAGTACTTATAAGTTTTACTTTACTAATTTGCCAACAAGCTTCAAATACCTTTTAAGGGAAAAAAAGATTTTGAGCCTCCCCTAATTTATGTCGATCTGACTTCAAACTAAGCTCAGCTTGACTTGGTCGAATCGACAATAAATCTAGTTGCCATGAAGGGGAGGGCCGAATAATCAGCCAAGAAATAAAGAGAGAGATCGAAGCAGAAAGGAGAGAGGTTATAAGACAAATGGAGAGAAGCAAAAGAATTGGAGAGAGGGGAAACTCTAGAAGAAACATTGCTTCCTTAATAATGTCATAATATGCACAATACAAGACCTTAGAACTCTTTATATAGAGCAAAGTTCTAAATGAGTGACAAAAATAACCATAACGAATAAAGGATTATCATGATGAAACATGAGATAAAATGACATAAAGATAACATACACAAAAAGTAAAGCACAATGCATGACGAGCATTCTGCATGGATGTTGATGCTTATGTTGTGAGCATCAACAACAACAATATTTATTTAATGATGCTTTCTTGGTTGAATTTCTCAATTATCATGAATTCAATGGCAGAAAAACATGAATTTATTAAATACAGTTAGGGCGTCCCTAGTACCATGAAAATACAAAATATGCCAATTCATCTTCAATTAAGCTATATTAAGTTAAAAGAGAAACCTGTGAAAGCGTAATATTGCATATCATGGTTGTATTTGTATTTCCACCAAGAGCGGGTTGCAAAATACGAGTGAGCTTGCTGTCTCGATAAGGAACATGACCACTGTAATATAATCTCTCATAAGAAAAATTTCTGATTCACCCCGTTGATTGCAGTAAGAAAAAATTTTGGTGCTGCAGATTACCCGAGGCTTTCAGCACCATCACTCAGTTTTTTTATAACTGTGCCAAGTGCCATCAAGCTTTTATTAATATGAGAGCCCTCTTTTAAACGCATACCTTCTGCACCTGTCTTACCAGCCCGTTCTGATCCAGCTAAATCCACCAAATTCTGAGAAAGAAACATCAGAAATAATAAAGGAAAATAATCAAAAAAATGTGGACAAAATCTGCCTCCCAATGTAAGAGAAAAAAATGCAAAAAGTGTGATGCTACAATCATCAATGTTATTATTTCATACCAAAGCAGATACACGAACAGCATCAAAACAATTAAATGAATTGTCTCCCACGCTTCTATCCCTGCTCTCAACAATCTGGAATTATATACATGTCAGCTAAATAATAGAACAAAATATATTACCAAAATAAGACGGATATAACTATAAGAAACTAAGAAAGATACCATCCGAAAAATTGTATGAGACCTACTGCTGTACAGATTCATATTTGTCTCCCCAATGTGGCGATGAGCTGCATGGTACAGCTAAAAGTTTTCATACCCTGGAGTTATTATATTGCTGAAATACAAATAAAAAAGAGATGTGTGCATTGTAAGCCATACATTCACCAAATTCCACGAGTTTGAGAACTTGTTCAGGGGTGGTAACGATCTCTTCTTTCAAGCCAGCAACATAAATGCCTCTCTTCAAAAAAAATATGACAGATTTGGTAAATGGCAACAAAAAATATAGTTCATGTAGAGAAGAAAATCATATCATGGAGAAGCTTAAATTATACCTCAAGTGATTCATGAATTTGCAATTTCCGATGCTCCGGAGCCAACAAATCATTGATCTCCTCATTATATATCTCCATGTAAGACATTCGGAGAAGGAATTCCCTATCCATTTTCTATAAAATAAAATCATAAAATGTTATAAGATCTGATGGTATTAGAAACATACATTAGAACCATCACCCACATTTGTTCCTATTCAGCATTAAATATGATGATAATTTTATTTTATACTTATGACGATTGATGTTAGCCATTTACTCCATATTGTTTGATGACTTTAAGCACTATAAACCCTACTATCTAATCATACCTTTGTAGCAGCACTGATTGTAACTTAATAAAACCTTTGTTTGTTTGCTTTAATTGCTTGAAATTAATTTTAATAAGATTGATATATGCAATGGAAAATGAGATGATTTAGTACATAAGAAGCCAGGAAATTAAGATTAGCTTACAATTTTTTCTTCCCTCTTGTAATTGCTTCTTCATCTTCTTCATCATACTTAATCCATAATAGACATGCTTAATCCATTTTAGACATGCTTATTCCATATTATCCATACTTAATCCATGTTAGTTCATATGTTATTCATTACTGTCATTAAAGTCATGTTCATAGATTGTGATATTTAATCTTTAAATAAGCTCATCTTGCTAGCTATCCACTGCAAAATCAACGTTGGTTAATTTTTTAAGTCATACACATCATTTTGACATATATTCATAAGAATTTAAGGCCTCGCATGGCAGGGAGAATCCCGCGCGGCCGCGGCTCGTTTGGGCCGCGCCGCGTGGCGAGATTAACCCCGCTTAAGGAAATCAATGAATTTTCCAGGGATTTTCATCGCGGGGAGGCCACCGCAGTCACGGTGGCCTCCACGCGGATGGCTTCCACGAGACATCATCTCCGCCAAACGGGGCCTAAATCTTACCATCATGAATTATTTTGTCAAAGATAATAAGCCTAACTTAAGTATCTACATATATTCCTTAGTAAACAAAAATTTTAAAAAACACATTTTTATGCTAATTGTTAGAAAAGCCCATATAAAGGGCCCATTATTGGGCCCATGTTTTTGATCTTTTCTCTCTTCTTTTATTAGTCTCACATCTTGTATAGGACTTCCTCTCTCCTCTTTTTCTCATATATATTTGTATTCTCTCCTTGTATTTACATACACAAGAAATACATACAAGATTTTGAGTTCTTTCTACATGGTATCAGAGGGACTCGTTGCCTCCCGCAGACTCCCAAACTCTATCCGCTTCCTTTGATCTCCTGCGACCTGCTCAATCTACCCGTTGCGGCCTGCGATCTCCTGCGGCTTGTTGCGACCTGCTCTGTCTATCCGCCCTTTTTCCCTTAGCCGCTTGGCTAACTGCGACCTGCAGTCTTCAGCGGCCTGTGTTTCTGCATCCGCATCCTCTTCATCACCGTGGTTCCACCCTCCTCCTCGGGCTTCTTATAGCCTCCTCTCTCCCTGTCTCGTGGGGTCCACTTCTCCCTGCAGTTCACACTCAGTCCGCTGCGAGCTCCTCCAGTCCGCTTCGGGCTTTCTTCCCTTTCTTTCCTCTCTCCTAACTTGCGAGCTTCTGCCCTTGTCCAGACCGAGCTCTTCTCGCTCGCGGTCTCTTGGTTTATCCCGTCGCGGACTGCTCATACCGCTGCGGGCTGCTCATACCCTTGTCCGTCGCGGACTGCTCATACCCTCGTCTATTGCGGTCTCTTGGTTTATCCCTTCTCACAGGCTGTTCAAGATCCGATGCGATTTCCCCTCTTGCGGACTGCTTCAATCCGCCGCGGCCTCTCCCATATCACGGGTTGTTCCTAACCGCTGCAGCCTCTCTCAAATCGCGGACTGCTCCAGTCCGCCGCTGCGGCCTCTCCTCTCGCGAGCTGCTCAAGTTCCGCTGCAATTTCCCTTCTTGCGGACTGCTCCACTCCGCCGCTACCTATCAACACTCGCGCCTTGTGGCCTGCCCTTTCTCGCCGAGCTCACTTCCTGCACTTGCGGACTGACCCAGTTCGTTGTGGACTGCTCCTCCTTGCCTCTTGCCCTAGCCGCCGCGACCTGCCCTTCGGGGTTCTTGCTCGCCCTCCTCCCAGCAAGCTCCTGCGTCAGTCCGCTACTGCTCGCCGCCGGTTCTGCTTCCTCTCCCCGCAATGGCTTCCAGCAACTCAACTGCGGCTAGCCCCTCTACAGACCGCCCGGCACCTGTTCCTGAAATCCGTGATGAGCTGCGGATTACAACAATTTCCCTCTCCGGGAAGAAGAATTTTCTCCCTTGGGTTCATTCTGTTCGTCGAGTTCTTCAGGCCAAGGGCCTTTTGCCTCACCTCACTCAGGCTCCTCCTTCTCCTTCTACCGACAAATGGCTCCGCAATGATGGCCGTGTTCAAACCTAGCTCCTCAATTCCCTCGATGGCGAACCGTATCAGATGGCCATGTATCACGAAACGGCCAAAGCTATGTGGGATGAACTGCACTCCCTGTACTCGAGTAAAGACAGTCTTCAGCATCTCTATGACATCCTCACCGATATTCTAGCTCTCGACACGGGGGGGATTCGAACATGACCTCTTTTGTCGCTCGTGCAAAGACTCTCGCTGAGGCCTGGATTCAACATCAACCGTCCACCAATGACCATGCTACTCAGCGTGCTCAGAAGGAGGCCATCTGCATTTCCATCATGATGGCTCGTCTCCCGCCTCACTTTCAGAATATTCGCACCCAGATTCTAACTTCATCCACTATACCCTCCTTATCTGATGTATGCTTCATGCTCCTCCGTGTTTCATCTCCTCCTGATATTAATGCGCCTCCGTCCTCGGCTCTTCTTCAGCAAACCACTTCCCCCTTACTGCCCCCACCTACCTCTGTTCGTGGTGGCCGTTCGAGTTCTAGGGGTCGCGGGCGCGGTGGTCGGGGTCGGCCGACTTGTTCCTACTGTGGCAAGGACGGCCATTATGCGGCGACCTGCTACAAGAAGATTGGTTATCCTCCTCGTCCGACAACCTCGATTGTCGCGGACACATCCTCTGCCGCTCCTTCTGACCTTGAGATTGTGCGTCTCCAGCTCCAGCAACTCCAAGAGCTGCTCAACCCGCCCTCTGCCTCCATCGCCACCGCCTCCAACGCAGGTACTGCTTGTTTATCCACCAGACCGCGATGGATCCTGGACTCGGGTGCCACTCATCATATTACCTCACAACGGCCACCCAAGTACACGGATTCTCCTCATCCAACGTATATCACTGTGGCAAATGGGGAGACGATTCCAGTCTCCGGCTCGGCAGACCTTTTACTCAACCCATCGCTCTCCCTTCGCTCGGCTCTTCATGTTCCGAGCTCCCTGTTCAATTTACTTTTTGTTGGTCGCCTTACAAATGATCTAAATTGCTCTGTCATATTCACCCCCTCTTCTTTTCTCATACAGGATCAGCGAACGCAGACTACCATTAATAAAGGCACACTGCAGAGCGGGCTCTACCTTCTCGATGACTATCCCATTGTCCTATCTTCTGTCTCCCCCAGGGAGTGGCATCGACGTCTTGGCCACGCTCCACTCCCGGTGCTCCAGCGGGCTCTTCCTGATGTTTCCCTTCATCCTTTTCAGTGCGAGTCTTGTATCTTAGGCAAGCAGCCACGTTCTTCTTTTCCTGCACATTGTACCCGGATCACTGCTCCTTTTCATTTAGTGCATTCAGACATTTGGGGTCCTTATAAAGTTACTAGTATTTCTGATTATCGTTATTTTATCACGTTTATTGATGACTACTCTCGCACAACGTGGCTTTACTTACTGCGTGATCGTGTCGAGCTTCCGCGTGTCTTTCAGGCCTTTGTCCTTGAAACCCGTACGCAATTCCACACTACCATCAAAACATTACGCACCGATAATGCTCGCGAATACACTAGTCACGGCTTTGCGGCCTTGTGCTCTGAATTCGGGATTCTTCATCAAACATCATGTGCTTACACACCCCAGCAAAACGACGTTGCCGAACGGAAGAACAGGCACTTGCTTGATGTTGCTCGCTCTCTCATACTTCAAATGCATGTTCCCAAAAGTTACTGGAACTTTGCGGTCTCTACTGCGTGCTTCCTGATCAACCGGCTCCCTTTCTCCATCCTCCACTATGCTACTCCGTTTAGCCTACTATTTCCCTCTACTCCGGCTTTCCCTCTCCTACCTCGGGTTTTTGGCTCCACCTGCTATGTCCACCGCCTGGATCCGTCCTCGGACAAGTTGGAACCCCGGGCCACTAAACATGTCTTCGTTGGTTATTCGCGTACGCAGAAAGGCTATGTATGTTACTCTCCCGCTACCCGCAAGGTTTCCGTTTCTGCTGATGTTACCTTCCGGGAAGATCAACTGTTCTTCTCTGCTCTTTTACCCACTTCTTCCACGCCGGAACCTCTACCACCACTCCTCTCACGACCTGTTATTCCCGTTACTACACCTCTACCACTAGTACCACCTGCTCTGACTCCTGCCCCCTCCAGGCCACCTGTTATCCGTGTCTACTCTCGCCGCCCGTCCGACTCCATTGCCCCTCTGCAGTCAGCCTCGACCTCGGCTACTCCGCAGTCTGCGCCCTGCTGATCAGGTACCTGCCTCCACTGCTCATCCTCTGGCAAACTGTGTCTCCTTACATCGCCTCTCTCCTCACCTCCACACATTTGCTACTTCTCTTTCCTCGATTTCGGTTCCTAACTCTGTGCAGAAAGCGCTACAACATCCTGGGTGGCGGGCCGCCATGGAAGAGGAATGGATGCTCTCTGGGCGAACCAAACATGGACTCGTGTACCCCTTCCTCCGGGTCACACACCGGTTGGGTGTAAATGGGTTTATGTTATCAAACATGTTGTTGACGGAACGATTGATCGCCTGAAAGCTCGTCTGGTGGCTCGGCTTCACCCAACAACAGGGGTTCGACTATGAAGAAACCTTTCTCCGGTTGCCAAACTCAATACCGTTCGAGCCCTCATCTCCGTGGTTGTCCATCGCCGGTGGCTTTTATTCCAACTCGATATTAAGAACGCATTTCTGAATGGCGATCTCCAAGAGATGGTATATATGCAGCAACCTCCCGGGTTTGAGATCACGAGGGAGTCTCAGGTCTGTCGTCTGACGAATGCTCTGTATGGTCTCAAAAAATCCCCACGGGCGTGGTTTGACAAATTCAGTAAGGCCCTTTGAGATGTTGGTTTTACTCGCAGCTCGGCAGACTTCTCGCTATTCACTCGTCAACGAACAACGGGAACAGTTCTTCTGTTAGTTTATGTTGATGATATCATAATTACGGGAGACGACTCGAAAGAAATACAGGAGGTCAAACTACACCTGGGCACAATTTTTCAAACAAAAGATCTAGGGCCCCTTCGGTACTTCTTGGGCCTGAGGTTGTCAGATGGTCTCATCCTCTCTCAGCGGAAGTATTGCCTCGACCTCCTTCGAGATGCTGACTATTCAGGCTGTAAGCCAATTGACACCCCAATGGATGCAAATCACAAGTTGTGCGCTCAGGCATCTGACTCAGATCTCTTACTCCAGAATCCAGAATACTATCGTCGTCTCGTTGGAAAATTGATCTACCTCACGGTAACCAGACCAGATATTTCCTTCGCTGCTGGTATTATCAGTCGATACATGCATACCCCTCGAAAATCTCATCTTCAGGTTGTTGAACGCATTCTCAGATACCTTAAAACGGCTCCTGGTCAAGGTCTGGTTTACAAAACCTCATTTTCAGCTCCAACCTTGGTGGCTTATTCCAATGCCGATTATGCCGGTTCCCTTGATGATCGACGGTCAATCAGTGGCTTTTGCACATATCTTGGAGGACATTTGATTACAAATTTTTTTACAAATTTTTGTTTTTCAGAAACATCATTTTTCTCAAACCCCATTTCCTATCATCAGTTTTTCATCAACAACTCAACGAAACATAGCCTTAGAAAAAAGGGTTAGTTACCGGAACCTCCCCTGGGGTTTTGCATAATTACAGGTTGCACTCCTCTAACTTTCAAAGTTACATTTACCTCTGCTTCTCTAAATTTTATCAGTTTACAAAAATCTCTCTTCCGAATGAAAAATGATAAAATCATCAAATTTATTTTATGATATTCCATTTTAATTCGTTTATAATGATTCATTACAAATGGTAAAATCTAACATGTTTCAATGTAGAGTTATTATAAAGGATAAAATTGGAATATTATAACGTAGTATGACCGGTTTTATCAAATTTTCATCCATATTTCCAATGGAAGGGCCATTTGGGAAACTTGGAGTGGTAAATGTAATTCTGAAAGTTATAGGGGTGTATTCTGTAATTTAGCATACTCTCAGGGGGAGGTCCCGGCAATTAACCCTTTAGAAGATTATCGTAAGTTTTTTGGTCGAAAAGACATGGTATACTTATGCTCTATTTGTTTGGGCGTTTCGCTGCTCCGTTTTGGGCAAACGCCGCCGGAAGGAGGGTAAACAAATGAACCTCCGGCGGCGTTTGCTCCGTTTCCACCCGCTCGCCTAGAGAAATACCCCAAAAACCCGATAGCCAAGAACCCTGGAGTCCCACCAGGCGTCACACCTGCCCGCCACCCTGGAGTCCCACCAGGGGACCCACCTTGGAATCCACCAAGGCGACTTTCATCAGGTCCGCAGACCATACACCCCAACCAGCTCTCCACTATGGAGTCAGCACCATGCGGCAGATTGTTGAGGCCCGAAATCGAACACCCGACCTCCTAGATAAGAGTCTTTCAATAGAGCTCTCATCACCAATTGATCCGCGGAACAGTTGGTGATGAGAGCTTTGCTGAAAGACTCTTATCTAGGAGGTCGGGTGTTCGATCTCGGGGCTCAACAACCTGCTGCATGGTGCTGACTCCATGGCGGAGAACTGGTTGGGGTGTGCGGTCCGCGAACCTGATGAAAGCCGCCTAGGTGAGACGCCAAGGTGGACCCATGGTGGGGCTCCGTAGTGGCGGGCAGACGTGACGCCTGTGCCGCATCACTTAGTGATCAGGTGATTAAGATAACTATCAAGTATCAACATGAACTTTATTAATCTAGTTAGTCCTTGAGCTAGTCAAGATGGACTACATGATAAATTAAAGCATCAATATTGTGAAGAGACGGTTATCATAATACAACATATAATTGAGGAAGAAAGGATAATTATTTGTAATAATTTCAATTAGCATGCAAGTTCTAGTAGGATACAGTATGAGAATTTTTTAAGTGGATATAGAAACAGAAACCACTTGGGCAATGCATTTTTTGTTTGGTCGGTGAATGAAGGCAATCATCGCACATCTTCCTCTGTTCTGAACACATTGGCAGATTAGTTATGCAACCTGCGGCCATCTCCAACTATCTAGCACTGAATCTAGCGGCATTGACTGCTGAATAGGTTGGGTTCAGTTGTGTTTTGTTAAATTAGCATAGTATTGGGTTCATTTGTATTGTTTTACGCGTGGAACCCGTTGCTATTATTTTTCCTTTATTTATAAAACTTTTGCACTCATGGCAACAATGAGACTATTGCACCAATGACAAAAATTAATATTATTCAGTTCAATCTTTCATGTGCTACTATGTGTGAATGTGATTTACAACAATTGGATATAAATAATGCATTCATTCGGGATGACTTAAAAAAAGAGGTTTACACGAGTGCCCCAAGATTTATAAAAAAGTATGAAAAATTAAAAATAAAACCTTACATGGATTGAAGCAATCTCCTACGTCATGGTTCAGGTACTTTCATAATGCTATGAAAAATTTTGAGTATACTCGGAGCGAAGCATATCACTCTCTTTACCAAACAGAGAAAAGAAAGGTTAACAATTTTGACTTTTTAGGTTGATGGTATAGGCACTTGCAAAAATGCATGGTAAGGTTTTCCTGCATTTCTTATGGTATAGCCACTCGCTGCGCGGGGATGCCTTTGTGCACTAGGCTGCCCATTTTATGTTGATGAAAAAGCCATCATTGGGGATGACATGGAGGAGATGACACACTTGATGGTTCACTTAGGAAAGGAGTTTGAGGTAAAATATTTTAGGCCACTAAAATACTTTTTGAGTATTGCAGTTAGGGAATCTTTATATTTTAAAGAAAATGCATGCTTGATATTATGGAAGAACCACAAATTCAATAAACCCTAGAGGCAAATCACAACATAAGTCACTGTTGAAGAGGCAATAAATTATCAACAGTTAATTGAAAGACTGATCTATCTTTCTCATAATAGATCATATATAGCATATCTAGTAGTACTCAGCGAATCTATGAATGCTCGAAAGGTTCTTCATCAAGAAGCCCTCCACAGCATTCTCTAATCTCTACTACTTAAAACATACACGGAAAGGAGAATCTTATTCTCATGCACTACTCCACTTTATCACACTGAATTCTTATAATATATAATAATGCTGATTGGGATGGTTCTACCAATGAAGGAGATCGCCTACTGTATACTGTTCATCAAGGGAATCTTGTAAATCGGAAGAGTAAGAAATAGGACAATGAGCTTTACTCTAGTGCAAAAGCTGAGACGCTCAGTCGCTCACAGTCCAGTTCAGCATGATTGTGTCAAGCATATTGAAGTTAATAGGAGCTTTATTAAAGAGAAAACAGAAGAAAGTATCATTTGCATTCATTTATCCAGTAAAATAATCAGCTAGGAGATATATTCACAAAGGGTTTGAATGAAGCATCATTAAGCCAGAATGTTTACTAGTTAAGCATGACTAACTTTCAAGCTCAATTTAAGGAGTGTCAAGATATTACACAGGTTAAGACCGGCTCAAGTATTTGATATAGCTAGGGTCCCTATCCTCCGAGTATTTATATTCTGTAAAGCTTTGGCATTCTCTCTCTCTCTCTCTTTATTACATTTAATCCACATTGCTCTAGGGTGTTTTAATACTTGATACACGTGTTTTATATCTCAATCTTTATGCTTTATCAAAGAAATTGTATTCCACATTGCACCTGAAGTGCAACGGGATCAACACATTCTTGCTAGAGCCAAACTGAATTTAAACTGCAAAGATATTCCCAAAAATGGGTGATGTGATTGGAAGTTGAAAGAATCCAATATCACGTGGATTATATGTGAAAACATATTTTACGACGAGAGAACAGATTTAATTAACTATTAACAAAATAAGGGCAATGATACAAATGTGCTGATTGATGATAGTAAAATCCAGTCATTTTAGTACATCAAGATGAGATCTTAGCATAATGAAGACCTGAATTACTTAAAATATTTATAAACTTAGCGCAGAGGAATAATTAGAGATAGACCTCCTGAATACTACAAAATAACTCATGCACAGAAAGCGGAATGATCCCTGGTTCGTTTGCAGATCCTCTCATCGTATAAGTCTTACCACTGCTAGTTTGCCCATAGGCAAACACTGTGCCTGTTAGAAAGAAAGGATACTCAGAACCAAAATAAAATTTTTGATATACCGTCTTAAGATATGACACTTACAAAATGTAAATGTAAAGAGAACAATGCGTGCTGTCAACAAAAAAAAATAAGTAATCACAACTTGTACCATTTTGAATGTTTTTGTCAGAAGGTATTTTGTTCATTTTAGTTTATTTCTTATCTGATACATGCCCCTCTTATCCTTATTATAAATAGGGTAACCTTTTCTGATGCGGCACATGCGTCACACTTGCCCGTGACCCTGGAGTCCCGCCTAGGAGCCCACCTTGGCGTCTCACCAAGGCGGCTTTCATCAGGTTCACGAACCGTACACCCCAACCAGCTCTCCGTCATGGAGTCAGCACCATGCAGCAGGTTGTTGAGCCCCGGGATTGAACACCCGACCTCCTAGATAAGAGTCTTTCAATAACCTGTCGCATGGTGCTGACTCCACGACGGAGAGTTGGTTAGGGTGTACATTCTGAGGACCTAATGAAAGTTGCCTGGGTGAGACTCCATGGTGGGACTCCAGGGTGGCGGGCAAGTGTGACGCCTGTGCAGCATCATAAAAGTGGGATTCCAGGGTGGCGGGCAGTTGTGACGTCTGTGGCCATCATAAAAGTGCACTTTTGATGCAAAGTACTAAAATGAGCATTTTTGGTGCTACCCGGACCTAAATACCCTTGAAATTTCATCTTGGGGGTGCAAAGTGCCAGAAATAGATAATTGGGGGTGCAAAGTGCAATTTTAAAGATTTTGGGTGCAAAGTGTCAATAACTCATCTTTTGGGGGTGCAAAGTGTCAATAACTCATCTTTCGGGGGTGCAAAGTGTCAATAACTCATCTTTCGGGGGTGCAAAGTATCAATAACTCATCTTTCGGGGGTGCAAAGTATCAATAACTCGTATTTTGGGAGTGCAAAGTTCCAAAGACCCTTATTAATGGATGAAAACAACAACTTGCATAACCTTAATCCAATACCGGAAAACAATAATGAGTACACTGAAAAAATGAGTGAGTGAGTTGATGATTTACCATTGAACCCACGAACAACGGATGCAACAATCTCTTTTGTCCGAGACCCAAAAATGTCCACCGTCTTGCAATCCTCCCCAAACACCCTATCTGGAAAATGTGAGAGCTGCCGCATCACCGATCCATTGACGGAAGAAGAAGAAGAAGAGGAAGAAGAGGAAGAAGAAAATATAGGAATGGGATGATATCTCTACCAAACTCGAACTTGCTGGAGTGGTTGGAGAGGGAAATGGTGTTGCCGGAAATCCTCCAGGGGCTCGTTTCTGATTCTTCCGGCGAGAGAGGCCGCGGCCGAACTGCGACGTAAATCCTCTCCATTCTTGACGGATTGGGACAGCGGAGGGGAGAAATTAGGGCTCTAGAGAATCATTTCCACACTTTAGAGTTTAGAGTTTCCCGCCTAACAGCATCCTAGATTCCTAGCCATTAGGCTAGAATGTCAACAGGAGCCTAAAGCATCAGTATGAATTTTATCCTCATTTAATTTTTCAAGAGAGAATTGATATTCGCAATCGACAGATTCGCTATTCGTAGTTCAAAAGTAAGAGAAAAAACTCGCATTTCTAATTCTTTTATTTCGTGTCCGCACCATGCAGCTCGTGATAGAGTTTTTTATTTTTTTCCAGCATTTCGCACCCCCGACGACGTTTCCTCTCGCTTTCTCTGACGGTGATAGAATTCTCGCTTTCTCTGACGATGATTGTGTTCGCGATTGGTCGAAGGTGAGCCCCTACTGCGGTGTTCGGCTCAGTACAGAAACTTGGTGTCTAAGAGTCTTTTCTTCTTCCTCATCTAGACGGTGACCCTCTTCAACTTTCCAGAAAACAGATTCAATCCTCGAACTCGTCTCCTTCTACTCTTCCTCTCCCATTTCCGCACTAAACCCACACAAGTAGATGAAAAATATCTTTAGATTTTACAAGCAATGCTTACTTGTTTGAACATCAAAGAAGAGACAAAGGGGATTCTCTTCTTTAAGAGCAGTCCAAAAGTAATGGAAGGATATCTTTATTTGAATTTATGTTTCATGTTTCTCCATTTGTTGTAATTGTTTGAGCATTCATTTTTAATGAACTAACAACCATGATTAGATGTCAATGTTAGTGCTGCATAAATTATGTGTTGATTTTCATTCTAAATAGCATAAATCTTGTGTTCATTTTAATGTTGTTTTTCTACTTCTCTTATTGAAATGAATGTTACGACTAGAAGTTTCCCAAACTCACACAAGTAGATGTTGAAAATCATTTTGTTACTAGCGCAATATTTTACACTTGAGAGGAGTTAGTTGAATGGATTTGTAACATTGGTCAACGACTCGAAGTTGTTATAATTATTGAGAGTATTGATCTCCTCACAAATAGGTCAAAGTCTCGGGTCCATCTTCAGGTCGGCGAGATGTCCCAGATCGCGTCCCCTCTCCTCGCCGATCTCGGTCTCCTCGTCGCGGTAAGTTTTGTCGCCGCTATTTTGAGCATTTAGGCGCTTAGCTCTTACCTGAAGACTTTTCTATCTACTCTGGTAGATCGCCCGGCGACTCCTGGGCCGGCCTTCATCGATGTCATCGGGTTTTCTGGGAGCGAGTATCGTCATGCTGCTGCTTGCGCCTACATGGAGCTGGAGAGCAAGTTCGATCAGCTCGCCATCTGTGAGCCTCATCGTCGGATCTCAGCTCTGGAGGTGCAAGTAGCGAAGGTGGAAGAACTCCGGACGACTCTGGAGAGCTACGAGGCTAGCTTTCACATGGTGAAGGAGAATGATCGCCAGCTGGCGATAAACAACCACCGCCTGCAGCTTGTCCTCGACGAGCTGGCCGACATCCGGGCGAGTATGGGCTCCGTGGGGCGGCTAACGAGGATGGAGGAGCAGCTGCGGCTTGGCGACGATGCTACGGCGCTGGCGACGGAGTATTACCGGCAGGCGCGTGAGATGGGCTGGGCCGGGCGACATCCTCACCCTCCAGAGCGACCACCTAGAACTTAGGACCACTTTGTTTTTCTTTTATTCTGAACTCGCCGTAGGAGACTATTTGTAATAAATAGTATTATCTTTGTAATAAGCGAGTTTTCATCTTGTTGCCAATTTCTTCGTCTTTTTGCTTGTTTATTCTGCGGTATGCTGAGCTTACTATGCAGGTTCTGGCAAATATCGCGACATCCTCTGCTTTGTCGTGTGAGATAGGGCTAATGTTGGGTGTGTTTTCTTGCCTTAATAGCGACTTGGACTGATACTCGCTGAGACATACATATACCCCCCCCCCATCCCCTTTGCCTTCGCCTATAAATAGAGGGGGTAGGTGGGACATAAGTACGCTGCTGTGATTTTCTCGACACACCTAGCGAGTAATCTCTCTGCTCGCGTCTTCTTGTCTCCTTCTCGCCTCTCTTCTTTCGTCTTATCGCTTAGCTCGCCAAAATGGTTGGGGATGATGTCAATGCTCGCCGACAAGCCCATGCCGCCAATTTTGCCGACGCGGCCTTCAAGAAATCAATAACCTCAGAGTGAGATTTGGACACATTCAGGGAGCGACTTCTGCCGGATGGATACTCGGCGAGGCTCCCTACTCGCAGCGAGCGACTCAGTACCTACATTGAGGGCGCGATGGTATTGCCGCTTCGCCATTTCGACGCCGGCCTGCGGCTTCCGTTCTGACCCGAATATTGCGAGATCCTTCGATACTTTGGGATCGTACCCGCGCAGATCAACCCCAATGGAGTGGCGATTATCATGGGGTTCCTTTGTTATCTGCGGGAAGAGAGGATCGCCTTCGAACTTTCTGTTTTCCGCAGAATATTCGTCTTTGCCGCGACTACCGAGGGAGTTGTTTATTTCTGCAGTCACGTTTGCACTTTGGTGGGGACAGCGAATAAAGTCCATCGTTGGAGCGAGCAGCTGGTCGTCGTCCATGGCGATTTCGCGGGACTCCTTGGAAGGCCGCACCAACCCGCCGATGTCGCCTTACTCCCGCCGATCTTGGAAGGTGTCCGCGAACAACTGTTCGAATCCTTCCGAGGTCGCCGGTTTGATGTCATCTACTGGCGGCTTAACGTCAACACGCTCGAAGAGGTCCATCCGAACGAGGGTAAGACTTAAGCGAGAATTATGTATACGTGTCGGCTCGTGCCTGTTTATTGGAGCTTGACACTAATCTTGTCGCTTGATCTTTGCAGTGGCTAACGAGCTTCCGGAGAAGCCGCTTCCTCCGGCGAAGGAAATCACCACCTCTCTTACTGAAGCCCCCCCCCCCCCCCCCCGCCAGACGTTGGGGAGAAGAAGAAACTCGTCAAGGGGAAGGCGAAGGTCAAGTCGTCGGGGCCTGCGAGTAAGAGGGCGAAAGTGTCGTCGCTTCATTCTGATGACCAGGAGTCACCGTCGGAAGCTCGGGCACCCCGCTTCCACCCAAACTATAACCTTGGGCGAGGGGTGGTGGATGCTTATGGTCGCCCGTTGGTGACTTGGTCGGCAGACGAACACGTGGTGTCGCTGAGCACCAACCTCCCATCCTGGTCGGCGGATTGGGAGGACAAGGGGGAGGTCGTCGCCGTCCTCCACGCTTTGTATGTGCGAGTAGATGCCGAGTCTATGCTGGAGCTCGGCCCGACGGAACTCGTCCAGCAATCAGCATGCTCGCTCGCGCGATCTGCCGAGCTTGGACACTACACTACCAGGAAGCTGTTGGAGACAACAGAGGCCTTGAAGATCGTCTCAAAGAAGGTCATAGATCTCGGCATGCAATCGGTCCGTTGGAAGGATTTCGAGGTAGGTCGGTTCCCGTATGCGACATTGATGGTTTTTGACTTAGGATTACTTTGTTGACGGTTGGTATCACGCAGACCGCCGAGCTCGAGGCCGCGAAGAAGTTGTCATAATGCGAGGAGAAGCTCGCCACTTCTCAAGCGAAGCTAGAGGCGGCTCAAGTTCGCGCTGCAGAGATGGAAACGCGGCTGGTCGCAGCTGAAGGACGCGCGAGTTCTGTCACTCCTTTGCTAGAGGCGCCACGGCCGGAAAACGATCCACAATAGGCCGTCAAGCGATCACGCGCTCTTTAGGAAGAGAGGTCGTCCGTCCGCCGCGAGATAGCGCGGGCTGCGGGGAATATCATGCTCGCTCGGTTGAGGATCAACGGTCAGCTCGTCGAGGGGGAGAGGCAGCTCACCGTTGACGAGCTTATCCCGGAGTTGCTCGCCGAGGTGCCTATCTCGCCCGATCGCATGCCCTCCTCGTCATCAAGCTCTAGCAGTTCCAGCAGCAGCGGAAGCGGCGAGGAAGAAGAGGATGTCGACATCGGAGATGACGAATATCGGCCGGATACCAGCGACGACGAGTCCTAGTTGCTCGCCGATCTTTGTCATGCTCGGACGTCGTAGATTTTCTGACACTTTTGTAACTTGCAATCTTTTGACATATTTATACAAGTTATTTCATTCTTTGCCCTTCCTTTCTCGCATGTCGATTGATATCGCTCGGTAGGCTCATAGGTTCGAAGAGGATGAGTGCTTGTGACGCTTACCCGTACGTTGACGTCAGTCACAGTCGCATAGTCGCTGCTCATGCGGCCATACTCGCACCAACTACTCGTACAAAAGGTGTTCGCTCGACTGCCTATTTGTATACTCATCATAATCGTTCTCGCATGCTCGCAAGGATATAATCGCCTGCTCGACTAAGTATACTCGCATTTGTAAAATTGTCTATCTCGCCAGAGCTAAATCTCGTATGGCTTGGAGATCGGAACTGACACCCATCATGGGTGAAGCTCCAGTGGAGGTGGGAAGCAGTCGACACCCAGCAGGAGGCAAGCTCAACTGGGGGTGGGAAACAGTCGACACCCAGCAGGAGACAAGCTCAACTGGGGGTGGGAAACAGTCGACACCCAGCAGGAGGCAAGCTCAACTGGGGTGGGAAACAGTCGACACCCAGCAGGAGCCAAGCTCAACTGGGGGTGGGAAACAGTCGACACCCAGCAGGAGCCAAGCTCAATTGGGGGTGGGAAACAGTCGACACCCAGCAGGAGCCAAGCTCAACTGGGGGTGGGAAACAGTCGACACCCAGCAGGAGCCAAGCTCAACTGGGGATGGGAAACAGTCGACACCCAGCAGGAGCCAAGCTCAACTGGGGGTGGGAAACAATCGACACCCAGCAGGAGCCAAGCTCAACTGGGGGTGGGAAACAGTCGACACCCAGCAGGAGCCATTCTCAAATGGGGGTGGGAAACAGTCGACACCCAGCAGGAGCCAAGCTCAACTAGGGGTGGGAAACAGTCGACACCAAGCAGGAGTCAAGCTCAACTGGGAGTGGGAAACAATCGACACCCAGCAGGAGCCAAGCTCAACTGGGGGTGGGAAACAGTCGACACCCAGCAGTAGTCAAGCTCAACTGGGGGTGGGAAACAGTCGACACCCAGCAGGAGCCAAGCTCAACTGGTGGTGGGAAACAGTCGACACCCAGCAGGAGCCAAGCTCAACTGGGGGTGAGAAACAGTCGACACCCAGCAGGAGCCAAGCTCAACTGGGGGTGGGTCGACAGCTCTCACGATCCGCGCTCAACTAGAGTGGTGTGAGTCGACTCGGGGAGGCAAGTAGTCGGTCTGCATGAGAGGAGCTCGTACAGAGTTACCGGACTACGACATCACTCCAGCGAGGAGCTTGGTCTCACTCGAGGAGGTCGTTGGCCGATGTGCAGGAGAGGAGTTCGTGCAGGGACTCAGACTTACGATGACACTGCCACTTGAGGACTTTAATCGGTGCTGAGGTGAGCTCATCCTGTTACTTGAGAGGCGATAGATGGATTAGCTGCAATGATGCTTTACAAATGACTGATACCTTTTAAAAGAGATGATCTTGAAACTGCCAAATCGAGAAGTTGGTGTCCAGACCTGTTCCTAAAAATTCCTCCAGTCGGAGGAGAGATGCAATCGGGGAGACATAGGCCGACATGCAAGGGGGGAGCTGATCTCGGCCGCCAATGCAGAGGCTCAGTCTTACAAGAGCGCTTAAGTCCCGAGGCATCGTCCTACCATCCGCACTGGGCTATTTAGGAGGAACGGGTCGAAGGCTCGTATCCCAATACAATAGTGGAGATCGCTCTCGTCCATGCCACCCGGCCACGAGTGCCAGTGCACGGGCGAAGGGGAATGTTCCTCCGAGGGTCCTTTAGGACGCACTCGAGGCCAACACCTTCCCTTGGGCTTGTTCTTACCCCTTCTTCGGCAGGTTATCCTGCTTAAACAATAGCTGAGATGCCTAGATTAGTGATTGCTTGGTGAGATCGGCCCTCTATCGAGTCTAGGAGGTTAGCGTCTAGGCCTATTCTAGATAGTTCCTCCAGTCGGAGGAGAGATGCAATCGGGGAGACATTGGTCGACATGCAAGGGGGGAGCTGATCTCGGCCGTCAATGCAGAGGCTCAGTCTTACTTAAGTCCCGAGGCATCATCCCATCGTGCGTACTGGGCTATTTAGGAGGAGCAGGTCGATCGCTGGTTTCCGGAGTCGATCGCGAGGCTGGTCCTTGAAGCCTTCAGAAATCTTGAGATAGATTAGCACACAGAGAGAAACAATCTTGACGCAAATATCATATTCATATCAACATGATTACAAAGAAGACATAGGTTACCGCTAGGGATAGAACCTTTTCAGGTCATCCCCGCTCTAGGTACCTCCTAGCGTCTCTCCTACTTGATCTTGTAGGTAACCTCCAATGGCTAGGGCTTCTTCGACGATGAAGGGACCTTCCCAGTTTGGATGTAGCTTGCCAACGGTTGCGCCTCTTCCCGCGGCGTCTACCTTTTTCATGACCATGTCACCTGGAAGGAAATGTTTGAGGCGGACGTTTTTCTCTAAATGCTTTGCCATGCGTCGCTTAATCTCCTCTTGGCGGATGGAGGCTAAGTCACGAAGCTCTTCAACGTAGTCCAGCGAGAGCCTCTGAGCATCTTCATTCTCCAAGCACCACTCTTCGCCGCCATCACCTGCTGCTATGACTCTCAAGCTACGAACCTCGAACTCCACTGGGATGAGTGTCTCAGATCCGTGGGATAACTTGAAGGGGGTTTCCCCTGTAGGCGAGTTCAGAGTTGTTCTCAGAGCCCAGAGGACTGAGGGGAGCTACTCTGCCCAATTGCCCTTCAAGTTGGTGACTTTCTTCTTTAGGAGGTTGATGATCAACTTGTTGGAGGCCTCCACCTGTCCGTTCCTGCGAGGATGATGCACATAGGTGAATCGAAGATCCGTCCCTAGCTGCTTGCAAAAGTCCTCTAACTCCAAGCTGGCGAACTGCGGACCATTGTCGGTGACGATGGCAAGAGGAATCTCGAACCTGCACGCAATCTCCCCCCAGATGAAATTCTTCACAATTTGAGAAATTTTCTTGGCCAGAGCTTTTGCCTCGATCCATTTGGAGAAGTAATCGATCATGACAAGGACGAACTTCCTCTGTCCACCGGCCTGAGGGAAAGGGTCGATCAAGTCCATTCCCCAGATAGCGAAGGGCCATGAAGCAGTGATCGAGCGAAGATGTTGAGCCAGTTGTAGCTGAAGAGGCGCGAAGAGCTGACATTGCGGACACTTCTTGGAGAAGGCTTCTGCATCCTTTCGGATGGTGGGCCAAAAGTATCCATGACATAGGATTCTCTGTTCCAGAGTACGGGTCCCTGAGTGACTGTCACGCTCTCCCGAATGAATCTCTTCCAGAACGCGAGGGACTTTTATTTCCGATAGGCACCGGGCCAGAGGGACTGAGATAGTCTTGCGATTGAGTTCTCCTTCCTGTAGTAAGTAGTATGCGGCTTTGTAGCGAAACTTTCTTTGATCACCATCGCCGGTAGGAATTCGACCCGTTGCCAAGAAAGAGGTGAATGGATCCTTCCAAGAAGCCCTCTGCTTGATCTCCATCATCTCCCCTTCTTCGATGGACGGTCGAAAAAGTTCGGTCACGGTACCCCAAGCCCGAGGACCGTATTTGGCGAGATAGTCAGCTTCTGAATTCTTTTCTCGAGGCACGTGCTCGACAAAGAAAGATTGAAACCCGTCGATCAGACCCTTTACTTTTACCAAGTATCTCTGCAGGATTGGGTCATTCACTTCAAACTCGCCTCTGATATAGGACGCGACTACCATCGAGTCGGTGAAGGCCCTAATATCTTGAATTGCTAACTCATTGGCGAGACGCAAGCCAGCCACCATAGCTTCGTACTCCACCTGATTATTTGTAACGGGGAAGAGGATCTCAACTGCTTGCTCGATTCGGGTTCCCAGGGGATTCACTAGCATGACTCCGACTCCCACGGAATATCTTCCTGAAGCCCCTTCTACGAACATCTTCCAAGAGACTGGGTTAGAAGAACCTTCGTCTCCTTCCATCTCGGCCGAGAAGTCAGCCAAGAAATCTGCTACCGCCTGCGCCTTGATCGCTACCCTCAGAGAGTAAGAAATGTTGAACTCGCTAAGCTCTACCGCCCACTTTGCCAATCTGCCAGAGTGTTCCACCCCATCCAGGATACTACGCAGGGGGTGATCGGAGACGACTTTGATGGAATGAGCTTGAAAATAAGGATGGAGACTCCGAGCCGAAACCACCAGAGCAAATGCCAACTTATCCAGAATAGGATATCTCGCTTCCGCCTGACGCAGCAGTCTACTAATGTAGTAGATGGGGAGCTGCTTCTTGCCTTCTTCTCGGACTAGTACCGAGTTAACCGCCTCCGCTCTTACTCCCAGATAGAGCAGGAGGTCCTCATCTCCATGCGGGCCTTGGAGGAGAGGGGCCTGGGTCAGCTATTGTTTGAGCTTCCCGAAGGCCTTCTCGCATTCCGCGGTCCACTCAAACTTCTGATTCCTCCGAAGAGTCTTGAAGAATGGAGAGCACTTCTCTCCTACCTTGGATAAAAAACGACTAAGGTCTGCCAGCTTCCCCGTCAGCCTTTGGACCTCCTTGGGATCTCTTGGGGATGCCATTTCCAGAATGGCTTTGACCTTGTCTGGGTTAGATTCCACTCACCTGGGAGTGAGGAGGTGACCTAAAAACTTCCCTCTTCTCGCACCAAAAACGCACTTGGCCTGGTTGAGTCGCATCTTGTATTTCCTCAGGGTGGCAAAGGTCTCCACTAGATTTGCTATGTGCTTTGTGACGCTTTTGCTCTTGATAAGAAGATCGTCCACATAGACTTCCAAGTTCCGCCCCTTCTCTTCATGAAGATATGATCCATCATTCTCTGGTAAGTTGTGCCCGCATTCTTGAGCCCGAAGGGCATCATCTTATAGTTATAACAACCATCGCTGGTTATGAAGGAGACATCGTGGCAGTCTGGGGGATGCATCCGGATCTGGTGGTACCCTGAAAAAGCATCAAGAAAACTCATAACAGGAAACACGACGGCGGAATCAACCAGCGCGTCAATTTGAGGAAAAGGGTAGCAATCATTTGGGCAAGCTTTATTCAACATGGAAAAGTCAATACATAGACGCCAGCCTCCTCCGGGCTTTTTCACCATTACAACATTGGAGACCCAGCCTGGATACTGGATCTCTGAAACAAAATCTGCCTTCAGCAACTTCTCCACTTCCTCCCTGATTGATCGAGCCAGCACGACAACGCTTTTCCTCTACTTTTGACGAACGGGAGCCACTGCGGGATCTAGGTTTAGGCGATGACAAGCCACATTGGCATCAACCTTTGGCATCTCGGTAGCGCTCCAAGCGAAGACATCGACGTTGTCCTACAGGCAAGCGGCCATCTCTATCTTCCCCTGTAGTGGTAGGGATCCTCCAACCTTCAACAGACCAGGCTCTCCTCCCCGGGAGATCACCTCGACCTCTTCCACTTCCTCAGCAACACACAACCCCTTCTCTTTCTCCAATAGCACATCCAACCTCTCCACATCCCCCATCCAGCTAATGGTACTAACGACATTCAAGTAGCATTCCCTAGAGGCCTTGGGATCTCCTCTGATCCTGATCTAGACATCCCCTTGGCAGTACTTTAGGCACTGGTGATAAGACGACGGAACGGCCTTGAAGTAGTTGATGAGGGGCCTCCCAAAGATGGCGTTGTATCCGCTCGGCGCGTCGATGATAACAAAGCGACATCGGATCAAAGTCCCGCCGATAGTAACAAGGAGCTCTACTGCCCCTTCCACCTTTTTCTTCTCGCCTGAGAAACCAAAGAGGGGTCCATCTGCAGCTTGGACCCGGGACGCTTCCACCTGAAGTCCTACGAAAGTTCTCTTGAAGATGACGTTCACTGAGCTCCCGTTATCCGCGAGGATTCGGTCGACAGTGAAGTCTTCGATGACAGCTTGAATCACCAGGGCATCATGGAAGTGGTTCTCATTCCCCAGCATGTCCTCTTCTGAGAAGGTGATCTCTTCTAGCGGTGGCGGAATTTGTGACGTCGAAACGACACTCTTCTTGTAGATTTGATAGAGACTTCTCTTGCGGGAAGCTCCGAGCCTGGCTCCTCCGTTGATCACCCCGATGTGGCCACCTCCTAGGCCATGAACCACCTCTCTGCGACCTCCCGAATCGGTACGGCCCTCATTCCTCCTCCTTGCCAGAGCTTGGAATGCTACCTGCCCCACCAGGTCCTCCTGCCTTGGCTTCTCCCTCTGCACAACCCCTGCTTCTAGTCTCCTCCTTGCTTCCAAAAACTCCGGGCAAGCCAACGTCTCATGTCCCTCTACTCGATGGATGTCGCAGTAAAGGGGGATCTCCGCTTCCTGACACCTAGCCCACTGCTTCAGCCTGCGGCGCTTGTTGTCTTGACGAGCAATAGTCATTGTCTCCCTTCTTCCTCCTCTTCGGCCTTCCTCCTGCCCGTTGTAATCCCTCCTCTCCTGGTGGAAACATGGTCTTACTGGTGGCCTCCACTGGGGGCGATTTTCGGGGTGCTGGAATCGCCTCTCTTCTCCACTTCCTGCCGGAGCCTCTGTGAGCCTCCTCTCCTCCCGCCTCCGAGGCCTTTCCTGCCTCCTTTCTTCCACCCTCCTTGGCTCTTCTATCTTCCTCTTTTCTTCTCTTCTTCTCGGCTCCTCCTTCCTCCTTTCGATATGCCTCTCCGGGGACCTCCTAGTCTTTGCTTTCGAAGGTCCCGCTCTCCCCCTTTCCCGTGGTTTGTCTCCATCCAGCCACGCCAAGAATTCTTTTTTTTTCTCTTCTCCTTGGACGAAAGTATTTGCCCTCTCCACCATCTCCTCGAAGGATCTCGGGGGCTTCGACCCTATATCCATAGTGAAGAGGCCTTGCTTCAAACCAAACTTCAGGGCTACCATTAGGGTGAAGCTGTATACCTCCTCCACCTCCAAGATCTCTTCCTGGAAGCGATCGATGTAGTGGACCAAACTCTCGTGCTGCCCTTGAGTAATCTTGAAGAGAATCGTGGCCTCCTTCTTCATCTTCTTTGATGCCGCGAACCTTGCCATGAGGCCCCGATGTAGGTCGGATAAACAGTAGACGGACCCTGCTGGCAGTTGGTGAAACTAGTCTCTTGCATTGCTTTTGAGGGTGATGGAGAAGAACCGACATTTGAACGCGCCGGACATGTTGCGGATGGAAACGACATCTTCAAACCACTGAAGATGCCTGACCGGGTCATCTCTACCGGAGTAGTAGGTGAGAATGGGCTCTCTAAAGCCTTCAGGGATGGGGGCAGCAAGGATCTCGTCACAGAAGGGGCTCCTCCCTCCCTGACGGTGTCGAGTTTCATCCTCGCTGGAGACAACATACTCGTACCATAGGCGAACATCACGGTATCTCGCCGACGACATTGGATCCCGAAAGCGGACCCCTTAGCTGCTCGCCGGATGATGCCGCGGCTGCATCGGTCTCTCTTCTCTTGCCCAAGAGGGCTCCTTCCCATCTCGCCTCGGTGGCGCTTCCTTATCCAGCGGTGTCACGCGACGGGGGGAGGTTGTCGTTGTTGGGGTTGTGGAACACTTCCGGTCCTCTTGTTTCTCACACCGGGTTAGCCCACGTGAGCGTATTCTTTTGGAGGCGATACGAGGTATCTCGTTGAGATCGATCCAGAAGGTATTCTTCTATGGTTTTCTTGTCCAGAAGAGAGGAGAAGAGGTAGGATCGGATTTGATCCTTGCAACCTTTGTAATCTGTTTCTTTTTGGTGAATACAAGAAGGAAGAAGAAGGGGAGAGAGGACGTAGCCCGGTTTTGGGTGAACCTCTGTAACATCTTGTGTTTGTGATTGCTCTGTTTTTTGTTCTGTGTTTGTTATTCGATATTCGGATTTCTGCTTCTCGGCACCCCGGATTTCCTACAGTCGTGACGTCGGGGCGATAAGAAAACCCGGCGAGGATGGTATTCTCGATCTTCTTCGCGAACTCCTCGAACACAGCAACTGTCACAAACTCGCCACCTCGCGCGAGTTCGCCAACTCCCGCCGAGTTGCCAACCACCTCTCCATGCTCGCCATCATTGGCCATCTCACAAAACCACCAAAATTTCCTCCTTGGTTGCGATCCACGCTCACCGCACCAAGTGTTGAAGCCGGGAAAATCTCAACCTCAGAATTCGGATCAAGGCCGCCTAAGGTTACCAGTTCAGAGGTAAGACCAGAAGGCTAGGATAACTAGGATAAAGAACTGGAGGAAACAGGACCCCAGATGTTGCGGCAGAAAGGACCCACCACGTACCCGGATGCTCGAAATGAGCAACCCCTTCTCAACCAAAAATGGTCGAACTGGGTACGAGGGAGACTAGATGATGACTTAGTCGCAAGGTCGGACCTGGTCTTCTGAGGAAAATGAATCCAAAGACTCAGCTAGTATCGGAAAAGGGTGAATTCGCGAGTATCCTGCATAGGATTTCAAGTCCCTCTCCTCGTACCCCTGGGGTCCTATTTATGGGCAAATCCAAAGAGGGGGGTTCATATTTATACCCCATCCCCCGACGACTAGGCGACTTCTAGGAGGAACTCGCACGGGCTGGGCGAGTATCTCGCCTAGTCGCCTACCTGGCGAGTATGCGAGGGGAGCTCGTCATACTCGTCAGGCCTTCCGCTGCTTGACGCGCTGACTCTTAACTTCTGTCTTGATTTGTTGACATTGACTTCTGCTGACCTGACTGTGGTAGGACTCATCCTCGACGAATACGGGTTGTACAGTATGTTGTGATTTTATGTCGCGGGAGGAAAAAATTATGTGGGTGTAGGGAGAAGAAGATCCAATCAACTGCAGATGCTTAGGTGTGCTGATTGTAGCATTCTTTAACAAATAAACTTTGAATCTCATGAATGATCTTTTCATTTACAGAAAATTTCAACTTCAGATTTAGAATTGATTTCATTCTTACATGAGTTCATTCTTTTTCAAACATATACTTGATTCATTATACATAAGATATGTGGGCAAACCTTGACAATCAATAGGATCGTTTGTATGTGTTGCACGACAGAAAAATCGTTCCTCGTGGAGACCTTGTGTTGAGACTCTAATGCTCTCGTCCATGCCTTCAAAAGATGACTGAGGGTCCTCTTGGCATGACGGTGACAGTAACGGTCGTGAATACGGTGATTACAAATCCTCGTTCATTTTCACAGTTTTTTTCTCCGGTGAGTTCGGACAAAAACGACACCATAATGCAATATGTGTTTGACCGTCACACCCAAGAAACAAAATTTTAACATAAAATGAATGAAATTTCTTAGGTTTCGTTTGGGGAACTTATTTTCACCGGTCAAGCAGTTGTGACCGCATAAACTGGACCTTACTTGGACCGGTAAAAATAAGTCCCACCAAAAAGAACCTTAGTCGGACGTTCACAAATGCCGATTTGTAACCACAACCGTCACAATGCCAAAAGGACCCTACCCTAAGAGTGTATATTAACAAGAAAATATACAGCACATGCTTAGTGTATAAGGGTCCTGCATGGTAAGCAGGTAGAAGGTTTCAAATTTTAACCAACTACTCCGCAATAATAAGGAGTATGATAATTTAATATATAAATATAAATAAATATATATATATACATATATCTCTACTATTATGCAAAAACTATTCTTTGATGAAACATTGCCTCATCTTCTTATATTGTCCTTATAATTGTATTCATAATTACACAATTATACCAAACTTTATATTATTATATTAATTACCCAAACCTCCCCTGTAAACTAGCATAATTAGTGAGAGCACCCCTCTTATTTTCGAAATTACAAAAAACTCTCCTTAAGTTTTTATTTCATTACCAAAACCTCCCCTGTTCTTTTCATTTCATTGCATCCATGAAGAAAAATACTCCCTGGACACTGTTCACCGAGGGGGGTGTTTTTGTGCATGGATGTTATGAAATTAAAACTTCATGGGAGGTTTTTGTAATGAAATGAAAACTTTAGGGAAAGTTTTTGTAATTTCGAAAATAAGAGGGGTGTTGTCAGTAATTTAGCAAAGTTAGAGGGGAGGTCCCGGTAAATGGCCCTTATATTATAAAGACAATATCCTTTTAAGTAATTACACAAATTTACAATATTTTAATACAAAAAATAAAAATACTAGATACCCTAAACCTATGACCTATAGTTAGAAATGACAAAAGAAAGATTAATGTTTTAACGTTAAAATATATTTTGTTTTACAAAATAAAAATTATATTCTTGATTTATATTTTTTTACGGTCATTTTGAGTACTCATATGTATATGTTGCGAGCAAGTACTGTCCACGACAAATGTTGCCGCCCACGACAAATGTCGCCGCCCACGACAAATGTCGCCGTCCACGACAACTGTCGTCCCCGCGACAAATGTCGCACCACCGACGAATGTCGCATCCCGCTGAATGCCGCACCCTGCCGAATGTCGGACCCCGCCGATTGTCGCACCCCTGCCGAATGCCCCCAGGGCCGAAGGCCAGTGCCTGTCACTTATATATATATATATATATATATATATATATATATATATATATATATATATATAGAGAGAGAGAGAGAGAGAGAGAGAGAGAGAGTAAATATAGGGAGGGAATTGGTTCCCTCCCCCTTAGAGAGGGAAAATTTTTGTGGACGGGTCCCGTTCCCAGAAGTAGGAACGGGTGTAAAATAGGATGGCGGGGCCCACCATTATTTTACTTCTCTACCCGTTTCTCGCTGATACAGTGAGAAACCCGACTGTATTTCCTAACCCTAGAAGGACTGTAACGCCAGGCGACGGACACCCTCAGGCGACGGCGATTATCCCAGGCGACGGCGACATCCTCAACCCTCAATCGTTTGGGAGAACAGTACACGGAAGGACTAGGTAAAGAAGGTTTTTGTTTTTTAAATCCAACTGTATTTCAAGTTTTATCTATCTGAAATCCCACTGTATTTCAATTTCTATATATCTGAAATCCAACTGTATTGCAAGTTCTATTTTTTTCAAATCCAACTGTACTTCAATACATATAGAACTTGAAATCCAACTATATTTCAAGTTCTATATTGTTCAAATTCAACTGTATTTCAAGTTCTATCTCTCTGAAATATTAACATACAGTCATACTATCAAAATACAGTTGAAGTTTAATATAAAAATACAGTTGTAATTCAGATGCAGAGCAATCCGAAGAAACATTACGTACAGTACAAGTCATTCAAAAAAGAACCACACATTAAAATACAGTTGTATAAACCTTGGACAACCGACAACATGCTCGCAGAAAAATTGGGCAACATATGCAGTTCATGGAAAAAGCTTGAGGAAATACTTCTGAACATTCAACATTCATTTCGCCGCCGCTGATCCTTATTTCGCAGAACATTTAGATCCAGTTGCAGAAACTAAAATATAAGAAACTTACATGTTCTTCTTTATCCATTTCTCCACTGCAGGCCCCCAGACTCCCCTGCTCCATTGATCACGGAATGAATCAGCAAATAACGGGTCTCTTGGCGGCGATGGAGACTTACTTGAGTGATCCGGTGAAATCGGCGGGAAACTGAAGGTCCAGGGAGATAAAAATAATGGCGGAAATGCTAACGATAGGTTAGAAATATTTTAGTTACCGGGGTAGAGAAGTAAAATAATGGTGGGCCCCGCCATCCTATTTTACACCCGTTCCTATTTCTGGGAACGGGACCCGTCCACAAAAATTTTCCCTTAGAGAGGGAACCAAATCCAACCACCCATCTAAGATGATGAACTGTCTCCTTGCTGAACCGGCCAGATGATTTTCCTGCCTGCGAAAATCATGACGTGAACCAGGCCGGTTTGTCCTCCCTGCCCCAGCGGCCGAAACTCTCTTCTCCTCGGAGACGGAAATGGCGTATCCCAGACGCGCGGTACTGCCTCCCTGCTTGCCGACGACGACGGAAGCGCGGTAGGTCTTCCCTGCCTGCCGACGACGAGGGAAACTCTCTTCTCCTCGACGACGGAAATGGCCGGGACGCAGACGCGCCGTAGGTCTTTCCCGCCTGCTGCCGGCGACGGAAACATTAAAACCTTAAAATTAATTTAAGGCTATGAGAATTTCTGATTTTGGTTACAGTGAGGGACTTCTTCAGGGTTCTGATGTTGGTTTCGGGGAGGGACACATCCTTCCCACGAATGAATACTCCTTCTGAAACATCTGCATTGCACAGAGCCTTGATGGCGTTACATGTGAGAGGATGTTCCTCCATGAAAAGAATAAAACTTTTAGAGTTTATAATCACGTCCATGAACTCTTGATAATGTTAGAGATAGAACATTCCCACAATTGTTAATAAAAAACAAGAACAAAAAACTGCAGAAAATAAAGAAGACAAATTTATGCATTAGAGTAACCTATTGCTCTTTTTAACCATACTGCCCAAGAGATTGCCTTTCATGCAGCCTCAGTTTAATGCTAAGTTACAATAAAAAGAACACCTAAGCCAATAAAATTTCAGTTGGATTGGGGAAAAGAATAAACAAGTAACATCTGTCAGATTAAACCATGTAAAAACATATGCAATATAAATAAGCTCAAATGACAACACCAGTCATTAACAAGTAACACATGCTATAACAGAGGACAGTTTCTTTTATCATGGTTGACTCCATGTTGTTTGCATGAAGTGCAAAGCCTAGCCTTTGCGGATTGCTTCTCCAACGGTGACTTTAAACGCTTCCCACTACCCTTTGGTCTTGCTATATCAGGTTCTTTGATGCACAGCTTCACATTAGAGGAAAGTTGTGAAATTCTCTCGTCTTCTATAGTTGTTTCTTCAACCCTATCTTCATTCTCTCCTTTCTTTGCTTTCATTCTTTGTATTTCCTCCAAAGCGTCACGTAAAGTGATCATTGCAAATGTGAATGTCTCATTTCTATCAAGTGCTTCCTCAATGAGTTGGTTGGCTACGTAGCTTAACTCGGACCTTTTTGTCCTGCCGACACATCCATCATCCAGTTTCTTCAACCTCACCGTGACACTCCTTGTCCAGCGATGGACAATATACTCAATTGGTAGCGTCGTGTGATTTAAATACTTCAACAAAGCTATCAAATGCCTGCAGGGGATGCCTAGGAACTCCAAAAGCCTACACTGACACTTCAACATATTTGTTTCCCTGCAAATAACAATCTTTTTTTTTATTTCGTTTCCTAATTCTTGGATAAAATATACCATCCCAGATTCATCCTCACCACCGACGAACACATTATGCATCAAGCTAGAGACAACCTCATCCTGGAACTTATAAAATATCTTTTTGGTGTAAATTTGAGACATTTGCTTCTCCAAAGACCATGTTGTTTTCAGTTTCGGATAAGTATTAATAGTCTGATGCTCATCCTCCAATGCATCCTGCCGCTGCTCCTCGAGTCCATTAGTGAATCTTGCATAAAAGTCCATCAACGTGTTTCTTTCGGTTGAGTATCTTTTTATAAAACTGTTCAAACTCTCACTCCTTTGACTACTATGCATCCCCGCAAAGAAACAACTCTTTAAATAGAGAGGAATCCAATGATGCTTTATTTCGAACATGTTGGCCAACCAATCGTTATCGTGGAGGCGGTGCTCTGTTATAATACTTGCCCAAATGACGCAAAACTCTGAATCTGTCTCCGAATCCCAAATGCACTTAATTTGTTATTTTCTCAATCACTTCAATTTTGTTTTCTATTCCTCCCAATTTCTCTGTCAATTTTTTCGTTATGTGCCATATACAAAACCTATGCCGAGCAAATGGAAATACCTGCATAAATAAAGAGATAGGAATTAGAACATAGTACTTTAACAGAAATAAGAGGAATCTAAACAAACAGAGAGAGATATTGCACTTGTTCGATTGCAGCTCTCATAGCAGGATCTTGATCAGTTATAATTGTATTTGGTGCTCTACCACTTGCTTCAACCCAAGTTTCAAACAACCACAAGAAAGAGTCAATAGTTTCATCTTTAATAAAACCACCACCAAGAAATACTGTATTGAAGTGGTTGTCTACTCCTGAAAAAGGAGCAAAAACCATAGAGTACTTGTTAGTGTTATAAGTGGTATCAAAAGCTAAAACATCTCCAAAAACACCACACTGTAATCTTGAATGCACATCCATCCAAAAACAGTGTGTCAACTTGCACTCTTGATCACATCGAATTTTGTAGAAAAAGTGTGGACTCTTCTTTTGATTTCCTTGAAAAATTTCAATCAATAAGTCTGCATCGTGGCCTCTTAACTCTTCCCTCATTTTGCCTCTTAAATTCCAAGCATCTCTCTTTGTGAAGCCAATGTTGTCATGTCCTCCACTCTCATTCCTCAAGATTCCCATTGTTTGTGACATACGAATGTTCACTAACTGATGATCCTTAAAGAGGCTTTGTCTAGCTTCGCATATTTTCCGATGATTTCTAAGAAAATGTCTCCTACTAGGAGTGCACAGCTCATGATTATGTTCTTCTACAAATGTTCCCACAACATACTGTTTGGTAGCCATATCCAACTTAAAGCGCACCATTGCTTTACAGTTGGTCTTCGTCGTTCCACAATTTCTAACTGTCGACCTATCTTTCCAGTAGCCGTTCTTGGAGCAAACAAAGATCCTTTGTGTTACCACGCTTACGTTAGTGGCCCTCAAATTTTGAGTTTTTCGGGTCTTCCGGGAAACATCAAATCCAGCGGCACATGCATAATTTTTGTAAAAGTTCTCACATTCATCTAATGACTTGAAGGTCATACCAACAGTCGGTACTATTTTTGAGTCAACCTTTGGCATACCCTTATAAACAGTATCATCGCTCTGGCAGGCATGGTCTTTCTGGCTGCTATCACTAACAAAATAAATAGAACTAGGGCTCTGTTTGGGACAGCTCTGGCGGATTGAAAAGCTGCTGTCCGGATAGAGCTGTTTTAAAATAGATTTCTGGGGAGCAGTTTTGAAAAGCTGCTGACTGTTTGGTTGTTCTGTGCAGAAGTGCGCTTTAAAGAGTGATTTTCTATTTTTAGCTGTTTGGATAAACAACTTTTGGAAGCTGTTTTTAAATAAATAAATGATAACAGTAGTCTGTTACATAGTTTTACAAAGTACGAAAAAAAGTTCTTCCAACATCTGGCGACTGCTTTTTCCAATCCTTCCGATCACCTGCGCACGCAGTATATTTCTTCGGCAATGTTATCTCTTATTGTAGACATATGTTCTGCTCCAGCAGCATCACACATATCGCTTTCAATATTATCATCTGTCGCATTGTCTTCATCCTCCGAGGGAACGAAAGAAGTCTCATCAGCGTCAGAAGCATTAAACTCAGGGTCCCAGCGAGACAGATGCCTACGAATGAAGTTATGTAAGGCCATTGTCGCTAGCACTATGGAACGTTGTTTCTTGAATTTGTATTGTGGCATTTTGCTCAAAATGTGCCACTTTTTTTTCCAAACTCCAAACGTTCGCTCGATCACACTGCGAAGAGATGAATGCGCCTTATTGAAATTTTCTTGCCTTCCATGTACAGGCCGACTCCCACGGGCAAAGTCTGCCAAATGATATCTTGTTTCTGGATATGGCTTCAAATAACCCATCTTTAACGGATATCCAGCATCGACTAAGTAATATTTACCTGCATTTATTTGTTTTGTTAAACAAGTAAACATTAAGAAATACGAACAATTGTATTATTGTAAACAAATTGTTTAGTATACCTTGCGGGGGATGCGGAAAGTGCAATCTATCATCGATCAATGCGCGTGCAAAGATGCGACTATCATGAGCAGATCCCTCCCATCTAGCCAGGGCAAATGTAAAACACATGTTAAAATCACAGACTGCCATTACATTTTGTGTCGTCGTATCATGACGTCCTATGTATTGTACTTGATCTTCCACGGGTATCCTCGCATCAACATGTGTACCGTCAATGGCACCAACACAATCCTTGAAAAATGGCATGTAACGAGGATCATACCTTATCTTAGCCGGAATATCTCTGAATTGACGGTCAATAGGCTTTATAACATCGACTGAGAGTAATAAAAGAGACTTAAGCCCTGCCGAAAAATATCTACTTATTGTTTCGGTCGAGTGCTGGAACCGTTCTTTCGTTAACCTAAGGGAACCTCCTTGTGCTAAGATGTACAATGTAATCCCTAAGACTTCTCCTGAAGACGTCCGCTGTGATCCTTGAAGTTCGTGATCTGCTTCCAGTTTACGAAGTAAATCTACGAAAATGCGTTTAGACATCCTAAATGCATCATGAATTCTATCTGGATGCCCTTCTAGTAACTCTTTGATCCATTTCGCGCCTGTTTGTGTAGATGTCATGCATGGTCGTCTGTCTCGAACATTATAATTCATCGTTTCGATCGATGACATAACTACACGGCAATATTCTATATATTGCCTCCGTTCTGGCGAAAGACTGGTTGAATCCACAGAATCTTCAGGGGAGGAGTCATGATCTTCCATTATTAGTAGCTGCATTCAAAGCATCATAGAACACTAATTATAATCCATATAAATATGATAACCAAAAAGCTAATACTCTGAATAGCGTACAACAGCAAAAAACAAACATAAACATCATCGTGTTTTAAAAGCAAAACAGACAAGACATAAAATAGATCAAAGTAAGCTCGTGTCACTGAGCCCTCTTCTCATATGCCTTCGTAATCCACCAAACCCTCATATCTTCTGGGATACTCATGAAGATCTCCCTAGTGGTCTTGTCCCTGATGTGCTCGAGTGCAAAGTAATATAGATCCAGGTTTGTAATCAGCTCTGGGCTGCTTGAAATCAACTCCACCACCTCTTTGATCGTGACAACTGGTGGAGGCTTCAATGCTAGCGTGGACTGATGTAACTTTGACATCAAAGACAATGCCAGTCCTTTGTTCTTTCCAATCTTCCTTCTTTTACTCGCCGAGGAGGACGCATTTCCAGGTGTTGAACCTCCCCCTAACTCTTCTGGTCCACCTTGATTGGTCTCTATGTTATCAGCCACATCATCGTCTTCCAACTGGATCCTTCCCACATCCGGTGGCAAACTCCCAATTGAAGGAGCCCATGAGTCTTCTCCAATTGCGACTACCTGACTGAACATAATATTCAATTTCTCCTCCAAGTCAGGTGCAATACCGCCGCATCGAAATTTTTTCACCCCTGGGAAAACCTGGTGCAATAAATATATCAATATTAATACCTGAACAAATATAAACAAATTTATCAATATTACTGAAACAGAACATGTTTTCGTGCATACCTTAACCTTCTCTGTCCACCATTCTTCTGATGCAGCAATAGTCCTCTTCTCTGGATCCCAGCCTAATCCAGTCTCACCATGTTTCAACTCCTTCCATAACTTCCAATCCTTCTTCAAATGATCCCATTTATTTTTCATCTGCATTCGATCGTAGTTTTTGCCTGTTCTTTCTTTAAACCCTGCAATCAAATTTTTCCATCCTTCTTTGCTAAAGTGGGTGGTTGGCCGATTCCCCAACCCAATCTCTTTTATGCAGAGATCACAAAATAACATCACTTCGCTTGACTCCCAACTTGCTATAATTTCTCCTTCCTTTGGTACTACTATTGTGTTATTAACTAATAAAATTAAAATACGAATTACTAATATAGACCCATACACGAAAAAACCTAATACACACACACAAACACACACACACATTCACTCACACAAACATTCACATAAACATTCACATACATTCACAAACACACACACCCACAAACACACACATTCACATACACATTCACATACACACACACACACACACACATTCAAGCACACACATTCACATTCAACCCAACACATACACATTCACACACATTCACACTCACACACACAATTCACACACACATTCAACTTCAACCCAACACATACAAATTCACACACATTCAAACACACACATTCACATACAACCCAACACATATTCATTCACATACATTCACACTCACACACACATTCACACACACATTCACATTCAACCCAACACATACACATTCACACACATTCACATTCAACCCAACACACACACATTCAACTTCAACCCAACACACACACATTCACATTCAACCCAACACATACACATTCACACACATTCACACTCACACACACAATTCATACACACACACACATTCACTCTCACACACATTCAAACACACACATTCACATACACACACACACACACACACACATTCAAGCACACACATTCACATTCAAGCACACACATTCACATTCAAGCACACACATTCACATTCAACCCAACACATACAAATTCACACACATTCAAACACACACATTCACATACAACCCAACACATATTCATTCACATACATTCACACTCACACACACATTCACACACACATTCACATTCAACCCAACACATACACATTCACACACATTCACATTCAACCCAACACACACACATTCAACTTCAACCCAACACACACACATTCACATTCAACCCAACACATACACATTCACACACATTCACACTCACACACACAATTCACACACACACACACATTCACTCTCACACACATTCAAACACACACATTCACATACACACACACACACACACACACACATTCAAGCACACACATTCACATTCAAGCACACACATTCACATTCAAGCACACACATTCACATTCAACCCAACACATACAAATTCACACACATTCAAACACACACATTCACATACAACCCAACACATATTCATTCACATACATTCACACTCACACACACATTCACACACACATTCACATTCAACCCAACACATACACATTCACACACATTCACATTCAACCCAACACACACACATTCAACTTCAACCCAACACACACACATTCACATTCAACCCAACACATACACATTCACACTCACACACACAATTCACACACACACACACACATTCACTCTCACACACATTCAAACACACACATTCACATACATTCACACACACACACACACACACACACACATTCAAGCACACACATTCACATTCAACCCAACACATACACATTCACACACATTCACACTCACACACACAATTCACATACACATTCACATACACACACACCCACAAACACAAACACATTCAACCCAACACATATTCATTCACATACATTCACACTCACACACACATTCACACACACATTCAACTTCAACCCAACACATACAAATTCACACACATTCACATTCAACCACATTCACATACACATTCAAACACATTCACACACACACACACACATTCAAACACATTCACACACACATTCACATACACATTCACATACACACACACACACATTCAAGCACACACATTCACATTCAACCCAACACATACACATTCACACACATTCACACTCACACACACAATTCACATACACATTCACATACACACACACCCACAAATACAAACACATTCAACCCAACACATATTCATTCACATACATTCACACTCACACACACATTCACACACACATTCAACTTCAACCCAACACATACAAATTCATACACATTCACATTCAACCACATTCACATACACATTCAAACACATTCACACATACACACACACACATTCAAACACATTCACACACACATTCACATACACACACATTCACATACACACTCACACACACACACACACACACACACACACACACACACATTCAAACACATTTACATACACATTCACATACACACACACACACACACATTCAAACACATTCAAACCAACACATACACACACACATTCAAACACATTCAAACCAACACATACACACACACATCAAAACACATTCACATACAAACACACTCACACCCACAACACAAGCACAACTACTCAAAAAATATAGCACATACACAAAAAATAAAACATATACCTGAGAAAAAGCCGGTGCTAGGGCTGGAGTTGCAGATCCGGAGGAGGAGGGAAATCTGGAATTGGCTGCTAGGGTTGGAGTTGCAGAACAGCCGATGGATGAAGGCTAGGGCTGGAGAAGAGCGTTGCGGAGGTAGGGCCGGTCGCCGGTCGCCGTTCGGCTTTGATGTCGCCGGTCACCGTTCGGGAGTAGTCGATCGAAGCGGGATGTCGCGCAGCGGGATGTCGCGCTGCGGGAAGGAGACGCCGATGCCGTTCGGGATCGGGATGTCTCGCTGCAGGAAGATCTCCGGTCGCCGGTCGCAGGTCGGGAGGAGTAGCCGATGCGCGTCGCGGATTCGCCGTCGTCCTGCGGGATCGGGATCGGGGAGGAAAAAGAAATCGCATAAACAGCGGTTTTGGAGCAGCGCTTTCAAGCGCTGAACGCAGGGGGGAGCAGCTGTGGGAGAAGTGCTCTGGGAGCAGGTTTTTAAGGAGTGCTTTTTAATAAAAGCTGTCCCAAACGGTGTATTTAACAGCTCTGGCGGCTGGAAAAGCGCTTCTCCAACCGCCAGAGCTGTCCCAAACAGAGCCTAGGTCTTGGGGAAGACAACATATTAGCAACGCTGAATACATGTAAACACACATTTTGTTAGAACATTGAATATACACAGAGCTATGCATGAAACATCAAGAGCACACACTACACATATAAACACACACACACACACACTACCACATATAAACACACACACACTATAACATACAACCACATATAAACACACACACACACATACAACCACATATAAACACACACACACAACCACATATAAACACACACACACAACCACATACAACAACACATAAACACACACACACACTATCACATATAAACACACACACACTACAACATATAAACACATATAAACACACACACACAACCACATATAAACACACACACAACCACATATAAACACACACACACAACCACATACAACAACACATAAACACACACACACACTATCACATATAAACACACACACACTACAACATATAAACACACACACAAAACCACATATAAACACTCACACACAACCACATACAACCACACATAAACACACACACTACCACATATAAACTTGAAGTCTTAAGTGGACTTGAAGTCTTAATTGAAAAATGCATTCATAAATGGATCTGAAGACACCGAATAAAAGCATACAAAAACAGAGAAAATAAATTGTTTAAGAGAAATTACTTCGACGATTGAGAACCATTACAACCATTAGATCTTAAAGCTCCGGCTAAGTAATAAATTGCTATGAAAACATACAGCAGCGACAGTCAGGTAACAACGAACCTTTTGCGGTGTGTAGATGCGGATGTCGGGCCAATGCTGCTTAGGAATGAAGAAATATGATGGGAAGACTTGCCAGGGACTGCAATGTTATGAAAAAGTAAAGATAGGAACCAACGGTGGCGTGGTACTCTGCGTAGTATAGTTACAGTGAGGGATGGGAAAGATATAGGAGTAAAACATGTGAAAATAAATATAGAGGAGGAAGAGGGAGATGTGCCGGAGAATAAAAATAAAAACAGAGAGAGAGATAGAAGCAGTAAATGCTGGAGGAAGAAAATGTAGAGGGAGAGAGAGTTGGAGAGGGACATACGTTTCCGCTGCCGGAATCGACTATTTTGTCCCCGACGGAAACTTCAACGGCCGCAAGTGGCTTGGTGGAGGCGGTGAGCAGAGGAGAGTGGCCGGCGGAGGCAGGCCTTCCCGATCTTAGGGAGGAAACCAGCGGCAATGGGCTTCGCGATCGACGGGACGCAGTTCGTGATCGACGGGACGCAGTTTCCCCAGCGGAAATGGCGTGTCCCGGTTCACGTGAGGGAAATCATCTGGCGTGTCCCGGGACACTCTCCACACGTGACTTTGCAATGTCACGAGCTAGCCAGCTGACCATAGAGACAAAGTCACGCCTTAGCACATCACAATCAAAAGCCTTTCCCTCCTTAATCCACCATTCGTACTCACACAAAAACAAGGTGGGACAATCATCACAAACGACATCTTGCCACAAACGGATTTCTAGCACAATCTTTAAGGCTCGTTATGCAGCATCACCGAGTCGGACTAACGGTCGCGACTACGGTTTCACTCACAATACCTAATCCACTAACGGAGCGGATTTCTAGTGCAAATCATGCCGGGGACGGACATAATTGATCCGGTGGTTACTCTTGAACCATGACAACCTGAACCCCTCTCATTCGAGAGATCCGGTACCTAAATGCTTGAAAGAGAACAAGAAAAGAATGGATGTCATGCACGCATCCTAAATACTAAGAGGAGAAATGTTGTTACATTACGACTCCTCTTTCTTGTCATGGACAACTCGACTTGTACGGATAAAAATGTGTGCCTTCAAGTCCTCTCCACAGATCTGGCCTCGGATCGACGATCGAAGCCCCGAAGCTTTGTCAAAGGCAGAGAATGGCATTCTTCTTCCTCCTCCAAACTCTCTCCCAAACCCTAAGTCTTTTTCAAAATGATCACAAGTCAGGGTCATAGGATCAAATCGTAAGAGAAATAATACGGCTAAAATGCCAAACGATGGAACTGCTCTCGTGCGTTATCACCGGGCGGTAACTACCTACCGCCAGGCGGTAGATTCCCGAGCGCTCGACCAAAAATAATGTCACGCTAATGCTGATGGTAGTACTAACGCTGCGGGTAGCACACTCAACGTCTACCACTCAACGCCTACACTCAACGCTAGCCACTCAACGCACTCAACGCCAAGCTATCATCGATCGGTAGCTAGCTAATATCGCGCGCTAGCACTCAACGCTCTCAACGCTTTCTACTCAACGCCTGGCTTCGGCGAAACAAGGTTATCGCCGGGCGATAACTACCTATTGCCACGCGATAGCTTCATGAGGATAAAGCCCTGAAAAAATTGGGGTGTTACATTGTGAACTTAGGACGATTCTCCGCTCAGGGATTCACTCTGCTCTCCTCCTTGTGCTACGGTTTTCTCACGCCTCAAGTGACATCAACCACCACCGCGAGAGTGCTCTCATCTAGGCATTGCATCAACGAGAGCGCTCCCTCCAAAAGATTTGTGGACTTAGAAGATTTTCCAGCCGGAACGCTTCACTGAGATTATGCGAGTTCAACGTCATCTCAAGGATGGAGCGCTTCCATCAAGGCGCCTAGGACTTTGTCGTTTCCTCCTCATCGTATTTCATTCTCTATACTTGTACTGGAGTTGCGGTCTGTCGCCCTCCGAAATCAAACTTCAACCTTTGTAAACATACGAGATCTAGTGGAATTTGGCTTGGCACAAATCCAACCCTGTGATTTTTCACCCTTTTCGGGTTTTTCAAGTCAAAAAGCCTTCTTGTCATTTGTTGCGATTTTCTTTAATTATTTACGCGCCCAGTTCGATTTCGAGCAAAGGCGGTCCGATTCTCCGGACCGTGGAAAAAGTCAGGTGATCCGCAACAGTTTGGCGTCATCTGTGGGAAGGTGTTCTCTGAAGCTCTTACAAGTCTCAGCATTCCTCCAAGTCATAGCAATGACAAAGGGAAGCGTGCACGCTGCCAGCCAGCCAACCCTCAAGGAGTCTAGAGATCAATCATCTAACGACCTTGTATAACCCGTAATTCGTCGAGATCAGAAGTACTCAAGCAAATGGCTATTCGCAGACCATTGGGCGAGCTTAGGCGAGCAGAGGCGAGCAGAGGAGAGCTTGGGCGAGCTTGGGCGAGCTGTGGCAAGTTTGGGCGGGTTTGGGCGAGTATCTCGCGAGTATGGGCGAGTAGCCCTAGATACTCGCTCGTAGAGGCTGAATACTCGCCTATCCCCCCCCCAGGATTTCTCTATAAATAGCCCCCCAGGGGTACTGGAAATGGCACCTTTTGGAAGAGGCGAGGTCCCCCCAAGTAGATACTCGCCAAGTCCATGCCAGCCTAGTACCTCGCCCGGCCTTTTGGTTACGAAGGGGAAGCTTCTTCAAAGCTTTCGGGTACGTGGTGGGACCTCCCCGCTGGAGCACTTGGGGTGTGCTTATAGATAGTTTCCTTTCTCTCTCTCACTAGCCACTCAAATCGTGACGTTGGACCGTAGAATCAGTAATCTTAGGCTGCCTTGATCCTATTTCAAGGTTAGGAATTTTCCTGGCTTCAACACTTGGTGCGGTGAGCGTGGATAGTAGCCGAGGAAGAAACTTTTGCGAGAAGACTTCATGGCTTAAGATGACGAGTTGGAGACCAAAGACAGCAACTCGCCAGTACTCGGCAAGGTGGACGAGTTCTTGGTAAGGTGGGCGAGTTTCCTGGTTTCTCGCTCATAGGCGACTTCGCGATGACGACTTTCAACCTCGACGGTTTCATGAGGCGAGCTTCTCTGACAGCTTGTTCATAGGCGAGTATCAAGTTGAAGAGGCGAGTACCAAGTTGCTGAGGCAAACAGCAAGTGAAGAGGCGAGTATTAGATGATCTCTCCCATAGGCGAGTATCAAGTTGAAGAGGCGAGTATCAAGTTGCTGAGGCGAGTATCAACTGAAGAGGCGAGTATCAAGGGATCTCGCCCATAAGCGAGTTATGTTGGTGACTTACTCGCAAAGCCGGGAATCCGCGAGCTCTATACTCGCGAGGTGATCTCTTCAACAGCTAGGATGCTCTTATTTAAATTTCGCGAGTTTTCGCGAGCTCTATACTCGCGAGGTGATCTCTTCAGCGGCTAGGATGCTCTCCCTTAAATTCCATAAGATCCATGCTCGCGAGGTGATCTCTTCAACGGATAGGCTGCTATCTTTTTAATTCCATGAGTTCCATGCTCGTGAGATCACTACTTCAACAACTATGGTGTTCGAATTCTGCGAGTTTATACACGCGAGGCTATCACTTTAGCAACCAGGATAGCAATGTTATTCATATCATCTCCTCAAATACCCGGAGCGAGGATGAGCTGAAATAGTTCTACCCCCAGCGGTAACATGTATTGCTTACCTGTAACATTGTTTCCAAGTTATTTATGCATTTCCTCGCCCCCGGAGTCACGGGTTAGTGCGAGTTGTCTTCTTTGTGTTGATTCATCTCAAGTTACCTAGGAGCACTGAAGTTCAACTCCATGATCGATTTAGGAAACCTGCGCTCGACCTGTTTCTCCTATTTAGCCCAGGGCAGACGATGGGACGATGCCTCGGGATTTAAGTGTCCTTGTAAGACTGAGCACCTGCATTGACGGCCGAGATCAGCTCTCCCCTTGCATGTCGGCCTAGCTACCCCCGATTGCATCTCTCCTCCGACTGGAGGAACTATCAGGAACAGGTCTTGACGCTAACCTCCTGAACTCGATAAGGGATCGACCTCACAAAGTTATACCTTGTATAAAGGCATCATCGGTCTTTGAGAAGACTAAAAGACCCGCTCTTAGCAACCGTAGGTCCTGTGAAGCAGGACACGTCTCTGTTTTTTACCAAAGCAGGATAACCTGTCGAGCTCTGAGAAGTGCAAGTTTGCGGGAGGATGGTGGAATCGAGAGTGTCCAGTAGGACCCCCCCCCCCCCCCCGAGGACCATTTCTCTTCGCTTGTACTCTGGTTTTCGTAACAAAGTGGCAGAGCTTAAAACGATCTCCACGGTTAGGTCGGGAAACGAGCCTTTGACTTTTTTCTCCTAGATAGCCCAGGGCGGACGATGGGACAATTCCTCGGGATGTAAGCGTCCTTGTAAGACCGAGCCTCTGCATTGACGGCCGAGATTAGCTCCCCCCTTGCATGTCGGCTTAGCTACCCCCGATTGCATCTCTCCTCCGACTGGAGGAACTATCATGAACAGGTCCGGACGCCAACCTCCCAACTCGACGGGGAAAAGACCGTTGTTCTGTTTAGAATTCCTTCGTCCTCAAAGATATTGATGCATTTGACTCCTTGACAATCTCATAAGCAACAGGGCAAAGTACCGAAGCACTAAGTAGAAGGCCTCGAGTGGCAGGGTAAACGTAAGTCCGTGTCCCTGCACGAGCTCCTCTCCTGCATACCTGTAACACCTCTATCCGTCACATAGCATATAGCAGTAGGTCCGGCCGGGGCCCGACGCCATATACGACGGACAGACCGGTTGGTTACTTATTGAAACCATACAACCAATCAGAGCGTCCTACGCAACACCTAGCGGAAGCAAATTTAATTAAGTTGTAAAAAGATAAGAACCCTGCCACAAAGCATGAATGTCCACTACAACCCAGGAACGAGTACATACACAAAAGAGAACTGGCCTTAAGGCCTTACATTGTTCACTTAACAAAATAGTGTTTTCAGACATCGGCTCGCAGGCCGGCCATACATGAATGAACGGGAAAAACATAACAAATTAGGCCTTCGAGGGCCGGCACAGCAACAAGGGCTTTAGCCCGCTATTTCCCGCTCGGCTCCGCAGCACCTGCAAGCAACAAACCACCGCCCGGTGGCAAACAATAGCAACGGTCAGCAAAGCTGACCAAATTGTAACGATCCCGCCCCCACAATCGGGGCGGGGATGCTCTTTCCCTGCACTTTATTAGTATAGGCATTTATAAAAGGTAATTGCACATCACCACAGGCGTAGGCTCGCACGGCCACACACCCCGTGCACTCAGGGCACATTCTCGGCGAACCGGCCAACGTCACGTCAATTCAAGCCATAGACGTTCCCGATCCACCACCGCCTCTAGGACGGTCATCCATATGAGCAATTTGTCTCCTTAGCCTTGGTCACGACAATTTAAGCCATAGACCGCCGAAGACCCTCGTCCATGCCAACGATCCTACCGAACGACATAGACCGGGTACGGTTCCGCTTGACCCGTGCTCATACCGCAACGACAATTTAAGCCATATGCGCAGGTCAAGACTCGCCGAGTCCCGTTTCCGCTACAAAATCACATAACCCAGTTATGCTCACGTTGGCTCCCCAGCCTCCGTGTTGGCAAAACCCGCTTTTGCCCAGTTTTCCGGGTGTACCTTAGAGTTAATCTCTAAGATTCCCTGATGCAATCTACCACGTAGAAAAACCCGAAAACACCCAAACATCCGGAGTCTTGCCCGGTTCAAATGCAATGCAACATCACCGATTCGGACCAACACGTCCGAATAGGCTTCACACACAATGCCTATGTCCGTTTACGCATACGGACTCTACACAAGGGGGGACTTCACATATCTACCCCAAGGAGCACTCCAACTCTTCGCTCACTCGCGAGAGCGGGCTTCCTATGCAAGGAAAAGAGGGCTTCACATGCCCAAGATAAAGAATCGTTACCCTTGCGTTCTTCCGCGGCGCCATCGCAAACTACGCGGCTAGAAAGCTTCGCAACGTCGTCGCCTCCACGGATCTGGGCTCGGATCGCGATTTGGAGCTTCGAACCTCCTCCGGCGGTCGGATTTTGGCCTCACACCACCAAGGGAGCTCTCCCCTCTCTCTAGAATGTAGAAAGAGAAACTCAAGTTGAAATGAGGGTTTCTCCCCCCATTTCCCAGCTAATAACCCCCCAGGAGCAGCCCCCACCGTCAGATCCAGATCCAAGGGAATGAACGGCCGAGATTAGATCCAAAATAATAAAACCTGGGCCGAACACGGGTTGGCACACGGCCGTGTGCCTGGCCGTGTAGCTCATTCGCCGTCTCGACACCGATTGAAAACCAGCACACGGCATGTGACACGGCCTCCGACACGCCCGTGTCGACGGCGACACGCCCGTGTCGGGACCCGTGTCACGCCCCCCGTGTGCAATAAATCGACACCTTGCAGTCAGAGTGGTACACGGCTTGTTGACACGGCATGGGACACGCCCGTGTCACATCGGACACGCCCGTGTCCGTGCCCGTGTCACGGCCCGTGTACCACTTCGACGATTCCCTTGAGTGACACGGCCTGGGACATGCCCGTGTCCTAGGCCGTGTCCCTCCACACGACCATCGTCGACCTGAACTGGTCGACGACACGGCTCGAGCTCGACACGCCCGACACGGCCTCCGACACGCCCGTGTCGGGGCCCGTGTCACCTGCACCAAAAACCTGTTTTGGCCAAAAACGATCCCCGTCACTCCTACGACATTTTGGGGTGTTACAATTCCACCCCCCTTAAAGAATTTCGTCCACGAAATTAATAAAGGAAAAACAGGACTTAACGTAAAACAGTACCTGAGCGGAACAATTTCGGGTACTCCTCGAGCATAGTCTGCTCCCGTTCCCAAGAGAGCTCCTCACGCCCGCAATTATCCCACCGGACCTTAACCATCCGGATCTCCTTGTTACGAAGCCTCTTGACCTCAACATCTTCAATACGAACGGGCTTGACCCTTGTCGTCAACCCTTCGTCCACCGGCACTTGGTCAACCGCGATCACCTGCGAAGGCTCTTGCACCGCCTTCCGCAACACAGAAATGTGGAACATATCATGTAAACCACTCAACTCCACCGATAGCTTCAAACGGTAAGCCGCTTCGCCGACTCGCTCCAGAACCTCAAAAGGTCCAAGGTATCTTGGGCTCAGCTTCTTCAAGCGTCTTACCCGCGAAACCCCCTTGAACGGCTTCACTTTCAGATATACCCAATCGCCTACCGCGAACTCCATGTTCCGGTGCTTGGCATTGTAATACTTCGCCTGCCGGTCCTGAGCGATCAACAAGCGCTCCCGAATGATCCGCACTAACGAGGTAGCACTCTCCACCTCCTGCTTCTTGTACAACCTTGCCTCACCCGCTTCAAGCCATGATAACGGCGTGCGACACTTCCTACCATACAGGGCCTCGAAGGGCGCCATTTGTATACTCGCTTGGTAGCTGTTGTTGTACGCGAACTCCACCAAATAAAGGTGGTCTTCCCAATGCTTCCCGAAGTCTAGAACACACATGCGGAGCATGTCCTCCATCGTTCTATTGACCCTCTCGGTCTGCCCATCCGTCTGCGGATGGAAAGCCGTTCTGAACTTTAACTTTGTCCCCAGCATCTGCTGCACCAACCTCCAATCATTTGACGTGAACCGCCCATCGCGATCACTCACAATGCTACGGGGCACACCATGCAGCCTAACAATATTGTCGACATACAACTTTGCCAATTTCTCCACTGGATCATCCTTCCTATGCGGAATGAAATGCGACACCTTGGTTAGTCGATCTACGATCACCCAGATGGCGTCGTTCCCCTTCTGCGACCTTGGCAATCCGTGCACAAAGTCCATAGATAAATCATCGAATTTCCACTCCGATATAGGCAAGGATTTCAGAAATCCTCCTGGCTTTTGGCACTCCGCCTTCACCAAGGCGCACGTTTGGCATTTAGCCACGAACAACGCCACATCTTTCTTAAGCCCCGGCCACCAAAACAGCTTCTTGAGATCATGATACATCTTCATGCTCCCTGGGTGGATTGAGTACTTGGTATGATGAGCCTCGTACATCAACTCCGCCCGGAGGTTACCCCCACTCGGGACGCACAACCGATGATCCTTCCTTAACAAACCATCATCCACCGAGAACTGGGAATTTGACCCATCCAGAGCGGCCTCCATAAGCTCTTTCATGGAGTCATCTAACTCCAATGCCTGCCGAACCCGGTCAGCCAGGTCATACTGCACCTCTGTCCAGTTTAACATTGCTTTGGCGCTCGTCTGCTTGTCAACGCAACAGATTTCAAGCTCCTCCAACTCCCGCACTAGCCGCTCATCATGCACCGACAACCAGTTGGCTCGGGCGGGAGCCCTGCGGCTCAGCGCATCCGCAACTGCGTTGCCCTTCCCGGGTACATAATGTATCTTGAAGGTGTAGTCCCCCAGGAACTCCATCCACCTCCTCTGCCTCATATTAAGGTCCTTTTGATCCAACAAGTATTTTAGGCTCTTGTGATCGGTGTATATATCGACCCTTACGCCGTATAGGTAGTGCCTCCACAACTTGAGTGCAAAAATCACGGCCGCCAACTCCAAGTCGTGCACCGGATAATTTTTTTCATGCACTTTCAGCTGACGCGATCCATACGCGATCACACTTCCATGCTGCAATAACACGCAGCCCAAGCCACTACCCGAAGCGTCGCTATACACCTCAAAGCCCTCAGTCCCACTCGGCGAACTAAGCATTGGCGCCGTGGTCAACCGTCTCTTCAGCTCCTCAAAAGCTTGCACGCACTCTTGCGTCCACAAGAATTTCTGATCCTTCCTTGTCAACTTCGTGAGAGGTAACGCTACCCGCGAGAAGTTCTCTACGAAGCGCCTGTAGTATCCGGCAAGCCCGAGAAAACTACGGACTTCCACGACAGAAGATAACGCAGGCCACTCCCGTATCGCAACAATCTTCGCCGGATCCACCGCTATACCTTCCCCACTCACTATATGACCAAGGAACGCTACCGAGGGTAGCCAGAACTCGCACTTGGAGAACTTTGCGTAAAGCTCATTCCTCCTTAGAGTCTCCAACACCAGATGCAAGTGCTTGAAGTGATCTTCTTCGCACTGCGAGTACACCAAATTATCGTCAATAAAGACGATCACAAAGCGATCCAGGAAATCTCTGAACGTCATGTTCATCAGATCCATAAACACCGATGGCGCATTCGTCAGTCCAAACGGCATGACCGTGAACTCGAAATGCCCATACCTTGTACTGAACACCGTCTTCGGGATATCACACTCCCTGATCCTCAGCTGATAGTACTCCGACTTCAAGTCCAACTTGGAGTATACCGACGATCCGACTAGCTGATCAAAGAGATCATCAATCCTCGGGATCGGGTACTTATTCTTCTCCGTCAGCTTGTTCAATTCTCTGTAGTCGATACACAACCGCATACTACCATCCTTCTTCTTAACGAAGAGGACCGGTGCGCTCCAAGGCGACGAGCCTGGACGCACATACCCTTGCTCCATCAGCTCCTCTAGCTGAACTTTCAACTCTGCCATCTCCTTAGGCGCCAATCTATACGGAGCACGTGACACCGGTTTGGCCCCCGGTACGAGCTCGATGGTGAAATCAATCTCCCGCTGCGGTGGGGCTCCGGGAAGACTATCCGGGAACACATCGGGGTATTCGCAAACCACGGGGATGCTATCCAACGGAGACTTTGGCTCCACAGCCCCAATAATTGCGAAGAACAGCTCTGCACCAGCACGAACCGCCTTCACCACCTGAAGAGCAGACATCAGTGTCTTGCTCGACCCCTTCAGCCCCTCGAATGTAGTCTCCCGCCCTACACCCAGCTTGACCTCCTTCCGGTCACAGTCAATCCAAGCTTTCTGCTCTGACAGCCAATCCATTCCAAAGATCACGTCGAACTCTACTAGCGGCAGCAATGACGCTAGCAAGTCGAACTCTTTGCTCCCAATGTGAACCTTTACGACGCACACCCTGTCCGCACGCATCGAGCACCCATTCGGTAGCAGCACATCCAACCTGTCCTTCGCCATCGAAGAAGGGACTCCGATGCGCGATATAAAGCTTTCGGACAAGAAGGAGTGTGAAGCTCCCGTATCGAACAGTGCCCGTGCCGGACTATCGCTAATCACAACAAAGCCTATACAAACAATATTAGGCTAACAAGCAATAGATAACGGTATTAAAGCTAACTTGCTATAAAATTAACTCATACCTGTCACCACATCCGCTTGCTTGATGGCCTCCTGCTGGCCCAAGTTATAGACTCTAGGCTGAGTCGGAGCATAGTGGGACGCGGTCGACTCCACCGCTTTGCCCTTCTCCTCGTAGGTAGCTCCTTGTTTCCTTTCGGACTTTGAGCATCCACTCCAGCAATCACGGGCAAAGTGCCCCGGCTTCCCACACGTGAAGCAAGCGCCCGGGGATCGATTGGTAGTTGTCCCCGAGGCACCTGAAGCAGCTGGACCCGACGTCTTAGCTTTCTTATAGAATTTACGGTAGCCCGACTTCGACGTAGTCGGTGCCTTGAACTCCGCTTTCTTGCTACCGGATTCCTTCTTTGCTTGGACATTCTTCATGTCCTTCTCCAAGGACTGGGCCGAATTAACCAGGGTCATGAAACCCTGCGCCTTGGGCCCCGACAGTAGCAACCTCAAATCATCTCTTAGCCCTTCGTAGAAGCGGCTCGTCTTGCGCTCCTCGTCTGCGAAGGTAGCGCCGGCATATCTCCCCAATCGAGTAAACTCGTGGAGGTACTCATCAACGGTGCAATCCCCTTGCACCAACTTCTGAAATTCGCTTTCTAGCGCAATCCTCTGCGCCGAGGGGAGGTATCGAGCCATGAACAGTCTCGCAAACTCCTCCATCGAAACTTCGGCCAACGGCCTTCCCCGCAACTGATGTAGCTCTAGGCCTTCCCACCATAACCTTGCGTCCCCATCCAAAAGGAACGTCGCTATAGTGGTCTTCTGCCACTCTTCCGTTTCCGTCGCAGTCATCACCCTGTTGACCCTTGAGAGCCAATCCTCTGCTTGGGTCGGGGTTTCTGCGCCCGTGAATACAGGTGGGTGAAAGCCCATCACGTGCTTCAGTTGTCTTTCCGTTGCTCTCCTAGGCAACTCTGGCTCCAACACTACTTGCTCAACCCTCCTTTGCTCTGCCGTCTGAAGAGGTACTTGCTCCATAGCAGGAGCGGGCTGCTGCACCTGCCTTGCAGGCTGCGCATTGATCATTGCCATGACCGCTTCTGCCACCAACCTAATGGTCTCGGCAGACGGAGGTGTTGCAGGCGCATCGCTTGGCGCACTGCTCGCCTCAGAACCTGGCCGTTCAGACGGCCCAGCACCACTTCTGGTCACCTATAAACGTGCAAAACACCGATAAGCGACCCAAAAATTACTGCAAACAGCAATTATAGGAACACGCAGGTTCCTCAAACATGTATATTTTCATTCCTAAGTGGACATTCATGGGTTCTTTTCATGTTATAACGATGACGCACACATGTGCTCACCACCCCTTAAAGTGAATTCGTCCACGAATTCATTTAAGCATGACCGAAACCAGTAGTCTGATACCAATTGTTAACACCCCTATCCGTCACATAGCATATAGCAGTAGGTCCGGCCGGGGCCCGACGCCATATACGACGGACAGACCGGTTGGTTACTTATTGAAACCATACAACCAATCAGAGCGTCCTACGCAACACCTAGCGGAAGCAAATTTAATTAAGTTGTAAAAAGATAAGAACCCTGCCACAAAGCATGAATGTCCACTACAACCCAGGAACGAGTACATACACAAAAGAGAACTGGCCTTAAGGCCTTACATTGTTCACTTAACAAAATAGTGTTTTCAGACATCGGCTCGCAGGCCGACCATACATGAATGAACGGGAAAAACATAACAAATTAGGCCTTCGAGGGTCGGCACAGCAACAAGGGCTTTAGCCCGCTATTTCCCGCTCGGCTCCGCAGCACCTGCAAGCAACAAACCACCGCCCGGTGGCAAACAATAGCAACGGTCAGCAAAGCTGACCAAATTGTAACGATCCCGCCCCCACAATCGGGGCGGGGATGCTCTTTCCCTGCACTTTATTAGTATAGGCATTTATAAAAGGTAATTGCACATCACCACAGGCGTAGGCTCGCACGGCCACACACCCCGTGCACTCAGGGCACATTCTCGGCGAACCGGCCAACGTCACGTCAATTCAAGCCATAGACGTTCCCGATCCACCACCGCCTCTAGGACGGTCATCCATATGAGCAATTTGTCTCCTTAGCCTTGGTCACGACAATTTAAGCCATAGACCGCCGAAGACCCTCGTCCATGCCAACGGTCCTACCGAACGACATAGACCGGGTACGGTTCCGCTTGACCCGTGCTCATACCGCAACGACAATTTAAGCCATATGCGCAGGTCAAGACTCGCCGAGTCCCGTTTCCGCTACAAAATCACATAACCCAGTTATGTTCACGTTGGCTCCCCGGCCTCCGTGTTGGCAAAACCCGCTTTTGCCCAGTTTTCCGGGTGCACCTTAGAGTTAATCTCTAAGATTCCCTGATGCAATCTACCACGTAGAAAAACCCGAAAACACCCAAACATCCGGAGTCTTGCCCGGTTCAAATGCAATGCAACATCACCGATTCGGACCAACACGTCCGAATAGGCTTCACACACAATGCCTATGTCCGTTTACGCATACAGACTCTACACAAGGGGGGACTTCACATATCTACCCCAAGGAGCGCTCCAACTCTTCGCTCACTCGCGAGAGCGGGCTTCCTATGCAAGGAAAAGAGGGCTTCACATGCCCAAGATAAAGAATCGTTACCCTTGCATTCTTCCGCGGCGCCATCGCAAACTACGCGGCTAGAAAGCTTCGCAACGTCGTCGCCTCCGCGGATCTGGGCTCGAATCGCGATTTGGAGCTTCGAACCTCCTCCGGCGGTCGGATTTTGGCCTCACACCACCAAGGGAGCTCTCCCCTCTCTCTAGAATGTAGAAAGAGAAACTCAAGTTGAAATGAGGGTTTCTCCCCCCATTTCCCGGCTAATAACCCCCCAGGAGCAGCCCCCACCGTCAGATCCAGATCCAAGGGAATGAACGGCCGAGATTAGATCCAAAATAATAAAACCTGGGCCGAACACGGGTTGGCACACGGCCGTGTGCCTGGCCGTGTAGCTCATTCGCCGTCTCGACACCGATTGAAAACCAGCACACGGCATGTGACACGGCCTCCAACACGCCCGTGTCGACGGCGACACGCCCGTGTCGGGACCCGTGTCACGCCCCCCGTGTGCAATAAATCGACACCTTGCAGTCAGAGTGGTACACGGCTTGTTGACACGGCATGGGACACGCCCGTGTCACATCGGACACGCCCGTGTCCGTGCCCGTGTCACGGCCCGTGTACCACTTCGACGATTCCCTTGAGTGACACGGCCTGGGACACGCCCGTGTCCTAGGCCGTGTCCCTCCACACGACTATCGTCGACCTGAACTGGTCGACGACACGGCTCGAGCTCGACACGCCCGACACGGCCTCCGACACGCCCGTGTCGGGGCCCGTGTCACCTGCACCAAAAACCTGTTTTGGCCAAAAACGATCCCCGTCGCTCCTACGACATTTTGGGGTGTTACAATACCGGCCATTGAACCCCCTCAAAGAGATCAAGTTCCTGGTTGTGAGTGATGTTGTAGCTCGTCAACTCTGCATGAGCTCCCCTCCTGCAGACCGACTACTTTTCTCCTCGAGTCGACTCTCCATACCCGGTTGAGCTTGACACCCGGCAAGGTGTCGACTCCAAGAAGCCCTCGAGTTGAGCCATATCGTAAGACCGGTATCCCCACGAGCTCCTCTCCTCGGGAATCGGCCGATCTCCTCGATTGAAATCAAGACTTCGAGTTGAGCAGCATCGTAAGACCGGTATCCCCACGAGCTCCTCTCCTCGGGAATCGGCCGATCTCCTCGATTGAAATCAAGACTTCGAGTTGAGCAGCATCGTAAGACCGGTATCCCCACGAGCTCCTCTCCTCGGGAATCGGCCGATCTCCTCGATTGAAATCAAGACTTCGAGTTGAGCAGCATCGTAAGACTGGTATCCCCACGAGCTCCTCTCCTCGGGAATCGGCCGATCTCCTCGATTGAAATCAAGACTTCGAGTTGAGCAGCATCGTAAGACCGGTATCCCCACGAGCTCCTCTCCTCGAGAATCGGCCAATCTCCTCGATTGAAATCAAGACTTCGTGTTGAGCAGCATCGTAAGATCGGTATCCCCACGAGCTCCTCTCCTCGGGAATCAGCCGATCTCTTCGATTGAAATCAAGACTTCGTGTTGAGCAGCATCGTAAGACCGGTATCCCCACGAGCTCCTCTCCTCGGGAATCGGCCGATCTCCTCGATTGAAATCAAGACTTCGAGTTGAGCAGCATCGTAAGACCGGTATCCCCACGAGCTCCTCTCCTTAGGAATCGGCTGATCTCCTTGATTGAAATCAAGACTTAGAGTTGAGCAGCATGGTAAGACCGGTATCCCCACGAGCTCCTCTCCTCGGAAATCGACCAATCTCCTCGATTGAAATCAAGACTTCGAGTTGAGTAGTGTCATAATACCGGTATCCCCACGAGCTCCTCTCCTCGGGAATCGGCCGATCTCCTCGATTGAAATCAAGACTTCGAGTTGAGCAGGAAAGTCGTAAGTCCGGCCTCCCACGAGCTCCTCTCCTGGGGGATCGGCCGATCTCCTCGATTAAAATCAAAGCCTGGAGCGGCAGGGTAAGCGACAGGGTAAATGTAAGTCTGTGTCCCTGCACGAGCTCCTATCCTACATACCGGCCATCGAACCTCCTCGAAGAGATTAAGTTCCTCGTTGGAGTGATGTCGTAGTCTGTGATCTCTATACGGGTTTCTACCCTGCGGACCGACTACTTGCCTCCCGAGTCGACCTCCACCTCTAGTTGAGCTTGGCTCCTGTTAGGGTGTCGACTCTTCTCCACCTCCAGTTGAGCTCGGCTCCTGCTAGGTGTCGACCACTTCTCCACCTCCAGTTGAGCTCGGCTCCTGCCAGGTGTCGACTCTACTCTCCACCTTCAGTTGAGCTTCCTACTGCTAGGTGTCGACCTCTTCTCCACCTCCAGTTGAGCTCGACTTCTGCTAGGTGTCGACCACTTCTCCACCTCCAGTTGAGCTTGGCTCCTGCCAGGTGTCGACTATACTCTCCACCTTCAGTTGAGCTTCCTCCTGCTAGGTATCGACCTCTTCTCCACCTCCAGTTGAGCTCGGCTCCTGCTAGGTGTTGACCACTTCTCCACCTCCAGTTGAGCTCGGCTCCTGCTAGGTGTCGACTATACTCTCCACATTCAGTTGAGCTTCCTCCTGATAAGGTGTCGACCTCTTTTTCCACCTCCAGTTGAGCTTCCTCCTGCTAGGTGTCGACCTTTTTTCCCACCTCCAGTTGAGCTCGGCTCCTGCCAGGTGTCGACTATTCTCTCCACCTCTAATTGAGCTCGGCTCCTGTGAGGTGTCAACCTCCTCTCCACCTTCAGTTGAGCTTCCTCCTGCTAGGTGTCGACCACTTCTCCACCTCCAGTTGAGATTGACTCCTGTTAGGGTGTCGACTCCTCTCCACCTTCAGTTGAGCTTCCTCCTGCTAGGTGTCGACCGCTTCTCCACCTCCAGTTGAGCTCGGCTCCTGCCAGGTGTCGAATCTACTCTCCACCTTCAGTTGAGCTTCCTTCTGCTAGGTATCGACTTCTTCTCCACCTCTAGTTGAGCTCGGCTCCTGCTAGGTGTCGACCACTTCTCCACCTCCAGTTGAGCTCGGCTCCTGCCAGGTGTCGACTATACTCTCCACCTTCAGTTGAGCTTCCTCCTGATGAGGTGTCGACCTCTTTTTCCACCTCCAGTTGAGCTTCCTCCTGCTAGGTGTCGACCTTTTTTCCCACCTCCAGCTGAGCTCGGCTCCTGCCAGGTGTCGACTATTCTCTCCACCTCTAGTTGAGCTCAGCTCCTGTGAGGTATCGACCTCCTCTCCACCTTCAGTTGAGCTTCCTCCTGCTAGGTGTCGACCACTTCTCCACCTCTAGTTGAGCTTGGCTCCTATTAGGGTGTCGACTCCTCTCCACCTTCAGTTGAGCTTCCTACTGCTAGGTGTCGACCACTTCTCCACCTACAATTGAGCTCGGCTCCTGCCAGGCGTCGACTATTCTCTCCACCTCTAGTTGAGCTCGGCTCCTACGAGGTGTCGACCTCTTCTCCACCTCCAGTTGAGCTCGGCTCCTGTGAGGTGTCGACTCTTCACCTTCAGTTGAGCTTCCTCCTGATGAGGTGCCGACCTCTTTTTCCACCTCCAGTTGAGCTCGGCTCATGTCAGGCGTCGACTATTCTCTCCACCTCTAGTTGAGCTCGGCTCTTGTGAGGTGTTGACCTCTTCTCTCCACCTCTAGTTGAGCTCGGCTCCTACGAGGTGTCGACCTATTCTCCACCTCCAGTTGAGCTCGGCTCCTGTGAGGTGTCGAATCTCCACCTTCAGTTGAGCTTCCTCCTAATGAGGTGTCGACCTCTTTTTCCACCTCCAGTTGAGCTCGGCTCCTGCCAGGCGTCGACTATTCTCTCCACCTCTAGTTGAGCTCGACTCCTGTGAGGTGTTGACCTCTTCTCTCCACCTCTAGTTGAGCTCGGCTCCTACGAGGTGTCGACCTCTTCTCCACCTCCAGTTGAGCTCGGCTCCTGTGAGGTGTCGACTCTCCACCTCCAGTTGAGCTCGGCTCCTGCCAGGTGTCGACTATACTCTCCACCTTCAGTTGAGCTTCCTCCTGCTAGGTGTCGACCACTTCTCCACCTCCAGTTGAGCTCGACTCCTGCTAGGTGTCGACTATACTCTCCACCTTCAGTTGAGCTTCCTCCTGATGAGGTTTCGACCTCTTTTTCCACCTCCAGTTGAGCTCGGTTCCTGCCAGGCGTCGACTATTCTCTCCACCTCTAGTTGAGCTCGGCTCCTGAGAGGTGTTGACCTCTTCTCTCCACCTCTAGTTAAGCTCGGCTCCTATGAGGTGTCGACCTCTTCTCCACCTCCAGTTGAGCTCGGCTCCTGTGAAGTGTCGACTCTCCACCTCCAATTGAGCTTCCTCCAGCTAGGTGTCGACCTTTTTTCCCACCTCCAGTTGAGCTTGGCTCCTGCCAGGTGTCGACTATTCTCTCAACCTCTAGTTGAGCTCGGCTCTTGTGAGGTGTCGACCTCTTCTCTCCACCACATCCAGTTGAGCCCGCTTGCCTAGCGAATGGCCTAGGAGGTGTCGACTCTTCTCCACCTCCTTCAGTTGGGTTCTACCTCTGGGCGGTGTCGACATTTTCTTTTCTCCTTTAGTTGAGCTCCTCTCCTAGGAAAGACCTCTTGCAGTGCATCGTCTAGCGCCATCTCTCCGAACTTCGGGTTCAACATTGTTTTTCCGAGCTCGTGTCGAGCTCGAAAAAAGCGGGGATTGTGTATAACCCGTAATTCGTCGAGATCAGAAGTACTCAAGCAAATGACTATTCGCAGACCAATGGGCGAGCTTAGGCGAGCAGAGGAGAGCTTGGGCGAGCTGTGGCGAGTTTGAGCGGGTTTGGGCGAGTATCTCGCGAGTATGGGCGAGTAGCCCTAGATACTCGCTTGCAGAGGCTGGATACTCGCCTACCCCCCCAGGATTTCTCTATAAATAGCCCCCCCAGGGGTACTGGAAATGGCACCTTTTGGAAGAGGTGAGGTCCCCCCAAGTAGATACTCGCCAAGTCCATGCCAGCCTAGTACCTCGCCCGACCTTTTGGTTGCGGAGGGGAAGCTTCTTCAAAGCTTCCGGGTACATGGTGGGACCTCCCTGCTGGAGCACTTGGGGTGTGCTTATAGATAGTTTCCTTTCTCTCTCTCGCTAGCCACTCAAATCGTGACGTCGAACCGTAGAATCAGTAACCTTTGGCTGCCTTGATCCTGTTTCGTGGTTAGGAATTTTCCTGGCTTCAACAGACCTGCCCGCCGACTCGGCGCCGCATCTCGAAAAGGTTATCGTCGCGTTAGCGTCATCGGTAGAAGAGCTCGTGCACTAGATAAAGGTGCGCCAATCACAAACACTCTATAACGCCCAAAAACTTGTGTACGTATGGGCCAATAGGTTTATAATGCCCTTAACGAAGCCCTATGAATATTGGGGATGAATGGGTTTTGTTTTAAGAGCTTTTGAGCCATTTTGGGTTCACACGACCTGTGACATAGGTGTGTCCAAAGCCGTGTACTTTTCTGGAAATGGCTGAGTTGGGTCGAGTGTTGAACACGATCTAGAACATAGGTGTGTCCAAAGATGTGCCAAACACACGGCCTGGGACACGGGCATGTCTAGGGGCCGTATCCTGTTCGGGCTCGACAATTATTATGTCGATTGAGGCACGCAGCCTAGGACACGAGCGTGTTCAGAGCTGTGTCATGTTCTGAGATTGACAATTTCTAGTACGAATGTGACACACGGCCTGCGACACGGGCGTGTCACAAGGCGTGTAAGGTCGCAGGAAGATGGTTTTAAGAGCGAATCAGGGCCTTTCGTTTGATTTAAAAGTGATTCGACGGCCCAGAATCGTCCCTGAGGGATTAACTTTGGGAAATGAGGGTCTAAACCCCATTTCCTTTGATCCATTCTTTTTCTAAAGAGATAGAGAGAGGGGAGAGCTTAGAGTGAAGAAGAAGGAGGATTCCGGCCATCGTTGGAGCTTCAGAGCCCCAAATTGCGAGCCAAGTCCAGATCCGCGGAGGCGAGTCCGTTACGGTGGTTTTTATCCGTCTAGTTTCTTCTCCATGACGTCGAAGTAAACCTCTAGGGTAATGATTCTCTACTTAGACATGTGAAGTCCTATTCCTTTTTGTATAGGAAACTCTTTCCCGCGAGTGAGCAATGAGTGTGAGGTATTCCTTCACGTAGATATGGTTTATCCCCTTCATTTTGCATTTAGAGTCCGGAATCGAAGTATGGACATATGCATGGTGTGTGAAGCCTATCCAGACAAGTTGGTCTGGATCAGTTATGTTTTCATTATGCTTGTATTGCCGGAGAAGACTCCGTGCCATTTGTTTTCGGGTTTTCTACGTGGTAGATTACAATAGAGAGCCTTGAGGACTAACTCCAAGGTGCACCCGGAAAACTGGGCAAAAGCACATTTCTGCCATCTTGGTGGTCTGGGAGCCAATATCGTACATAACCGGGTTATGTAATATTATTTTATCATTACTTCGGGACTCGGGGAAGCTTGACCTGCATCGATGCCTTAAACTGACATGGCGGTGTGAGCAACGAGTTGAGTGGAGGGCGGGCCTTTGGCTTTGGCCGAAAGAGACCATTTAGCTCACGATGTTGACGTCCTAGGGGCGGTGGTGGACCGAGTTCACTGAGAATGTTCCCTAAGAGCACGGGGTGTGTGGTCGTGTGTTCCTACACTTGTGGTGAAGTGTGCTTAAATTATACTTTCACTATCTTGTTTGGTTATTCTAATAAAATACAGTGAAGGAGCACCGCCACCCTGATTAAGGGGTGTGGTCGTTATAATTTGTTCAGCTTTAGCTGACCATTGCCTTGTTTTGCCACCGTGCGGTGGATTATTCTTATGCAGAAACATGTTAGCCTAGTGACAAATAGCGGGCTGAAACCCTTATTGTTGAGCTGGCCCTCGAAGGCCAAAGCGAAGTGTTTTATTTTATTACTGTCATGTACGGCCGGCCTGCGAGCTGATGTATGGAAAACACTTTTATTGAGCAAACTATTATAAGGCCATAAGACCAAAGATTTGGTGTATGTGATTTCATTCCTATTGTGACTATAGTGGACATTGATGTGTTTTTGTATGGGTTCTTATAACTATTTTAAAAAAACTTCTGCTAGAATACTCTGAGTTAAGATGTGTGTTCTTTTGGCAGTATTTTGGTATTAATATGTAACTCCGCTAACTGTCCATGGTATATGACGTGGGGCCCCGGCTGGACCTTCTGTTATGTTTGCCTTATAGCCCCGAGGGCTACGAGGTTCACACTAATGCTTCTGGGAGTGGGTTAGGTTGTGTTCTGCTCCAGCATGGTAAGGTGATAGCCTATGGATCGCGTTAGTTAAAGGTGCGTGAGAGGAACTAGCCGGTCCATGACTTGGAGTTGGCGGTCGTGGTATTCGCTCTCAAGCTTTGGAGTCATTACCTTTATGGAGTAAAGGTCGATATTTATTCAGATCACAAGGGCCTGAAGTACCTGAATGATCAGAAGGGCCTGAACATGCTCCAACATAGGTGGATGGAGTTCCTTGGTGACTACACCTACAAGATTCATTATATTCCCGGAAAGGGGAATGTCGTGGCACTGAGTCGTAAAACTCCTTCACATGCCAACTGGTTGCAGATGCATGATGAGCGACTCATTCGTGATTTGGAGGCTTTGGAGATCTCGCGTGTTGATAAGGGATCTAGTGCTAACGCATGTTTGAGTTAAACAAAGGTTCAATACGACCTCGCGGACAGGATTCGTCAGGCCTTGGAGTTGGACGTGAGCTTGAAACGTCGCTTAGCAGAGTCCGTGGATAGTTCGAATTACCAGTTCATTATTGACGATGGCCTTATATGGAAAGGTGGTCGGTTGTGCATCCCTAACGTTGGGAAATTACGAGAAGAATTGACGTACGAGGTGCATTTTACCAAGTACTCGATTCACACTGGGAGCACAAAGATGTTCAAAGACATGAAGAGGCTGTTCTGATAGCCATGTATGAAGAAAGACATAGTGCTATACGCGGCGAAGTGTCAGACTCGTGCCTTGGTGAAGGTCGAATGCCAGAAGCCAGGTGGATTTATAAAGTCCTTACTTATACCAGAGTGGAAGTTTGACGACATCTCTATGGATTTTGTGCACGGTTTGCCGAGATCGCACAAGGGGAACAATGCCATATGGGTGGTCGTGGATCGGTTAACAAAGGTGTCGTATTTCATACCCAATAGTAAGGATGATTCCATGGAGAAGCTGGTGAAGCTTTATGTGGATAATATAGTCCGTTTGCATGGTGTACCCCGGAGCATCATTAGTAACCATGATGACCGGTTCACATCCAACGATTGGAGGCTCATTCATCAGTTGTTGGGTACTAAGTTGAACTTCAGCATAACTTTTCACCCGCAGACAGATGGACAAACTGAAAGAGTGAACAGAACGATGGAAGACATGCTTCGTATGTGTGCATTGGATTTTGGTAAAAGGTGGGAAGACCATCTTTATATGATTGAGTTCGCATACAATAACAGCTACCAAGCCAGCATTCAAATGACGCCTTTTGAGGCTCTGTACGGAAGGAGGTGTCGTACGTAATTGTCTTGGGTAGAAACGGGAGAATCAAAGCTTTATAAACGAAGAGAGGTTGAAGATGCTACTTCAACGATACGGTTGATTCGGGAATGGCTACTGATTGCTCAAGACAGACAGGCCAAGTACTACAACGCCAAGCATCAGAACGTGGAGTTTGCGGTAGGCTACTGGGTATACCTCAAGATAAATCCATTTAAAGGCGTATCCAGGATTCGACGCTTAAAGAAGCTGAGTCCGAGATATGTTGGGCCTTTTGAAATCTTAGAGCGGGTTGGTGAAGTCGCATATCGGTTGGCTCTTTCAGCAGAGCTGAGTGACTTACACGATGTATTTCACATCTCAGTCCTACGCAAAGTCGTGAAAGAACCAGCGCAAGTGGTTGCTGCGGATCAAGTATCGGTCGATAGTGGGCTAACAATGAAAGTTAGACCCATTCAGATCGAGGATTCAGAGGTCAAACAATTGTGGAACAAAGCTATCAGGATGGTCAAAGTCTGATGGGACAATTGCGGTCATAAGGAGCTTTCGTGGGAGCCAGAGCGGACCATGCTGAAGGAGTATCCCGAACTTTTCTTCTCAGGTACTATTTAATTTTATGTACCTTTCCATTCTATAATTTCAGGACGAAATTCTTTCAATGGGGGGGGGGGGGAAACTGTAATGCCCCAAAACTTGTGTACATATGGGCCAATAGGTTTATAATACCTTTAACGAAGTCCTATGAATATTGGGGATGAATGGGTAGTCTTTTTAAGAGCTTTAGAGCCATTTTGGGTTCACACGGCCTGTGACACATGTGTGTCCAAAGCCGTGTCCTTTTCTGGAAATGGCTGAGTTGGGTCGAGTGATGAACACGGCCTGGAAAACGGGTGTGTCCAAATCCGTGTCAAGCACACGGCCTGAGACACAGTCGTGTCAAGGGGCCGTGTCTTGTTCGGGCTCGACGATTATTTTGTCGGTTGAGGCACACGGCCTAGGACACGGGCGTGTTCAAAGTCGTGTCCTGTTCTGAGATCGACGATTTCTAGTACGAATGTGGCATACGACATGTGACACGGACATGTCACAAGTCGTGTATGGGCTCAGAAAGATGGTTTTAATAGCAAATCAAGGCCTTTTGTTTGATTTAAAAGAGATCCGACGGCTCAGGATTGTCCCTGAGGGATTAACTTCGTGAAATGAGGGTCTAAACCTCATTTCCTTTGATCCATTCTCTTTCTAAAGAGATAGAGAGATGGGAGAGCTTAGGGTGAAAAAGAAGGAGGATTCCGACCATCGTTGGAGCTTCGGAGCCCCAAATTGCGAGCCAAGTTCAGATCCGCAAAGGCGAGTCCGTTGCGGTGGTTTTCATCCATCTAGTTTCTTCTCCATTGCACCGAAGCAAACCTCTTGGGTAACGATTCTCTACTTGGACATGTGAAGTCCTCTTTCTTTTTGCATAGGAAACTCTCTCCTGCGAGTGAGCGGTGAGTGTGAGGTATTCCTTCGGGTAGATATGGTTTATCCCCATCGTTTTGCATTTAGAGTCCGGAATCGAAGTACGGATATAGGCATGGTGTGTGAAGTCTATCCAGACAAGTTGGTCTGGATTAGTGATGTTTTCATTATACTTGTATTGTCGGAGAAGACTCCGCGCCGTTTGTTTTTGGATTTTCTACGTGGTAGATTGCAACAGGGAGCCTTGGGGACTAACTCCAAGGTGCACCCAAAAAACTGGGCAGAAGTGCATTTCTGTCATCTTGGTGGCCTGAGAGTCAACCTTGTACATAACCGGGTTATGTAATATTATTTGATCGTTATTTCGGGACTCGAGGAAGCTTGGCCCGCGTCGATGCCTTAAACTGATATGGTGGTGAGAGCAACGGGTTGAGTGGAACTGTACCTGATCTATGTGGTTCGGCTAAAGAGACCTAGGGTACATGACACTTACCGATGAGATAGAAGGCGGTTCTTAGGCTTCGACCGAAAGAGACCATTTAGCTCATGATGTTATCGTCCTAGGGGCGGTGGTGGACCGAGTTCATCGAGAATGTGCCCTGAGAGCATGAGGTGTGTGTCCGTGTGTGCCTACGCCTGTGGCGAAGTGTGCTTAAATTGTACTTTCACGGTCTTGTTTTGTTATACTAATAAAATGTAGGGAAGGAGCACCGTCGTCCCGATTAAAGGATGGGGTCATTATAATTTGGTCATCTTTAGCTGACCGCTGCCTTGTTTTGCCACCGTGCGATGGATTGTTCTTATGCAGGAACATGTGAGCCTAGTGGAAAATAGCGTGCTTAAACCCTTATTGTTGTGCTGGCCCTCGAAGGCCAAAGCGAAGTGTTTTATTTTATTACTGTCATGTATGGCCGGCCTGCGAGCCGATGTATGAAAAACACTTTATTGAGCAAACTATTATAATGCCATAAGGCCAAAGATTTGATGTTTTTGATTTCATTCCTATTGTGGCTGTAGTGGACATTCATGTCCTTTTGTATGAGTTTTTATAACTGTTTTTAAAAGCTTCCGCTAGAATGGTCTGAGTTAGGACGCGTGTTTCTTTGGTAGTATTTTGGTATTAATACGTAACTCCGCTAACTGTCCGTGGTATATGGCGTGGGGCCCCGACCGAACCTTCTGTTATATTCCATGTGACAGATGAGAGTGTTATACACTCACTTTGCTGAAGTAGATGGAAGCATCCCATACCTCGGGGGCACACCCAGTAGCACGTGACGAGACCTCGTTTCCCTCAGGATACCAGTCGCTCAGTGCGGTGGCCTGCGCCACACGCCGCACAGAAACTCGGGGAGCACCGCCCGACAAAAGCCCGACCCCCAAAAAGTGCTTTGGGCTCCCCGGCAGAACCTCGCAAGCCAGGGTGTAGCAATCCTCCACAGAGCTCGACGCTTCTCTTACAGAAGTTCAATACGCTCTTAGGAACCATCTGCAGCATCAAAGGCCTAAGGCGCTCCCTTTTAGCAGAGGCAATCAGTCCCAATACTGCTACTTTCACAAAGGAAATAGGCACAACATCGGGGAGTGCATACGCCTAAAGGACGAAGTCGAACGGCTCGCACGCAATGAACTTCTCAAGGAATTTCACGAGAAGGCTCGGGCTGCGACACCAATCCCGAGAGAGCCCGTGGAGGGGCAGCACCATGAAGGGACACTGCACAGAAAGCAAACAAAGACGGTTCAACTCATCACCCCTAGCCTCCCAAGACCTGCTCTTCGGCACATCAGAGCAACTCTCGAAAGCCCGTCGGTCGAAGTGCCCAGGATAATGATCGACGATGACATATCTGCCAACGTGTTGTTCCTGTCAACTCTTCTCCAACTTGGGATCTCTGGGAGGGACGTCCACCTCGGTTCGGGAGGAGCATACGTCACGGGACACCCAACAATCCCGATCGTCAAAAGCATTTTCCTTCCAATAACTCTAGGATGAACGAACAAAGCATCTTCATCACTCTCATCAGGACGGACTCTGGTCCCCCTAAGGCACAAGCAAGCAAAGGCTCCTTGCCCCCTCCGCACGAACGAACTTTGGTTTTCCTAAAGGTACGAACAATTGTTCCCCATCATCCTCGCTCAAGGTACAGACAAGCGGGGGCACGTCGCCTACGAACCCTCAACGATCACGGGTCTTCCGAAAACGCGAGTAAGCAAACAACGCTCAAACAAAGCGCAACTCTATCCATAAGAATAGATCCAAAAGCAAAAAAAAGTCTCTACTCAAATAAAAGGTGTCGCGTGGACTACATCAACATAAAAAACAAAAAACACGCAACAACACAAAAACACGCCTACAATGCAAAACAAGCAAATAAAAACAAACTTGGTGTGCGTAAGGTGCAGTGTGGGCGAGGGGAGGCAAGCACTGCGAAATCACAACATGCACTTTAAGGGGGTTCGAAGATCTTCGAAGACAAGAGATCTTCGAAGGAGTCTTCCAGGATCTCTCTTGCGCGTAGGAGAAAAGACGGGATAAGAGAGAGATGGTATGAAGAAGATACTGTGGTCCTATTTATAGCCCCCTGTGGTGGTTATGGTTGTTACGCAGTTATCCGCAGACCAGAACCACTTATTTTACTATTTGTAGACCAACTTAGTATAGTTTGCATCACACATTTTTATGATATTTATAGTACGCACAGACCGATATAATTTTAGCTATTTGCACCCACCCATAACGGGTGGTTATGTCGGTGGTTATACAGTTGGTTACTCGCACATCCGACGGTGGAGATCGTGTGTGGACGATCAGACGATGGGGAAAGGGTCGACCGGCGGCGGCGACCGGTGACAAGACGCTGATGACGGGAGACCGCCGTGGGGAAAGGAGTGGTGGCTGGCGGGGGCCCTCTGCGGCCCCTCGTGGCCGAGGGTGGAGAGCCGTCCGCGGCCCTCGCTGTCACGGGCCCTGCTACCACGGGCGGAGGGTCGAGTACGACCCTCGCTGTCGTGTGTAAAGGGTAGATGTAGCCCCTGCGGCTGCATGTGGAGGGTGATGCGGCCCCTGGGGCTGCATGTGGAGGGTCGATTGTGGCCCTCTCGGGCGCGCGCGGAACCACGGTCGTGGGGCCTAACGCGCGCGGAGTGCACGTGAGGCCGTGCAGTCGCGCGATAGCGCGAGGCGGCGCGGTCACGTTCATGCGCAAGTACGGTTTGATGATGTATGCGGTCATGACGCTAGTGGGGTTTATTTTGGTCAACCTGACTGTCTCCATCAAATGAGGCAATTGCTTTTGCTATTTGCAGCTCGAATTTCTCATTATATTATAAATAAAAACTTTTCAAACAAGTAAAATTCTGTTGCTACATTAAAGTAACACATTTCTAAAAAATATATATTTTGTAACTTTTATAAAGATGGATAAAAATTTTGGGTATACAAAATTAATCGAAAAAACGAGAATTAGAACGTAAGTGAACCAAACAGTTCGGGTCGGTATCAAATAGGTTTGATTCGGGTCTCGGTTCCATAGGTTAGAAACCAAGAATCAAAAATCAATGCTTGAAAATAATTAAGAATAATCGTATGACTAAAGAAAATAATTTTTGAACTCGTGTAATTATATATCCTCAACCATTATTTGATTATTTTAAGACATTGATAATTGTTATTTTTTTATTATTTTAAGGCATGAATAGAAACGAGAAAAGAATCCTAACCAAATCAAAATGAATTGTTGGAATCTGATTTTATAATTTAGGACCGCGAGTCAATTTCTATTCCCAAAATTTAAAAATAAACTTATAAGAGTCGATTCTTAATTCTGAGTGAAATCAAATCGAACCAATCCAAAATACACGGGATAAATATAAAATAACAAAGAGAAAAAAAAATGAGAACCTATTAAAACTATAAATAGTACTGATCACAAAACAATTAAAAAAATGTCACGTGCTTTAAACTTTTTAGGCAAAATACTCAAATCAGTCCCCAATGTTTGGGGGTCATTTGAAATCAGTCCCCAATGTTTGAAAAGTTTGAAATCAGTCCCTAACGTTTCAAAATTGTTCTAAATTGGTCCTACTTAACTTTTCCGTTTATATATCTAACGGAATGATGACTAGGCATGTATTTGGGTATTAATAGGCAAAAAAAATTAAGAAATAAATATCTCAAATCATAATATTGTTGTACTGTTGTACGGTTGCCTTAAATTAAATATCACAAATCATGATATTTCAGTTGTACTGTTGCCTTAAATTAATCAAGTAAATAAATTTTAGGTTTTCCTTGTTCTGTACATCTTCGCCATTTACGTCTGGGTTCTGTACATCTTCGCCGCCCTCCCCCTCCCCAAAATCTGCTTCGCCGGTCGCCGCCGTCCGCCTCCCCAACCTCCGTTGAGGTATTAGGGTTTCGCCGTCGTCCGCCTCCTAAACCCCTGCTTCGCCGAGGTATTAGGGTTTCGACATCGTCCGCCTCCCCGACCTTTGCTTCGCCGAGGTATTTCGTGTATCCATTCTTGATCGCATCGGCCATTGCTTTGCAACCATTTTAGTTGATAATGTTAGAATCTCAGAGTACTGATGACTGATTTAAGTTCAACTATTGTTGCTCTGCAATTCTCCCGTTCAGGAAGAGTTACTATTTGGCTTGTATGTTATACATATTAATTAATCATGGTATTTTGCCCATGACAGCCAAGAAATAGAAATTATTTCCAAACAGTTTAATTAATATTCAATCACGTCTCGACCATGTGTTATTATTTAATACCCAAATACATGCCTAGTCAGCAATGTCTAGTCATCATTCCGTTAGATATATAAACGAAAAAGTTAAGTAGGACCAATTTAGAACAATTTTGAAACGTTAGGGACTGATTTCAAACTTTTCAAACGTTGGGGACTGATTTCAAATGACTCCCAAACGTTGGGGACTGATTTGAGTATTTTGCCAAACTTTTTATTTATGAATAATGGGGATTTTTTTTGAAATCTACTGATATTACATAATAACATAAATATTATTAAGAAATAATAATTGAAGTCAACTATACCGATTTACATGGAACTTTTACACAAGTCGTTCCCACAAGGCCTCAACATTCAACTCATTCAAACGAAGGCTTGTTGTTGGGTTTATTTGCGAACAAATGAGACATCTGGTTGACTGGTTTTCGTCCCTCGAATCATCATTTTTGATTAAGGATGTTCAAGTACAGAATCAAATCGAGTAACACATCAATCGAATTCAAAATTAACAAAGAAAAATTTATACGGATTCGGATACCGCTCGAATCCGAATTTGAGTTTGATTTCAAAAAATACGAATTTTGATCGAATCTTCACGAATCAATTTCCGAATTGTTCATGGACTATTTGGTTTGTGAACAACCCTACTCGTCATAGTCAATCAAGTTCACCCCAGGACGGATCTGAGCATCCCCAATTAGCCTGGCTGGAGTGGGGCTATCACGGTGGTGGCCTCCTTGTCGGAAAAGTGAAAGTTCTCCAATCCTAACTAAATGAGAAAATTTCTGCGCGGTACCCGCATGAGAGATCGGTGAGGGACCTTTTTTAGTTCAAAAATACAACTGGATTTTTACTGATTGTAAAAATGGACTGGATTTTAATTCAAAAAATAGACTGGATTTTTAGTTCAAAAAAAGAACCTTTTACAGTTGTATTTTCACCCAAAAATAGTCATATGGGTACTTAAAATGAGCGTAAAAATACATAGATCAAAATTTCGTGACTTATTTTGTGAAAAAATAAAAATCATAGGAGAATTTTGTATTTCCCCCATGATCATTCCGGTGGGCGTACCGCACAGAAAATTTTTCGTAACTAAATTGTGAGTCAATCGACGCTGAGAAGCCGTTTCAGGTGAAATGGTGGCCGAGTCAAAGCTCTATGAATTCCATCCATTAATATGCATGTCTTGTGAGTTTGCCGAGAGGATTTAAAACGATATTGATGGGCCTACCTATACCTGGTCTGGTTAAACCGCGATCCGTCGAGCGCAGCTCGAGTTTTCGGCCACATCTGGCCTGTCCGCGCGCAACGCGGCGCACGGTCCGCTCCCACGCACGCCCACGGAGGAAAGCACGTACCCGGGAGCGCATGCGCACCGGACGCGCACATCTAGGCGTGCACGCTCCTAGGCGCGGACACCTCTGCTCGCGCCTCTACGCGCGCACAGGGCAGCAGGCATCGTGCTTTTGCACGCTACCATGCCACTCTGGTCGGGAGGCTTCCAGGCCGCCTGGCCTCCTCGCCTCCCTGGCCGCCCGGTTAAGGCGACCGGACTCTTGTCCGGAGAGGGCGGCCCCACCGGCCGCCCTCCCCTTCTCCCCGCGCCAGGAAAGTGCCACCGCCCCTAACAGGGGCGGTGGCCTTTTCCGCCAAATGGGCGGCCATTCGACCGCTTATCCGCCATCGGCCGCCCCTAACTAGAGGGCGGCCAGATTCCCGTCCAGGGAGGGCGGCCGGATTCCCGTCCAGGGAAGGCGGCCCTCCCCTCCTTTTTCCTGCGCTAGAGAAGTGCCACCGCCCCTAACAGGGGCGATGACCTTTTCTTCCAGATGGGCGGCCATCTGGCCGCCCATCCGCTGTCGGCCGCCCTTTTTAAGGGCGGACGGATTACCCTCCCCCCTTTTTGTTTCCTACACCAGGGAGGTGCCACCGCCCCTAACATGGGCAGTGTTTCCCTATTCCTAGCGGGCGGCCATTTGGCCGCCCGTCTGCCGCCGACCACCCCTAATAGGGGCAACCTCTTCCTCGCCGGGACAAGCGACCGTCTCGCCGTCCATCCTCCGCCGGCACCGCCAACGGGAGATTTTCACTTCCCTCCGGTAGCCGACCGAGTTCCTCCGGTCAAACGCGACGGTCGCCGGCAGACAACCTTCCCCGTCGTCGCTGCCGCCGCCCGCAGTCCCCTTGTGTATTCACCGCCGTCCGATCATGCTCCCACAATCGCCGCCGTCCGTTACGTGGGTAACCACTCACGTAACCGCCCGCATGATCTCCCGGAATGGAGATAATGCATTGCCAAAAATAGAATGGTCTGCATATAACGAGATTAATATGCACATTAAATCATAGTCCCGTAAAAATAAATATAATATTTTGGTCTATTGATAGCAATCATGGTGTTTTTGGGCTGCGGATAAACGCGTAACCTCCATAACCACCCATGAAGCCTATAAATAGGACCCCAGACCTCCATTTAATTCTCATTCTCTCCTTTCTCGAGAAATCCTCATACGAATTTTCTCTCCCCTTCCTCCTTCCTCGAAGGTCTTCAAGCGCTCCTTGAAGGTCTTCAAGCGCTCCTTGAAGATCTCTTTCGTCTTCGACGTCTCCTTCGAAGATCTTCATCTTCTTCGTCTGGGAAATCCTCCAACGGATTTTATCCATCCTCAATTTCTCTTCCTTGTGCGCACCTGCGCGCATCGCCTCCCTGCGCGCGTTGCCTTCCTTTGCGCTCCTACGCGCGTTCTCTTCCTTGTGCTCTCCTGCTCGTGTTGCCTTCCTTGCGCGCTCCTGCGCGCGTTGCCTTCCTCGCGAGCTCCCGCACACGTTCCCTTCCTCGCGCGCTCCCGCACGCGTCCTCTTCCTTGCGCTCTCACGCGCGCGTTGCCTTCCTCGCGCGCTCACGCGCGCGTCCTCTTCCTTGCGCGCTCCCACGCGCATCGCCACCTTGCGCGCTTCGCCTCCTTACACGATCTCCCGCTCGTCGCTTCCTTGCGCGCTCTCGCGCACGCCTCTCCCTCGTGCATTCTTGCGTGCGTGCCTCCCCTGCGTGCTCCCGCGCGCTCTCACATGCGTCGCTCCCTTGCGCATGTCTCTTTCTCCCACGCTCCACGCACTCTCCTTCTGCAAGCGCCCTGCGCTCTCTCTATTTACTCACAACCGCTCAGCGCACCCTCCTCTAGTAAGCGTGCCACATCTGGCCTAATCGGGAGCAACGCGGTGCGGGGTTCGCTCTCACACACACCCACGGGGGAAAGCACATATCCAGGAGCGTGCACGCGCCCAGGACGCACACATCTAGGCGCACACGCTCGTAGACGCATGCACCTCTGTGCGCGTACAGGGTAGCAGGCAGCGTGATTTTGCACGCTGCCATGCCGCTATGGTCGAGCGGCTTGGAAGCCGCCAAGCCTCCTCGGCCTCCCGGTAAAGGCGGTCGGACTCTTTTCCGGAGAGGGCGGCCCCACCGCCCGCCCTCCCCTCCTTCTCCTTGCGCCAGGAAAGCGCCATTGCCCCTAACAGGGGCGGTGGCCTTTTCTGCCAAATGGGCGGCATTCGGCCGCCCATCCGCCGTCGGCCGCCTCTAGCTGGGGGGAGGCCAGATTTCCGTCCAGGGAGGGCGGACCTACCGGCCGCCCTCCCCTCCTTTTTCCCGTGCTAGAGAAGCGTCACCTCCCCTAATAGGGGCGGTGGCCTTTTCTTCCATATGGGCGGCCATCTAGCCGCCCATCAGCCGGGGAGGGAGGCCCTAACGGCCGCCCTCCCCCCATTTTGTTTCCTGCACCAGGGAGGTGCCACCGCCCCTAACAGGGGCAGTGTTTCGCTCTTCCTGGCAGGCGGCCATTTGGCCGCCCGTCCACCGCCGGCCGCCCCTAATAGGGGAGACCACTTCCTCGCCGAGACGAGTGTCCGTCTCACCGTCCGTCCTCCACCGGCACTGCCAACAAGTGATTTTCTCTTCCCTCCAGTGGCCGACCGAGTTCCTCCGGTCAAGCGCGACGGTCGCCGGCAGGCAACCTTCCTCGTCGTCATTGCCGCCCGTCGTCCCCTTGTGTATTCTCCATCGTCCGATCATGCTCTCACGATCGACGCTGTCGGTTACGTGGGTAACCGCCTACGTGACCGCTCGCATGATCTCCCATAATGGAGATGATGCGTTGCTAAAAATAGAACGGTCTGCATACAACGAGATTAATATGCATATTAAACCATAGTCTCGCAAAAATAAATATAATATTTTGGTATATTGATAGTAATCATGGTGGTTATGGGCTACGGATAACCGTGTAACCTCCATAACCACCCATGAAGCCTATAAATAGGACCCCATGCCCCCATTTAATTCTCATTCTCTCCTTTCTCGAGAAATTCTCCTAAGAATTTTCTGTCTTCTTCCTCCTTCATCTCATCCTTCCTCGAAGGTCCTCAAGCGCTCCTTGAAGATCTCATTCGTCTTTGACGGCTCCTTCGAAGATCGTCATCTTCTTCGTCCGGGAAATCCTCCTACGAATTTTATCCCTCCTCCATTTCTCTTCCTTGCGTGCTCCCGTTCACATCGCCTCCCTGCGTGCGTTGCCTTCCTTGCGCGCTCCCGTGTGCGTTCTCTTCCTTGCGCTCTCCTGCTCGCGTTGCCTTCCTTGCGCGCTCCTGCGCGCGTTGCCTTCCTCGCGCGCTCCCGCACGCGTCCTTCCTTGCGCGCTCCCGCGCACATCGCCTTCTTGCGCGCTCCCGCGCACGTTGCCTCCTTGCATGATCTCCCGCTCGTCGCTTCCTTGCGCGCTTTTGCGCACGCCTCTCCCTCGCGCGTTCTTGTGCGCGTCTCTCCCATGCGTGCTCCCGCGCGCTCTCACACACGTCGCTCCCTTACGCGGGTCTCTTTCCCTCACGCTTCACGCACTCTCCTTCTTCAAGCGCCATGCGCTCTCTCTATTTACCCGCAACCGCTCAGCGCGCCCTCCTCCAGCAAGCGCCTAGCGCGCTCTCCTCCAGCAAACTCCCAGCGCTCTCTTTGCCAACAAGTGTACCACACGCTCCAGAACAAGCACTCCATCTACCGATAAGACAACCGAACCAAGTTTCTCCAAAAGACAATCAGAGACAAGAAGCGGATGATAAGACGTGCTGAGCGTGCCTCCGAGTCTCAAAGCTCCAGACATCAGAACGAATACCGCAAGCTGCTCCCGCCTTTAAGAAATATTAGAAGACTCCAGAATACAACGAGCGCATCGCTCCCCGCAGCACTCGAAGAAATAATTAGTCTTGTGAGTGGTGTCCTGTCACCCTCCAGGTTCTCTCTCTTTCTCCCCAATAATTGTAACGACAGGCGGCCTGTCGCCCTCAGTTCTTGAAAAAGCTCTGTAATAGCACTCAGATCTAGTGAAGGTTTGGTCGGCACAGATCCGATCACGTGGTTTTTCCCCTTTTTTCGGGGTTTTCCACGTCAACGAAATTACCTTGTCAATTTTCTATTTTTATTGATTGTGTGCGCGCTCGACCGTTCCGAGAGCTAAGACGGTTCAAGTATTTCGGTCCGACCGAGACGTCGAGTTAGTCAGCAACAAATATTGTTTTTTATTTTTGTATGAGTTGCACAGAAGACCTCAGAATAGTGGCGTATCTAGAAATTTATAAATGGAGGTGCAAAAAATATCTAAATATAATAGTACATAAAATATTTCATTATTTGTTATTTCATGAATGGATGGCTTTGCTCTAATGAGAATTGATATTAGCAGTCCATAAATGGCTATTCGCAGTCCACTTCTATTCGCAGTCCATAAATTATAATCGTAGTCCAAAATAAAACTCGCAGTCCAAATAAAGTTCTTAGGTAGAATAAAAAAATATAAAAGTCCAATTATACAAAAATAAAATTTCAAACAACAAAATGTTTAAAATGAACAAAAATGTTGATTTAGAGCCCTCGTAGCGATCATCTGCAAGAGGAAACAAACACAAAATAGATAAATACTCGCATGTATTGGACCTTAGAAAACCTTAAAATTTTGGAAAGGAAGAATGGAATTAGCGCGGGCCCGTTTTTAAAAAAAAATAATTTTTTTAAAAAATAAATAGGCGCCTTTTTGAACTGCGTCTTCTAGGTGCATTTTCGGGAGAAGTGTTAAACATGAAAGTTGTAGATCTCGACGATATCAACAACTTTCATGTTGAACACTTTTTGATTTGAAGCCGTTTAAGCCCCCGATTTGGCCCCCGAAAAAAATCACGCGGAACATTTGAATGTTCTGCGTGATTTTTTTCGGGGGCCAAATCGGGAGCCTAAACGGCATCAAATCAAAAAGTGTTCAATATGAAAGTTGTAGATATCGTCTAGATCTACAACTTTCATGTTGAACACTTCTCCTGAAAATGCTCTTAAAAGACGCAGTTTTAAAAGGCGCGTAGGAGCAGTACAGGAGCAGTGATATATCAAGGAATTTATGGACTGCGAATAGCCATTTATGGACTGCGAAGAAAGGAGGATTTTTCTTTATATTTTGGACTGCGAATAGCCATTTATGGACTGCTAATATCAATTCTCGCTCTAATTCTTGACATTGTGATCGATTTCGCAACCGAGTGGGGGTGAGTAGGCAGGCCGTAGGTTCGAATTTAATAAAATTTGGTCGTGCAATTAGCAGATTATGATCCGCGGGTACTAGAAAAGCCAAATTTTGAATCCACTCCTCCTCATGAAGTTGGAAGCTCTGAAGGCACAAGAAAGGAAGAGGGCAGAGCCGGAGAGGTGCTCTCTTAAAACCAGCACGATTTGGCCCGGTGTGCTCTCTTAAAATTTACGAGTAATTTTTGGGTGGGCGTGGCTCACCGTGAGCAAAGAAATCAGGGTCGTGTACTCGCACATCAAATATCGTGCGTCTGATTTGATGTGCGAGTGCACGGCCTTGACTTCTTTGCTCCCGGTGAGCCTGACTCACCCAAAAATTGCTCAAAATTTACACAGCTATTCGAAAGGTCGGGCGTGGGAAGGCAGGGACAACACGGTGTTTTTTTCTTTTGACTTTTTGGAAGCATCTAAGCGACCCAATCGTAATCGTAGTCGTCATGGTTTGAGTTCGAGAATTCTTTTAAAATTTCAGCTGGAAACCATGTAGGCTTATATTTTATCTTATATTGTGTTTATTAGGAAAAGCTTTCACTTTTTATAATGAATTAGGACTTTGTTTGGTAAGGTGGTTATGCAGATATATAAAATGTTATATATGTAATTACAAGTGACAGGCACGGGCCTTCGGCCCTGGGGGAATTCGGCTGGGGTGCGACAATCGGCGGGGTGCGACAGTCGGCGGGGTGCAACATTCGCCGGGATGCGACATTTGCCGGTGGTGCGACATTTGTCGTGGGGACGACATTTGTCGTGGGCGGCGACATTTGTCGTGGGCGGCGACATTTAGAGCAGTTGGTCTTCCAATGCCCCTCCTCCTTGCAGTAATGACACCTACCCCTGGACCTAGGTCGATCATCCTTCTTGCCTCCCCCTCTCGATCTACCTCGGGATGGGTCTCTGCTCTTCACGAGCAGATCCTCGCTCGCACTCGATCCGGAACTGCTCCCCTTCTCATTAGAGAGAAGCATCGTCACCACTTCATCCATCTTAAGGGTATCCTTCCCATACAATATGGTGGTGACTAAATGATCGAACGATCTCGGGAGTGAGGACAAGAGGAGAGGAGTCTGGTCTTCCTCCTCAACCTTCACATCCATGCTGCGCAATTGGGATACCAACTTGTTGACCACATTTAAATAATCCAACAGTTGCGCGTCATCGGACATCCTCAAGCTGTACAACTGCTTCTTTACGTACAGCTTGTTCGTGAGCGACCTAGACATGTAGAGCTCCTCGAGCTTCCTCCACAAGTCCACCGTAGTTTCCGTCTCGACTACGTTGTACATGACCTCGTCTGCCAAACACAGCTGTATGGTGTTGATGGCCTTGAGGTCCAGCTCATCCCACTCGTCGTCGTCTTTCACCTTAGCCTTCTCCTTTCCAAGGAGTGCCTTGTGAAGACCCTGCTGAACGAGTACGACCTTTATGCGCTTTTGCCAAAGAACGAAATCGATCCACCCATCGTATTTTGGAACCTCGAATTTGGCCGCCATTGAATTTGCTCACTGGTCCGAAGGTCGAACCTCCCTCTGATACCAATTGTTGTGCAATTGACACCGACCCGCGAGTACGGAACTCGTCGCGGACAATAGCAACGGAAGCGAATTTTGAGCAAATAATGGCGCGTACCAATCCAATAGAGCAGTTCGAGTTTCCAAAACACAAAAATAACACAGACGACAAGAGATATACGTGGTTCGGAGTTAAGCTCCTACGTCCATGGGGAGAGCGCGCCGGATCCACTAAACAAAAAATATCCGATTACAACACAGGCACTCAACGACCCTCAACGGATCGACACTAACCTAGAATAGGACAAAACAAGAACAACAAGGAAAAACAAAGGAGGGAAGAAAACTCCCCTAGCACTGTTGCCGCCGGGGATGTCGCCGCAAGAAACTAGCCGATACTGCAGCCTGGATCTGAATCTGATTGCCGCCGGAGGAATCTGCACCAAGCCGCCGCCGTGAGCCCCCTCTCCTCCCTGAATACAGCCGGCCAAGCCGCCGTCCTCCACCGGAGATGAAGTCGATGCGCCGCTGGTGCCCAAAATCGGGTAACCCGATCTTCCCTCTGCTACACGCCGCCGCCCTCCGGCCAAGAAAGCCGCTGCCCTCTTGAAGATGAAGGAACCGCAGCCTTATGCCCTCTTTCACCACCGGAGTTGCCGCCGCCGCTGGATCGCCGGAGCCACCAAAGGAAGAAACCTGCACCCGCCGCTGTCGTGGATCTCCCCTCTCCTTCACCGGAGATGGAGCCGATGCCGCTGCCGTGCACTAGATCGGAACTCCGATCAAACTTCCGCCGCCTCCGTCGACCACCGCTCGCCTACAGGATCTACCTTCGCTTGCCGCCGCTGGATCCCCCGCTGTCGCCGGAGAAGCCGGAGAAGAAACCCAAGATCGGCGCTCCTAGCCGATCTAGCCGCCGCTGCCTCATTGCCGTCGGAGATGCGAGCCCTAGACCGGGATCCGCCGCCGGAGAAGCCCTCGATGCGCCCCTCTTCCTCCTTGCCGCCGGAGAAGAAGAGCCGGAGAAGAACCTCCCGATGCTGCCGCCTCTTCCTCCCGATGTCGCCGCTTCTGCCTCCCGATGCCGTCAGGAGAACAGCCCGCCGATCGTCGCCGGAGAAGAACCGCCCGATGCCGCCGCTCGTCTTCTCCCTTTTCTCTCCCGTTCTTGCCGCCGCCCTCCTCTCTCGGTTAGGTTAGGGAAAAAATAATCGGGTTGTTGTACTGCTTCTATCCCTGTGCAGGCTTATATATAAAAAAAACTGAAAAACAAACACAGAACCGGTCCAGCCAGCTGGCCCGGTCCGATTGAGCATCATAAAGACTAACAGTTATACACCCAAGACCAAGGAGCACGCTAGGCGGTGTGGGACTAAACCATCCCTTTTAACGAATCGCGACCCACGCTCGAACATCACCGTCCATTCCACGTGACGCACTCAACAATTCTAATTGTTCTTTGCCTTTTGATTTACATTCTTGTTTCCTGCAGGACCATTTGCAGAAGACCACTGTGGCAATTGGTAGACAGATAAACAGTCTATATCATCTTCCAACCCTTCTAATTTCAACAATGCAACCACGGTTCCTAATAAAACTTTGTTGTGACATCATAGATTGGGCCATCTTTTTCCTTTGATAAACTACTGTTTTTTTACTACATTTTTACCTAATTTGGCTACTGTCAAACATATGGAATGTATTATTTGTCCCCTTGTCAAGAAACTCATCTCCCATTTTACAAAAGTGATAATTTTTGTAAACAAATTTTTGATGTCATTCATTATGTAATAGCCCTACTCATTTTGGTTTTCGTTATTTTGTAACTCTTTTTGATAATTACTATAGAACTATTTAAACTTAATGGTTTCAAAATCTGAAGTCCCTTCAATACTTCAATCTTTTTTTCATCTTACTCTCAATCAATTTCATTGCTCAATTAAGATTTTTCAAATCTGATAATTGCTCAGAGTTTTGTAATTCTAGTTCAGAGAAATTTTTCCTTACTCAAGGCATGCTCCACCGAACAAGTTGCGTTTATTCACCGCAACAAAATGACATTTTTGAAAGGAAACATCGCCATATACTGGAAATTGCAGGGGCTCTCAGATTTCAGGCTTCCCTACCTATAGAGTTTCCCTGTTTTCTGTTATTTTATGTTTTTTATAAGTGACTGTAAGCCTCTTAGCAGACATTGTAAAAAAACAAAACTTGAGTTCAATTTCAAGATGAGCACAGCTCTTTCTTCTTCCTCATAAAATTCTTGATTCAAATTTCTCATTCTCAGCAATTTTAACAGGTTATGATCGTGAGCACGATGGTTATGAACTGTTGTTCGTCAACACCCAACCTCAGCTAACTTCATCCACTTTGATGTTCAAAACTAGTTTTCTTTTTTTGGTGGCGGTCATAACTCAACCCTTGTTTTGCAAAACATGCATTGCATGAGTCATGCCTTTCGGCGATCGCATTTACTTCCTCATTGTTTCAAGCTACGACCTTTTTTTGGGTCCGGGTCCCAGATCGCATCCGGGACCAGTGAGAATATGGGTGTAAGTTGAGTTGAGCCGGCTCGAAAAAAGTTCGACTCGAGCTCGAGCTCAAGCTCGCCTGCTCTTCTTTATGAGCTCGTGAGCTTTCTTTTTGACTTTTTTTAATATATATATAGAGAGAGAGAGACGATAAGCTGAAAAGCTCATGAACAGCTCGAGCTCGCGAGCTCAAAAGCTCGAGCTCGAGCTCAATAGATTGGTCTCAAGCTCGAGCCATACAAAATGAGGCTCTAAATGAGAATACAAAATTGAATGGGCCCCACGCAGAAGCACTATGCGCAGACCATACTGTTCACGGTGGGACCCATATTTCCAGCATTTTCATTGGTCGGACGCTAGCTGGCGTCGGAGACCCGGACGCAAGAATTTCTCCCATCTACGAGGGTGACCTCGCCGTCCGTTGTGATGCAGATGCAACACCATGCAGTGGGTGCCCGTCCTCCGTCTTGGGAGAAGGTCAAGAGGAAGTGTTGCGGGGAAGAGATATTGGTACGACATTTATTAATTGGTGCGTTGAGCAATTTTACCCGCACAATTCACAATCATATGGTGGGAATCTGCATGAAAATACGATCATATTTTTGAATTTCAAATATATGATTTGTTGGGCATCGCTCAAGGCTCCGGTAGACCAGACTAAATTGAAGTGTCTTAGCCCGGGAGCGATCGAGTGTGCAAACAATCACAGAAAGTAGAAAGCTGGGAAATGAATTTTTTTAATGTGAAAAACCAACCACGTGTCCGGATTTGTGCCGGTCAAATATTCACTATTTGTTGGTTGTTGTACAGAGTTTTTTTTTAGAGAACTCGAGGGCGACAAACCGCCTCTCGTTATAGTTGTTGAGAGAGAGAAGGGCTCAGAGGGTGACAAACCACCACTCACAGAGATATGCATTTCTTCGTGCATTATGGGGGGGGGGGGGGGGGCGGTGCGCTTTCCGCGCTTTGAGGCCCTCAGTTGGTGCTTGGAAGTGGGAGTGACTCGTTATGCTCGACCTGCTGAAATTTGGGGCTTGGAAGCTTGAACGACTTGTTTGGTGTGGCTTGATCTTTGTGTATTATATTCGATTGTTTTTTAGAGAAGTCTGATGCAGTTGTTCTGTCGGTGGTTGCAACGCTTGTTCTTGAGGATGCGAGGCACTTGCTGGCGTAGAGTGCGCGGAACGCTTGCTGGAGGAGAGCGTGCAGAGCGTTTGCTGGTGGAGAGCGCTTGCTGGAGGAGAGTGCGCGGAGCGCTTGCTGGCGGAGAGCGCGCAGAGCGCTAACTGGCAGAGAGTGCATGAAGCACTTGCGGGAGGAGAGCGCGCGGAGCACTCACTGGCATAGAGCACGTGGAGCGCTTGCTGGTAGAGAGAGCGTGGAGCGCTTTCTAATAGAGAGAGCGTGGAGCGCTTGCTGGAGTAGATCGCGCATAACGCTTGCTGGCGGAGAGCGCGTTGGGTGCTTGCTGTAGGAGAGCGCTCAGTGCGCTTGTTGGCGCACGGGTGGAGCGCGGGAGGTGATAGTGCACGAGAAGGCGCATAAGTAGGCGGTGTGCGAGGAGGCACAAGGAAGTGGCTCACACGGGAGCGTGCAAGGAAGAAAAGCGAGCGAGAATGCGCAAAGAAGAGGTGTAAGACCCCCCTCCCGGAACACAAGACACGGCACGAGAGGGGTTTTATGCCCAAAACAGCCGTCTTGGGGTAGCACCAACACATGGGTTAGTCTGTACCCCAAGTCGCCTATTCTGCCGGCTACAACCAATATCAAAACAACATGCCAACCCAGCCAAAAGGATATATAAGAAGTCAAATCTACACAAGTTATAAGTCCAAAAGTACAATAAAAGAGAAGCTAAAACATGTTTCTATAATATCAGAGTATAACAATAAAATTGCCCCGAAGGGCTTCAACAAAAACTCTAGTCACTCAAATCAGTGACAGACGGTAACGATGACACCGTCCCTTCAGACCCTGTCGTCCTGGCCTGGCTGACCGGCTCCATCACCTGCTGCTCCACCTGCTGGGTTTCCTCCTAAAAAGAAAGACGTAGCAACCGTTAGTCATAAAGACTAAGTGGTTTCACATCCGCTCCCCCGACGACTCCTCGACACCGGGCGGAGAAATAGACAGGGTACAATATATATATAATAAACAAGAGTATAAACAAGCAAGTGGTAACATGAGTAATAAGAAATTCTATCAGTTCTACCATCTATCACATCATATGATTATGGAGTTATAACAAGAGTAACTCAACTTATATGGATGCCCATACAAGCATATAAGTTGAGGATTGTCAAGCAATAAATAACTCATCGTATAGGAGTGCCCATACAAACTTATACGATGAGGGTCTTGTGTATGTAATGAGTTGCAATGTTATGTATGCAATGCAATGAAACACCCATGATCACGCACATGCAGTTGCTATGTCGACACAGACTGATAGTTCCCACTTTTCGAGCAGGTAGCTAACCTCTCAGGCACCAACCGTCGTAGCCAGACGGTGACAGTAGAACGGGCATTTCTACTACTAAGTGGGTATCCACACTACTTCACTTAGGCCTCCGTACGCCTCAACGCTAAGAACACAACAGCGGAGCCCATGCGTACTACGGCCCAGCGGGTTCACTTGGGTAGATGTGCACCACGATCCTAGCCCCGAACTGGCCAAGTGTGACGGATGGATCCTCGGGAAAGCACAAGGATCAAGTCCAACCAATCACTTGGCACGGAAGGGACCTCGGAGAAAGCACGAGGGGCAAGCCCAACCGCCCTAAGTCTATCCGTCAACTCCCATCGGTGGAACGATAGGCGAGCCCGTAGACCTGCCACACTATCCTTAACCCAGGATTAAGACACCGCGTGTCCACTCACACCGCATGCAATTCCACAATACCGTGGCATGGAAGGAACCTCGGAGAAAGCACGAGGGTCAAGCCCAACCATCCACTTGGCACAAAAGGGACCTCGGAGAAAGCACGAGGGGCAAGCCCAACCGCCCTAAGTCTATCCGTCAACTCATTCCGACTAGTGACGGCCAACGCCGCACTTACAACCTTCCACAATGCTACCCGTAGGGAGACGACACTCTAAGCATTGGACTACTAAACATTATGTTATCAACTCAACATACATATGGCCATAGCTTATTCATCTACATGTCACCCCAAACGATTTCCACATAGAATATATACAATGCGCATAAATGATCTAGCAATTTATATCAAGACATTTCGTTCGATTTAAACTTGCATCACCACCCATATTACGAATTCAAATTAACAAGCTTCAACATTCATAACACTACGGTGGTTATCATAAAAGAGTTCACCCAATACTCGCATTTGATTGCAAAATTAATTCCACCGAATTCAAGTTCATGTTATAATTACCCAGAAATTTAAGTGCAGAATTAAATCTGGATAGTAACTTCAACCGAGGATTCCTGTGGCTACAAGAATCCGGTGAGTACAAGTAACCCCTCTATGGAAAGGTCTTTCCATTGGCTATAACTTTCGTGTTCAGCTTGCAACCCAGATCAGGCTCTAACCTGCACGAAATCAGCTCCAAAGACTGCAGTGTACAGAATACAAATTCTGTGCGCTTAGTTTACAACCCTTACTTCGTTCGGACATTCCCGTGGCTACAGGCTTCACCCAAAAGCGTGTAACCACCCGTTGGAAAGGTAATTCAGTGGCTATGACTTTCGTGTTTAGTCGAAAATCCAGATTCGACTATTTCTTGCCCGAAAATGGCCAAGAAGGTCGCTGCGTGCAGAACACAGATTTTGCACGCATCTTGAAGCGGAATGAACGACATCCGTTCATCTTCCTCCTAAGCGATTTTTCCCCAAATCGCCACCAAAAGCTCCTCCACCCTTATTCTCCCTCTCAAGGTCATTCCTCTTCACGGATCCACCCCCATCATCATTTGAGGAGTGGGGGGGGGGGGGGTTGAAGATGACTAGTCTTTAGAACACATGTTCTAGCAAGACCTTTCCTAGAGAAATCTCCGTCTCCCGTGTCTAAACTCTCTTGAGTCGACATCTCACCTAGATATCTACAGATCTAGCACCAAGGGAGGAGATATGAAGCTCACCTAATTTCCAGCGGTAACACCATCCTCGACCATGGATCTTGTCATCCTCCTCCGCGGCATCACTTTTTCCTTGAAGGCGGTGACGTTTCTCCCCTCCTCCAATGCTAGCTCCAGCAAGAACTCCCCTTCAGAACTTCTCCCTCCAGAAAATGGAACTTGGAAAGTGGATGAAAAGGTTAGTTTCACCTTTTCTCTTTTATACAGAAGTGACACGGGTAGGGACACGGCTTTGTCCTTACCCGTGTCCTGCTCTGGCGAAACGGCTCGACTGCCGTTTCGTGCTCCTACACGGGTACTGACACGCCTGTGCCGGTACTCGTGTCTAGGTGACACGGCCGTGGTACTAACCGTGTCGACACCCGTGTCCTGCTCGGGGCACTTCTCGCCTTGTTTGCCTTGGGGCACACGGGTAGGGACACACCCGTGTCCCTACCCGTGTCTTTCTCGGGCCAGACTCAAATCCATGGCACTCAACGCCATGGAACACGGGTAGGGACACGCCCTTGTCTCTACCCGTGTCCTGCTCGGGACAACACACTCAAAGCCATTTCACTCAAAGCCATGTTGGTCACTCAACGCCACTGAACACAGGTAGGGACACGCCCGTGTCCCTACCCGTGTCCTCCTCGGGACACACCACTCAACGCTGTCTCAAAATTACCCAGCACCATAGCCACTCAGCACCATTGAACACGGGTAGGGACACGCCCGTGTCCCTACCCGTGTCATGCTCAACTCCAGTTTCTAGCCTATTTCCTTATTTCCTGCAAGTGCGCACCTGATCACCTGCACCCTATTGAGCCTACACCAGCTCTCCTGACACCAAAAACACGCATAAGGGGCATAGCGCGAATCGGGACGTTACGAGAGGCGCGTGCAAGAGAGCGCACAAAGAAAAGGCATGTGCAAGAGCGCGTAAAGAAGAGACGCGAGCGCGGAAGTGCGCAAGGGAACGGGGCGCGCAGGAGCGCACAAAGAAAAAAGAAGAGAGAGAAAATCGTAGGAGGATAGAGAAAATCTGTGAGAGAACTTTCCAGGAGGAGAAGAGATGGAAGTTAAGGAGGTCCTGGGTCATATTTATGGTTTTTTTAGGGTGACATTTTTGTAAATAAGTGGTGGTTGCGATGATTATGTGATTATGTGCACACCGTAATCAATTTATGTGCTATATGCACACCTATTTGTATAGTTTTGTGGTGATATGATAGATATGGTTGTGTGCACACTATAATCATATTATTTAGTATGTGCAGGCCGTCATACGTATTTTTGTTATACACAGACCACCCCCAAGATGAGGAATTTTACTATTAGCACCTCATGATGTGAATTTTTACTATTTGCACCATATAATGTGGAATTTTACTATTTGCACCCATGATGGTGAATTTTTCTATTTGCACCCCAATGATGGAGAATTTTACTATTTGCACCCAATGATAGAGAATTTTACTATTTGCATCCCATGATAGAGAATTTAACTATTTGAACCCTAAGATGAGAAATTTTACTACTTGCATCTCATGATGGGGAATTTCACTATTTGCACCCCATGATGATGAATTTCACTATTTGCATCATAATGATGGGGAATTTTACTATTTGCACCCCAATGATGGAGAATTTTACTATTTGCACCTCAATGATGTAGAATTTTATTATTTTCACCTAATGATGGAGAATTTTACTATTTTCACCCCATGATAAAGAATTTTACTATTTGCACCCCATTATAAGAATTTTTTCCCGATACCTGCATCTCATGCGCGAGGGTGCAGGGATTTTTGCCTAATTGCGCGCGTGATGACCCGCTGTGATTGAGGCGAGGGTAGTCAGTGTGGTAGAGGTGTAAAAGATTGGCTAGATATCGACGAGAGAGCTTGCTTATAGTGGTGCGCGTGCATAGTGAAATGCGCGGGAGGTGAAAGGTGCTCGGGGCACATTGAGTATTGGGAGTGGCGTGCACAACAAGTATAGTGTGCATGAGGCGCGCTTTGCTCAGTGTGGGCGATGTGTGTGTAGGGAGCTATGTGTGCAATGTGCGCAAAACTGTATGAGATACCTGCAAGATTGGATGTATTTTTTCTCCATGATGATATGGACACATTGTATGGTGCAACCGAATTTGATGTTGGAGACTTCTCTGATGACGAGAGATAGGGATTTGATGTCGACATAGATGAGGCGTAGCTCTGTCTTTATTGTTCCTTTTTTGCCATAGATAGTGGTTTTGCTTCGTATTTGCGGTGTCTTGATCGTTTGGCATGTACTATTGATTGATTGTTATCATGCTCCAATTTTGAGCATTTGCTTGTGACAGTAGAGCATTTGTGGTGTTGGACACATCGTTTTGTGATGGCAACTCTATCATGTTTCTTTGAGCTTGGTTGTTGGAGGACGAGACCCGGACAGTTCCACGACCTATTATCAGGGTGAAGGGTGAACGTTTCTAGCCGGGTAGTGAGAGGTTGGGTTCATCGGGCTGGGGAATGTCATTGAGTGTGGTGGTGAAGGGCAGACCTTTGAACTTAGGCAACTGTATGTGTGTGTGGGGGGGGGGCAGGCCCTGACGACGTTATGACCTACTACGGCGGAGAAGGGCGGACCTTTGGTTAGCGATAGTGGGAGGTCGCACAGACTTGGTCCCAGAGAATTGGTGAAGGGCAGACCTTCGAACTGCTGGCAAACGCGAGGGGGGCAGGCCCTGGCAACGTCACAATCTACTACGACAGAGAAGGGATGACCTTCAATCCGCAGTAGTGGGAGGCCGCATGGACTTAGTCCAGGGGAATCGGTGAAGGGCAGACCTTCGAACCGCTGGCTAACGCAAGGGGGACAGGCCCATGAGATGTCACAACCTACTACGACGGAGAAGGGCAGACCTTCGATCGACGGTAGTGGGAGGCCACTGGGATGTTGTCTCGGAGAGACGGTGAAGTGCAGACATTCAAACCGCTAACAGATGCAGGAGGGCATGCCTTGGCGACACCGCTGAAAGACTTTGTTTTCAACGGTAGTTAAACCACCTAGAGGGGAGGTGAGTAGGTTTCGAGGTTTTTAATAATTCTTTTAACTAATATAATTTTAGGTTGTGAGAGGTGATCTACTTCCTAGTGCTTTCAAGATATTCACCTAGATGACAAATAAGTTTATAGTGGTTCCCCAGATTATGAGTACATCCACTGTCCCTCCTGCCTTTCTAATAGTGTGTTAGACAAGACACTACTCCAATATCTCAGCTCCTATGAGCTTACAACACGATCCCGCAGGACCACTCAGTCTACTCCAAGACTTACAACTCAGGCACAAAGCCCTATAACTCAGTGGTCAGAATACCACCTACCTTAGGCCAAAAGGCCCTACCACTCAGGCTGGGAGGACAGCCCTACAACTTAGATCCAGAGGATCCTACAACTCAGGTCGATCAAAGCCCTACCACTCAGATCTATAATAGATCCTACAAACTCAAACTTTTATAACACATGCTTACAGCTTAGATCCCAGAGGATCTTATAGAGAGGAAAAAAGAGTTGGTGTTAATTTGACACCATAGAAATTATCTCTGAGTCTTACTCCTTCTGTCCTGAGAAAAATCAGTCCAGATTTCTTCTTCACAGCTCCAGAAATTATCTTCAGGAATTGCTCAGCTTGGGCTGTAAAGTGGCCGCAGCTAGGGTTAGCCTTGCTGCTCCTTCTTTCTTATTGTTGATGATGAAGACGACAACAACTAACTGGATGAACTTTCAGGTCGATCGATTTAAACTTTAATGCTTCTTGTCTCAACAATAATGGTGAGACAGATGATGACAATCATCCGCCTTTCGAAAAGAATAACCCTAAAAGTTTGTGATTCCGTCTTCTGATTTTCTTCCTTTTATCTTTAACAGATTAACGACTATATGACGTGTGGGCCCAACTTTAATTGTTGGTATAAAACCTTCCTTGTACAGAATATATTATACAGCTGGCCGTCGGCGCCATTAGCGGTAAATTCTAGCTTTCCCGCACTGAATTTGAATTCTGTTGACTTTGGCTGACGTCAGCATCTGTAGACTTGGCCAAATCTTCACTTCCATCCCAGGCGTTGAGTGAACAAGCTTCACTCAACGATTTTGGACTTAGCCAATCTTTTGCTTCCTCAGGCGTTGAATGTGTTGAGTGAACAAGCTTCACTCAACGCCAAAACTCTTAGTCAACTTTTTGAACCATTCTGCATCTTAGGCGTTTAGAGCGTTGAGTGAGCCTTCATTACTCAACACTTTCTGACTTAACTTATCATTCTTCCTCTAGGCGTTGAGAACGTTGAGTGAGCCTTCCTCACTAAATGCCTTTGGACTTAGCCAAATTCTGACTTTCATGATTCAACATACTCTACACGATTAGGCGTTTAGTGCGTTGAGTGAACTGGCTTCACTCAACGCCTCAGTACTTTCTCCACTTGTTAAGTGTTGAGTGCGTTGAGTAAACTGACTTCACTCAACGCCTCTGGACTTAGTCAATTTTTCATCTGTTTGAAGGCGTTGAGTGAGTTGGCCTCACTCAATGCTCCTGCTTTTACCTGTCTTCTTTATTATGTGTTGAGTAAACTGGCTTCACTCAACGCTTCTGGACTTAGTCGATTTTTGTCCTCAATCTTTTTAGGCTTTGACTGCAGCAGCATGACTCAATGCTTTTTGGTCTTGGCGTTGAGTGCGTTGCCATCACTCAACGCTTCTTTCTTTAGGCGTCGAGAGCTGTATTCACTCGATGCTTTTGGACTTAGTCGATTTTTCGCTTGCCACTACTTAACCTTTAAAAGACTCAGCTAAACACGTTGCTTTTATATATGGCGTTGAGTGAACTACCTTCACTCAACCCATGTGGACTTAGCCACAATATTGTCTCTACAACCTGCTGGGCTTTGACTAGTCTGTCTTTACTCAGCGCCTTTATTGTCTGGCATTGAGTGAACTGACTTAACTCAACGCTTGCGGACTTAGGCAAATTCCTGTCTTTCCAACCAGCTTCTTTGTGTCCACCTGTCATTGTCACTTGAGCCACCTGTCCAATCAATGTGATAAAAAGCAACCTGCATGCATGAACTTGAACATACATCAAATACAACTATGTGTATATCATTGACTTGTTTGACTTCTTACAAACCTCCATTATTTGTTGGTCGATGTACAAAGTTTTTTTAGAAAACTCAATGACAGCATGCCTCCTCTCGTTATAGTTATTGTGAGAGAGAAAGCTTGGAGGGTGACAGTCCACCGCTTATAGAGCTATATATTTCTTCGTGTGTTATGGGGGTGGTGCACTCATCGTGCTTTAATGTCCTCGGTTGGTGCTCGGAAGTGGGAGCGACTCGCTATGCTCGACCTGGTATCTAGGGCTTGGAAGCTTGAATTACGTGTTCTGCGTGAATTTATCTCTGTGTCTTGTCTTCAATTGTCTTTTGGAGAAGTCTGGTGTGATTGTCCTATCAGTGGTTGGGGTGCTTGTTCTTGAGCACGCAGAGCACTTGCTGGCAAAGAGCGTGTGGAGCGCTTGCTGGAGGAGAGCGCGTGGAGCATTTGCTGGAGGAGAGCGTGCGGTGCGCTTGCTGGAGGAGAGCGCGCGGAGCGCTCGCTGACGAAGAGTGCGCGGAGCGCTTGCTGGCAAAGATGTTGGAGGAGGGTGCATTGAGTGCTTGCTGGCAGAGATGCTGGAGGAGTGCGCGTGAAGCGCTTACTGGCGGAGAGCGCGCTGAGTGCTTGTTGGAGGAGAGCGCTCGGTGCACTTGCTGGCACACGTGCGGAGCACGCGTGGTGGTAGTGCACGAGAAGGCGCGTAAGTAGGCGGTATGCGCAGGAGCGCGTGTGGAGGAGGCGCAAGAAAGTGACGCGCGCGGGAGCGTGCAAGGAAGAAAAGCGCGTTAAATCCCGCAAGGAAGAGGCACACGCAAGAGTGCGCACAGATAAGAGGCGTGCGCGAGACCGCACAAGAAAGAAGCGCACGTGGGAGTGCGCAAAGAAGAAGCGTGTGCGGAAGCACACAAGAAAGCGGTTCGCACAGGAGTGTGAGAAGAAAAAAAATCATAGGAGGGAGAAAATCCGTAGGATGATTTTTTGGATGGAAAAGAGATGGAAATGAAGGAGGTCTTAGGTCCTATTTCTAGTTTATTGAGTGTAGCATTTTCGTAAATATGTGGTGGTTACTGTGGGTATGTGGTTATCTCCACATCGTAACCAATTTTTGTGCTATGTGCACACCTGTTTGTATAATTTTGCGGCGATATGACGGATATGATTATGCGCGTGCATAATCATATTATTTAATATACACAGACCGTCATTCGTATTTTTGTTATACACAAATCACCCCCAAGATGAGAATTTGAAATTCTACTATTTGCACCTCAAGATGAGAAATTTTACTATTTGATGGAAAATGTTACTATTTGTATCTGATGATAGGAAATTTTACTATTTACAACACATGATGAAAAATTTTACTATTTATACCTCACGATGAGATATTTTTTCGATACCCGCCTCATACGTGAGAGTGTGTTTAACGCTTTAAGAAGACCTTATCAAAATTAAAATTTTACCCACAGTATACTTTATACAGGTCAAATTTCCAACCTAAACTGCTGGGTGACGGGGGTGGCTGTGCGAATATTGAAAACCTTTTTGGAGACTAACAAGTAATTTCAAAAGTGGAAATCCCAAATAAATCAAATTAATATTTCAGAAAAAACAAAATTTTCCTTGGGAAAAAAAATATTGTAAACCGGGCGATCGTCCCTTTCCCCAACGCCCAATCCCGACTCCCGACAAATAATAATTATGTTATTATATTAAATATTATAAAAAATGCAGGAAATATTCAAATATGGATGGGCAGTCAAGTTAAAGAGTGTCCCCACTTGTCCACATTGAAGAGACCAACCATTTCATTTTACACCCTCTTATCGTTAACTTTATCACTACAAATTTGACAGGAAATATATATATTATATAAAATAAATGTACGCCCGTCCTTTATTCGGGCAGCCGGTGGACTGCGAGCCCGCAGTCGTCGGCCGCCCAGCTGTAAAAAAATTTACAGCAGTGGCGGCGGCCGGCCCTGCTGCAATTTTTTTTAATAGAGGGGCGGCCCGCGGCTGCGGGCTCGCCGGCCACCGTCGCCACTGCTGTTGCAAATTTTTTGAAAGTGGGGCGGCTGCGAGCTCGCCGACCACCTACCGTCCTGGATTCGTCGGCGTGATTTACGCGTTACACGTATATCCATCAAACTCATAAATTTTATTTGCATCTCAAAATGTTAAATAAACATCAAAATAAAGTTTGAGTTTTTTTTACTTCAAATACAAAAAGATTTCTTCTCTTTTAAATTTCAAATCAACAAACAAAATAAAAAACAAAAATCTTAAATCATTTTCACTGATATAACTAAAAATTTGCACGGTCTATTTTTAAGTTCACGTAGACACGTATGAACATAAAAATATGAATATTAGTTGTCATAAATAAATAAAATACTTGCAAATTGCTTAAAATTGAATATTAATACCTGCACGATCATTTTGCTTGTTCAAGTTTCTTTTTGGTCGTCATTTAAGCGATCCGGAACCAAATGTTCAACAGTTTAACTTGCTGTAGGATCCAATAGTTTCCGTAGTTTTTTTTTCAATTCAATTTTTTGAATAGCCGATGATGTATTGTATTTTTGTAGTATCGCATCTAACGCTACTTGTATGTCATGTGAAGCGAGGCTGAAGCTGGGGCGAGGGTAGGGGTTCGACTTTCGGCTTTCGGGAGAAAATAGGAGCGGGGTGTGCACTTAGGTTTAATATGAGTGAGATTGAAAAAAAGTAGTGGTATTGTTTATTCTAAGAGTTTGGTGTGTGCATAGCCAAAAGTAATGTGCACATAACACCGTCCTTTATTTTAAGGGTTTGATGTGCACATAGCCAAAATGGTGTGCACATAACAACGCCATATATATATACACACAAGCTTCTTCGCACGGGCTACACCTGTGCTCGAAGCTCTCCAGCGGCCTTCAGTCGCATCTAGGCGGGCTTCGCCCGCCTCTGCACGGGCTTCGCCCGTGCTTGATGCTCCGAGCGGCCTTCGGCCGCATAGAAGCGGACCCCGCTTCCACGCAATTCAATGGCTCGGCGCCGCAACCGCCACTCACGTCCCCGCATTTCACCGGCTCGGCGCCGCAACCGCGCGTGCGCGGGGGCCTGCCGTGCGTGGGCGCAGGTGCGCCAGCGCGTGCACGCGTTTTATCGCGCGCGCTTCTGACCGTGTGCGGGCGCTTGCGTGACTGCGTGCCCCGGGTGCCGTGCATGCTTGGGCGTGTCGTATGGTTCTGATTTTTACTAGGCGACGCGTCTTTATGTGCACGATGGGGGCAGATGATTTTTTGATTTGTAGACTTTTCATCTAAATTTATTCTTAATTTTTATGTAGAAGCTCGAAGCGTACTGCGAGGCCGATGCGTCTTCGATCCTCCCTTACCGATGATCAGGTTGCAATTTGGAGGAGAAGGTTCGGTCTATCTACTGACCTTGAAGTGAAGATACTGCGTGTTGAGGAGAGGGTTCAAAATTCTCCTCGTGGTTTGTTGACGATTTGCGAGACTACTTTGAGATCGGGTTTCTGATTCCCCCCATGCGAGGAAGTGATCGAGATTCTGAAGTTTTGCGTCGTGCCGATTTCCCAATTTACTCCCTTGGGGGTAGTATGACTCATGAGATTGGTTGTCTTCTTTCGCGAACATGACGGGAAATTTTCTTTGGATTACTTTCGAGATTGGTGCGATATTCACACTAATGGTGATGAGCGTGTGGAAATTTTTAGTAACAAGAGCTGACTTGATTTTGAGACTCGGACAGACCGTCGCCATGGAAATACTTTATTTGGGTATGTCAGGAACTCTTGGGGCTTGTCGGAGCTATGAAACACATTGTCTGATCGTTGTCGTCGTCAGAAGGGGAAGAGCGGGAGTTTTCTCCGGTGTTAGGGTTTTCGGAGCCCCGTGAGTTGGCTAACTGGCTGTTCAGTATTTCTTCGTTTCTGGAAGAGAAATGCTTATTGCGGTGCGGCATTTCTTCATACTCCGGGTGGATTACTGAGACATCTTCGGATTGTGGTCGGAAGCCGAAGACCACTGTAGTTTCTCGTGGTAGCGATAGTGCGACGTCTTGTTCGGTTTCTCTGGGTAGCGTCACTCCTTCTAGTGGCCATGGCGATTCAACTCCCGAGGTACAAGTGCTTGGATTTTTTGCCCCCGGGCTTCCCTTGCGGAGGCGGCGGCTCTGAGGCTATCGTCTTCTTTGAAAGTGATGAATGAAGTGGTAAGCAAGTTTGATTATTCTTGGTTCTTTTTTGTTGTTGTGTTGTACTGACTTTTCTCTGTCTTTTCTTTTGTAGATCGAGGCTCAGGTTCAAATTACCGTTACTGGGAATGATCATTACGTGAGCTTGAATGATGGGTATCTGGCCTTTCAGGAAAAGTTTCGGGCGGCGGTGGACTCGCTTGCCACTCTGAGGGATGATCATGACTGGGACATTTTCCGGTTCACTGGATGGGATCAGAGCTGAAGGCGGAGTTGGAAGAGACTCGGGCGTCTTTGGAGGTGGGGAAATCTCTGGTGGAAAGAACTACACAAATGCTGAAGCGTGCTTAAGAGGAGACTTATCGTTTAGAGACAGAGCTTTGTGCGGCGAAGGCCCAAGTGGAGGTGTTATCTTCTGATAATCGTGTGTCAGAGTTAAAAGCTGCTGGACTTGTGGAGTACATGGAGTATCTGGATTATATGTGAGATCACTGTTTGATTAGCGAGGAGGTTCGTGATGAGATCTGGGGCAAGGAGGTGGAGCCTCAGATGGAAGACGTTCGGGAGCTGGCCCTTAGGCGCGGAGTTTCAAAGGTTTTTCGTCTTGTTGGTAGGAGCTTGGGATGCGATGTATCCGACCTTAGCTTTGATGATATCTCTGGCAACGAGAGCTCTGATGTTGATGCGGCTGATAGGTAGCGGCGCTATCTCCTTGTATTAGTGTGTTTGCACCTTTTGCTTTTCTAGTATGGTCTCTTGTATGTCGTTTTTATTGTTTGACGGTTCTGATTGACGCGTTTGCGCATGTATTTGCATGTTGCTATGATGATTGCGTTCTGTTTCTTCTTTTGTCCGAGCGCTGTTTGTACTCGTGGTGTTGCTTTGTGCGAGCCGTAATTACGTCTGTGGCTGGTTAATTACCTAGTTTACACGAGGATCGCACGCGACTTAATTTGTACGGGGATTGCCCTCGGCTTAACTTACACGGGGATAGCCCGCGACTTAATTTGCACAGGGATCGTCTGTGGCTTAATTTGCACGGGGATCACCCGCGGCTTAATCGTGAGGGGGGCAGGCCCTGACGATGTCCTGACGTAGAAAGACAGGTTTAGTGAATAGCTTTTGTATTCAAACCGCATGCACAGTCTTACCTTTTGCACGAGTATCGCTCGCGACTTAGTCGTGAGGGGGTAGACCCTGACAATATCCTGACGTATAAAGGCAGGTTCAATGAATAGCTTTTGTATTCAAACCGCATGCGCAGTCTTAACTTTTGCACGTGGATCGCTCGCGGCTTAACTTCCACTAGGATCGCTCATGACTTAATTTGCATGGGGATCGCCCGCGGCTTTGTCGTGAGGGGGGCAGGCCCTGACGATGTCCTGACGTAGAAAAGCAGGTTCGGTTAATAACTTTTGTATTCAAACCGCATGCGCAGTCTTACCTTTTGCACGAGGATCGCGCGCGGCTTAACTTGCACGGGGATCGCCCGCGACTTAATTTGCACGGGGATCGCTCGCGGCTTAATTTGCACGGGGATCGCCCGCGGCTTAGTCGTGAGGGGGGCAGGCCCTGACGATGTCCTGGCGTAAAAAGGTAGGTTCGCTGAATAGCTTTTGTATTCAAACCGCATGCGCAGTCTTACCATTTGCACGAGGATCGCTCGCGGCTTAACTTACACGGGGATAGCCCCGCGGCTTAATTCGCACGGGGATCGCCCGCAACATAGTTGTGAGGGGGGGGGGGGGAGGCCCTGAAGATGTCATGGCGTATAAAGGCAGGTTTAGTTTTTGTATTCAAACCGCATGCACAGTCTTACCTTTCGCACGAGAATTGCTCGCGGCTTAACTTACTTGAAACTAGTCAACTTTGTTGAAAAGGAAACACAATATTTGGATAATTGATTGTCTACACACATACAGACTTGCGGTTCTTACATATTGTTTTAGCAGATGAATAAGAACTGGAAATAAAGAGTTACGATTTTTTAGGAAAGAAAGCGGCTGGAGCGGGCTTGATAGACGTCCACGAGTGATTGTTGAAGTATTGCGGTGTGATCAGATTCAGCCAGGAGGACAAGGAATTGTACGTCGTAGGTTGCTTGCTCAAGCTCTTTTCCAAGAGTGTCTGTTAGGATGATGGTGCCTATAATTTGTACCAAAGTGCCCACTAGGATACGCGCGTTAGCGGATTCTAGCTTAAGGTTGCCTGAAGTTACTTTGAGCTATAGCAGTGTTGATAAGAACAATACATTCACTGTAATCCCCTCGTCTACTAGGACTTGTTCTAGCTTTATGGGCGGCTGGCCGATCCCAACGGTCATGATTTTCGCATTCAGGGCGGAGGGGCTGCTTTTCTTTTGATAGGAACTGATTGACCGCCCACAGGCCAGCGAGTGGCTGAATTTCTTCTTTCAGTTGGTTACATTCATCAGTATTGTGACTAGGCCCTTGGTAATATTGACAGTATTTTGATGAATTTCCTCGGCCTCGGGTGATTGATTTGGGGTTATGCAACGTTGGGTGATTGCGAATTGCTTGGAAAATTGTCTTGAGGGGCGTTGAGTGGTGCGAGTCCTCGGTGTTGGCGTGACTTTTTTGCGCGTCGGTTGCTGTTCTTTTTAGGCTCTTGGGGCGGACTGCTCTCTGGTTTCCTTTTCTGGGGCCCGCGATTCGTTGCGTTTCTGATGTCCTTGTCGTATTTCGGGTCGCCGAGGGAGCGATCATATGTGTCTCGGGTTAGTGTTGTCGTTGTAGGGGAACTACTGGTGCTTGAAAATTCCTTTTTTATGTCGTACTCCTTGTACGAAGAAGACTTGGTTATAACGGAGAGATCTCCCAATGGGGGGGGGGGGGGGGGGGTAGCTTGCATGATTTGTGTCGTGGAGGGCGGCTTCACTTTTTGACAAATCGCGAACATCATGGCTTGAAGTTCGTTCATTTGCGTGGCATGTTTGACAAATATACCCTCGAGCTTGCTTACGGTTGCTGCTTGATCAATTACGTTTATGCGGGAGGGGGCCGACTCAATGCGCCCCTCGGGGACCGGTCCTTTGATGGTTTAGGCGTTTCTCCTTTCCATTGTCTTTAGTCTTTAATACCGCTGTGCAGGGGGGTACGGTCTTTGGAATCTTAGAGGATATTGGAAACTGGTTCCCACAGACGGCGCCAAACTGTTATTGTCTAACTTGATGTCCCGGTGGGATCGGAATAACCTGGACCGCCTTAGCTCTCGAGACGGTCGAGTGCGCACACAGTCAATGAAGTAGTTTGATCGTACACACTAAGTTTTAACGTGGAAAAATCCCTCAATCGAGTAAAAAATCACGTGATCGGATCTGTGCCTGTCAAAATCCAATATTTTCTGGTTGTTACAGTTTGTTTGTGAAATCATGAGTGACAAATCACCTCTCATTACAGTTTTGAAGTGAGAGAACACTTGACACACAGTGGACGACAGATCGTCGCGCCGGGAGATTGTTACAAGTTGCACTTTGCGTTGATGGGCTCCGTTGAGCGTCTTGTTGATTCTGGGTGTGGAAGCGGAGTGCCTGAACTTGCGGTTGCGGATGCCACTTGGAAATTGAGAGGTTGAGCTTCACCAGGAGGGTTAACCTCGGCTCGCACTTGGCTTGGGCACGGCTCGGGTGCGACTTGAGTGCAGCTCGGGCGCTGCTCGTAGGAGGAATCCGACAGAGCTTTGACTTGAGGAAGAAGAAGACTCGGGGGGAAAAAGGTGAGAAATGAGGAGGACTGAGGCTCTATTTATAGGCTCAATGGGGTGGTTACAGTGGTTACGCGGCTATCCGCACACCGTAAGCACCCAAAATTAATACTTTCCCATAGTTTAAGGATGCACGTTAATAATGATCAATCCCACTATTTGCACCCTAAACAAATAATTAAATTATTAATTAAATTCCCCCACTAACCCAGTGGTTAGTGAGTGGTTACACGTGAATCGGACGGCGGGGAACGCCCCCAAACGATCGGACGGCGAGGGAGGAACTCCACGGGCAGGTGGCACTCGCCGCCAAATTCACCGGCGAGGGGAGGGTCGCCGACGGTGGCCTAGGAGGAGCGGCCGGCGCGGCCGCTCGCTCCGCTGCGGCCGGCGGCCGAGGGAGGGAGCGTCCCGCACGGCCGCTCTCTCGGCGGTGGCTGGCGGCTGAGGGAGGGAGTGGCCCGTGCGGCCGCTCCCTTGACCGTGGCCGGCGCAACCGCTTGCCCGACGGCGGCCGAGGGAGAGCGGCCCGCACGACCGCTCTTGTGGCTGGGAGAGAGCGGCCCGCACGGCCGCTCATCCGGCCGCGGCCGACGGCCGAAGGAGAGCGGCCCTCGCAGCCTCTTGCTCGGCCGCATCTGCTTGCCGAGGGGGAGCGACGGCCGGGGCCGCCCCCTCGGCCACACGTCGTCGGCCGGTGCGACAAGAGGAGGGGGGGCGGCCGGTGTCCGGGGAGGAGGCCGGCCAGCCTCCGCCGGCGAGGCGGCACCTGCGGCGGTTCATCCATTACGCGTGATAGGATTAGTGCGCGGGGGAATCGGGCACGGTGATCGCGTGTGCGGTCAAACCCTTGATCCCACTACTTTTGAGGTGGAGATCATGGATTTGTGGTTATGTGCACACCTATACTTATAAAATGGATCTCATTCCTAACGGTAACCATAAAGTAAAAGCTTGCATGCATCAAATTGCTTTGGAGGAGAAACACCCCTTGTCCGGATAAATATTAGGCGCGTTTCTCGCACGGCGCTTATCGTGTCAGAAATTCTGTCGTTTAAAGCCCAATCTAACGGTCCACATCTGTTCTTAAATATTGGGCCGCTATTTTAAATAAAATACATTGCATTAGAAATCGAAAAAGATGAGATGATCGATCTGATTTCTTCCCGCACGCGGTGCGTGAAGCGCACGAAATTTTTTCCCGCTTGTTTTAGAGATATTTTATGGTGACGTGCCATGAGCATGGTAGGAGTGAATTGTTTTCCTTCTCTTAATCAATTTTTTAAGTGTCCCAAAAATCTATTTAGCCAAAAAAATTTATGGAATTTAAGTTATGATTGTTGCGGATCACTCAAGGCTCTTGGTAGATCAGACTAGTTGAACCGCCTTAGCCCGTAGAGCTATCGAGTGTGCAAACAGTCACAGAGAATTGAGAGATGACAAACAGTTTTTTTAACGTGAACAACTCCGAAAGGGGGTGAAAAACCACGTGATGGGTACTGTGCCGATCAAACTTCCACTAGTCTGAGCGTTGCTACAGGGTTTTTCGAAGAACACGAGGGCGACAAACCACCTCCCGTTACAATTGTTGAGAGAGAGAAAGGGAGGAGAGCTCAGAGGGTGACATGTCACCACTCATGGAGCTGAGTATTTATTCGTATGTTGTGGGGAGCATTGTGCTCATTGTATTCTAGTGTCTTCTGTTGGTACTGGGAAGCGGGAGCGGTGTGCTTTGCACGTCCTGGCAACTCCGGCTTTGACACCTGTGTGATGAGCACTGAGCGCCCTATCCTTCACAGCTTATCTTCAATTGCATTCAGAGGAGTCTGGAATGGTTGACTTGTTGCCGCCTGGTGGGCTTATTGCCAAGTTAAGGGCGCTGGAAACACTGAGCGTGTTACTTGCTGAAGTGTAGTTGAGCTGTACTTTGTGGGCTTGGTCTGCTATACTGAGGAGGCTTGTAGTTTGATCGGATGCCACACAAACGACTGATGGCAGAAGACAACTGATGGCATAAGATAACTATTGTACCTCTTGCAATATTCGAAGTGCTTGATGAATCTCGCGGGCGCATTCAACGGCCAGGACAGACTTTGGTGGTCTTGAGGCGGAGCACACAGAGGCGCGCTTGGAACATTTTTGACGGAGGAGCGCTCAGAGGAGCACTTAGAACGGTCTTGAAGGCAGAGTGAATAGATGCGCGCTTGGAATGGTCTTGATGGCAGAACACACAAAGATGCGCTTGGAACTGTCATGATGACGGAGCACATGGAGGCGCACTTGGAACGGTCTTGATGATAGAGCGCACGGTGACGCGCTTGGAACGGTCTTGACAATGGAGCGCACGGAGGCGTGCTTGGAACGATCTTGATGACAGAGCACATAGTGGCGTGCTTGGAACCGTACAACCCCAATTTGGCAACCCCCAGCCATGCCTGCACCTAAACAGGACAGGGCAAACCCATCGAGAGAATTCAGGTTATGCGAGACGACCTCGCTCGGTGGCGAGCCACCCTTTCTGGCCTGGCTCCAGCTCGCCGAAGTGAGGCTTGGGTCAGGGGAGCCGCACGCCAAGACAATCGCAGGCGAGCTGAGCCCACCTCCTTCTTGGGCTCGCCTCGGTAGGGATGATCCAACTCACCTTCTTTTTTCTGTTTGCGACCTATACTGGTCAGCCCATAGCCATCTTGAATAACGGAATTTCGCTATCCGCAGACCAATCAGGGGTGCCAATATAAAAAATAAAAAGACGGAGACCACTATTTGCAGTCCATAAAGACGATTTTGCCCTTAGTTTGGTGTTTGCCTATGAATAGACCCTCAAGGCACCTTGGAGAGGCAGACCCAGCCTCCTAGAGCTCCCAATTTTCGAAAAACTCTTGCTCCGTGCTATCCAAGGTGCTGAGCTCAGTCTTTGGATTTGGGAGGGGAAGATGCGACGTGTGATTCCGGGTGAGTGGCGAGACCTCTTCGCTGTAGCTCACTGAGTATTTTCGTGGGCATACACCTTATCCAGCTAGGGTTGAATCCAGGCTTGAAAATACCTTCCTAGTGCACATGACGACGGACACAGTAACTTGAACTGTTCCCTCTCAGTCCGAACTCAGTTGAATCGGTGCGTGGGTTTCATCATTTTTGGTGTGGTGAGCGTGGACTGGCAGTTCTTGAAGAAAGTACCCATTTGACGGCTCCATGGTGGGATATGGAGAGTTAAGAGATGGTCGGAAAAACTTGCATCCTACTAGCAAGTTTGTGACACCGGGTCAATTCGCCGAGCTCGCCGAAATGATGAGGGCAATAAAAGGAATGGTGCAGGATCTACTCGTTCAGTGAGGCGAGACGTTGATTCAATTTCAAGAAGTTGCCTTACAGGTCAAGGCGAGTCAGGTTCAACGACCAGACAAGGAACACATTCAGGAGGGTGACGACCAGGCATTGCGGCCGTGAGTCCTCTTTGGAGACCCCAACAACTCGTGCCATGGAGGATGAACCTAGGCGAACTCACCCGGGTCATCAACTCGCACCTGCAAGTCCATTTTGCGAGTTAATGTTGACAGCACCGGTTCAAGATGGGATCGTGGAACCGCCCATGAATTCCTATGCTGGGAGAGATGACCCAATGCAACACCTACAGTGCTTTGAAGACACGGTGTTAATCAGGCTGATGTCCGACCCTTTTAAATACTGGCTTATCACCATTATATTTAAGGGAAAGATGAGAGATTAGTTTCATCTCGGGAAGGAAGGGTGTAGAAGGTGCGCGTCAGCGGGGGGCTGAACCCGGAGGATCAGGGGAGGATGCTGGAGTGCATTCAAAAGAACATTGACATCTTCGCATGGAGTGCGGCGGATATGTCGGGGATCGATGCAGATATTGCATGCCACCGCCTCAACCTGGATCCGGAGGCCCGCCCCATCCGGCAAAAGAAGAGGTCTGCCACAGACAAGCTGGCCGAGCCTATCCGAGAGTAGGTGGGTAAGCTCTTCAAGGCCGAATTCATTTCAGAGATCCAATATCCAGGCTGGGTCTCCAATGTTGCAATGGTTAAAAAAGGGGACGACCGCTGGAGGTTGTGTGTAGATTTCTCTCTTTTGAACAAATCATGTCCTAAGGATTTTTACCCCTTGCCTCGGATCGACATGCTGGTTGACTCAGCCATCGATTTTTCTCTAATGGGTTTCTTATATGCTTTCTCAGGTTATCATCAAATCAGGATGCACCCACCCGAAATAAAAGATGTCTCCTTCATCACCAGGGATGAGTGCTACTATTATAAAATGATGCCCTTTGGGCTAAAAAATGCAGGGACAACGTATTAGAGGATGATGGATTGGGTCTTCCGGGAGCAGAAGGGAAGGAACCTGGAGGTGTACGTGGATGATTTCATGATCAAGAGTCGGGATGTTGACTCTCACCTTCAGGACCTGGAATAGACCTTAGGCACCCTGCAGAAATATAAAATGATACTGAAACCCTTGAAGTGTGTCTTCGGGGCGAGCAGGGGCAAGTTCCTAGGCCACCTCCTCACTCTCACAGGAGTGGAGCCCAAAACTGACAAGGTTAGGGCGATCATGGAGTTGGGGTCGCCTCGAAATGCCAAGAAAGTCCAACGCCTTATAGGGAAGCTAGCAGGACTGAGCAGGTCCATCTTCCGGGCTGGAGAGAAGTGCTCACCTTTCTTCAAAGCGCTAAGAGGGGGGAAAAAATTCGAATGGTCCGAGGAATGCGAGGGAGCCTTCCAAGCCTTAAAGGGGCAGCTGACCTAGGCTCCTCTACTCCAGGGACCGAAGGAGGGGGAAGATTTGTCTCTATACCTTGGTGTTGGGGCCGAGGCCCAGAGCTCCGTTCTGGTCCGGGAAGAGGTCAAGAAACAACTGCTAATCCATTATGTGAGTAGGGTTCCGAGGAAGGCAGAGCTTAGGTACCCTATTTTGGAGAAGTTGGCCTTCGCCCTGGTTATCTCGGCCCGGAGGCTCCGTCTATATTTCCAGGCACACTCCATCCGAGTGGTGACTAACCCCCCCCCCCCCCCCTCTACAACATCTTTAAGGGGGTGGAGCATTCTGGAAGGCTTGTGAAGTGGTCAGTGGAGTTGAGCGAGTTTGACATCTCCTTTATTCCTCGCCTCTCGATCAAGGCCCAGGTAATGACCGACTTCCTAGCCGACTATGTAGTCGAGGTGGCGGAGGTCGAGCTCACTCACCTAGTTCCTTGGAGGGTGAAGGTGGATGACGCATTAGGGAGGCACTCCCTAGGGGTAGGGATGATTTTGGAGAGTCCGCAAGGTATAAAGATTGAGCAAACCGTGGTTATTCATTTTCCCATCACTAACAATCAAGCAGAGTATGCATCAGTGATGGCAGGGCTTCAGCTGGCCAGGGAGCTAGGAGTGCAGGATGTGGAGGTGTTAACGGACTTTATGGTGGTGTCCTCCCAGATCAACGACGAGTTTGAAGTGAGCGAGCACACTCTCCAACTATACTTGGCAAAGGTGAAGGGGATCATCAACATGTTCCAAACATTCTCCATCAGCCATGTACCGCGGGAAGAAAACGAGCGGGTGGACCGGCTGGCCAAGTTCGGACCTTGTGCGAGGGGAACTCTTACCGACCCCTTCTGCCCTTCCATCGAAGAGGGGGAGATGATGGAGGTGGATCAACACCCTTCCATGATGGACCCTTTCACAACCTTCTTATCCTCGGGAGAGTTCCCGGAGGGCCTGGATAAAAAGCGCTTCAAATATAAGTCGGCATACTATCTGATGAGCGAGGGGAGGCTATATTGGAAGACTCTCTCAGGGATTATGGCACGTTGCGTGGCTGAAGAGGAGGTTCTGATGATCTTATAGGAGGTTCACTTTGGGGAGTGCGAGAGTCACTCGGGGAGCAGGACCCTAGAGGGGAGGTTTGTGAGGCAAGGGTATTTCTGGTCGACCCTGAGCAAGGATGCCACCGAGTTCGCGAAGAAGTACCAGCTGTTCTCCTCTCTCCAACTACTACCAGCCCAGAGATAAAGGAGCATCACTGCGCCCTGACCCTTTGCTATCTGGGGAATGGATCTTGTGGGACCTTTCCCCCAGGCCAGCGGGTAGAGAAGGTTCCTGCTAGTTATGATCGATTATTTCTCTAAGTGGTTAGAGGTGAAAGCACTAGCCAAGGTGACCTCCCAGATGATCCGGAACTTCAGATGGGGGGAATCATTTGCCGTCACAGGTTGCCTCAAGCCATTGTCACGGACAATGGGCCACAATTTTCCAGTACTGAGTTCAACATTTTCTACGACTAGCTCGGGATTGATCTTCCGTTCACGTCGATTCATCACCCCAGGAGTAACAGGCAGGTGGAGGTGGCGAACAAGGTCATTGTGAATTTGTTGAAAAAGAAGGTTGAGAACCTGAAGGGGAGTTGGGTGGAACAACTTCCTTCAGTCCTTTGGGACTTCAAAACCACCCCAACGCAGCCACTGGGGAGACCCCCTTTAAACTCTCCCACGGCTGCGAAGCTGTGCTCCCAATCGAGTTCGAGGTCCGGACATCGCGAGTGGTGGAAGCAGAGGAAAACAGGGAAGAATATAGCGTTGAGAATAAGGATGAGCTGCGACTCTCCTTGGACCTAACAGAGGAGCTTAGAGATGTGGCCGCCGTCAGGCAAGAATAAATCCAACGACAGATGGCCAAGTACTTTGACAAACATGTTAGAATCAAATAGTTCGCGGAAGTGGATTTGATCTTGAAAAAAGTAGATGTTGCAGGGAGATCAGTTATCATGTGAAAGCTCAACCCAAACTAGGAGGGTCCGTTTATTGTCAAGGATGCATTGAAGTCAGGAGGGTATCGCCTCTAGAATGTGGAGGGCGGGACCCTAAGCCACATCTGGAGTGTTGATGACTTGAAGCGTTTCTAACCTGAATCATGTACGTAACATATTTTTTTCTAATATGAAGCTTCTTGATATTCCAGTTTTCTTCTACAATGATTCACATGAATGGGTGAAGAGATCACCGAGTAGACCCCGAGCAGACCCCGCTATCAGAGTCGCACTAGCTGGTAGGGCTGGAAGTCACTTAGTGGAATTTGGAAAGTTAACCTCAAGATGGTTCCGTAGGCTGGGCTCACTTTAGCCGACAGGGCTGGTAGACCTCTTGGAGGTGGCTTATATATGTTAGCCCCCAGATGGTCCCGCTGACCGGGCTCTCATTAGCCGGCAGGCCCGGTTGACATCTTGGAGAGGGGTCTGACACGTTGACTCGAGCAGATCCTGCTGACCAGGCTCACACTAGTTGGCAGGGCTAAAAGTCACTAAGTGGAATTTGGAAAGTTAACCTCAATATGGTTCCGCTGACTGGTCTCTCATTAGCTAGCCGGGCAAGTAGACCTCTTGGAGGTGGCTTACATATGTTAGCCCCCAAATAATCCCGCTGACCGGGCTCCCATTAGCTGGTAGGGCCGGTTGATATCTTGGAGAGGGGTCTGATACGTTGACCCGAGCAGATCCCGCTGACCAAGTTCACACTAGCTAGCAGGGCTGGAAGTCACTCGGTGGAATTTAGAAAGTTAACCTCAAGATGGTTCCGCTGACTGGGCTCTCATTAGCCGGCAGGGCAGGTAGACCTATTGGAGGTGGCTTTGACATATTAGCTCCTAGATGATCCCGTTGACCGGGATCTCATTAGCTGGCAGGTCCAGTTGACACCTTGGAGAGGGGTTTGACATGTTGATCCCGAGAAGATTCCGCTGACCAGGCTCACACTAGCTGGCAGGGTTGGAAGTCACTTTGTGGAATTTGGAAAGTTAACCTCAAGATGATTCTGCTGACCGGGCTCACATTAGTCGGCAGGGCAGGTAGACCTCTTGGAGGTGGATTAGACATGTTAGCCCCCATATGATCCCGCCGACCGAGCTCTCATTAGCCGGTAGGGCCGATTGACATCTTGGTGAGGGGTCTGACACGTTGACCCGGGAAGGTACGCTGACCAAGCTCACACTAGCTGGTAGGGCTGGAAGTCACTTGGTGGAATTTGGAAAGTTAACCTCGAGATTGTTTCGCTGATCGGGCTTTCATTAGCCGGTAGGGCAGTTAGACCTCTTGGAGATGGCTTAGACAGGTTAGCTCCCAGATGGTCCTGATGACCGGGCTCTCATTAGCCGGCAGGGTCGGTTGACATCTTGGAGAAGGCTTTGATATGTTGACCATGAGTAGATCCCGCTGCCAGGCTCCCACTATCTGGAAGGGCTGGATGTCACTCGATGTCGTATCCTAAGTTGACCTTCAGAAAATCCCACTGTCACTAGTTGGCAGAACAGAAGGTCACAAGGGAACAAAGCGTCAGACCCAGCAATACCCAGAGGGTCAGGATGTGGCGAGTCGGAATCTCGCCAAGAAGAAAGGGATGGTCATCGCTCGACAAAATAACAAGGTAAGGGAGTGAGTCGACTCGATCGGGGGTAGATCTCACCGAAGGAATGCACTCGTCTGCGTCAGTAATAGGAAGGCGAGTCGAACCTCACCTTTCGCTCGCACTCAGCTCCTGAGGGGAGGCGCAAGAACTAACGGGTGAGTGGGAATGCATGAGGCAATCATTGGCGATGGCAATCCACCCTAATGAGTTTTTACTTGGATAATTCAGGCCTTGAGCAGGCCTCAAAAAGGGGGGGGGGTAAGAGATCGCGCACGCGAGCAGGGAGGTTGCGGGTCCAGCACTGCGAGTGGTCTAGCCTCTATTGGTAAGAGATGTCAAGGTCTCGACATCTCAGGAAGAGTATGTGTTCTAACCTAACTCTACATTCTAGCTGCAAGTTCTACCCTGACGTGGTCGCACAAGAAGGGGCAACATGCGCGTGCGAGTGCAATATATATAGAGCAGTATTGAAGAAAGAAAAGTTGCTAAGTCAAAATTTCATTAATATATATATTCTTACAAAAGGAACTCACATCGCATCGAGGTTACAAAATTAGGGGAGAATCAATACAGAAAAATAAAGAAAAATACATATCAGCTCTCGCCCTCTCCCCTAGAAGGATCCTCTTGAAAGCCTAACACTTCTTTAAAGATCGAGTCAAAGATGTCTTCCGGCTTGCCAGGAGTAGGTACGGGGAAGAACAGCTCCGACACCAGGTCCTTGGTGGTCACCTCCTCGCAGTCCGCCGTCAGCACCTGTAGATCTCACATGACCTGCAAGGTATGATCAGCAGCTTTGATGGAGTTGACCCAGCACATTTCATTGACCTCCGCCTGGCTGAAGAGCTTCATATCTTTGCCTTGGCCGGGTGCTTGGCCCGCCGCTAGCTGGCAGGAGCATAAAATCCACCAGGCGAGATACCTCATTCTATAGCAGCTTATTCTGCCCCTCCAGTTGCTTTTTCTTCTCCTCGAGCCCGACAGCACAAGTGCGCGGGCGGGCGGCGGTCTCGGCGTCCTATGAGGCGAAAAGCATGAGCCAAAGAGCTAAGCAAGCAAGAAGAAAAGGAAAGATTGACTAGCACTCACCAACCCGCCGACACTCTTCTCGAGAAGGGACTCGATAACCGCCAGTTTCTTCTTCAAGTCCTCCACCTCGTCCCGAGTGAGATCCCGGGCTTCCTCGACACTCGCCAGCCTATGGTTGAGGGTGAAGCTGCAGCGTACGGACATGTGGGAAAGCTCCATAGAACACATTTGAGCTCGCGTGCATTCATGGGCGAGCCGCTAGAGGGTCATGTCATCGTAGGCCTCGACATCCCCGTGTCCATAGAGCTCGAAGCCATGGGCATAGGCGTGCCCACTGGGGGCAGACGTTCAGACCAAGAGGGGAGGAGGGAAGAGATGGACACCCTATGAGTGTTCTCATCCCACTTGACCATCGGCTTGCCGAGCTAGTCCTTTTCCTTTCCGCTGAGACCATAGTTCTGATGGTCCTTCGACAAACCCGTCTTGCGGGCCGCGAGCCCCTCAACAGCTGGGAAGGCAGGGTGGTCGACTTTGCCCTGCTCCTTCTCCGGCGAGTCGAGCAGGACCGGCCTATCCCTGGAGACCACCGCCTTCTTCAGCTTCTTTGGTGGTGACGGTAGGCGAGGCGAGCTGGAGGTTGCGAGCTCAGCCCGCTACTGGCTGGAGGAAGGCTTGGAGGATTCCCGCTCCATTCGGTGAGCTACCACAGCCGCCCTCTCTCATGCAAGCGGGTCAGGGTACAACCTTGAGTCCGCGAATGGCGCATTCTCCGGGATCAACCATTCCCCTGCAAAAAGTAACTTTGTTAGCAAAGAATAGTCTCGGCAAGCCTGTGGTAAAAAAGATAAGTCATACCTTCGGCACGTAGAATCGACAGGAGCGACTCGAGGCCCCTTCACAGGAAAGCGACCTCGAAATCTTTATGCAGAAATAATTGGTGGAGGATAGCGTCGTCGCGCGTCAGGGTCGCCGCCCGTTACACCTCCTCGCCCCATTGGATTGGCGAGAAGGGTATGTTGCCGAGTTTGCCCTTGATGATGATGAACTTCGTGAACCAGTTATGGTTCTTGTTTTCTGTCTCGTGCACCTTGAGCTGCGAGCCGGCAAAGAAGATTTTTCGGAAGACAACGAGATTGAACTCATTCCGCTCCTTCTAAAGGAAGCTCGCGAAAGCCATAAGAATAGCAATCGTGTTGGGGTTCATCTATGCGGGGATGGCCCCAAAGTACTTCAGCACCTGGAGGACCTCCGGCCAGAGGGCAGGCGTAACCCCACCTTGAAATGCGAGATGGGGAAGGCGGGTTCGTCGGTGAAGAAGGTGTTGATCGACTCACCTTTCCTAGGCCGGCGTGCGGTGAACCCTGATGGGACATAGTCCACCATGAAGGCGTTAAGCTCCTCCTCAGTAGTATTCCCATCAAAGAAAGGGTATTCTGAAAATTATTTAGCACACTTTGATCGCCCATCGGCATCAGGTCGCGTCTTGCCCATCTCTATAGATCTTGGTGCGAGTGCAAGTGGCGAGAAGAGCAACAAAGGGGGTATAAGCCGACAATAAATGTGATATACCAAGGGTAGGTAAGGGGTCCTATTTATATAAAGCAAATTAAACCTGCCGAGCCGACTACTCCAGTCTAGCTCGCGGGTCCCGACTCGCCAGACCCCCGCGACCTGCTCTACCCAAATGCGAACCAAGTTTGAAGCACAACATAATTCAGGAGTAACAAATATGGGAAATCACATTTAAAAATAGATAAATTTGTTACACACATCAATGTCAAATGTTCGGAAAATATAACAGCAGAGAAATTATTGTCATAACATTCTATAACTGGAGGTATAAGGGGCGAGTGCCGGTAGGCTCAGCTAGGGAGTCATTTTCATTTACCCCGGTCTCGCATCCCCATCCCCATCCCCAGTGGCCAGCGAGGGTTATTAAACTCGCAGACCAGCTCTAGGTCTTGATGAATGAAGCGCAAAATCTCCTGAATCTGATCCATGAGGGGTCCTGGAGAAGTCATCCCGCTTGTCGAGCCGCGCCTCACCTTATCCGCCAACATCACATAGTCTCGTTCCAGCGCGCGCAGCCGCTCCCCGTCAATAGCTCGCTCTTCTTTGATCTCGCGCAGCGCAAGCCCGTACTTCCTGAGAATCCCAATGGTTCGCCTCCTCATCTCAACAGGCTCTAGGGAGGGGTCTATGAATCCTTCCAGCATATTGGGAGAAGGGGGTGGCGAGTAGCCCCCTGGATCGGAGGATTACTCAGCTTCAGATTGTCTAGTAAGGCCTGCGATGATAAATCAATTCAAGTAAGGAACCTGGGGTCCAAAATATGGCTAACACCTCAACTAACCATGTGAGGCGAATGCCTCCTGGAGGTGTGGCTGGCTGGAAGAACTCGGTTGTCCCTGCATAGGCCGAGCGGGAGCAGAGATAAGGGTATTTCCACGACCCGGAAGGTAAGCGATTGGATAAGTGACCAGTTCGAAGCTTAGGATGGGGATGTCTTTAGCCTCCTTCCCTCTGTGTCCGTGAGACGGTGAGTTCAGCTTCGGCGAGCCCAGTCTGGTGGTCCTAAAGGTGGGCACCAGGCTTTTTGTGCGAGAGTCAGCGGCAGCTTGAGAGCGCGAGCCCGCCTGAGGGGAATTGACTCGCACCGGAGGGATGCCCGCATCCCCTAGGCGGGTATCAGGATCAGCGGGGATGCCTTCAACCCCCTTCCATTTTGGTTCGGAGGCCGGCTTGGAGGTGGAGCCGAGTCCACGATCCCGCGTAGGGACCATATCAGCATGGGCAGCCTCACCAACCTTGGGGTCAGGTTTGGCCTTTTTTGCGGACATATGTTGCGGCGACCCGCTCGGTGACGGGTTAGAGAGCCAGGGGCTCAGCTCGGTAGCATGGAATGCGTTGAGTGCCCTAGAGCGGTTAAGCCTCTCTTAGAACTCCTTTGAAAGAGGCATGATGGTAAAAAGCAAGAAGAGAGGGGATTGGTGTGACTCCCACAGGCAGGCGGGCATATATATAGCAACTTGTGGATCCCACCAAAAGATTCTCCATGGCTCCTATCGCACTCGCCGAATCTCTAGGGGTTGGATGATTCTTTCTGAGCTTAGGGCAACCTCGCAAAGAGCGGGGATTGTGTACAACACCATATCCGGCGAGCGGGATCGACAGGAGCCAGCCCGTCACGTGGCCAGGGGGTGCGAGTGCATCAGTGCAGCTCGGCTCGCCCAGATTGGGATAAGGCGAGCGCGAGGCGAGTGGGCGGGCCAGACCCGCACTCACCTCCAGTCATCTATAGGCAGCGAGTGCTAGCCCCATCGAACATTCGCTGCCCCATCCGAGTGGAAGCTTCAAGGACCACTCGCCCAGTAACATGTGCAATACAGTGTTCGCCGAGCAAGCCGCGTGAGCCCGTCGCTTGGCGTTGAGTGAGGCGCCCTCTGTCGATGACTTTAGCTCGCTTGGAGTTGAGTGAGGTGCGCTCTGTCGACGCCTTCTGCTCTTGGCACTGAGTGAGGCGAGTACTGTCGATGCCTTCTGCTCTTGGAGTTGAGTGAGGCGAGTGTTGTCGACATTTTGGCATTGATTGAGGCGAGTGTTGTCGATGCCTTCTGCTCTTGGCGTTGAGTGAGGCGAGTGATGTCGACGCCATTAGTTCCTTGGCGTTGAGTGAAGCTTATTCTATCAATACCTTCAGTTCCTTAGCGTTGAGCGAGGCTGGTTCTGTCAACGCCTTCAGTTCCTTGGTGTTAAGTGAGGCGAGTGCTGTCGACTCCTTCTGATCTTGGCTCAAGAGGGAGAGCGATACCTTTTTAGAGCATTCGCCCAAGGATGGCGAAAGGGCCCTTACCACAAACAGACAGGGTGGCTCTCGCCCGAAGAATGCGTGAAAAGTCTCGCTAGTACTAGGCGAGTGGCCATAGATCTCGTATTTACCCATAATGGGGTGTCGTAGAGGCGAGTGCCTGGCTTACGCCAGTACTCGCCCCTTTAGGCGAGTGGCGCCTTCATGGGGCACTCATCCAGTGGGGTTCAGAGGTAAAATTACCTGGATGCCCTTGTATGGCTGCAAATAGCCTTCTAGAATAGCGGAATTTGGCTATTGGCAGATGACTTTTAGCTGCAAATAGCCATCCAGAACAGCGGAGTTAGGCTATTTGTATGCCAAGTTTTAAAAACTATAAATAGGCCCAAGGGGGTACCTCATAAGGCAGGATTTCTAGTTCTCTTACTCTCTTGTCTTACATCGCTTTCTGAGGTGCCTTTAGCTCAGCACAGGCTAAGGAGGGGAAGCACTCTAAGACCTTTCGAGTGTGTGATGGGACCTTCGTGCTGGAGCCTTAGGTTAGTTTCAAGTTCTAAGTCTTCGGTCAGCCAAGCTTGCTAGGAAAAGTAAGTGTGTGTTCATCCCTTCCCCAAGTGTTCAGACTCCACAAGAAGCCGATTTTCGGTTTCAATAGTCATAGTTTGGGTCCCTGCGCGAGCACTAATCTCCCGCATAGCGACTCTTTCCCCATAAAGTGAGTTCAAGACCTCGAGTTGTGGTGTTTTCATAGTCTAAGTCCCCGCACGATCTCTTCTTTCGCATACCCACTGCTTGCTCCCTCGAGTGAGTTCAAGGCCTCGAGTTGTGGTGTTGTCATAGTCCGGGTGCCTGCACAATTCTCAATCTCCCGCATACCGGCTGCTTTACCCTTCGAGTGAGTTCAATACTTCGAGTTATAGTGTTGTCATAGTCTGGGTCCCTGTGTGAGCGCCAATTGCTCGCATACCGGCTGTTTGCCCCTACGAGTTAGTTCAAGACCTCAAATTATGGTGTTGTCGTAGTCTGGGTCCCTTCACGAGCACCTCTTCCGTATACTGGCTGCTTGCCCCCTCGAGTGAATCTAAGACCTCAGGTTGTTGTGTTGATGTAGTCCGGGTCCCTGCGCGAATGTCAATCTTCTGCATACCGGCTACTTGCCCCCTCGAGTGAGTTCAAGACCTCGAGTTATGGTGTTGTCGTAGTACGGGTCCTTGCATGAGCTCTTCTTCCACATACCGGGTGCTTTCTCCCTCGAGTGAGTTCAAGACCTCGAGTTATGGTGTTGCCATAATCTGGGTCCCTGCGCGAGCTTCGCTTCTGCATACTGGCTGCTTTCCCCCTCGAGTGAGTTCAAGACCTTGAGTTGTGGTGTTATAGTAGTCTGGGTCACTGCGCAAGCTCTTCTTCCGCATATCGGCTACTTGCCCCCTTGAGTGAGTTTAATACCTCGAGTTGTGGTGTTGCCAAAGACCGGGTCCCTGCGCGATCTCCGCTTCCACATACTAGTTGCTTTCCCCCTCAAGTGAGTTCAAGACCTCGAGTTGTGGTATTTTCGTAGTCCGGGTCCTTGCATGAGCTTCTCTTCCACATACCAGTTGCTTTCCGCCTCGAGTGAATCTAAGACCTCGAGTTGTGGTGTTGTCATAATCCGGGTCCCTCCATGAGCATCAATCTCCCGCATACCGTCTGCTTGCCCCCTCGAGTGAGTTCAAGACCTCGAGTTATGGTGTTGTCATAGTACTGGTCTCTGTGCGAGCTCCTCTTCTTCATACTAGTTGCTTGCCCCCTCGAGTTAATCCAAGACCTCGGGTTGTAGTGTTGTCATAGTCTGGGTCCCTACGCAAGCGCATATCTTCCGCATACTGGCTGCTGGCCCCCTCGAGTGAGTTCAAGACCTCGAATTATGGTGTTCCGGTAGTCTGGGTCCCCGCGCGAGCTCCTCTTCCGCATACCGGCTGCTTTCCCCCTCGAGTGAATCCAATACCTCAAGTTGTGGTGTTGTCGTAGTCCGGGTCCCTCCATGAGCGTCAATCTCCAGCATACCGTCTTCTTTCCCCCCTTGAGTGAGTTCAAGACCTCGAGTTGTGGTGTTGATGTAGTCCGGGTCCCTATGCGAGCTCCTCTTCCGCATACCGGTTGCTTGCTCCCTCGAATGAATCTAACACCTCGGGTTGGGGTGTTGTCGTAGTCCGAGTTCCTGTGCGAGCGTCGATCTCCAGCATACCAGCTGTTGCCCCCCTTGAGTAAGTTGAAGACCTCGAGTTGTGGTGTTGTCATAGTCTGAGTCCCTGCGCGAGCTCCTCTTATGCATACCGACTGCTGGCCCCCTCGAGTGAGTTCAATACCTCGAGTTGCGGTGTTACCATAGTTTGGGTCCCTGCGTGGGCTCCTCTTCTGTATACTGGTTGCTTGCCCCCTCAAGTGAATGCAAGACCTTGGGTTGTGGTGTTGTCGTAGTCCGGGTCCCAACGCGAGCGCCAATCTCCCGCATACCGGCTGCTTTCCCTCTCAAGTGAGTTCAAGTACTGGAGTTGTGGTGTTGTCATAGTCTGGGTCCCTGTGCGAACTCCTCTTCCACATACCGACTTCTTATCACATCGAGTGAGTTCAAGACCTCAAATTGTAGCGTTGTTGTAGTCCAGGTCCCTGCATACCCCATGAGCTCCTCTCCCGCATACTGGCTACTTGCCCCCTCGCGTGAGGTTTGAGTCTTCGAGCTGTGTTGGGTACATTGGAAAATGTGTACCTGATTTGGACAAGTCAAACTTAGCTCAATGATATACATCAAGGTGTATTTGATGTTGTTTTAAGTTTATATGTGCAAGTTAAGAATGTGCTAAAATGCAAAGAAAAATTTTTAAGTCCATATGTCGACAACTGAGGAAGTTGTGTCGACACTTAAGTAAGATTGTGTCAACACTTGGAAATGGCTGTGTCGACACCTCAGTGAATTTGTGTCGACACCGGGAGGCAGTGTCGACACACAGGAATAGTCAGTCGATATCAACTGTGTCGACACCGGGAGGTTGTGTCGATTCACAGAAGTAGAGTCGACATCAATTGTGTCGACACATGGAGGCAGTGTCGACACACAAATTATGTGTCTACAATAACTGTGTCGACACACAGGACTTGTGTCGACACACAGCTGTGTCAAGACCAAGTTGATTGCTGATGAATGGTGAAGTGTTTGTGTCGACACAAATAATCAGTGTCGACACATTCTCAAGTTGCAGTGTCAAGAAGCTGTGTCGACATCAAGGCAGCTATATCGACAACACCAAAGTCAGTGTCGACACTTAAGTCACTTGTGTCGACACATATTGACAGACTGTCTCGACACTTTCTGACAGTCAATCTCGACGCTTTGCTGACAAAGACAAAGGTTCAAGATCTGTTTGAAGACTTGACAGCTGTGAGTTACAATAGGTTTACTGAAGCTGTCAGACTTGTGAGAAGTTAGTTATAAACCGGATTAGCCGGTTACCATGAATGAAGTCTATATATAGATGGATTCAGAAGAAGGAAACGACAGTTAATGAATGATTCATTATTGACACAACTAACTCAACTATTGTGAGAGTGATCTCTGATCAAGAAAGTACAAGTCACAAAGAAGAAGATCTTCGTGAGGAGATCTAAGAAGACGACCTGAAGTAGTTTTCTATTCAGATTCTGTCTAAGTTGAATTCAATCAAGAATTCAGAAGTTTCTTCAAGAGGTTTGGATAGAGAGAGATCCAGCTATTTGAAGTCAAGCAGGAGACAACCACAGGTCTCACAAGAAGCAGATGCTGAATTAATCTGTCAAGAAGATTCAGATCTATTTCTGGAGTCTAAGAAGGAAGCTGCTAGTCAATTATATTCAAAGAAAATCAACCCAACTAAGTTCAGATTCAAGAATCTTTGAAAAAATCTAAGATCAAGTTGATTTCTGTCATCAGCCTCTTCAAGAAGCTGATCAAGAAAGTTCTTATCCCTTCTCTCTCAACAGGGATAAGAGATTACAAAATTCCTTATCAAATTCAGTAGGATCTATTCATAGATCTGAGTTGTAAGCCTATTTTATAAAGGCTGAGTATAAGAGATTTATTCTCTGAGTGGTAAGACTGTTTATGCCTGAGTTGTAGGAGAAGGTATTCTCTGAGTTGTAGGCCTTGTGGCAAGGCTGAGGTAGGGCTTGTTAGCCTGAGTTGTAGAAATATGGAGACATTCTGAGTTGTAGGAATCCTTCTGGATTCTGAGCTAAAGGAAGAAGTTAGGCCGAATCTAGCATACTACTAGATAAGTGAAGGGGGGAAAGTGGATGTACCCAGACCTTGGGGAACCACTATAAAACTGTGTGCAATCTGTGATGTGTGTATGATTGTGATTGTTGTGCTATGTTAGGTGTAGAAATATCTGATTTACTCAAAGAACTGTAGTTATTTTCTGCCTTAAGTTAAATCAAGGAAAAGTACATATTCACCCACCCTCTAGGTGTTTAGGTAGTCTTGAAAGTAAAACTATCAAGTGGTATCAGAGGGAGGTTCCTCAAAGAAGGACTTAACAGTCTGAGTTAGATCCCTAAGGCAGAATCAAAAATCAATAAAATGGGTTCTGGAGAGAATCACAAGGAACTAGGGTCAATGAAATTACCCATCTGCAGAAAAGAAATTTTTGGAATCTGGAAAGAAAGGGTTAGATTGTTTATGGAGGCCTCTGATCCAAGGATATATATCACAGTAAAAGAAGCTCCATATATCCCTATGAATGTGTCTGTTTTAGATGCAAATCAAAGAACTCCTAAGGATTTTTCTGAAATGACTAAGGATGAGATTATACTGGCAACTATGGATAAAAGAGCTCAGAATATCATAGTGAGTGCCATAGATGATTCTACTTTCCAAAATTTGATTCACTGCAAAACCTCCAAGGAAATGTGGGACACTTTGATTGTCTACATGGAGAGTTCTGAAGAAGTTAGACAAGACAGAAAATCTATGCTCAATCAAGAATATGAAAGTTTCAGACAAGGGAAGTCTGATAGCATATCTGAATGTTACAAGAAATTCTACAGGATAGTGAATGAACTGATGTCCTAAGGAAGGGTCTTTAGTACATATGAGCTGAATGACAAATTCCTAAGATCCTCGACAAAGGATTGGGATACCAAGATTTGTGACTTTAGAGAAGTGGCCAAACTAGCAGACATTTCTCCTCCAACCTTATTTGGAAAGTTGCTATCATATGAAATGAAACTAATGACTAGGAAGGAGGAAGAAAGAAATACAAAAGTAGAGCATAGAGAAAAGTCTTTGGCCTTCAAGGTTGAAGCCACTAGAAAGAATAGAAGAATGTCTTCATCACCTCCTAAGGAAGTTGCTGAAGTTATCTCAGAGAATTCAGACAATCAGAACTAGGATAGCAGTGATTCAGATGCAGATTTTGCTGCCTTTATAAGGCGGTTTCAGAGGTTCTTGAAGAAGAAGCAGTGGAAGTCAAGGCCCTCCACATCACAGCCAGTTAATGACTACTATCAAAAGAGAAAATCATCAAGAAAGGAAAAGAACAGGTCTAAGCCCAGCAAAGCTACAACATCAAAAATTGTTTGCTATTGCTGCAATAGGCCAGGACATGTGGTGGCTGAGTGTCCAGAAAAGAGGAAGGAGTCAGCAGACAGAAAGAAGACTCAATAAAAGGGCAAGAAGGAGAAATCCTTTGTTGCTAAGAAGGAGAAGAATCTTACAGATCAATCCTCCTCAGAATCAGAATCTGAAGCAAAAGCATACATTAGACTGTATGCAGCTAATGAAGAAGATGAGTTTATGCAATTGCTGAACTCCATCAATGAACAAGAAGACCATCAATGCATGAGACTGATGGCTGAATCAGAAGACAACAAGTGCCAGGATCAGCTGGTCCCAGTAAGGTACAAAGTAATTCTAGAATTTCTGATTACAGTACTGGTTCAGAGTCAGATTCATCTTCATCAAGTGATGAGGATGGATCTGAATCTGAAGGAGATATTCATCAGTTGATAGATGAATATGGGGACTTATTGCAGACACTTAAGAAAAGCAAAAACTTGGCCAAAACTCAAGCTAAGGAGATTGCAGATCTTAAGATGACTGCATCTGGTTTAGAGAAAGAATTGGATAAAAAATTGAATGAGGTTGCCAAGCTGAAAACTATATCTGTTATTCAGATGGGTACAATCACATATAAAAATGATCTAATCAGAAGTTTGGAAGTCAGACTTCAAATGGAGAAAGATTTGGTGGCTAGTTACTCCAAGCCAAAATCTGTCTTACCCTTAATAGATGAGTTTGTGGCTCAAAAGGGTAAGACAGGAATAGGCTTTAAAGATAACACCAGGGCTGCCCATTTCAAGAGAAAAGGCAAAGCACCAGTCCAGCCAGAAAATTTTAAAGTACCTGTAATGTTTAGAAAGGTACAAGTGCCTTCTAACAAATATGATCTTGAAAATATTCATGATCATAATAAGACTGATGTTCTAAATAACAAGGGTGTTAATGCCAACAAGTCAGCCCATATTAATAAACCCCATGGTTATAAGAAACCAGTGGGTGTAGCTGCAGCAGCACCAGCACAGAATAGAAATTCTTCTGTCAAAAATATACCTAGACGTAGATATAATAAGTATGAATGCTGGTGTTGTGGCAAGACATGCCATTTTCCCTTAGACTGCTGGTATAACATAAGTGTCAGGAAGAACAATAGCCTACCAGTTAGAAGAGCTGCTGATAGATTTGATATGAAGGAAGCTAACTTGAACCAAGGACCCAAGACTTACTTGGGTTCTAAGAGAAAGTAATTCTGTATTGCAGGAAAGTCCAAGTTGTCATCCCCCTATATGGTACTTGGACAGTGGATGTTCCAGGTACATGACTGGAACAAAGGAGCTACTAAAGGAGTACACACCTATCAAGAATGGGCCCAAAGTAATCTTTGGTGGATCTGAAAGAGGAATCATCAAAGGATTTGGTAATATCTCTTCCAACTAAATTACCATCACTTAGGTAGCTTATGTAAAAGGTTTGAAACACAACCTGATAAGCATAAGTCAGCCGAGTGATCTTGGATATGACATTTCATTTGTTAAGAATGGATGTCATATCAAAAGGTCAAGTGATCATAAGGTCATATTGACTGAGTATAGAAAAAGAAATGTTTATTGTCTTGATTTTGGGTGTGAGAACAAAGGTTCTCCTATTTATCTTGTAGCTGATGAGAAAGTATCTCATTGTGTCAAATGGCACAAGAGGCTGGCTCATCTTAACTACAAAATAATTGGCCAACTCTTTAGCAAAGAGTTAGCGAGGAATGGTCCTCAAGTTAAATGTATAAAAGAAGGGATATGTTCAGCTTGTCAAAAGGGCAAGCAGACAAAATCCTCCTTTCATAGCCTTGAAAACAAGGATTCAGTGAGGTGTCTATACCTCTTATATATGGATCTTTTTGGTCCTATGCCAGTTCATAGTCTAGGTATGAAGGTCTACACTTTTGTGGTTGTAGATGACTATTCTAGATATTCCTGGGTGTTCTTTCTAAGACAGAAATCTGAAACCCCAAGTGTTTTACACAGTTTTGTCAGACAAATTCAGAATGAACTGGACAGTACAGTGGTCAAAATCAGAAGTGATCATGGAACTGAATTTCAATCTGAAAGTATGATAAGATTGTGTGAAGAGTTTGAGATTTTTAAAGAATTCTCTTCACCTAGAACACCCTAGCAAAATGGTATTGCTGAAAGAAAGAATAAGACATTGATTGAAGCTGGTAGAACTCTATTGAGTGAAACTTCTCTCCCAGAATATTTCTGGGTTGAGCCAGAAAACACTACATGTCATGTGCTCAACAGGGCTTCTATCACCAAGTACCACAAAAAGACTCCCTATGAGATCATGAAAGGTAGAAAACCAAATCTATCATATTTTAGAATCTTTGGTTGCAAGTGTTATATCCTTAACAATGACAAGTCTTATATAACTAAGTTTGCTGCCAAATCCCAAGATGGAATATTTGTTGGGTACAACAATAATAGTAAGGCTTATAGGGCCTATAACTTGATTACATAGGTTGTAGAAGAATCTGTACAAATTGTATTTGATGAAACTAGATTAATCAACAGTGAGTTGTCTTGTAGTTCATGCAATCTAACAGGTATAAGCAATAGAATGGACAAGCTTTCCATTGCAGAAGGCTCAACTGCAGATGAAGGATTGGAAAATGATGGCTACTGTCCAGGGGGAGTACAAGACTCTCTAGAAGCTGATGACAATCAAGAGGTGCAGCATAATGATGAAACTGGAGGTGTTCAGCCAGAAGTAATTTTACCCCCAGCTGAAAGGCATCTAAAGGATCATCCAGCAAATCAGATAATTGGTGATCCAAGACATGGAGTGCAAACCAGAAGTAGAAATCTGAATACAGTCCTGCACTCAAGTTTTCTATCTCAACTGGAGCCAAAGAAATTTAAAGTGGCTATCCAAGACCAACACTGGATTAATGGTATGTAAGAGGAGCTTAATCAGTTTAGAAGATGCAAGGTCTGGGAGTTAGTTCCTAAACCAAAAGACCACAACATCATTGGTACAAAGTGGATTTTTAGGAACAAGTTGGATGAGAATGAAGTTATTGTGAAGAATAAAGCAAGATTGGTTGCAAAAGGATACATGCAGGAAGAAGGAATAGACTTTGATCAAACATTTGCCCTAGTAGCAAGACTGGAATCAATCAGAATGTTCCTTGCCTATGTAGCATATCAAGGCTTCAAAGTATACCAAATGGATGTGAAATCAGCATTCCTGAATGGTGATCTAAAAGAAGAAGTCTATGTAGAGCAGCCATCAGGTTTTGTAGATTCTCTTAAACCTGGTTATGTCTATAGACTTAGGAAAGCATTGTATAGGTTAAAGCAAGCCCCAAGGGCTTGGTATGAAACCCTGTCTACTTTCCTTATTGAGAACAAATTCTCAAGAGGTAAAATAGACAAAACTCTATTCCTAAGGGAATCTAAAGGGAAGATAATCTTAGTTCAGATCTATGTAGATGACATAATTTTTGGGTCTACAGAAAACAACCTTTGCAAGAAGTTTGCCAAACTTATGCAAGGGAAGTTTGAAATGAGCAGTATGAGGGAACTTAAGTTTTTCTTGGGACTCCAAGTAAGACAGACTGATAATGGCTTGTCCATATCCCAGTTTAAGTTCACCAAGGAGTTAATTAAGAAGTATGGTATGGAATCATCCTCCACCATGAGAACTCCTATGGGAACAAGTATGCCTATATGCAAAGATGATGCAGGTAAACCTGTAGATGAGTCTTTGTATAGAGGAATAATTGGCTCTCTATTATATCTCACTACTAGTAGACCAGATATTATGTATGCAACATGTGTCTGTGCTAGGTACCAAGCATGCCCTAAAGAATCACATTACACTACAGTCAAGAGGATTTTGAGATATCTAAAGGGCACACCTAATCCAGGCCTTTGGTATCCTAGGAATGGAGATTTTCTACTAATAGGTTATTCAGATGCCGATTTTGCAGGCTGTAGAGAAGATAGAAAGAGTACTACAGGTACATGCCAATTCTTGGGAGGAAGATTGATATCTTGGAGCAGTAAGAAGCAGACTAGTGTGGCAATATCCACAGCTGAGTCTGAATATGTGGCAGCAGGAAGTTGATGTGCACAGCTGTTGTGGATTCAACATCAGCTAAGGGACTATGGTATTCAAGTAAGTAGAACACCTTTATTGTGTGATTCTAAAAGTGTCATTTCTATTGCAAATAATCCTGTTTCACATAGTAGGACTAAGCATATAGAGATAAAATACCATTTTCTTAGAGAACATGTAGAAAAAGAAGACATCCCATTAGAATTTATTAAAACTGATTATCAAATTGCAGATGTATTTACTAAGCCTCTGGATGAAACTAAATTCAATAGATTTAAAATTGAATTAGGAATGCTGACCATATGTTAGTTTACCAATAATTGGCTAAGTAAAATTGTGTCGACTCATTCAGTAATAAAGTGTCGACACAAAAAAGTTATGTCGACAATTCAGGAAAATTGTGTCGACATAGAGTTAAAATGTCGACACCTAAGGGACAAAGAGTCGACTCATCCAAAAATGTAGTGTCGACACAACCAGAGTAATGGTGTCGACACTTACAGATTTTGTGTCGACACTTGTAATAAGAGTCGATACAGAATTTTTGATGAACTACTAAGTATCTCAAGTGTCGACATATCATCAATTGGTGTCGACACATAGTAGTCAGCGCTGTGGTCGAGACAATAAAAGTTTGTGTCGATACTTTTCAACAGTGTCGACACTTTTAGACAGTTTTTACCCGCCTTTTGACCTTCTTTGATTAGAAGGGTATAAATAGGTCTTGACCTTATTCTGTCGACACGCTCACCAGAGTTTCGAGACAAAAACCTTGTGTCGACAATCTCTCTTCTCTCCAACCAAGCTTTCTCTTCATTCCAATGACGCCCAAGGTTGAAGACAACGTCAATGAAGGATACGAGTTGGTTAGGCATGCATTCAACGATGCCGAATCAGAGATCAAACGGGTCATTACACTTCTTGCAGAAAACGGATTAGAATATCTTATCTCTGAACCTACTAAGATATGGAAGAAAGAGGTAGTCGAGTTCTATACTGCTGCATCACTGGACTCAACTGGGTTGAAGATCAAATCCACTGTACATGGAGAAAAAGTCAAGCTATCTCAAAAAAGATTAAGCAAGATTCTCCATCTTCCAAGAATACATGAGGAGGAAGAGGTGTCAGCCTCAAGGACCAGGGAGGCACTTCAATGGTGTGGATTGGATCCAACCATAAAGATAGGATCTGCCATCAACAGAAAGGGCATGAATCATCAAGGGAAATTCATGTCTGAAGTAGTAGGAAAAGTGATCTTGTGCAAACCAGGTGGCCATGATAGGATATCAGCCTATATGTTCAGCCTGATGACAAGGGTAATCTTTAAAATTCAAACCAATTGGTCTGCAGTACTGTTTGATATGATTAAAGATGGAATCAAGAAGCCAAACTTGGCTAGGATCATGAGTCTGTACCTGACTGGAATAATTCCAGAGGTCATGCAACAGATTCCTGGATCAAAGATAAACCACATGAGGAGAATTGACATAAGGTTATTCTCCAGGTGGGATAGAGTTCTTTCAAAAGAGATGCCTGAGCATGGTCATGAAGATGCACAAGACCAGGAAGAGCAAGTTAGAGCACAAGTTCAGTATCTGACTGTGACTACCCAAGTCCAGGAAGAGATTATATCTGCACAGGTGCGGGTGGAGCCAATTACTGCACATTTACAGGGGGAGACACATTCAGAACAAGTGCAAGAGGAAGAAAGAATCAATTTATCAGAGGACATTGTTCCTCAAATTGATCTTGATATTTCTGGAGTTGCTGCTGCTACTGAGAAAGTACAATCTCCTGCTCTCACACAATAAGAATTCACACTTGAAGAGCTATTTCCTGATCTTGGGGGAGACGTAGATAAAATAGAGACCCTAAGATTTGAGGGGGAGCAAGTAAGGGTTGAGGGGGAGCAAGTTGATATAGAGGAAGAGCAACAAGTAGTTGAGAAAGAAGTTTCTTCCACTCCTCAAGAGAGGGTTAATATTGATAGTTCTTCAGAATCTGAGCATGAAGAAGTCAGAGTGGCCAAGAAAAGAAAATTGATGGTTTTTAAGAGAAGAAGTCAAAGCTATAAGTAGGATTTACAAGCTACTTCTTCCCAACCAGCTCCTGAGATTGATTACAGCAAGTACTTGGTTGACTTACAAGTAAAATTTGATGAGCAGAGATTGCTTCTTGAAAAGTATGTGGATGAAAGCCAAAAGGCTCTTCAATTTGATCTAGCCCAAGATATAAAGTCTATCAGATTTGAGGTCAATCAGAATAAAAAAGAGATGACAGATTGCTTCCACAAGGGAGGCAATGTTGTGGTATTTCTTGCAAAACAACAAGCTGACATTAAGAAGCAAGTGGATGAGATGGCTGTTAAATAAGGCTATGTCTTTGAGAATCAAATAAGAATGAATGACAATCTGACTGAATCACATAATGTGATAGTCACTGAGTTCACAAACACTGTTGTTGCAATGACTGAAGCTAGGAATAAGGAAAAAGAAGAATATGATCAGAAGCTACAAGCTGCCCTAGATGCAGTTAAAACTGTCATTACTTCATCTCAGAAGATAATTAGTGAAAAGCTTCAAAAGTTAAAGCTATTCTTTAAAGATGGAATCAACTATCTGGATGGACAAATAAGATTTCAGAAAGAGGACTTAAGAGATCATATGACCAGAGAAGTCATAAAGGGGGAGAGGGTATTAGTCTATGCTGGATCTGATCATGCCAAATGGGTAACCAACAGCATAAGAGCCACTTTGGGATATCCACCCTTATGTGATGATGATAATATGGCTGAGTCAGGGGTGCAACCAACTCTACTTGAAGGTGATCTACCTGAGGTTGCCCAAGTCATTTACCCACCTGCAAATATTGACATGATACATCAACAAGTTGAGTCTATGTACATCCCTCCTCTACCAGTTACTAATATTATTATTGAAAAGGTTGATATGCCAGATACTGCTATCAAAGCTCAGCAAGATGCTAAGTTATCAAAGAAGAGATTCATAGAGCATGCAGAGCTAAGACCTGACTTTGAGCAGTAGAGCCCCACTTCAAGGAATATCATATTAACTGCATGGAAAGCTGTCAAAGATCAAGTACATGAAAGAGGTAAATGGTACAATGAGCAAGAATGACAAAAGTATGAAGCAAGACAAGAAGCCATACTTCAACACAGGAGAAAGGCTAAGAGTGGGAAGATACCTCCTGATGCACAGGAGTCTAGAAAGTATTTTCCCAAGCCTTTTCATTATTTTGAAAGGCAAAGGATCAAGGCTGAGGCACAAAAAAAGACTGATTTGAAAGGCAAGAAGCTCATGGAAGATACAGAACCTTCTGTGCAGGCTCAGATTAAATCTGGAAAAGGGATAGTCATCAAGGAGTCAGCCCAGCCTTAGTCTTAGCTTTACTAGTTGTTTATCCAAGAACTATGTAAATTGTTTGTTTGTTAGAGAAATCAATGTAAACATTTTGTAACAAACATTTTTGAGTTGATATACAAAACATTGTTCTGTGATCATTTACTTTTACATCTTTATTCTGTGATGTAACTATGATATGTGTTTTGTTTATTGAGTACCCTGTAATATAATGCTTATGTACATCATCTTGTTTATTTTTCAAGTGGTGTATATCATTGTCTAAAGGGTTATGACTTCTCCAAATATGGGGATATTGTTGGGTACATTGGAAAATGTGTACCTGATTTGGACAAGTCAAACTTAGCTCAATGATATACATCAAGGTGTATTTGATGTTGTTTTAAGTTTATATGTGCAGGTTAAGAATGTGCTAAAATGCAAAGAAAAATTTCTAAGTCCATATGTCGACACCTGAGGAAGCTGTGTCGACACTTCAGTAAGATTGTGTCGACACTTGGAAATGGCTGTGTCTACACCTCAGTGAATTTGTGTCGACACCGGGAGGCAGTGTCGACACACAGGAATAGTCAGTCGACATCAACTGTGTCGACACCGGGAGGTTGTGTCGACACACAGAAGCAGAGTCGACATCAATTGTGTCGACACATGGAGGCAGTGTCGACACACAAATTCTGTGTCTACAATAACTGTGTCGACACACAGGACTTGTGTCGACACACAACTGTGTCAAGACCAAGTTGATTGCTGATGAATGGTGAAGTGTTTGTGTCGACACAAATAATAAGTGTCGACACATTCTCAAGTTGTAGTATCAAGAAGTTGTATTGATATCAAGGCAGCTATGTCGACAACACCAAAGTCAGTATCGACACTTAAGTCACTTGTGTCGACACATATTGACAGACTGTCTCGACACTTTCTGACAGTCAATCTCGACGCTTTGTTGACAAAGACAAAGGTTCAAGATCTGTTTGAAGACTTGACAGCTATGAGTTATAATAGGTTTACTGAAGCTGTCAGACTTGTCAGAAGTTAGTTATAAACCAGATCAGCCGGTTACCATGGATGAAGTCTATATATAGATGGATTCAGAAGAAGGAAACAACAGTTAATGAATGATTCATTATTGACACAACTAACTCAACTATTGTGAGAGTGATCTCTGATCAAGAAAGTACAAGTCACAAAGAAGAAGATCTTCGTGAGGAGATCTAAGAAGACGATCTGAAGTAGTTTTCTATTCAGATTCTGTCTAAGTTGAATTCAATCAAGAATTCAGAAGTTTCTTCAAGAGGTTTGGATAGAGAGAGATCCAACTATTTGAAGTCAAGCAGGAGACAACCACAGGTCTCACAAGAAGCAAATGCTGAACTAATCTGTCAAGAAGATTCAGATCTATTTTTGGAGTCTAAGAAGGAAGCTGTCAGTCAGTTATATTCAAAGGAAATCAACCCAACTAAGTTCAGATTCAAGAAGCTTTGAAGAAAGCTAAAATCAAATTGATTTTTTTCCATCAGCCTCTTCAAGAAGCTGATAAAGAAAGTTCTTATCCCTTCTCTCTCAACAGGGGTAAGAGATTACAAAATTCCTTATCAAATTCAGTAGGATCTATTCATAGATCTGAGTTGTAAGCCTATTTTATAAAGGCTGAGTGTAGGAGATTTATTCTCTGAGTGGTAAGGCTGTTTATGCCTGAGTTGTAAGAGAAGGTATTCTCTGAGTTGTAGGCCTTGTGGCAAGGCTGAGGTAGGGCTTGTTAGCATGAGTTGTAGGAATGCGGAGACATTCTGAGTTGTAGGAATCCTTCTGGATTCTGAGCTAAAGGAAGAAGTTAGGCCGAATCTAGCATACTGCTAGATAGGTGAAGGGGGAAAGTGGATGTACCCAGACCTTAGGGAACCACTATAAAACTTTGTGCAATCTGTGATGTGTGTATGATTGTGATTGTTGTGCTGTGTTAGCTGTAGAAATATCTGATTTACTCAAAGAACTGTAGTTATTTTCTGCCTTAAGTTAAATCAAGGAAAAGTACCTATTCACCCCCCTCTAGGTGTTTAGGTAGTCTTGAAAGTAAAACTATCAAGCTGTAATATGGTCGTAGACTGGATACCTGCGTGAGCTCCTCTCCCATATACCGACTACTTGTACCCTTGAGCGGGACCAAGATTCTAAGGTGATGTTGACGGCGTAGTCCGGGATCCTTAGTAAACTCCCACACACGATGACTGCTGACCCCCTCGAGCAGAGCTCCCAACTTCCAAGGATCGCAGGATTCGAGGGAGAGCATTTGGAGATGGATACAGTACCTAAGGGACGACTGAACTCGCTTCGGCGAGAGATGAAAGTAACTAGACGAGCGGGGAAAGAAGTAAAGGGGTCAAGGCGGCGAGGCGAGACATCACGCAATCCAAGGGTTTGCCACATGGAGGAAATGAAGCTTCGCGCAAGAATCTGAAGTGACAAGTTTAGCACGAGGGTAAGATTTGCCCTTACCATTAACACGAGCTTTAAAGAGCATATATTAAGAATGAAAAAGCAAGAAAAGAAAACCCAACTTACAAAATATATGTATACACAAAGGTGTAGATGAACTCGTGCGGGCTAGAAGGTTTTAGGTAACCAGCAAAAAAACTAACTAAAGAAGTTACAAGGAAGAAATCATTCTCTCGGCTCGTCAGCGCACGGGCTCGCGGGCGGGGAATTCTCCGGGACTGGGAAGAACTCCGGGACCAGCGACTCCGGAGTGAGTGCAAGGGCCGCCACGTTCATGCCCCCCTCCCCCCTCCCCTCCCCCCTCCCCCCAGCAGTCGGAAGCGCTGCAAGTTGAGATCAGTGGCAGCTACGACAAAGGCGCGATGAACCACACTATCTGCGATCGAGGGGGCAGTCGAAACGCCACCTGCGCATCCCTCTAGTGCTTGGCGGCGACACTCCAGCAGTTTGACTCTGCTTTGGAGAGGCGGATGACAAAGTAGTCGCTTTGGGAGCGAGCTTCCCTCAGTTCCTCCTCCAACTTGGAAGTTCGTTCCACTCATGCAAGCTCGGTAGATTGCAAAAAAATATCAAGTTGAGTAGAAGATTAACTCGAGAGATCAGAGGCAAAAGACGTACATTAGTCGGGGACTGCGAGGTGGAGCAGCGAGCAGCTGCAAATTTATCCTTAACTCCGACCAGTTCTTATTGCATGGTGTTCAACGTGGACCTCGCTTCCACCAACTCGCCCTTTGTTCGGGCGAGCTCCAGGTTGGTGGCATCCAGGGTGGTCAACGTCTCCCCCAGCTTGCGGTCAGTGCTGAGAATACACCTCGCTGTCTGATGGAATAACTCGACAGTGCGAATGATAGAGCGACTCCCACGATTTACCAGATCGTTGATGGTGGTTCCCGCCAGCACCGCCGCGTCCTCCCGACCGTAGATCTGAATAGGACGTTGAACGCGTAGACGTCGATGTCCTCATCCTCCATCAAGGAGGGGAGTTGCAAACTCAGGCTGACCCCATGGTTGCCCTCATACCATTCCAGGAGGGTGGAGCCCTCCAGATCCCTAGCGCGTATCCCCAGCCCGAAGTTAGCATGGGTATAAGGGACTTCCTCTGACACCTTCCCTCTGACCGGAACCTTTGAACTCGCCTCACCAACCTTGAGCTTCTTTGTCGTAGTCTCGGTAGAGGAGACATCAGTTGTGGGCACCTTGCCCTTGTCTTTCGCGGCCGCCGTGGCGATGTTGGGCGGTCTTGGGGCCATCTCGACATTCAGCGAGGCGAGTTCCTGGCTGGGTGGTTTTCTGTCGGTCACGAATGACATATTTTGGGGAAGTGCTCTCAGACCTGCGAAGGGCATGCCAATAAAAGAAGGTAAGGTGAGGTCATACTGCGAAGGTGTAGGCGGTAGCATACCTATCCCGGGCATAATATAAGCGAGTTGGTCTTGGTGGCGCCTCATGTTGGCAGCGACCCAAACGCGCCTCGTATAGGTACGAACTTGTCGGTCTAGTGGTGAACCTTGTTCAGCGTCTCCACCAATTTGATGCAGGCGTTGGAGAAGAAGATGACGCCATCCCCAGTCGCCTTCAGGTTGAGGATCTTCCAGAAGGCTGTGAGGTCGAATCCATCCCCTCCTAGCGCATGTAGCACGCATAGCCAACCAGGGTGTTGATACTATTCGAGTTGAACTGTGCGGGAACCAACCCAAAGTACTTGAAGACCTGGACCACCTCGGTACAGAGGGGAATTCGCAATACAACCTCATAGTGGGCGAGGGGAAGGCGAGCTCGTCCTCAAAGAAGTTGTTTATCCCCTCTCCCGGTAGGGGTCGCCTCTCCAAGAATCCCGTGGGAAGGAACTTCACCTTAAAAGCCTTGAGCTCGTCTGACGTGGTCCTTGGCTTGGAAAAATAGTGATCAGGGAAGTTGGCGACGTATTGTGTGCGACTCTCCTCACCCTTAGCGTAAGCCATGATTAAGGAGCGAGAACAACAAGAATATTGAGAAGACAGGTTAAAATTGGGAGACTGGGAGCGGAGTAAGCGTGTCACCAACCCTGACCCCCTCCCCCTTTTTATAAGTTTTCCCGGTTGAACAAGCCCACCCTCGACTCGTAATATCCCAATGCCCCTCCCGTATCGCATAATCGACAGTCCCGAACTCGCGTCGCGCCCCACATCTGTAAAATAAGCATACATAAAATATGTATATAGCAAAAAACAAGCATGCCGACAAATGATTTATACTCGATGTGTACAAAATACGTATCCTTTACTCGGCAACCCTGCGCGAGTACAAAAGACTAAGCAACACAAAAACATCTCGTGCATTCCAATGCGAGTACAAGATGAATAAGACACTTGAACCCTAAGGGGGAATAGGCACGCCTCGGCCCCTCACGTGCGGACGAGCAGGATGACATGCCATTTAGGCATTGCCATGAGCTTCGTGGACGTATTCTTGAGCTTGCTGAAGATGATTGACCATGCGTAGGTGCTCTTCCAGCCTATTCACCTTGCCGGCTGTGACCGCGACCTGGCCAAATTTGTAAAAGTGTACCTCGATCGTATTCTGGTGAGTCTCCAGCTCATATATCCTTTCTTCGGCGTCCAACATCCTCAAGAAGAGGTCGTCTTTGCTGTCTAGCTGCGCGTTGTACTTCTCCAGCGATTCTGCATGACCCCGGAGCTCGCCAAGCCCCTGCCTGACCTCCCGTTGGGCCGCAGTGGCGAGGTCTAAGTCATGCGCGGTGAGCACCTAGAGCAAGTGCGCGCTGAAGTCGTTGCTATCCACCCGCGAGTCGGCCATCAGTTCACGAAGTGGGCTGGACATCATGGGTGGAGTTGGCTTGGGGAGAATGCCCAGCGACGAACGATCAGAAGAAGATGGCGAGTAGGTACCTACAAGAAAGAAAAGTATAAGAGGGAATCCGAGAGTGGAACAAGGGTATCCGGGGTACCATGATTAGAGGCGGCACCGCCCTCATCTATGCGGGGCGGCCTCATCAGTAACAATTTCCTAGCAACACTCGGTCGACTCGACACTCCCACCTTCAAGTGGCGAGGTGGGACAACAATTTTGGTGTCGTCCGCCAAGGGGGGCACCTGGCCGCCAGAGTTAGCAAGATCAACATGACAATCCGCGAAGACACCACCAACTGAGCGCTAGAGTGAGTGCGCAGTTGAAGAAGGAGGGTTGCTCGCGAGCTCCCCTTCTGATTGGAGTGGAGAAAGACCGTCGTCTGGCGCAGGCGGGCAAGACCGTTTTTTCCCTTTCAATAATCTTATCTTCTTCATCCCAGCACCGCCTCCGTCCGTCGAAGTCGTCAGGGCAAAGGGGCCGCCGACTTTGCGCTGGCTTGTTGAGCCCGAGCTCGCCTGAAATCTCCCACCCAAGGACCTTGCCGAGTCATAGGGGGGGGGGTCCGCCGATCAGGCCGAACGAGGTAGCAGCTTCGACGTCGTCCCGGTCAGGCGAGTCCATGAGGATCAAAGGGGCGGAAGGTCGGACGGAAAGATTTTTTAAGGTTAACCTCACACTCACTATCTTATTTATGGAGCCATAGAGGGATGTCGGAGTGGCTAGGTAGGCATGCGGTCCAGGCTCGCCAAATCGGGGCTGGACGATTTCTTCCTGGCCTCTGGCGAGCTCGCAAAGAAGCAGAGATAATGTATAACCCCAATTTTGTGACCCCCAACCATGTTTGCACCCAACGAGGATAGGGCAAACCCATCGAGATAATTCAGGTTAGGCGAGACGACCTCGCTCGGCAGCGAGCTGCCCTCTCCAGCCTGGCTCCAGCTCGCCGAAGTGAGGCCCAGGTCAGGGGATCCACATGCAAAGACAATCGTAGGTGAGCCGAGCCCACCTCCTTCTCGAGCTCGCCTCGGCAGGGAGTATCTTGTGCAACATGATTTTGCTATCCGCGGATCAATCAGGGGTGTCAATAACAAAAGTAAAAAAGGCAGAGGCCGCTATTTGCAAGCCATAAAGACGATTTTTCTCCTTGTTTGGGGTTTGCCTATAAATAGACCATGGAGAGGCAGACCTAGCCTCATAGAGCTCCCAATTTTTGGAGAACTCTTGCTCTGTGCCATCCAAGGTGCCGAGCTCAGCCTTTGGCATTGGGAGGGGAAGACGCGGTGTGTGCTTTTGGGTGAGTTGCAAGACCTCCTCACTGTAGCTCGTCGGGTCTTTTCGTGGGCATACACCTTATCTAACTAGGACCGAATCTAGGCTTGGACAGACCTTCCTAATGCACCCGATGACGGGCAAAGTAACTTGAATTGTTCCCTCTCAGTCTGAACTCAATTGAACCGGTGCCCGGATTTCAACAGGAAGGGTCTTGATGGTGGAGCGCACAGAGGCGCGCTTGGAACGATCTTGACAGCGGAGCGCATCGAGACGAACTTGGAACTGTCTTGACGACGGAGCGCAAGAAGATGCGCTTGGAATGGTCTTGACGACGGAGCACATAAAGGCACGCTTGGAACGGTCTTGACGACGGAGCATATGGATTCGACGCGCACGGGAGTGCACAGGGGGGAGGCACATACGGGAGTGCGAAAGGGGCGCACAGGAGCGTGCAAGGAAGAGGCGTGTGAGGGAGCGCATACGGAAGGGGCGCCAGCGGGAGCCCGCAAGGAAGCGGCACGCACGGGTTCGCGTAACGAATAGGAGTGTGCGGGAGCGCGCGTTGGGAGAAGAAATTGAGGAGAGAGAAAGTCATAGGAGAAGGAGAGAGAAAATCTGTAGGAGGATTTTTGGGTGGAGCAGAGCTCGAAAATGAAGGAGTAAAAGGGGTCTATTTATAGACTCCATGAGGGGAGATCTGGTAATTCCCCCCCCCCCCCATAACTACCAGACGGATGAATAGAAATGCTCTGTTTAGCTAAATCACCATTTTTATGAAAATGACGAGACTGCCCCCTGACAAATTTAACCCCCAACAAAAAAATAATCGCCCCTCCCGCGAGGGGAGGGGTGGTCCGTTGAGGTCGGCGGCCGGGCAAGGCCGACAGCTGGCGGGAAGACGGATCCGATCGGATAGTGAGGCGGCCATGCAGCGGCCTGCTGTAGGTGGGAAATGATGCCCAAACTTGGGGCGTCCAAAAGGCCGCCCAGATCTGGACGGCCTGAGGGGCGGGGCGGCTATATGGCCGCCCATATATGGGGGAGGAGGGGCAAGGAGGCCGTGTGACTGCCCGCCTCTGACGGAACATGACCTCCTAGATCTAGGAATCCAGAGGGGCGGGGTGGTCATGTGGGTGCCCACCCCTAGCGAGAAATGGTCGCCCAGATCTGGGCTGCCAAGAGGCTGCCCAGATCGCGACAGCCAGTGGGCGGGGAGACCGTATGGCCGCCCGCCGTTGGCAGGACATGGCCGCCCGCCGTTGGCAGGACATGACCGCCCATTTTCTGGGTAGCCAAGTGGTCTCCCAGGTCTGGGCGTCCAAAGGGTGGTCGGGCGACTGTGTGATCGCCCGCCCTAGGAGGGAAATGACCATCCACTTCCGGGTGGCCAGAGGGCTGTGAGGGCGCGTGCTGGGATATGCTTCTAAGGGTATGTGCCTGAGACATCTGTGGATGTGCATGGTGAAATGGGGCTGAGTCAACACATGCTGACTTGCCCTGCGGATCTGGCGGTTGTGTGCGGTCCAATGGGTTTGGTCGAACCATCTCAGGGGGAACTCCATCAATGATATTTCACTATTTTTACAATATCATGCATTCATGTTTATGTTCATTGCAACAACTAACGTGCAATTTCTCCAAATAGAATAACTACATTAATAACTGCAACCGCCAACCGCAGCCTTCATGACCTCTATCCGTGCACCAAAGAGGCGAAAAATTTATGTGCGTATAATGCATATGGAGGATTGTGGGGCAAATGCAAATTTCTGCTATGTTTTTTTATCTTTTCACAAAATAAGTCACGAAATACTATTCCACGGTCCACTTGGGCCCAACAGGACGCCAAACCGCCCGTCCGATGAGGGGAGGGGCAACCCGACGAGGAGGAGGCCTCCCAATTTCGGGAGGCCTTACCTCCTTGCGGTGCGTCGATGAGGGGCGGGAGACCAAAGAGCCATGTGTCCCATGAGATAAGGAGGTTGCCCGGATCTGGTCGCACTAGCCTCCCGATCTTGGCAGCCACGCCCTCCTCGCGGGGCGCTGACGAGGTGGGTGGGAAGGAGGCCACCTAGATTGGCTGCCGATCTGAGCAGCCTTGCCCTTCTTGCAGGGAGCCGACATGGGGGCGGGCGGCCAAGGTGTCGCCCGCCCCAAATGGAAGAAGGCTCCCCAGATCGGGAGGCCAGAGGTTCTATTACCGACAGGTCTGGGTGGCATCATACCCGTTGAGGGGCGACGATGAGGGGGGCGGACGGCCAAGGGGCCGCCCACCGTAGACGGGAAGAAGGGCGCCCCCCTTTGCGGGGCGACGACGAGTGGGGAGGACGGTCAAGGGGCCACCCTCCCTAAATGGGAAGGAAGCCGCTTGGTTGTCCGATCTAGGCGGCCTTGCCCTTCTTGCGGGGCACCGCTAGGGGGGGGGGGGGGCGTCCAAGGAGCCGCTCGCCTCCGGTGGCGAGGAGGCCGCCCCATTTGGGTCGCCAGGGGGCCGAAGGGCCGCTTTGGGCAGCTGGAGGTCCATGCGGCAGTGTCGGGGCGATTTTGGCTCGATTGATTCCCCCACTAGCGGACATTTACGTGTTAGTAGAAAATTTTTCCGATACCCATATCCCATACATATGTGCATTTAGAGCTCTAAGTTCCCAAGGAAATTTTCGGCGCGCTAAATTGCAATCTAGAAAGAGTGATAAGTGATAACAACGATGACACGACAATTTTAATTAAATAAAATATTAAAATAAATTAATATTAAAATTTAAAACTGGTAGAATTTTATTCGGTGAACGGGTGGGGTGAGGATGCGTACAAGTAACTTCAAATACTGGAAATAATGAGAACTAAAATATGAACGCGGAACAGCTTAAGCTTATGACAGCTGGACTGATTCCTCATCCTATTTTCTCTCTCTTCCTCTTTCTCTCTCTGCAGTCTGCATATTAATATTAATATTAATATTAATTAAAGTGTTCCCTCTATAAATATATATTGAAGCAGCACGGGTTATTAGTGAATACAAAAGAGGGGAAAAAATCTTATTAAAAGAGTTTCAATGGCGTCCAGTACTCCCGAGGTTGCGCTCAACAGCGACGCCGGCAAGTACGGCGGGTACGGCGCCGGCGCGAGGCCGTCGCCCAGCTTCTCCGGCGTGGATTTCGGGCTGAGGATCCTGCTTTTTGCCTCGTCGGTGTCGGCGCTGGTGGTGCTGGCGACGAGCAAACAGACGGTGTCGATTCCCGTCTTCCTGCAGTCGCAGACCCCGATTTTTGTGACGAAAACCGCCCAGTTTTATCACTCGCCGGCGTTCACGTAAGCGTTGCTGTCACCGCTGAATAAACATTCAGGTTCTATTTATTTGAGCGTTTCGCTGTTCCGTTTTGGGCAAACGCTGTCGGAAGGAGGGTAAATAAATGAATATCCGGCGGTGTTTGCTCCGTTTTCACCACCCGCCCGCCTTGAGAAACGCCCCAAAAAGCTCCGTTTGGAGCAGCCATCTTCCTCCTCCTGTTCGAACACTCCGTTTTCACCCGCCGGATCGACCCGCCACCGCCGAGCCAAATGGAGCCTTAATTAATTTTGCGGTCGAATACGCGAAGGGTGCGCGTTTGAGAACGCAGTTCTCTCTGAGGCTCCGTTTGGCACGGTGGTGAATATGCGGGTTAAATTGTCATTTGTTAACGCCCACCAAAGAATCTCCATCCACTTTTATGAGTATGCGTTTACAACCGCCCCACCATGCCAAACGGAGAGGTAGGAGTAACACACGTAGAATATGGTGGGGGAAGAACGAGTGTCATCGAGGATGGGACGCCACACAAAATCCGATTATATTTACTTAAAAAAACACCAATCGTATATCGAACGACACACGATTTTTGAAATAATTTTTGGGAACGCTACTCGCTCTCAAAGGAAGGAGCGCGGATAGCTATTTTGCCGTCCAATTGGACTTCAAAATTTATGTTTTTTCCTTTTTTTTTATTTCGACGAGATCACCGACATTGAATATGCGAGATCAACAGCTTAAATTTTACCCGCTTTCACAAAAGAAGTGTTTCCTTAGAGTAATTATTATTCCGATTTTTGAGTTAGGCCTACCCACAAAAAAAGGCCTAAAAAGAGCGTAGGCAATCGTGGGGGCTAATTATGGAATAAATCTTAAATCTCGCAAGTCATTTAAAATTTGTAAGTACTAATTTATGGATAATAGATTAATAGTGCTTAAAATATCATAATCCGGCTCTTAGCTAATTAGTCTTTTTTTCGTGTCAAAAAAATAAGCTTAAAAAATAAAATACTGTTTGGACGTTATGGAATATGGACCGCTCGTTTCGGCGTACTTTTCCTAATAAATGATATTTTAGGATAATGGGTGCAAAGACGCTTATCTTTTATTATTATTATTATTATTATTATTATTATTTTACTCTTTGATTATTCTGTTAAATTAAAGCTTTTAATTACAGTTGTTAATTATAAATAGTAGCTAAAATAAACTAATAAATTGCTAAAATATAATTACATGATAATTAAACAGTTAATTGTTAACCACACCTCATTGTTTGCCGAAATTATAGTTGTTCACAGATCGAATTGAATATCTCTTCAATCGAAATTTAAATTTGACATAGAATGCAGAAATTTGAATTCGCACATTTGTTCGAATATTCAGTTTCGGATTCAGGTATGTCATGAAATGTTGGATTTAAATTTGAATTCAAATTCATTTTTGAATTCAAATTTTATTTTATTATATATTAAATTATTTGCGAATCTTTACAACAAAAATAAATTTATTTAAATTCAGATTCAAAAGCTATTCAAATCCGAAATCGGATAAAAAAGCTAATTTTAAGCAAATTTTACGAATCAAATCCTGAATTATTCACAAACTATACTATTTGTTTATCGGTCCTCCGCTTACATCTGTGTGATTTTTGAAATTCTGTATACAAATAAATACTTACTAACCATCTTTTTGTTGTTGTTTGATTATTCGGCAGATATCTTTTGGTGGCCCTTGCAATCACATCCTTATACAGCATCGTCACCTTGATCACCTCCGCTTCTTTCCTCTCAAAATCAGCTCCGTCGTCAAAGATTTTGTTCAGATTATTAGTGTTAGACCTGGTAAGAGTCTGCTCATAGTGTGGATTTATGGCTTCCCTAATGGCTCATTAGAAGAAAATAGGTCTATAATAGTTCGGTTTGGTTCCATTTTTGATCAAAATCGCTAATCGAATCACCCACATGTGATTTCAAAAATCTGGAATTGAACCAAACCACTTACACCATTAGAACTGAACTGAACCGAACCGTATGGTTCAGTATAGTTTAATAATGTAAAAATAGAAATTTGGGATAAGAAGGAAAACAAAGTACCATTATAAAGGCTTATAGCAAAATAAAAGTGAAAATTGTGATATTTAAATGGAAAAGGGGAAGCTGATAAGTGAAAACCGTGATATTTAAGTGTAATAATAAATCTTTTATTTTGTCATAGACTTTAAGCAAAATAAAATGAGACATTTTAGAATATTGTTTAAAACAGTGATTTCTATGTATATTGTAACAAGAGTAAAGACCTAGACTTTGTTTGGCACGGTGGTGACAGTCGTGAATGCGGTGAGCCGTAATTCTTGAATGACCTACCTCTCCTAAAAAAATTCATGCATTTTATGTTCAAAAAAAGTTTATTTTCTTTATATCGTTCATTTACTTTTGTCTTGTCAAACATACATTCTATGATAATGATGCTTTTTAACCAAACATACATTCTATTATATTAATAATAGATTAAAATTTTATTAAAGCTTGTACGATTCGGTTTGGTACGACTCAATTCGGTTTGACATTTCAAACCGTGAACCGAATCACACGTTTTTTTTTAAAAATAGAATCGTGACTGAATCATAGACCACTAAAATCAAACCGAACCATGCGGTTTGTTTTGATTCAGTTCAATTATGTGGTTCACTTGGTTCCGACTTACAACCCTAGAAGAAAACAATTGATTAGTTGATGGGTTTGTTTGGCAGCTGATGGTGGGAATCATGGCGTCGGCCACGGGCAGCTCCGGCTCTGTTGCGTACATCGGATTGAAAGGAAACTCGCACGTGTTGTGGAGTAAGATCTGCAACATCTTCGGGAAATTCTGCAGGCATATAGGGAGCGCGACGGCGCTCTCGCTGGTGGCGTCGATCGTCCTCGTTCTTCTCGTTCTTGTCTCGTCGTTCACCATTTACCGTCGCAGTGTCTGATCCTCTGTTTTCTATCCTCCTCCAGTTCAGACTGTTGTTGGAGGTTTATTATGTTAATGCTGTTGATTAAACTGATATGTTCTTCTCTGATGTTTTCATCCTTGTGTTATTTTAGGCGATTGTTAACCGCAACCCGTTATTGGCTAGTCGTACCTCAAAATCTCTTAATTTTTCGCGTCTTTTCGAAATAAGTCTTGTACATGCAATTTCAGGAAAAGTGTTCAACACAAAAGTTGTAGATCTCGACGATATCTATAACTTTCGTGTTGAACACTTTTCCTGAAATTGCATGTTCAAGACATATTTCTGAAAGACACAAAATATGGGCATATTTTCAAAGTACGCATTGTACATGCATTTTTAGGAAAAGTGCTCAACACGATTTCGTGTTGAGCACTTTTCCTAAAAATGCATGTACAAGACGTAAAAATTATGAGATTTTGAGTTACGACTAGCCAATAACAGATTACGGTTAACAATCGCCTTATTTTAATGCTAGCAATTAGTTTTTTTTTCTTCTCAAGTCATCTGATTCAATAAATGCTTCTCTTTTTTGAGTTTTGAGTCTTAAAAGATGTCACGTTTCTTGCATCAAGAACGTGCGCGTCTTTAAAAAGGCGAACTTTTTGGACCCAAAAATAATGTATTCTTGAAAAATACTAGTTTTTTACAAAAATTGAGTGCGGCGAAGGCTGTAGAGGTGTTCATGAATCGAATCAAACAACTGTTCAATCCAATTTAAATTTGACAAATAATACAAGATTCAGACTCCTTTGAATATTTGAATTCTGTCATGAAATATTAGATTTAAATTTGAGTTTGAATTCAAATTTAAAGTTGAATTTTATATTATTTAATTATATATAGTATTTAAATATAACTATATATTATATTTTATTACATATATAAATTTTATTATTTGACTATTTACAGCTTATTGGTGAACTTTTGAAATGTGAATAAGTTTATTAATATTCAAATCAAAAATTAAATTTCAATAATTATTTCTTTAAATAATCTTGACACATATAACATATTTCAGGTTTTCCTCTCAAATTTTATAAAATATAATTTTTTTTCACTCAACATGCATATGGGACCCACTGCTGGGACCAACAGATTTTAAGTTGTGAGAGAGATGGTCTATCTAAAATTTCCCTCCTCCTTGTCCAATAAATACCCCTGCTTTAAGTGAAGTGGCCACGTGTGCTGCATCATGACTCACCATTTAACATGTCACATGCATGTATTAATTTGCAATGAATATAATAAATACTGGTAGCTTATTAATAATTATTATTTCAATTTATTTATCTTTAATTTTTAGTCCCACATTGCTATCATGCATGAAAAATTTGCTAAACAATGACAGGATGCTTCATTGACACTCAAGCTTTGGTCAGATTTTGTGAACTTCAACTTACAAAAGAGGGAAAATTCTTGAGTCGGGTCTCGGGTACAGTTTAGGACCAATAAAATACGTGAAAATAATGTGGATCATGGTGCACAGATTTATTGTGTACTGCCGGCCTCATTAAAACATGCAAATTCTTGTATTTCATTATTCCCCGATGGCTTAAATTTTCCTCAATGAAACGAGATATTTTTATTAAGCTTGTAACTCCAAGGTTAGACATTTCAGGCCACCTCCCTTTGATTGGCTAGGGCCATGGATCGTCTCCGCAATATTTTATCGATTGACTATTTCGTGTTTGATATACGCGTGAGAGCGGGAATTATATAATTTTGTAAACCCGAAGTCGTGCATCATCGCCGCAAGATGTCTCAAGGTCTAGGTCATAATATGTTCCTCCCTTTTAATTTATGAGCGGTTTGAATGCGGTGGAGTTTTATTGATTGTATGACTGCATGTTTTGCGATGCAGTACCCTTAGCTTCAATGACTAACTGAAAAAACCGCACCACAATGCAAAACAAATTATACAAAAATATGTTATTGTTTTAAAAGTACTTTAAAATTTAAAGTGCAAATGTACTTGACTGTAATAAATAGCTTGTTTTAATGCATATTTTGGTATATAAGGAGCTCGGAATCTTAATGAGTTTGATTCGGATACCAGGATATCTGATACTCGTATAGAACCTAATGTTTGTCTATAAAACTCAAGTTAAGGGCAATGGGGAGGTAGTTCCACTTTGACTGCTACCCGAGATGTTTCGAGCGACCTAACAATCTCGAAGTGAAATCCCCGTCACTCAGAAAATTTGCCGTGGTTTTATCTCCCGTGGAACTTTCATGCCGCCACCTGTAGAGAAAAAAGGACCCCGCTCCCATTCTTGTTCTCAGTCTTCCGCCCCGTCGCCTGTAGATTAGGAAAAGAATTTGTGGTCGCCCCTCGATCGGGATAGGGAAAAAGCATCATGCCGTCAGAATCAGAACGGGAAAAATAATACAGTAGCTCCCGTTCTCTGCGAAACAGGCGCTGTCGGTCCCGTTTTTTTGTTTCCGTTGACGCTCCTGTGCAAAGATTCTTTTTTTGTTTCCACTATCAGTTTCGGGTTACAACTTGTTTGCAGAATCGAGGGCGACAGACCGCTCCTCGTTACACTCTGGGGGTGAGACATAATCTTTGGTGCTCGACAGGCAATAGGTTGCTCCACGTGAGGTTTGGCTTTCACGATCTCAATTAGAGGACGGGCGCGGAACGCGCAGGATGAGGTTGGAGCGGGCTTGCTTGTGGCAATATGCGATCAAGGCTTTCTTCTTGCAATGGGCAGAGCGTCTTCTTCGCGATGATGTTGTGGACTTAGCGGAATATTCGGTGGAGTGGTGGTGGCTCGTAGGAGAATTCTGGTGAAGGAACGACGGCTCGCCGACAGAGCACTAACGTGAGGAAGAAGAAAGCACAGAGGAGAAATGCTAGAAATGAGGAGCCCGTGAGACTTTTAATAGCCTCCAGGAAGTGGTTACGGTGGTTATACGGCTATCCGCACATCGTAACCACCAATATTATTATTTTAAGCATAGTTTCTGATGCATATTATCTGCATATTATGTTTTACTAAATGCAGACCTCCACTAAAAACATGACCCCCGCTACCAGCGACGGTTACGTGGGTGGTTACCAGCATAAAGGACGGTCACGATCGCGGCGAGGCTGATCAGATAGTAAGGAGAGACGGCGGGTGAGGGAGGCGGTCGGGATGCCTCCCCAAGAGGGTAAGAGGGGGGGTCGGCCACCTCCTCCCGGTGACATCGGCGGGCCACATGTACGGCACCGACCTGCGCGCGACCGGTCGGCCAAAGGTGGAGGGAGCCGGCCGGGTGACTTGGGCGGCATGCGAGGATTTCTTCTTTTCCTGAAGAGAGTTTTTCAGTGGCAGCATTGGTGATGGCGAACGAAGAAGTGTCGGAGAAGGCGGACAACGGTGCTTTCCATGCCCAGGTATGCCGCTAAATAGGGCGGAGACGGGAGTGGAGAAGAGAGGGCTCGTGGACGCGCGCCTCACCCGCAAGCCTGCCTGGTCGTGCGCTCGCACAAGCGGGAATAACCCCGCCGCCTGTCCTGAGGTGCGCACGGCATTGCGTGCGGGCGCACTTGAAGGTGCAGGTGCGCGCGGCCAAGCGCGCGCGCACCTGAGGGGTGTGCCCGGACGAGAGCGCGCGGTCGCGCACGCGCTCACATTTGAAGGTGTGTGCGGTCGCGCTCACGTGCCTGAAGGTGTTCGCGGTCGAGCGCACGCACTTGAAGGTGCGCGCGTGCGCGCACCGCACCTAATGGTACACACAGCTGGTTTCTTACTTGCACTTTTTTTTTGAGTGGTTTAACCTTGTCGAAATGGGGTGATGCACCAGCCGTTCAATTGAAAGTCCTTGTTTCGATCATCGAATTTTAACTTTTGTTTTTCTTTCACTTCAGGCTTCAAAGCGTCCCACGAGGCCTATGCGTCTGTTCTCGTCACTTTCTGATGATCAAATTGTGATTTGGAGGAAGAGATACGGGTTACCATCCGATCTTGTAGTGAGAATACCGTGTGTTGAGAAGAGGGTCCAAAATCCATCGAGAGACTGGTTGGCGGTTTGAGAGACCGAGAGGTGGGGCCTCCTTGCTAGCCGAAAACCGTGGCGGCATGAGCTTGCCGACAGGCGGAGGGAAAGAGGGGCCAGCCTCCTCGACCGACCCCGTCCGTCGAGGGGGAGTGGGATCCCGACGCGCGTGGGTCGTGCACGATCGTGTTTGCGGATCGCGCGCGCTGCGGTCAAACTCATGTCCCCACTAAGATAGTGGGGATAATGAGAAGTTGGCTATCCGCAACCCAAAATCTATAAAAAGAAAGTGATTCCCATCAACTTTTATACGACGATCATTGCAAGTTAATTATATAAAATATTATTTAATTATATTTGCATGTTATATCACTGATCTGTGTCATTCTTTATCATTCTTGCAAGTCGTTTAATGCCCTCTCCGTTTGAAAGAACTGAAAAGCTTTGGCTCGAGAATGAGTCAAACGTGTAAATGGTCAAAAACTGAACCGACATCAAAGCAACACATTTTACGTGGAAAAATTCGAAAAGAGAAAAATTATGGGATCGGTACGTTGCCGACAAAATCTACTAATTTGTAGGCGGTTATTAGTGTTAGAATTTTTGGGAGGTTGACATACCGCGGGCCCATTTAGAAGTCCTTTAAAGAGAACAAGACAATCCTACTTGACGCTCACAAAAATGGCTTATGGAGCAGTCTCTGCAGCGGACACTGTAGAGAGCAGAGTGAGCACTTGAGCGGGAGAGCGAGGAGATTGCAAAATTTTGTGCGCCCGACCTTTTTGTAAGTGTATGCCCGGTGAGCGTGAATCTTTTGCAGGCGTGTTCACAGAGTGTTCCAGCATCCGTTTGAGAAACCAAATGAACTGGAATTAAGCGAGGTAGAACATGTCAGACTCATCTTGACGAGCCAGTCGTGGGCGTGAAAATAATTTCTGGTTTGACTGAACAATTTTTATGAAACCCCATCAAACGTACTTTTATATAAATAACTTTCTATTTTTTATTTTGTTTCATGGTTCTATTACATGTAAATGCAAACACCCTTTCATAGCTGTTTCTTTCTCATTTTTAGGCTCAATTCAAATTGATTTAAGAATATGAGCCTAAACAACCACAAAGTAAAAATATTTACTAATATGAGCCTAAACAACCACACCGATACATCTAAAGTCGCAAATGCAAATCTATATACAAATTGAAACCACATCAAAAAAATCAACTACAAAACGTATTAAATATTTGAAACTTTATCACGTGATTTTAGTGCAAACAATTTTGTTTGGTCCAAAATCGAGACCTTTTGGTATGATTACGGTTAAACTGCATCGTGTGATTTTAGTGCAGTACAATTTTGTTTGGTCCAAAACCGAATCCTTCTAGTATGATTATGGTTAAACTGCATCACTTGATTTTAATGCAGTACAATTTTGTTAGGTTCAAAACCGAATCTTTTGGGTATGATTACGATTTGGACCAAAATCGCACCACTTATAAGACAACATTTTGCGCCCCCACCCCCCACCCCCCCCCCAAACAAAATTGCTTAACTACGTGAGAAAAAATATTGTCCGAGAAGAGCAAAAAATGTCCTCACTCAGTGCGAACATTAAGTGAATCCACAAGAGAATCATGACCACTCGTGATCACAATAATTATTGTGCCTGATCATTACGATCACGCATGATCAAACATGACCATTATGCAATCACACACGGTCATTATGGTTATGCGGGCGATCGCAACCAATAGTTCATGACTCCACATGATCATTATGCTTGTTGCGGCCAAACTCGGCGCTTCGGTCGATCCGGACTAATTTGGACCGCCTTAGCTCGCGGAGCGATCGAGTGCGCACACAGTCAGTTAAAAAAGAAAATGTACACCAGAAGTTTTAACGTGGAAAACCCTTCAACCGGGTGAAAAATCACGTGACCGGTTCTGTGCCAGTCAAAATCCACTAACTCTGGATGATTACAATATACTGAGTGAACCGGGGCGACAGACCGCTCCCGTTACAATTTGTGGGGAGAGAGGATGACTATAAACACCAGCGGGCAACAGGCTGCTCCGATGAAGCGACTTAAATGGTGGAATGCGCGGGATGCTTCTGGCGCTTGCGCTCAGGGCGGCACGCGCTTGCTGGCCTCGACTGCCTTCTTCGTTTGACTTTCTCCGATCTTGGGTGTCTCCTTGCGAACTACGCTCTGATGAGGTGCCTATAGCCAATGACAGGCGCTGGTTGCCGGTGGCGGCCGCTGGAGGTCACTGGTGGTCGCTAGTGGTCGCTGGTGGTCGCTGGTGGCCGGCAACGAGCGGAGAACGACTTGGAGGAGGCGACGGGAGAGCTCTCTCTTAAGGAAGAAGAAGAAGAAATCGTAGGAGGGAAAAGATGAGAAATAAGAGTCCCCTGGGGGTCTTTTTATAGCCTCCAGGGGTGGATCATGGCGGGCCCCATCACTAAAGTGGTGGGGTAGTGGGTAGTTATCCCTTCGATCGGACGGCCTGGAGGGCCTCCCCCTTGATCGGACGGCGGGGAGGTCCCCCATGACGGCGGGCCGTCATGACGGCGGCGGCGACCTGCCGTCGGCCGGGCGCGGCAAGGGTATCTCGATGGGCACGGTTCAGGTGGCGATGACTTTTCAGGGAGGGGGCCGAAAGAGGAAAGCGGTGATAGCTCCTGTTGATAACCTTGATGTTGTGCTGGTAGCTTCTGACGATTCAGCTCCAGAGGTGCAATTACCTGCTTCCCCGGTTCCTCAGGAGTCTGCCGGTACGACGGCTCCACGGATGTCTTCTTCCTTGAGGGCGATGAACGATGCGGTAAGGGGGTGATTATCTCTTTTCTTTCCTTTTCTGTTTGAAAGTGGTTGATTGTGTGTCTTTATTTTGCAGATAGAGACTCAGGCGCAGATCGCAGTGACCTGGAATGATCATTACGTGAGCCTGAAGGACGGGTATCTTGCTTTACAGGAGAAGCTTCGGTTGTCGATGAGCTCGCTTACCTCCTTGAAGGAGGAACATGACTGGGATATTGTGCGGCTCCGTCGAATTGGCTCAGAGCTGAAGTCCGAGCTAGAAGATACGTGTGCGACCTTGGACGTGGAGAAGGCTTCAGTGGAGAGGACCACTTAGATGCTGAAGCATGCAAAGGAGGAGACATCTGGCTTGGGGACCCAGCTGCAGGCGGCGCGAGAGGAGCTTTCAGGCCTTGAGACTCAGCTTCGGGCGGCGAAGGCGTAGGTGGAGATGCTGTCTTCTGACGACCATGCATCAGAGCTGAAGGCAGCAGGGCTTGCGGAGTACTTGGAGTCGCTGGACTATCTTCGAGATTGCAACTTGATTGCGGAAGAGGTTCGTGATGATATTTGGTCTAAGGAGGTGGAGCCCCAGATGGATGATATACGCGAGTTAGCGCTCCGTCGTGACGTTTCGAAGGCCTTTCGCTTTGTAAGCAAGCGCCTTGTGTCACAACCCGCATTTTCTCCGAATTAAGAATTATCAGAGTAAGAGAAAACACGCGTCATGATGCCACGTCAAGCAGGGGATAACTGCTGACGCTCAGGCAAAACCACCTACCAACTTAATGAAAGAAAATCATGTGATTAATGATTAGAAAACCAGTTATATTTTAGAGGCCGTATCCCCCGACTTAGTGGATCACCTAGTCCACAAAAGAAAACTATATTTAAACGCTGCGGAAAGAAAATACTTTATCAGGTTTGACATCCTAAGGAGCGCATAAGGGTCCCAAGAGAACCACTCATGCTATGCAAGACCCTACATTTAATTTATATAATATATAAGAAAACGGTCTTTATACGTGATTTGGAAAATAGTGATTACGTTTTATAAAACATGCTGATCATGAGCTTTATTTATAATAATAATTATAGTTTAAAAATAACTAGCAACCTAGCATAAAACCTTCTCAGGGCAAGTAGACTATCTCCAGAAAACGGTAGCAGCATAAGTAAATATATCCAGTACAAAGGTAACAACTACCAGTGGGCGCCAACAACCTGACACGAACCCACTGACACACATGTATGTCTGTAAGAAAGTACTGAAAAACTACCTCACCAACACGGCAAACGGAACTCCAAAGTCCAAGAGACCACCAACACCACCACTGCAAACTAGCCACCCAACTGGCTACGGCTCAGAACCTGGGGTATTCCAAAAGAAAACAGAATACCTCAGCAAGCTAAACAAAGCAAAAACTGCATGAAAGAGTCAACCAAAAGGGGAAAAGTAATCGAAAAACATGCAGTAGAAAGAGTCACAACTGTCCAAAACAGGACAACAAGAAAAGCACTACGTGCGAGGAAACAACAACAACCTAGCCCAGGAACAACATCCTGCCGGGCCTACTAGGCTACCGAGAGCCCAAAGTGCTGCAAACTACCAAGGAAGAAACTTCTAACACCCTAAACTGTGGGAGGTGGTAGTAGCAAAAACAAACAACGAGGAACCGGATTGGAGGTAAACTCAGTCCCCCCATCCACCATGTCCAAGTCAACAAGCTCGAGGGTCTACACGTGAAAGCACAAGGGACCTTCCACCCACATACCCAGCCCATACCTGGAGCAAGAAAAACATGAGTGGCCTTGACTAAATTACACAACTCCACCCCCATAAAGAGGTACAAACCACCACTACTACCCACGACCAACGATTCGGCCATTAGGAAAGAGAAACATGCCCGACAAGGAAATTACAAATATAAACAAGGAATTCACTCGGGAACGTAAATCGAGGAAAGAGAAAAAGAGAGTGTTGAAATGACTCAACACGACGTGGCGCTGGGTCCTCTCGACACCGCATTGAGTGAGCTTCACTCACTCAACGTGCCACGCAAAGCGAATTATCACAACAATAACTCTTACATTACTACCTTAACACTACACAAAACACTCATGCCCACTTAACCCGCGTATCGACGCCAGCTAAATACGGGTGCAAAAAAAAAGAAATATTCAGAGCGCACGATCAGTGTCGCACGACCAGTGGTCGTGCGCACTCATCGGCTGATGATCGTGCGAAGTGAACCTGGGAAACTTGAAACCTGACAGAAAACTTGGCATAAGCGCACGATCAGTGTCGCACGACCAGTGGTCGTGCGCACTGTTGCCAGCGCTCGTGCGATAGCCGAGACAGAACTTTGGAGAAATGAACAGGTAGCCGCGCACGAACAGTGGCACACGACCAGTGGTCGTGCGCCCTAACGTTTGATGACCGTGCGCGGGTAACCTGTACCGTTTGGGATTTCCCGAACGACACCGGAACGCGCATCACATTCTCCCGACACTGCGAACCACAACTACGACACATCGAAAACGGCCTACGGCACACCTAACATAATTTCTACCTATTCTACTCGTTCACCACCACCACACAACTATGCCAAATCGTTCGAAACGGAAACAGAGACAGAAATGGTAGAAACGAGTAGGATGCATGAATCGAAAGAAAAAACAACTTGGCAAGGGCGAGAACACCACTTGCCTCGATTTCCGGCGAAGATTGGTCGGCTTTTCCTCCTCTTCACGCACGAATCCGGCAACGAAGCACAAGGCCAAAAATCTGGACATTGCCGGCGGAAAACAAGTCAAAACCCGAAATTCAAAACCACAAGCAAGGCCACGAAACTTGGAAATCTTACCGTAGGAATGAAGGTCTTGACGAGAGCAATCCGAATCCACTCTCGGAATCGAATTCCGTCCACAAACGCTCCGGGAATCGGCGGTGGAAGGCAAGGGCTCGGCGGTTTCTCCGTTTCTCTCGTACAGGGGCGGCGGTTTCCTATTTGGAGAAGATGATCGTACTTTCTATTTCCATCATATATATATATATATATATATATATATATATATATTAATATATAATAATATAATTTATTACAAAATTACATAAAGCACCAAAACGACGCGAAAACCGAATTACCTCGGAATTCGACGAAATTCGCACCGTAGCTAAATACCCACGCTACGAACACAACGGCGAAGTCGAAATTAATTTTCGACGAACAGAACTCGAGTTATACCCAAATAAATCCAAACACCAACATCCCCCCGAGAGGCCACACCGGGTCACCCAAAACGACTCGGCTTGCTAGGGAGATCTTGCCAACAAGCTACAGAATAGGGCACTCAGTTCTAAGGAGCTAAACCACACTCCACAAATGGCACAAGCCACGGAAACGCGTCATCGTAACGCCAAACGAGAATAAAAATAAACGCAGAAAAATCGGGGGCGTTACACCTTTGGTGTGACACCTCCAGTTTCAGCTTTGCGGACGTTTCCGGGGACGTGCCTTCTGACTCAGACGCTGATGGAGAGTATCTGTATTGCTTATCTGCTGTTGTATGTTTTGTCGTACATTTATCGCTTTTTGCTTTCGTTGTAGCTTTTGAGATTGTCGCCCTTAGGGCTGAGATTTGTTGTCTACTATGATAGCTCCATTTTTATATCATTGTCATATGCTTTGCACAAATATGTTTTGCCACAAGGTGATAGTGCAGGAGAGCGTTTGTAGTGTCCTTCCTAAATCTTTGAGAGCTTGTTTGAACCGTCTTTGATTTTACGGCCTAGTTGCAAAAATAGAGAGTGAGTGGACCCTTGTGAGGGTATACGAGTCAAGCTCGTGACTTAGTTGCGTGGAGCTGCTCCACGGCTTTGTGCGCGAGGCTGGCTCGCGGCTTGGTTGCGTGGAGCTGACCAACGGCTTTGTGCGCGAGGCTGGCTCGCGGCTTGGTTGCGTGGAGCTGGCCCACGGCTTTGTGCGCGAGGCTGGCTCGCGGCTTGGTTGCGTGGAGCTGGTCCACGTCTTTGTGCGTGAGGCTGGCTCGCGGCTTGGTTACGTGGAACTGATCCACGGATTTGTGCACGAGACTGGCTCGCGGCTTGGTTGCGTGGAGCTGGTCCACGGCTTTGTGCGCGAGGCTGGCTCGCGGCTTGGTTGCGTGGAACTGGTCCACGGCTTTGTGCTCGAGGCTGACTCGCGGCTTGGTTGCATGGAGTTGGTCCACAACTTTGTGCGCGAGGCTGGCTCGCGGCTTGGTTGCGTGGAGCTGCCGAGCTGGTCCACGGCTTTGTGCGCGAGGCTGGCTCGCGGCTTGGTTGCGTGGAGCTGGTCCACGGCTTTGTGCGCGAGGCTGGCTCGCGGCTTGGTTGCGTGGAGCTGGTCCACGGCTTTGTGCGCGAGGCTGGCTCGCGGCTTGGTTGCGTGGAGCTGGTCCACGGCTTTGTGCGTGAGGCTGGCTTGCGGCTTGGTTGCGTGGAGCTGGTCCACGGCTTTGTGCGCGAGGCTGGCTCGCGACTTGGTTGCGTGGAGATGGTCCACGGTTTTGTGCGCGAGGGTGGCTCGCGGCTTGGTTGCGTGAAGCTGGTCTACGGCTTTGTGCGCGAGGCTGGCTCGCGGCTTCTTCGTGAGGGGGGAGGCCCCCACGGTGTTGCGCGAAGGCTGGCTCGCGGCTTAGGTTGCGCGAGGGATGCTCGCGGCATCTTCGTGAGGGGGGCAGGCCCCCACGGTGTTGCGCAAGGGCTGCTCGCGGCTTAAGTTGCGCGAGGGATGCTCGCAGCTTCTTCGTGAGGGGGGGGGGGCAGGCCCCCACGGTGGTGCGCAAGGGCTGCTCGCGGCTTAAGTTGCGCGAGGGATGCTGACGGCTTCTTCGTGAGAGGGCAGACCCCCACGGTGGTGCGCGAGGGCTGCTTGCGGCTTAGTTTGCACGAGGGATGTTCGCGGCTTCTTCGTGAGGGGGACAGGCCCCCACGGTGTTGCGCGAGAGTTGCTCGCGACTTAGGTTGCACGAGGGATGCTCGCGGCTTCTTCGTGAGGGGGGCAGGCCCCCACGGTGTTGCGCGAGGGTTGCTCGCGACTTAGGTTGCACGAGGGATGCTCGCGGCTTCTTCGTGAGGGGGCAGGCCCCCACGGTGGTGCGCGAGGGTTGCTCGCGGCTTAGGTTGAACGAGGGAGGCTCGCGGCTTGTTCGTGAGGGGGGCAGACCCCCACGGTGTTGCGCGAGGGTTGCTCGCGGCTTAGGTTGCTCGAGGGATGCTCGCAGCTTCTTCGTGAGGGGGGCAGGCCCCCACGGTGGTGCGCGAGGTCTGCTCGCGGCTTAAGTTGCGCGAGGGATACTCGCGGCTTCTTCGTAAGGGTGGCAGGCCCCCACGGTGTTGCGTGAGGGTTGCTCGCGGCTTAGGTTGCACGAGGGATGCTCGCGACTTCTTCGTGAGGGGGGCAGGCCCCCACGGTGTTTGCTTGATTAGCGTCATGCGTTTGATCCGATTACGTGACTTAGCGTGAAGAAGCCATTTCTTGATTTCCATACTGCCAAGGTAAATGATAAAAAGATAGTCCTCACAAGCCTGGGCTTGTGGTTTGTACAATATTTAATAAACAAAACAAACTAACAAATGAAACAACTTAAAGATGGAGGTGGCGAGAGCGGGATTGGAAGACATCCAAGAGCGATTGTTAAAGTATTGCTGTGTAGTCAGAATCAGCTTGGATGACGGCGAACTGTACGTCATAGGATGTCTGTCGGTGTACGTTTTTGAGAGTGACTGGGAGAGTGATGGTGCCGATGACTGGTACCGGGTTGTTCCGTGAAACGCGCGCGCTTGTAGACATTAACTTGAGGTGGTCAGTGGTTAGCTTGAGCTGAAGCAGTGTTGATAAAAACAGCACATTGATGGTGATCTCTGCGTCCACCAAAACTTGGTTCAACTCGGTAGATGGATTGTCGATTCTGATGGTTGTAGGTATCATACTCTGACTGGGGGGCGGCTTCTTTCTTGATATGAACTGATTCATTGCTCCTAGGCTGGCCAGCCGCTGGATTTCCTCCTTTAGCCCATTGCATTCATTGGTGTTGTGTCTGCGGCCCCGGTGATACTCGCAGTATCTTGTTTGGTCAGCTTTGGGGTTTTGCCGCAGTGCTTCTTTTCTCTGCGGTCTTTTGCGACCTTGCTTTACCCGTTTCCCTACCCACAACTCATCTAGGCTACCCTCCTCTCTTGCTGCCATGGACTCCACGACAGCCTCCTCCTTTCCCGCTCGTACCGCTACTCCCTCTCCTGAAATCCGCGATGAGCTTCGGATCACCACCTCAGTGGGAGACACAACTTTGTGGAATGAATACATTCTGTTCGTCGGTTCTACAAACTAAAGGTTTTCTTCATCATCTTACTCGGGATGTTCCCCTTGCTCCCACCGACGACTGGCTCCGTGATGACGACCGGGTCCAATCTTGGATTCTCAATTCTATGGACACCGAGCCATACCACATGGCCCTGTATCATGAGACGACCAAGACGATGTGGGAGGAGCTTCACTCTCTCTATTCTGGCAAAGGCAGCTTACTGCATTTGTTTGACATCATTTCCGCGCTTCAATCTCTGGACCCCGGCACAACGGGCGATTTGACCTCCTTCGTGGCCAAGACCAAAACTCTGGTGGAGGCTTGAATACAACATCAGCCGCTGATTTCGCCACCGAGTCGACAGGAAACCGATTCGCAGCAATCCGTCGAATCGGTCTCGACCACGAAAGCAAGTGCAAGAAAGCAAGCTTACAAAGCGAAATGCTCATTTGACCCGCGCCGGTATTAAATATGCCCTTAGTTTCATTTATTTAAATACGTCTTAACTTTTGACTTTATTACACCGTGTTCAATAATTTTTTTGTAACTGTGACGTGCAAATCTATTTTGAACAGGTGAAAATTAATTTTATATATAGATCAAAAAATTATATGTGCAGCTTAAATTATTATGTCCAAATCAAAAAAAAATATTTAAGCTCTGCTTTGTTGGATTGTTGCTCATGAAAAACAGTTGATGAAAAGCTGTTGATAGAAAAATTGTTGTTTCTCTAAAACAAAATTTATTAAAAAATTGTTTGGAAACAAAACGAATTTTTGAGTGAAATTTTTTTTGATTCATACAATAATTTCCAATCACAAAATTTATGAAAAAAAACATCTTTAATCATTAATTATTATTTAACAATTTGTTATTTTGAGACACAATTGTGCAACAGATGCCCCTTATCCTATTATTTTTCTTCTATTACTTTGTAATACCGGTTTGAAGGTTGTGTTTCTACTCAAAGATGGTGGAATTCTCCTCCAATCAATGCTATCAAAAATAATTTTAATGAGATTGTTATAAGATGGCAATTGCACGTATGTGCCTATTAAGAGGAAAAACTGAACAGGACAGAGAGAGGAGGAAGAAGAAACAGCCAATCAAACACAATCAATCTCCTGTTTATCTTCATGAACTGATGAGGTTTGTACAATATTTAATAAACAAAACAAACTAACAAATGAAACAACTTAAAGATGGAGGTGGCGAGAGCGGGATTGGAAGACATCCAAGAGCGATTGTTAAAGTATTGCTGTGTAGTCAGAATCAGCTTGGATGACGGCGAACTGTACGTCATAGGATGTCTGTCGGTGTACGTCTTTGAGAGTGACTGGGAGAGTGATGGTGCCGATGACTGGTACCGGGTTGTTCCGCGAAACGCGCGCGCTTGTAGACATTAACTTGAGGTGGTCAGTGGTTAGCTTGAGCTGAAGCAGTGTTGATAAAAACAGCACATTGATGGTGATCTCTGCGTCCACCAAAACTTGGTTCAACTCGGTAGATGGATTGTCGATTCTGATGGTTGTAGGTATCATACTCTGACTGGGGGGCGGCTTCTTTCTTGATATGAACTGATTCATTGCTCCTAGGCTGGCCAGCCGCTGGATTTCCTCCTTTAGCCCATTGCATTCATTGGTGTTGTGTCTGCGGCCCCGGTGATACTCGCAGTATCTTGTTTGGTCAGCTTTGGGGTTTTGCCGTAGTGCTTCTTTTCTCCATTAAGGTTGAACTTGGCAGGGGCGATGCTTGTGATGTTGCACTTTGAATGATGTTGGGGGAATCGGTTCCCACAGACGGCGTAAAACTGTTGCGGCCAAACTCGGCGCTCCAGTCGATCCGGACTAACTTGGACCGCCTTAGCTCGCGGAGTGGTCGAGTGCGCACACAGTCAGTTAAAAAAGGGAAATGTACACCAGAAGTTTTAACGTGGAAAACCCTTCAACCGGGTGAAAAACCATGTGACCGGTTCTGTGCCAGTCAAAATCCATTAACTCTGGATGATTATAATATACTGAGTGAACCGGGGCGACAGACCGCTCCCGTTGCAAATTGTGGGGAGAGAGGATGACTATAAACACCAGCGGGCAACAGGCTGCTCCGCTGAAGCGACTTAAATGGTGGAATGCGCAGGATGCTTCTGGCGCTTGCGCTCAGGGCGACACGCGCTTGCTGGCCTCGACTGCCTTCTTCGTTTGACTTTCTCCGATCTTGGGCGTCTCCTTGCGAACTACGCTCTGATGGGGTGCCTATAGCCAATGGCGGGCGCTGGTGGCCGGTGGCGGCCGCTTGAGGTCACTGGTGGTCGCTGGTGGCCGGCGACGAGCGAAGAACGACTTGGAGGAGGCGGCGGGAGAGCTCTCTCTTGAGGAGGAAGAAGAAGAAATCGTAGGAGGGAAAAGATGAGAAATAAGAGTCCCCTGAGGGTCTTTTTATAGCCTCCAGGGGTGAATCATGGCGGGCCCCACCACTAAAGTGGTGGGGTAGTGGGTAGTTATCCCTTCGATCGGACGGCCGGGAGGGCCTCTCCCTTGATCGGACGGCGGGGAGGTCCCCCATGACGGCGGGCTGTCATGATGACGGCGACGACCTGCCGCCGGCCGGGCGCGGCGAGGGAGGTCGGCCACGGCCGGAGCGGCCACGGCTGCGGTCGGCCACGGCCGCGGTCGGCCACGGCCGCGGTCGGCCACGGCCGCGGTCGGCCACGGCCGCGGTCGGCCACGGCCGCGGTCGGCCACGGCCGCGGTCGGCCACGGCCGCGGTCGGCCACGGCCGCGGCGGCCACGGCCGCGGCGGCCACGGCCGCGGCGGCCACGGCCGCGGCGGCCATGGTTGCGGCCGGGCATGGCCGGGGCGGCCGAGGGAGTGCCGGCCTCCGGCGGTGGCTCGGCCTCATGCCGGCGGCGGTTCTCCCGGCGACGGTTCTACCCATGAGGGGAGGGAGTGGGGCCCGCTTTCATCACCTCCATGAGAGATCATGGGGGGTGGAGCCCGCCCATGACTTTCCTTGAGTGGAGATCATGGGGGGGGGGCTCCTTGCTTCCTATAAATGATGGTGGAACCCATCAATGCTCATGCACGATCATCACAATCCCGATCCCACGTGATCACAATAATAGTCGTGTAGGATTATTATGACATTGTGATTTTTTGTGATCATAATAACTATCATGCTTGTTTGCTTAGGCTTCGTTCGGCATGTTTTTTTTGCTGCATGAGTCTGTACAAAAATGCAGGGACGGAGCCAGAATTTTTGTTCAGCGGGGTCAAAAAATAATAACATACAAATGATTTAAAAAAGTGTCAACATATATGAAAATAATTACCTCATAAGTCAAAATTAAAATACATTGAAAGTTGAAACATGATTTATAATTGACTGAATACGTTTGTAGAATTGATAATCACCTGCAAATTTCATAAGTGGACAAACTTAAATAGATAAAATTTGAACATCATAAATTATTAAATAATTTTCTATCAATGGATTGAAAAAATGAAAAAGTATCTTTCTAAAGTTGTCCTCGACGACTTTTCATGTTTTGAAAGCGTTGTATGATTGTTTCATTCTCAACACTGTCAAAAATATCTTTTTCAATATATGTAACTAAACAATCATTCATAAGAGAATCTCCCATTCTATTTCGCAGACGATTCTTCACAATCTTCATAGCTGAAAAGGCTCTTTCAACCATTGCTGTTGCAACTGGTAAGACCAAAACTAAATTCACTAGCAAATAAACTAATGGATATAAAATATTTTTCCTCTTTTCAATCAACTTTTTTGCTAGCTCATCAATTCCACTTATATCACTTAAATCATTATCACTTCGAACATCAAGAATGTATGTGTCCAACTGACTTTCAAGTTCAATGAGATCTATTCTAGAAAACTCGAATGGATAAAATTCTGCAAGGCGTATCAATTTTTGTTTGTCAAATAATGAAAAAGAATCATTTGGACTTAGGCATGTCATGCAAAGAAGTAATTCTGTAGTTATCTCTGTGAACCGGTTGTTTAGCTCTTGGAGTTGTGTATCTATCACAGCATAAAATAATTCTGCACGATAATAATGTAAATTTGTCATCTCACGAGCCCTTCTTCGAGAACGACCACGTGCAATATACAAAGTATCCATATCTGGGATATCAATTTTATACTTGCAACAAAATGCTGATACTTGTTTAAGTAAATTCTCCCATCCTTCATCTCTCATATTTTGTAATAGTTGCTTTGATATTCTCACTAAATTCATGGCATTAACAATATCCAATTCTTTACGCTGTAAAGACTGTGATAAGCTATTCGTTATGCCCAATATATTTTTCATTAGAAAGAGAATAATCACAAAATCAAATGTCTGAATTAAATCTAGTAATGCAAATGTTGAAGCTTTTTGCTCTGAACTTGAATGATGATCATGTTGTACTATTTCAAGAACATCAATAACTGATGAAAACAATCCAATCATGCTCAGTAAAGAGCCAAAATGAGAGCCCCAACGTGTGTCTCCGGCTCTTTTAAGATTTCGCACCTGATTTATTCCTGTTCCACTTGAAAGTTCACCACTCTGTAGGCCTTCAATAAGAAGATTAAACTGAGAGATACGTAGCAACTCCTGACGTTTGCATGAAACAGTGATAATATTTTTCACAGCACTAACCATGTCAAATAACCAAGCAACTTGAACATTACTTTTTGCAACTGCAACTAATGCTAACTGAAGCTGATGTGCGAAACAATGAACATAATATGCTGATGAATTTTCATTCATAATTAGAGTCTTGAGTCCATTAAATTCTCCTCTCATATTGCTTGCACCATCATAACCTTGGCCACGTATTCTTGTTATACTTAATCCATGTTCAGAAAAAAATTGTAATAAAGCAAGCTTAAGGGATTGAGCTGATGTATCAAAAACATGCACAATACCCACAAAACGCTCAATCACCTGACCAGTTCTATCAACATATCTCAAAGCAATAGCCATCTGTTCTTTTGTTGATATATCTCTTGATTCATCTAATAAAATTGAAAAATAATTCTCGCCAATATCTTTAATTATCAAACTTGTAGTTTCAACAGCCATTGCATTAATGATGTCTTTTTGGATATCAGGTGCTGTTAGTTTGTGATTTTCAGGAGCATTTTGTAGAATAACCTTATTGATAGACTCATTATGATCGCCAAGAAATCGTAACAATTCCAGAAAATTACCTTGATTTAATGAAGCATCTGATTCATCATTGCCACGAAGTGCCAATCCCTGTCTGATCAAAAATCGAACACAATTAATAGTTGCTGTTAGTCGAGTACGATAATCTTCTTTAGCTTGATCAGTCTGTTTGTGAAAGCTTGTATCAATGTGTTGTCTTGAATCCATCAGATAGTTGCTTTGAATGACAGCATGATTATGAATGCTAGTAGGACCACCAACATGTTCTTTAAACTTTGCAAATCCTTTTTTCCAATTTTTAAAATCATCAACAACAAAAGAATTAGCACCTGATTGTTGTCCCATATCTTGCTTAAAAAGATAACAGAATAAACAAAATGCGGCATCTTTTTCTATACTATATTCTAACCATGAAGGAAAATGCTCAAACCAAGCCGGGTTAAACTTCCTTGAAATATTTCCGATGATGGTTTTTGGAAATTCATATGTTTTTGGTTGACAAGGACCCTTTAATAAATAATATCTTCTCACATCATCGCGGTCATTAATAGGATAATCAGAAATTCGGCATCTCAATCCAGGATCTGATGCTCTATTATCTATATTAACTTCTTTTTTTGCTCGTTTAGCATCTAACTGCAATCTTTCACTATCATTCTTCTCACAAATATGTGCTCCTGATTTCGGCAAGACTTTAAAATATTTATCCATAACTGACTTAGAGAATACACTGATAATTAGATAAAATAAAGCAGTATATCAGATATTCAGAATTTCAGATCTAACTATCTAAGAACAAGACTATAGTGAAAGAGGGGAAGAAATGGAGTAAGAAAATACCTTCCAATTACAGAGTTCCAACAATCAACAATGCGCCCTTTCCTACACAAATAACACAAGGGCTATGAATTAGGATGTTCATGTGATTGGGCAAGGGTATGAATGCATATTTTTCTAACTTGTTTCTCAGGAATTTACATTTCTTTACCTAATTACCTTGCATATGCATTATAAGTAGTGGCTGATCAAGTATTTGTCTGATCAGCTTAAAAAATATTTTATCCAATCAGCTTAGGTTTTGTCTGATCAAGTATTTGTCTCAATGTTGCAAAGAAGGAACAAATCAGTGCATTGCATTGAATTCATGGACACTATGATCCCCAAGTATGGGTCCAAATGAGCCAAGAAATGCTAGATCCAAAATCTAAAATCTAAAATCTAAAATCTGAAATCTAAAATCTAACATCTAAAATCTGAAACGGTAAAAAACACAAAATCAAAATGTAAATCCAAAACATGAGAGATTGAGGGAGAGAAGGAGCCAAGGAGGTATTCATACTGGAGACCGGACGGATCTTGCGAAGGGCGAACGGCGAACTGCGGTCGCCGGTCTGTGAGGGAACTCGGAAGCACCGAGCCACCGAAGCAGCGGTTTGATGCACCGTGCACGCTACCAAGCAGGGAAGATTAGGGCTTGGCCGCTTGGGGGAACTGTCGAACTGGAGTCTGGAGATTGGGAATGGCCGAATGGGGAAGGAAGAACTGCAGAACAGCGGCAAGCAGGAAGGATTAGGATTTAGGAACTTAGGGCTCGGCCGCTCGGGAGAGTCGGGGCTCATCCAAATATCCAATAAGGGTTATAAGTTATATCTAAATTATAATAAAAATAAAAATAAAAACTTATAATTAAATAATAAATAAAGAAATCATAAAACTCAGGGGGGTCAATTGACCCCCCTGGACCCTTGATACATCCGCCTATGCAAAAATGCCACCACCCTAAACATATAAGTGCAATGAAATTCCCCACGATAATTCATAATCACCGCATTCAGGGGAGGATTCAGAGGGGGGTCTGAGGGACACTGTCCCCCCTCCTCCCCATTATTTTTCAAAATATTTAGTGTATTTGGAATCCTCTCGTCGAGGCAATAATTTTTGACTACTTATACGTCAAAAACGGTGATCAGATGAGAGAGAAACAACTCCGATAATTTTTTTTTTAAAGGAAGTTGATGACTAACCCCCCATGTTAAAATTTTTAGAACCCGATGACACATTAAAAAAAAAAATTTATGAACCGTCATTATCAATTTGTACACCTATTATTAATTTTCTGGATCCGTCACTAATCTAGTTGGTTTGACAAAACCTTTATGGGGCCCACTTTGACAAAATTTATAAATATTAGGGCAACATTTAAGAAGAGCCACGACCATTGCTAACTTCAACTATCCATGCTCCGACTGAAGCCGCCGCCGCCGCCGAGGGGATGATGGCGTACTTGTTACCGGCGATGAATTCACTGAACTCATCTCAATCTCCTCGTCTCCTTTCTTCTGCTATCCTAGCTCAAGCCGTTATTGCACCTTCGGGTTCATCATTCCGCCGGTATCGATCCTCCCACATTAATTCACTCCGCCCATTGAGATTCCGCCATCGCCGGAGCGGCCGCTTCCATCTCTCCGTTTCCGGTATCCCGGAAGAAGAAGGGTCGGAGGCCCTAGTGCAAGAGCTCCAGGTCCCAGAAGCTTGGCTGGTCCCTTCCAAAGCCCACGCTGTGAGTTTGTTCGCACTCGACTAACTCCGGTTGAAATTTCTAACACTTAATGCGCTCAATTAGAGATTCAGGGCTTTGATTGAAATATGGTGTTTGTTTGCACCCAATTTTAGTTGCATCAACCAGAGTTTTCTACGTAGAGTTTGCAGGGGTTCCCAAAATTGTATCTGCATTATAATTCTGTATTTCGGGAGAGCAATTTTGAGGCTTTTGTTATGTAGAGAGTAATATAAACTTTTTTTTTTCTAGGGTTCGCGTGATCAGACGAAAACCGAACATCTCTCCTGTAATCATTTTTGTTCTTTCATCTAGCGAAAAAATCTACTGCTGCTGCCTGTGGACGTAGCCCATCTTAGAGTGAATCACATATCCCGTGTTCTTGTATTTTCTATGTGATTTTCCAGTGCACCTATGAAACTTAGGCTCCGTTTGGGGGGACTTATTTTCACCGGTTAAGCGATTACGACCGCATGAACCAGACTTTATTTTCACCTGTCAAGCGATTACGACCGCATGAACCGGACCTTAATTAAGGTCCGGTTCATGCGGTCGTAATCGCTTGACCGGTGAAAATAAGTCCCCCCAAACGCAGCCTTAATTTGGGTTAATTAGCATACATTTGGGATGCGTTTATGATAATTCCTTATAAGATGTTACTAGTCTCTTAAATATTGTTTGCATTGTAGATTCTATCCTTTGTAGCTAACTCTTTCTCTAGGTGTTTAACTGTAGTGATGATGCTCTAACAAGTTACTGTAGAAAGAAGAGATGAAATGGAAGGTGCAAGTTTATTCATCCTCAAGGGGCATTATATAGGATTACAACAAGACACCCAACACCGATAGGCGGTGTGAGACTAAACTCACTAATAGTAAAATACTAACTCTAACACTCCCCCTCAAGCTGAAGGAGAAGCCTACAACTTGAACACAATATAAAACGGAAGGTAAAAGACGGTTGGCAAAATGGGACATAACAACAGCCACCGAGGCCCAACCGCGTGTCACCGAGGATACATCAACCGGGCAAGAGCCACACGACGTTGGTCCACAAAACCGACCATGACCACGCTGGATGTACTAGGAGCGGAAACTAGGTCAACCACGAAAGACCAAACCATCCCTACCAAATCCAAAGAAAATGACGAGAAGACACAAACAACATATGAAATCAACCTGGGGGCCAAGTGTGACTAAGGCAGGAGTCGGGAAAGAGGCATCCGAGTCTCCGATATCACAAACACTCCCCCTCACGTGGAATACGTGCAAGAAGACACAGGATATACCTAGGGGCCATGTGTGACTAAGGCATGAGTCGGGAAAGAGACATCCGAGTCGCCGATATCACAAACACTCCCCCTCACGTGGAATACATGCATGAAGGCATAGACTACGCCTGGAGGCCGTGACGTACACTCCCCCTCACGTAGAGCACGTGCAAGAAGGCGGAAATCAAAGAGACGCAACATAACAACACAACAACAACTTAAAAGACAAGAAAAAAACTACATAGAGGGAAAAAAATAGCAGCTAAGCGGGAGAGGCAGCCGTCGGGAGAAGCATCCGTCATCACGAAGGAGCAGCAGGGCAGCAGCGGAGGAGAAGCACGGCTCGCAAAGCAGTCAGAGAAGAAGAAGTAGTGCGGCAGAGGACATCCATGCCGGAGAAGAAGCAGCTGCAGCAGCAACAGACCGGAGAAGAAGAAAGCCGGAGAAGATGAGCAGCAGCCGGAGAAGCGGCATGGCAGCAGGCCGGAGAAGATGAAGACGTGCCGGAGAAGGAGAAGAAGGGCTGCTGTCGACGGGAGAAGCATGCATCGATGAGAGAATCGGAGCCGCTCGACGTCGCAGGCGGAAGCAGAACAGGGTAGCGGCGCCGGCGAGCGGCAGCAGCCGCGATGAAGACGCCGGGAGAAGCTGGAAGCAGAGGCGTCGACGTCGTTGATGTCGCAGAAGAGAGGCCCGCTCCCGTCTTGGAATCAAGGGCCGATCCCGTAGACGGGAGCATGGGGGTGAGAAGCACCCATCGAGCCCTAGCAGGCGAGCGGAAACGAAAGCGGGAGAAGGGGTCGGGTGTGGCGGGAGAAACGGGAGACGGGAAAAATTTTAGGTCACAGAATCTCCTCTGATACCATGTAGAAAGAAGAGATGAAATGGAAGGTGCAAGTTTTATTCATCCTCAAGGGGTATTATATAGGATTACAACATGACACCCAACACCGATAGGCGGTGTGGGACTAAACTCACTAATAGTAAAATACTAACTCTAACAGTTACAAATGACAAAAAAATAGCTTTAGAAGGTTATCTCCATATATGGACAGGATAGCCAGGCTAGAAATTTCTAATTGAAAGTTGATTTAGCTAAATAATTTGAGTTGTATTACAAAATTTGTGAGTGCAGAGGAAATGTTAAAATGATTTATATATTTTCTAATTGAAACTAATTGTAAGGCTATCAAGCTGAATTATTTGAGTGTCACAACCTTTAGAAGCGTTGAGGAAATGTTGAGAGGAAATGTTAAGACGATTTCCCTCTCGAAAATTTGATGTTTACTTTTGTTATTAATATGTCAGCATCTATTCAATTTGACATTTTAATTATGTTTTTGAATCTTCTCCTTAAGGTGTATTTGTTGTGATTCCTCAAACTTTGTGACAATACATCGACCAAGTTGGCGCACCTGCGGTGCTCAATTCAACACATAGCTTGGAATATGAGTATATGACACTTCGCACCATACATCTCATAAGTACTCATGGTAGACATCTTTCTTGTATCCCAATTGAACATCTCTTCTCTTGTAATCGTTTTTGTTCTTCCATCTAGTGAAAAGACTTGCCGCCCCATAGAGGTAGCCTATGTTAGGGTGAACTATGTAAGTCTTGTGCTTTCTCTGTTGTTTTCATCTCTCATTTTACTTGATTTCCTAGCAAACCTTATTTTTAAGGAAAAATGATAAAAACCCAATATAAAAGCCCACTCTTGGGGCTCATGTAAATCTCTCTTTAGTTCCACATCATAGGATTGGAGTTCTCTCCCCTTTTATCTTCCTATATAAGTGTATGTATACATGTAACCAAATTGTACAATTTGGAATTAATAAAATTGATCTATTTTTCTCTCAATTTTGATCTCTTTTACATGATATCAGAGCCAAACAGGTCCTCCCGGGTAGACTTCTTCTAACCACCGGCCTTGCTCTTCTCTTCTCTAAACCGCACCCCTTCCGGTTTCCTGTCTTCTACCCATCCCGTGGCTCCACTACTCTCATTATCTCTAAATCGCACCTCTTGCGGTTACCTGTTTTCTACCCGCTTTTCTCCCTCATTTCTCTCCCGCCTTCCCCTCTCCTCCCCGTCTCACTCACTTTATAGGGATTCCTCTGGGCCCACTTCTCTTCAGACCGATTCGGCTCCTTCCTGCTGCTCAGCGGTCTCCGCTTCTCTCTCCCAACGGTCTCAACTTCTCGCTATTGCCGACCTTCTCTTGTCGTGCAGACCGATTGGTTGAGCTCTCAAGCAGACTGCCCTTGCCGACCTTCTCTTGTCGAGCAGAGTCTTCTTGTCGCGCAGTCTGCCCACTACGGCCTCTTCTCCCTAGCCGTCTGTCCGCGATTCCTTTTTTCCCAGCCTCTTCTCCTCTAGCCGCTGCGGCCTCTTGCTGTTCGCCGCCCTCTTCTCCTCTAGCTGCTGCGGTCTCTTCTTTTCTTGCCGCTGCGAACTGGTCTTGCCGACCCCGATCGCTCTCTCTCTCTGCCGATCTGTGGTTTCTTATCGCGCGGTCTGCCAATCTTCCCTCTTGTCGTGCGATCTGCCCTCCTCTCTGTTGTTCGTCGTGGGTTGTCGAGTCTTTGCTGTTGTGTTGTCGCCACGGGTTGTTTCTCTTCTAGCCGCTGCGGTCTCTAGTGAACTTGCTCTACCCGCTGCTCTAACCGTTGCGACCTTGCTCTACATTGTTCTCGCCGCGGGCTATTTTTCTTCTAGTCTCTGCGGTCTTTTGCGACCTTGCTTTACCCGTTGCCCTACCCATAACTCATCTAGGCTACCCTCCTCTCTTGCTGTCATGGACTCCACGACAGCCTCCTCCTTTCCCGCTCGTACCGCTACTCCCTCTCCTGAAATCCGCGATGAGCTTCGGATCACCACCTCAGTGGGAGACACAACTTTGTGGAATGAGTACATTCTGTTCGTCGGTTCTACAGACTAAAGGTTTTCTTCATCATCTTACTCGGGATGTTCCCCTTGCTCCCACCGACGACTGGCTCCGTGATGACGACCGGGTCCAATCTTGGATTCTCAATTCTATGGACACCGAGCCGTACCACATGACCCTGTATCATGAGACGACCAAGATGATGTGGGAGGAGCTTCACTCTCTCTATTCTGGCAAAGGCAGCTTACTGCATTTGTTTGACATCATTTCCGCGTTTCAATCTCTGGACCCCGACACAACGGGCGATTTGACCTCCTTCGTTGCCAAGACCAAAACTCTGGTGGAGGCTTGAATACAACATCAACCTCCCTCCATGGATCTCGCTATACAACGAGCACAAAAGGAAGCTGTTGGGATTGCTATGATGATGGCTTGTGTTCCTCCTTATTTTCACAATGTCCTAGCTCAGATTCTTTCCTCCTCTACTACACCCTCGTTGTCTGATGTCTGTTCTATGCTGCTCAAGGTTACTCCACCATCTGAGGTCCCAGGAAATTACTCTCCAGCTCTCCTCCAGTAGCCTCTTTTACCTACTCTTGTTCCTGCTCGTGGATCACCAGCTCGCGGAGGTCGCCACACGTCTCGGAGACGAGGACGTGCTGAGCGTTCTGCATTTAAATGTACGTACTATGGTCAAGAGGGTCATCTTGAAGCCACCTGCTACCGCAAGCATGGTCTGCCTCCACATGTGTTGTCAAGGCGCGCGCCTGAGGCGTCGGGCGCACCCCATGACGCCTTAGCACGGTCGAGGCGAGCAAAGTGCCTCAGGCGTGCCCCAGGCGCGCGCCTTGCGTGCAATCCAGGCGCACATTAGGCGCGCCTGGATATTTCCGGTTTGTTTTTGAAGTTAGCCGGTTCGGTTTAATTATAGGCGGTCTCATAATAAGAAGACTACAACTCATTTTGGGTCCATTTTCATTTTCACCCGTGCCGGAATGCCGTCGAAGTTCTCGCCTGCTGCTTCCCTCTCCTCTTTCGATCAAAACCTCGTCCGCCGCAACTCCTCTTCCGTTCGAAAACTCGTCGGGTTGACAGATCCTTTCTTCCTTCTACCTTCAATGTAAGCTTCCTCTTCTTCTACTCCCTCTCCTCTCTTCTTCAAGCCGGTTCAGTGTATTATATGTATGAAAATTTCTTCCTAAAGGCTTATTTGTATGAAAATTGTTTCCCTCTCCTCTTTCGTTCGGTGTATTATATTGTATTATATGTATGGCTTATATGTATGAAAACTCACTGGTATGAATTAATTTCTTCCTAAAGGCTTATATTTTGTAGTACACATGCTTTATATGAAAAATTTGAGCTCGCAATTGTTGTAGCACACATGCTTTAGATGTCTAAAGAAATTTTTGATGAAAATAATGTCCTAAGAATCACCACTAGATTCCAATTCATTGTAAAGCAAGGAACTTGACTTCCAGTTCACTATTTTACAGTGAACTGGAAGCTCAATTTTTATAGTGAACTGGACTTCCAGTTCTCTGTTTTACAGTGAACTGAAAGCCCAGTTCACTGTTTACAGTGAAATGGAAGTACAGTGAACTGGTAATGAAGAGAATATTTTCTATAGAGTTTTTGGTGCTCATCTGGCTTAGTTTTTGTCATTTAGCTCCTTATTTATAAGAATTCTAGGTTAAATATTTGTTTTGCATCAAAATCATGATAGGAGTTGCATTGGTTTAGATTGAGCATATTTTCATATTTTTCATGCATAAGGGATGTATCCCTTCCTTCTCATCTTCATTTAGTAACATTTTATCATTTATTTTTATATATTAAGTTCATATTATTGGCTTTGAAACCTTCTGTTATAGTTGTAAATTGATTTCAGACTTGTGCGATCAAATTTGAGGTTACACATGATTTAGATGTCTAAAGAAATTTCTGATGAAAATAATGTCTTTAAAATCACCACTAGATTCTAAAAGAGTGAACTGGGCTTCCAGTTCACTGTTTTACAGTAAACTGTGTTCCAGTTCACTTTTTACTGGTAATGAAGAGAATATTTTTTATAGAGTTTTTGGTGCTCATCTAGCTTAGTTTTTATGTCATTTAGCTTCAAAAATGGATGCGAGTGGTCTGGTTCATCCAGCGTCCAATCAATGATTGATCCATGCTGGAAGTATGTGTGCTCGATTTTTGTAGGGTTTTACTTAACAACACATCAAATGTGCGTAGCGAAATAAAGTTCAAGAAAACCCTAAAGAGAAATTTGGATCTTGCGATGAACATTGATCAAGAATTTTGCATAATATAAAATAAGGGTATACCTGAGTGGGATTGAGTCGACACTCAATCAAGATGCTACAGAACAGTTTTTGGCCACCGGGTGAGTTCACGCAAAAATGGATTTGCGGCTCTACAGGAATCCACACGAATGAGGAGAACACCGACACCTTGTCAAACAAGATCCAGGATGGAGAATGGAAAACCCTCTGCATCTCCACAAACTGCTAGGTCTGCGCCAGGAGAGGCAGCGACGGCGGGCGCTGGAATCGTGTTTTACGGGAGCGACGGGATCGACACTTCGGGAAACACTTTTTGTCAGTTTCGTGTTCACTCTAACTCATACATTGAAACCCTTAGGCAACAAATATATATACATATATATATGTATACCCAGGAGTATAAACAGATTTGAACTGTCGTTATCTGCAGACCTAGAACTAATGAAATTAACTCGATGAATCATTAACAGAGATGACTCGACGAATATATGAGATGGCTCGACGAATCGACGAGAGGTCTCGACGCACTCGACACGCTCGTCGAATCAGCTGATGACTCGACGAATCGTTGAGAGGTCTCGACGCACTCGATGAATCAGCTGATGACTCGACGCACTTGACAAATCAGCTGATGACTCGAAGAATCGACGAGATGTCTCGACGAATCAACTCAACTCTCAACGAATTCCAATGTGTCAAGTGTTTGGTCCTTCACTCATCACATATGAGTAAGACCAATACAATCCATTCCTTCAACTTCTCCAAATGCTCTTATGTGCGACCATATAAGCTCATATCGCATTGGCAGTGAAACTACCTTTTTGACCACTTCCAGATTATCATGGTAACATCAACAATTTCTTTCGCTAATAAAAACGACTTGACTTGCATATTTTGTGATAAAGTCACGAAGGGTGGAATTTATCGTGCTAAACAACATATTGTTGGGGGATTTAGAAATGCAAAAGCTTGTCTCAAAAATCCACCACATGTGCACACCAAAAGTCAAGAATATATGGAGAAAAAAGCTAGTGCAAGCAACACAGAGAACTAAACATTTTCTGAGTTTGCAGATATCGACACGTTTGGCAGTGATGAAGAAATGGAAGACAATGTGGAGAAGATTCATAAAAGAGAAGGCTTCTCAAAGAAGCCTCGAACAAAAGGACCGATAGATGTTTTTTTTCCAGAAGTTGACAATATATGGGGCAAAAAAAGGAGCTGAACAAAAGATGAAACAAACATCTATTAATGAAGTTTGCAAGAAGGAGTTGAGAGGGCGAGCTTGTAAACATATAACTCAATGGATTTACGATGCATCTATCTCATTCAATACTGTAAAACATCCTAATTTTGCGATGATGGTTGAGTCCATTGGACAGTTTGGAGTTGGATTGAAGCCACCGAGTTACCATGAGATTCGTGCCCCTTTGCTGAATAATGAAGTCACTGAAGTGAAAGACATGATGAAGGCATACGAGGATGAGTGAAGGGTATTTGGATGTTTTATTATGGCTGATGGATGGACAAATAAAAAACAAAAGAATTTAATAAATTTTTTAGTCAATTCACCGAAAGGGACATTTTTCCCAGAATCTGTCGATGCATCTAACTACTCGAAGACGAGAGAAAAAATGTTTGAATTGTTAGATAGAGTAGTTGAAATGGTTGAAGAGTTGAATGTGATGCAGATTGTTACGGACAGTGCCAACAATAATGTACTAACAGGTAAATTGTAAATAAATCAGTAATTATTCATTATTAATCTATCATCTTCAATTTTTATTTTTTGTGTACATGATAGTATAATACTTTCATACCCAACAAACTAACACTCTAACAGGTAAATTCTTGGAAGCGAAACGTCCAAATTTATATTGGATGTTATATGCTGCACATTGTATTGATCTAATGCTGGAGGATATTGAAAAAATGCCCAATATTAATCGCACACTAAAGAGGGCAATGACCATAAATGACTATATTTATGTTCGGCCTGGAGTTGTGAATATGCTAAGGAGTTTTACGGGGCAAGTAGACCTTGTTAGGCCCGCTGTGACGAGGTTTGCAATTTCTTTCTTAACAATTCAACGCATTCACAAGCAGAGAAACAATCTAAGGAAGATGTTCTCCTCACCTGAGTGGTCTTCGGGCAAGTGGGCAAAGGAAAGCAGAGGTAAACAAGTGCAGAACATTATACTAATGATCTCTTTTTGGAGAAGTATTGTGGATATTTTAAAGATATTTGGCCCTTTAGTCCGCGTATTAAGATTGGTGGATGGTGAGAAAAGAGCTGTCTTGAGTTATATTTATGAAACGATGGATAGAGTTAAAGAGACAATCATTAGTTCTTTTAATGAGAAAGAGGACAAATATATGAATGTCCTAAAAATTGTGGATAAAAGATGGGAAAACCAACTTCATCGACCTCTTCATGCCGTGGGTCACTATTTAAATCCAAAATATTTCTACTCAAACCCTACTATTGCAGAAGATAGAGAAATTGTGGAGGGCTTATACTAGACAATGCAAAGACGGATTCCAAGTCATGGAGAGGAAGATAAAATTATTGACCAATTAACTCTATATAAAAATACTGAAGGAAATGAAGTTTGCAATTCGACATAAAAAAATAAAGTTCCCAAGTAAATTACACAATATTAAAACAAGTTTGTTTTGATTTTTTTCATTTTTTAAATATTTACTATGTTAACAGCTGAGTGATGACAATCTTATGATGTTTTAACTCTAAACTTAAGAAAATTTGCCATAAAAGTACTTAGCCTTACATGCAGTGCATTCGGTTGTGAGCGAAATTGGAGTTTTTTTTGAACATGTATGCTTTTAAAATTTATTATCAGTGATTTATATTTTATATATTTAAGATAACTTTTTTATACAGTTATTGTTTATTGCAGATACATAATGTACAACCCTGTATCCAGCGAGTGGGCTAACAGGAGCCGATCCGGCCGGCCCAGACCGCCCCCGAGCCCCAGGCGAGTTCAGCAGGGTATGCCGAGCCCAGCATGCCGAGTACGGGCTCGACAATCGTCGGGCCGAGCTCGAAGATCGTGGAGCTGAGCCCGGCGAGAGGAAGCCATTCATCGTGGGGCCGGCCGAGTACGTGCTCGTCTAGAGCCAAGGGGTTGGCGAGTGCCAACGCGACCGTCATCTGCGAGCAGGGGCTTCAGGCCCAACTTTCCCAGGCCTGAGGCGAGGCGAGCCAGACCGTGACATTGAGAGAGGCGAGCTCACTCAACACCTTCTCTAGTGGCGTTGAGAGAGACGAGCTCACTCAACGCCTTCTCCAGTGGCGTTGAGAGAGGCGAGCTCCCTCAACGCCTTCTCCAGTGGCGTTGAGAGAGGCGAGCTCCCTCAACGCCTTCTCCAGTGGCGTTGAGTCAGGCGAGTCAGGTCCGCGGCGCTGAGAGAGGCGAGCTCATCCAACGCCCTCTCCCGCGGCGCTGAGAGAGGCGAGCTCACTCGCCGCTTTTCACCTCGGCGCGGGGGGGAGCCTTCTCGCGCCCATACTCGCCGCCCCCGCTCAATGGGCTCTTCTCAGGGCCAACTCGCCCTGCGGGGTGTTTTTACCATGTTACCCCCTCTGGATTGCCTATAGTCCTCGAAAACAGTGACGGCTGGATATTTGCAGATCATCTTTTCCTATAAATAGGACCCAAGGGGTACCTCAGAAGGCACGCTTTCTGGTGCCCGGTCTTCTAGCGCTTTCTGAGGTACCTTAGCTTCAGCACTTGGCTAAGGAGGGGAAGCGCTCTAAGATCTTCCGGGTGTGTGGTGGGACCTCCGTGCTGAAGCCTTGGGTCTGTCCCCGGTCCTTTTCCCTTGTCACTTGGGCTTGTGAGTAGAGAAGTAAGTGTGCGATAACCCCTTCCGCAAGGGTCGAACTCCACAGGAACCGATTTTTCGGTTTCAACACATAACAAAAAAAGAAACATAGTCTTTTTAGAGGATGAGTAGATAGGTGAGTAATAGATTATTTAAATTTCAAAATACTTTAATTTTTTTTATTTAAATTATACATTAATAGATGTTTTTTGGTTACACAAATAATAATATTTTTCAGGACTGATTTTCAATTGGTGCCTCTCGATCTTCTGACCGAACCATTTGATGTTGCTATTTGATTGTCACTTCAATCTTCTGATCGGACTATTTGATGTTGCTTATTTGATTCAAGTTTTATTTATGTTATTGAACTTCGTTATTAGATTAGATTATGTGAAGCAGTGAAGGTACTTATAATCACTTGAGCTTATAAACTTGTTGGAGCAAATCTATAATGTTTGTATATATTCGTAGTATATATAAGTAGTTTATAAACTTGTTGATTCTGTCTATTTATTTTTCTGTGCATGCTTGTTATGTTTCAGAGCATATTTTTTAATTGTAGTGATGTTGACTCTAATGAAGAAGAGGAAGATGTCTACAACTTCATTGCACTATATTGATAAATCAGATAATCAAGAAAGATCATTTACACATTTGGTTGACCATAATTAAGGTATTGCACTTCATACTTCTACGCTTCATACTTGTACAATTTTGTTGTTTTGCTGTTTTTTCATGGTGTCTAGCTGTTTTTCTGTTTCAATTTCATTCATCAAATCATCTTTGATGCTGATATTATTGTCCAATATCTCTTTTCTTTCGTCTTTTATACTTTATAAGTTATAAATTTGATATAAAAACAAAAATAGGAAGAACACGCGCGAATTGGATGCCCAATTCGCTCAATTTCAGCGAATTGAACGCCCAATTCGCTCAATTTCAGTAAATTGGATGCCCAATTCGCTCAATTTCCTCCCCCCCTCAATTTTCTCGCCTCACGTGCCTCAGGCGCGCGCCCGTACCTAGGCTCGACCCCTTTGCGCCTCGGTGCGTCTTGCGCCTTTGACAATATAGGCATCCACACCTTACTGCTTCTATTACAGCTGCTCCTCCCACTAATGTTGTTACACAGGGTTCCGACTCTACCACTCGGCAAGATATCAATGCTCTCCGCACCCAACTTCAGCAGCTCCAGGGCGTTATCGGTCGCTCGTCTGGCTCGGTTGCGTCTTTCTCCACTGAAGGTATTTCCTGTCTCTCCTATAGCCCCCGTTGGATTGTGGACTCAGGAGCAACTCAACACATTACCTCCCAAAAGCCACCTCAGTACGTACAGTCTGCCTATCCCAAGTTCATCACTGTAGCAGATGGCGACACCACTTTGGTTTCCCGCGCTGTTGACCTTTGACTTACCTCAACTCTCTCTCTCCTCGGTTCTTCATGTTCCGGGTCCCCTTTCAATCTGATATCAGTTAATCGCCTTACTCAGGAACCTAACTGTTGTATAACATTTTCTCCTTCCTCTTTTATTGTACAGGATCGTCGAACGCGGAATACCATTGGTAAACGACGGCTATCGAATGAGCTATATCTCTTGGATATTCCTCCTTCCGTTCTCTCTGCTATCTCCACTGTTGATTGGTATCGTCGCCTTGGGCATTCTCCCCTCCCGATTCTCAAAAGAGCTCTTCTTGATGTTTCATTGCAAGAGTTTACTTATGAGTCGTGTATCTATGACAAAAAAACATCGTACTTCTTTTCCTCCTACATGTACTCGGAGTGATACTCCTTTCTCTTTGGTGCGTTCTGATATCTGGGGACCCTATAAAATCCCTAGTATCTTTGGATATCACTATTTTGTAACTTTTATTGACGATTACTTGCGTTTCACCTGGTTATATCTATTTCATAATCATACTGAACTAATATCTGTGTTTCGTACTTTTATTACTGAGACACATACGCAATTCTCGACTATGTTAAAAGTAATTCACACCGACAACGCTCGTGAATATACTAGTTACACCTTCTCAAATTTATGCACCGAGTTCAACATTCGACATCAAACTTCGTGTGTTTATACCCCCCAGCAAAACGGTGTGGTCGAACAGAAAAATCGTTATCTCCTTTATGTCGCCCGGTTACTCATGTTTCAAATGCAGGTACCCACAGAATACTGGAATTTTGCTGTTTCTACTGTCTGTCATCTCATCAATCGCATGCCCTCCTCTATGCTCAACTTCACTTCTCCGTTTAGTCTCCTCTTACCTTTCAAGTTTCCGTTCTCCCTCACACCTCGTATCTTCGACTGGGTATATTATGTTCACACTCTTGGTCCACCCACTGATAAGCTGGCTGCTCGCGCTACCAAGTGTATGTTGGTTGGTTACTCCCGCACTTAGAAGGGCTATGTCTGCTACTCTCTTACTGATGCCAAGCTAATCATTTCGACAGATGTGACCTTTCTTGAGGATCAATCATTCCACTCCTCTCCTTCGACACCGTCTCTACCTATCCTTTTCGCTCGTCTTGCTGTCCCTGCCACGACTCCGTCTTTCCCACTTACTTACTTCACCATTCCCGGCGCCCGCTCCACCACCACCACTTCTTCGTGTATATACTCGCCGTTTGTCCAAGACTAGTCCCCTACAGCTACTCCCTTCCACCAATATCATCCCGCGACCAGACGATTTAGCATCAATCTCTACGGCTCATTCATTGGCAAATTATGTATCTCTGCATCGCCTCTCTCTGCCACTCCTCAAATTTGCCACCTCTTTTCCTCCATTTCTATTCAAAACTCTGTGCAGGAAGCTCTTTAACACACAGGGTGGCGTGCGGTCATGGATGACAAAATGACTGCCCTCTGGGCGAACAAGACCTGGGATCTAGTTCCTCTTCCTCTCGGCCAATCCTGTGTCAGTTGCAAGTGAGTATTTGTTGTCAAAAATGCTCCAGATGGGACTGTTGACCGCTTAAAGGCTCACCTCATGACTCAGGGCTTCACTCAGCGATAAAGACTTGATTATGATGAAACCTTTCCCCGGTCACCAAGCTAAATACCGTTCAAGTCCTGATCTACTTAGCCGTACATCGTTAATTTCCCCTTACATCATTTGGATATCAAAAATGCCTTTCTCAATGATGATATCCAGGAGACTGTTTATATGTACCAACCTTCGGGGTTTGAGACCACGGGAGAGTCTCGGGTATGTCTTCTTCGGAAGTCTATATATGTCTCAAATAGTCCCCTCGTGCTTGGTTTGAGAAAGTCAATAAGGTTGTTCGCGAAGTTGGTTTTACACGGAGCTCGGTAGACTTCTCCCTCTTCACTCGTCATCAACCAACAGACATTGTGATTCTCTTGTGTATGTTGATGATATTCTGATTACGGGCGATGACTCCATGGGGTTACAAACAATTAAGCAACATTTAAACTCAGTATTTCAAACAAAAGACTTGAGAAATCCTCGATACTTTCTTGGGCTTGAGGTCACAAGGCGACCTGATGGCCTTGTCCTATCCCAACGGAAGTACTGCATTGATCTTCTTCAAGATGCCAATTACTCAGGGTGCAAACCTGCGGACACCCCTATGGATATAAATCACAAGCTCTCTGCACACGAGTCTGATTCCGACCCACTGCTTACAAATCCAGAGTACTATCAACGCTTGGTGGGGAAGTTGATTTATCTGACAGTTACACGACCTGATATCTCATTTGTTGTGGAGGTTGTGAGTCAATTTATTCATGCTCCTCGGACATCTCATCTCCAAGCCGTCGAATGCATTCTCCGATATTTGAAGACTGCTCCGGGACAAGGACTCGTTTACAAACCATCTACCTCTCTATCTCTTGTTGCGTATTCTGATGCTGAATACGCGGGTTCTCTTGATGATAGGCGTTCCACAGCTGATTTTTTATACATACTTTGGTGGACACCTTAATACCTGGCGTAGCAAGAAACAGACTGTTGTTGCTCGCTCGTCTGCTGAGGCCGAGTACCGTGTCGTAGCAGCAGTTGTTTTTGAGCTAACCTGGGAAATGATTTATGACTCAAACTCTGATCTCCAGCGATCTTATTTTGTGACAGTCAAACAACTATACATATTGCCAAGAATCCCGTTTTCCATGAACGAACAAAATATATTGAAGTTGACTGTCACTTTGTTTGAGAAAAGTTTAGTCAAAGAGGTTAGAGTTGGAGCATGTTCCCCTACCAGACAAGTTGCTGACATCCTGACTAAAGCTCTCTCTCGGCCGTTATGTTATCAGTTCTTATCCAAGCTTGGTGGCTACGACTTGTACGCTCCAGCTTGCGGGGGAGTGTTAAGGAAAAATGATAAAAGTCTAATATAAAAGCCCACTTTTGGGACTGTTGTTGCTCTCTCAATTCCAATCTCTTTTACACTTATTATGAAAACTTTATTTAGGCTAATTATCATACATTTGAGATGCATTTATTGTAATTCTAGGAGGAATTATAAGATGTTACTAGTCTCTTACATTTTGTTTGCGTTTTAGATTGTATTGTTTGCATCTAATTCTTGCTATAGGTTTTTAATTATAGTGATGTTGATTGTTATGCACGTCCGCCCAACTTAATTTATCTTGTCTTTATTTTATGTTTATTGATGTGAGCCCCCCTCCCTATATAAGGAGGTGGTATGAGAGTGTTAAGGATCTGATGTTATTAGGGTTTGGGTCTTCTCTTGGAGAAAGGCTTTTTGGAGGAAACAGCCTCCAGAAGAAGGGCACGAGTATACCTCGTGGTTGTATCTGGTGTTTTTATCTAGTGAAGTATTTTCTTGTACGCGTACCATTGGTCTGACACTGCCGTTCCCGCCTGCCTCGCGTGTGCCGCCGGGGTTTTCCGCTGCAACATCGCCCTTCGACGCTTGCTCAGGCTCGGTCTACCTACATCGCTGCCCGCGTCCGCCGAATCCTAACCTGCCGAACCCGTCGCTCCTTTCTTCCGCCAGATCCGCACTCGCGACAGGACCACGCCGACTCCGTCGCTGCCGCTTTCGCTAGAGCTCGCGCTTCCGCTAGTTCCTCCGACAGAAATCACGCTTCCGTCGGCTCTTCTGCCGAATCTTGCATTCTTGGCCGCCAATCCGCCTGCCTGCGAATGCTTCCGCAGCGTCGGTCCGATCCCTCTGATCCCTTCTCAGCCGCACCGTCCAGCAGCCTTAGGCATCATCGATTCCTTCTCGTCAGCCTGCTCCCTTCTCAACGACGCCGTTCCGCAGCCCTCGGCTCCTTCAGCTGCAGTCCGATCCCCTCTCAGTAGCACCGCCGATTCATATGCCAAAGAGCCGAATGGACTCCCGCGTGGACGCCATCGAACACACCCTCAACAACATCAACTTGCCTCTCGATGCCTAGGCCGAGCAGCTCACATCACTTATGACCCTGTTTCACAACCTGCAACTCGGCCAGAACTCCTTGAAGCTGGCCTTGTTCTATATATATAATAATAATAATAATAAAAAGAAGGAAAAAATTTCATAGGCAAAAGGTCCTGGGAGAGGATAAAAGAAAGAGCTTGGGTTATGGGCATTCCCCTTCCCCACACAAAGTCCCTCACACAAGCAAGGTTTGCCACATAATCAGCTGCGGAGTTGGCCCTTCGATCAATTTGTGAAATCATGAGTCTTGGACAATCCGTCATGGTTCTAGCAAGCATAGACTCAACATCGCCCTCAAATAGCCCTGATAGAATCAAGTTGAGAGTAGAGCACGCAAAGGCCGAGTTGCCCTCAATAATAACGCCAAGCACGCCATCCATGTAATCCTTGGCAAGAATGAGGCCCAGAAGGGCACTCCTAAGCTCCAACATGTTCACCGACCGGCTGTTTATCTCAGCTCCTCTAACAGCGATAAGCTCACCAACATGGTTTCTAACGGTGCAACCGTGCCCGGCATGGTTGTTCGCGTGCACGGACCCATCAAAATTGATTTTTATCCATCTAAGAGGCGGGGACGACCAAGATGAGTCAAGGTTGTGTTGGGCCGCATAGCTACCATCAGATGCATCAAAAATTGAGTTTAGAATGATAGAGGCGGGCTGCAAGTATGGCTCCTTGCTTTCCAAGTATTGTAAATAAGGGAAGCTAAGAGCTTGATCTGGACAGAACTTGAGTTGATGGCCAATTCATCTAGCAGAGCCTCCAGCAAATTGGTGCAGGTAGTATTAAACTGGATATTTAATCTTGATAGCACAGCTCAAATGTTTGAAATAAAACGACAGTCCCCCAATAAATGATAAGCATTCTCCGCCTGACTACACCCCCACGGGCAGTCCGCATTCATTCGAAGCCGATATTGATATAACCAATCATTGGTTGGCAACATATCATTCATTCGAAGCCGATAACGTGCTTTGCGGGCATTCCAAGGTGTAGATGACACTTGCATCCATGGCCACCTTCTCAGCTTGGGCCCAGAAATACTACTGCGCGTCATCCCATGGCAAACGAACAATGGCATCAATCAAAAAATTACTGAACCCAGTGAGCTGCTGAACGACCCAGTTGGAGCATACTACTGCTTCCGCCTTAGGATTCCCCAGCACAGTCACCCCTACAGATCCCGCCTTGACGGGTTTACCTCCACAGCTCTTACGTCCCAATATCCCCACATTCAATGGGACTGACCCATTTGGGTGGATTGCCCGAGCTAAACAGTTTTTTGATATTCACCAGACTCCTCCGGCATAGCAGGCCTCCACAACAATCGTCGACATGGAAGGGTCCGCCCTCCATTGGGTCCACTGGTTCCGCCAATCCTCCCCCTACCTCACCTGGACGACTCTCACAGAGGCCCTCATTCAGCGGTACGACCACCGCTACTCCGACTCCATGATCGAGCGCCTTTGCGGAGTCCGCCAAACCGGATCTATTGATTCGTACGTTGATATGTTTATTGAGATGGTCACCCGTGTCCCAGGACTTCCCCTGATCATTACTTGGCATACTTCATGCATGACCTGCAACCCCATATCCGAGCCCACCTCCGCACCCTTCAGCCAGTCACTGTGAACCAAGCCATGGACCTCTCCCCACTAGTGGATGCCGAATTCCTCACGCTGTCCGAGGACCCTCCTTCCTCACTGCCTCCCTCCAAACCTCCCTACCAGTCATACTTTCCTCCCCCGACGAAACAACCGCCACTGCCACCTTCTCTACCTCGTCCACTCAATATGGGCCCACGCAACAACCGTCATGTCCCCATTAACCGCCTATCCACCCAAGAGTACCATGACTTACGGAGCAAGGGCTTGTGTTTTCGTTGCATACAATCCTACTCGCCTACTCATGATTGCCCTATGAAGGAGCTCCGGTGTCTCATCGGGGAGGACGTGCACAAGCTCACCACAACTGACTTGGATGCGCTGACGATCATTGATGTACCTCCGGACGGCGCTCCGGGCACCTCTTCGTTTTGGCCCCACGGACATATCACTGCTAGTTGGAGGACGACGCTCTGACCTTGAGGGCAATGTCGTTTTTCTGGCGGGGTGCATTGTTACGCACGTGCGCATAACTTAATTTATCTTGTCTTTATTTTATGTTTATTGATGTGAGCCCCCCTCCCTATATAAGGAGGTGACATGAGAGTGTTAGGGATCTGATGTTATTAGGGTTTTGGGTCTCCTCTTGGAGAAATGCTTCTTGGAGGAACCAACCTCCAGAAGAAGGGCACGAGTATACCTCGTGGTTGTATCCGGTGTTTTCATCTAGTGAAGTATTTTTTTTGTACGCGTTTCATGTTGCTCTAAGAAGTTCCAAATTACATAGAATAGTTTAGAAGGTTATCTTCATATCATATATGGAGAAGAGGATAGCCAGGTTACATTCTTTTATTATTATCATTTGAGTCTCTTATTTTACTTATTAGTTTGAGTTATTATTATAGTTAGGAGTTATCAATTAAAAGTCATTAATGAGTCTTGTAAGCCTATTTAAAGGCATGGGTTATGTGGAATGAAATTGTCAAAGATGATAGTAGTCTATTTCCTTGTCTTGTATGAGATTGTGGAAGCTCTCTCTCACTCTCGAACACACCCCGCTTATGCAGCCACGGTTTTGGCTTCGTAGTATCCTCCTCTGTCATTCTTGCCTCCGACACTCCTTTTGACCCATCACACAATCATGGGAGACATCATTCTCATGTCCCCATTTGTGAAGAGTTGTGGTCTTCAATTAGTTCAATACTGAGAATGTGTGATGCTCTGGCTATCATAATTGTTGCAACTTGCAATGCGCTAACCGAACGCGCACACACTCTCTTTCTTTCAAAAGTTAAACCAAACCAAAAGTTAGACCAAATCAATACTCTATTAGCATAAATAAAAGTCGTGGCATAGATGATTTCAAGACTGTCAGGTTTTTTTTTACCAATGATGTGCTTCAATTTTTTATGGTTTTATTTCACAAAAAGATCAAAACAATCTGAATATCATGTTTTATGGCATGCCACTTTGGAGGTCATTTGCACCTACAAACGATCAGGTTTCTTATCCCTCTCATGAATTCAGTGTTTCTTGAGGGATTACATGGGTTGACAGGTACCGATCTCACTGTCTACTGCCTAGGTTGGCAACATGCTTTCTACTTTTGAGGAAAACATTCAGTGTTTCTAGGATTACATGAAACATAGGTATGGAAACTAAATCGTAAGTTGCAACATCCATATATTGGTCTCGTCTTACATCGTTGATCAATCATAGACAATTATCTTTCCTTATCCACCCCAAGATACCCCGGCGGTGGGGGTGGGTGGGAGCTCGGTGCACCATACATCTCATAAGCACTCATAAGGTCATCCTCATGATCAGCTCACGCTGATTTGAGGAAGCGGACCCATCAGGATGGTCTAGCAGGGTTGCTCAGCGATCACGTGACGTCGATCCTTTTTGGTGCATGCCAACGATACAGAGCACACATGCCTCAAACTCCTTTTACAGGACTACAGGAGTTCAACGACACTATGGTTTCCCTTACGGACTACCTCCCCCCCCCCACCCCCCACCCACACACACACACACAATGGCACGATCATTGCATAGCTTCCTTCTGAACACGTCCTCATGGTCTTCCGACTCTACTGCTATCCATTCTTGCAGAAGGACGAAGGATGAAATTGAGCGTTAATGCAATACCATACTGCAACAGGGAATCATTCGTCATAATGTCTCTTCGTTCTCACCGATTCTCTTGGTCCATAAAAAGGATGACATATGGCGGTTCTGTGTGAACTACCATAAGATGAATGCGCGAACATTTAAAGATAAATTTCTCATTCCCGTGTTGAAGAGCTACTTGATTAGTTGCATGGTGCTCGTTACTTCTGTAAGCTGGACTTATGCTCGGGTTACCACCAGGTGCACATGGCCTCGTATGGAGTGAAGAAGACTGCTTTACAGACACACCTCACACACCACAACCACTTTGATCTCTTCGAGATGACCTTAAGGCTCACCAATGCACCGTCCACATTCCAAGATTTAATGAATGAAGTATTCCATGATCTGTTGTGTCGCTATGTACTTGTTTCTTTGATGACATTTTGGTATATATCAGGACACGAGAGTCCCAAATGGAACATCTGCGCACCGTCCTCCAGCTTATTCGCCATCATAAGTAGTTTTTGAAATGAGCAAAATGCGTATTTAAGACCAACAAAGTAGCATACTTGAGGCTCATTGTAGACAGTACCTCTGCCGACCCGACCAAGGTCTAAGGCATTCCTCAATCCCCACGCGAGCTCTGTGGCTTTTTGTGCCTCACCGACTGCTAACAGCGTTTAATCCAAAGTTACAACTTGGTTGTGACGCCTCTGCTGGCCTTATTAAAGAAGCACTACTCCCGGGAAGAGATCGTTATGACCACCTTCAAGGCCTGTAACAACCCCTATTTTTAAAGCGAAATAAAAATAATCATAAGAAATAACTATTCTAATGACAATTTTATAAATAAGCCAATCAGGTTTCTTTTCTTTTCTAAGAGCCTAACTGATGCGGAACAGAGAAGAGGACGAGCTTTGGGCCCGTTCATGGCTGATTTGGCGACTTACCATATATGACGTGCCCGGATTGACGATCAGACTCTGCAGATGTGTACGGATCCACGTCGCGAGTCGAGATCATATATTATTTTATATATTTTGGTTTATTATTGTTATATTTAAGTGGTTTTCCCTCGACCAATCATAGCCGTTGATTGGGGATGCCCTAGTCTTCATGTTATTATAAATAGAGGTGTTAGGGGCTGAATCAAGGCATTGCGGATTTTTGGAGATAGTAATCCCGGAATCCAGCGATCACTCCTCGGTGCCGACGCCGTGGAGCCCCAGGTGACGACTCCTAGGTTGGTTTCTCTTTCCCAAACCTTTCCCCTACCTCCAGCCTTCATTTTCCACCTCTCACACCACTCATCCAGCCGCTGAAAGTCCCCAAATCCCCCTCCCAAACCAGTGGCCTGCTGTTCCCAGCACCCTACATCCGTCGGCTTCCAAGAACCCCACTGCCGGCCTCCCTCACATCAGACCCTACCCCGGCCCCCACTCGCTAGCCCCTCCTCCTTATAACAGCCCGCCGCCCCTTCCATTGCCTTGCTACAGCCCTAGACGAATACCCCCAAGTCTCCCCTCACGTGGATCCACCTTCCTTCAACCCATATTCTCAAGATCAGTCCAGATATGAGAATTCCACCCCCCCCCCCGATTCGTTATTTCCACCATTCATATTTTCTTTTTAGCCCGGATCCACTTCCAAACATCAGATCCACCCTTCCCTTGCCCGAATCAACTCCCTCGTGCTCATATCTATTTATTTTCGGTCCGATCTCGCCATCCACCGCCGAGGACAGCCACCACCATCATTTCTACGCCGCCGGTTCCATCTTCGCTCGCTGATCTACGCATCCGGATCCATAATCTCCAGTGTCTCGGTCAACTCGCTACTTTGGTGAGCTCTTGTTGTATTGGACTATTTGAATATTCATTATTATTGAATTGCTTTTTGTGTTTTGCTTGGATTAGCGTTTGTGGAAATTTGTTACGGTACACTAATAATTTGCAGGAAGGTCTTATTCGCCGCGCACTTGGCCTTGACCCTTTGAGCGGAGGAAAACCATTATTAAATTGCTAAAATTGAATGTTTTTTTTGTCCTTTAATTATTTGCGTGGTGTTAACATTTTCATTGCTCAAAATTAGTTATTGTCTCTGATGGTTGTATTGCATTTAGATTCGGATTAGTGTGTCACACTCGCATTCCCACCTAGAGTCCTAGGTTTTTGTGCATCCCGTAGCCTACCCTACATCATTTTGGTATCAGAGGGCCCAAAGTTTGGGCCACATTTAAATTCGTAGTAGTAGGCTTTAATTAGTCTTTGGGTTCATTTATGTCTAGTTATCGCCGTCGTTCGTCTCCTCTATCTGGGTATCCTTAGTCTACCTATACTCGGCCCCATAAAGCCCATTTAGAGAAACCTTCATGTTATCATTATGATTATCATTGTTCCCTGCACACCACTCTTAGAGATCGTGTCGACCCCTCGACACAATTCAATTATGCTAGAGGCGTTCACCACGACGAGAGGTCCTCACATCTTTATCATTACACCTCTCCGCGACTTGATGATGATAGAATTGAATATCATTCAGGTCATCACCGCTACACATCTCCTCTAGGAGAGGAACCTGGGTTTGGATATGAGCGAACTTCACTGCACGTTCAGAGGGCTCATACGCACCCACGAGCACAATCTGATTATGTTAGGAACTACCGTCTAGACTATGACGATCCAAATTTTTGCGCAACGAAATAATTTTAATTTTTATTCCCCGATGATGAGAACGCGAGACAATAAGATTTTATGTGCTAAATTTTGTCAAATTTTCTTTATTTATTGTCATTATTTGATTTTTATATCTTAGTGGGGGTGCCAATAGCCACGTACTTTTGATTATAAGTTATGTTGTATCAATTGTGGACTACTATTAGCAAATATGAGCTAATTTGGGTGTGGATAATATGGTGGCTGGTTGATTAGCGAGCTGACAACATTTCTTGACATGTGGAATTAAGTGATGGATTTGGTTTGACACTTGGCCAAGTCATGTGTTGGCTGGTGGTTTCATTTGAGGTTAATTTGATGACACCTAGCTTTCTATTAAGTGATTGTTGGCTGATTTGTGCCGCTGGCCGCTTACTGTTGCGAATAAAATGAGCCCGAGCCTTTGTTTCTCCCGCACCCATCTCCGTGCTATTTCTCTGCCGCTGAATTCCGGTCGCTGCTCCCGGCTTCTCCTTCTTCCCGTACTCTGCTTCTCCTTCCTGACTGCCGTTCCACTTCTTCCTCTCCTCTTAGTAGCTGCTTCTACTGCTGCTCTGTGCCGTCGATTCTGTGTCGCTGCTTCCATGTCGCCGACCCTCTGCCGCAGATTTAGGATATTTTCTGCCGCAGAATTTGAGCTGTTGCTGCTTGTCTTCTCTACTTTCTACGTTCTTCTCTCCCTCCTCCGGAGATTTAGGAAGGATTTCGCCACACTTTTGCGTGTCTGAGAAGGATCGGTTGTGCAACGACTTTCTTCCTCCCTCTTCCGCTGTAAGAATACTTTCTCCTCCTTATTTTCTTCTGTTTTTGTTACCTTGTAGGTTTGGAAGTATAATTAGTGCTATTAGCCGGCTATTGCAATTTTTCTGTGGTTGATTTCGCTATTCGATTGCTGATTTTCGATTTCTGGACTGTTTTGCGGGCTAGTTGTGCTGTTTTTATGGGCTAATTGCGCTGATTTTGGGGGCTTGGTTAAGTAGTATTTTACCTTGCTATTTTGAGTCATTTTTGTGTTACTGGACAACCATTTTGGAAGCTGAATTTAAGTTGGCAAACTTGTTTAGGAGCTGATTTTGTGCTGTTTAGAGGCTGAGTGTGTGGTTGATAGCAAGTATAAATAGTTTTTACCGTTAATATGAGTTGACTTTCGTATTTGGATGGATTTAAAACGCCTTTTCCTAAAGCTTTTAAAACATCAACGCTGCACATATAAGAGACGCAACCCAATTAAAGTGCATGCTATTTCAGTGGTTTCCGAGGCCGAGAAACAAGAGGATGTCGTCTTAGGATAAATGTGTCGATAATGCAGATAAGAATACGAGTAAAGGGAAGACGTTGGTGAGTTTCTTATTTCCTGAATTATGTCTTATTCATGTACTTTTCATATTTCCTATTTTTCTTTTTTTGAAGGATAATACTGTCTGTGCATATGTGTTTAACTCAAGGATATATCGCTATAAAATAAATATGGGTGAGGGGAAATGAAAGCGATACAAATTTCTGAGGGGAAGTTTTATTTTAAAAACACTAGTTTTCATGGAAATTATGACAAGATAAGAACAATATAAAAACTCTGCATAAGGAAATTGTTACGGGTCCAAATGTTATGGAATTACACGACAACGAGCCACCATGACAAGTCTACACGCGCTGGACGCGTATATCGCACTAGACGCGTACATCGCACGGGCCCACCGAGACTGCAGAGAATATTTAATAATAAATAAGTTGCTATGTTTGTTGACGCATTTTTAGTATTTCCAGTATTTCCTAATTTCCAGTGTTTCCTAATTTCAGTATTTCCTTTTATACTCGCTCCTCGCCACTACAAGAGGGCCTACGGGCCTTGTAATTCTTATCTTGGAATGTATGAAGGTTTCTAGGGTTGTTCCTTAATTTCGTCTCTTCTCGTCATCCTTCATTCTCGCTCACCCCCGTCGGCCCTTCCCTTTGCTGGATTCCTCCTGGAATTTATTCGTGATCGTATCAATTGGTCCGACCTGCCGCACCGCTCGCTCTCGCCGCTGGTGCTTGAGTTTGCCTAAGGAATTCAGAAATCTATCTCCCTGGTCCACTGACCCGCACAACACCCGATCCCCGCCGACTCGCGTCATCGCGACGCAACCCTGTTTCTGCGACACAACACCTGATCCGCGTCGCTATGGGAAAGACGAGCGCCCCGATCGTTGTCGCCGTTCCGCACGACACACGACCCAACCGACGCGCGGTTCTCCCTTGCCGGACATCCCGACCCCGATCCGCCTCAAGCATCACGCCGCCAGCGCCGACCCGCCATGTCCTGCCCTCCAGCAACAAGATCGGACCGCTCTACCTCCTCCAACAGCCGTATCGGCCTCCGGCGTCCTTTCCGCACTCGATCCGCCCCGATCTGCCACAAAGCCTCCTCCAACAACCGGCTGATCCAGCCGCTCCCCAACCACGCCGCTGCAACCCTCCAGATCTTCCACCGCCCAGGGCCTCTGTTCTGCATCGCTCTCTTCTCGGTGCCTGGCCCCGCTCCGCTCCAGTTATCGCCCGTGCCGCAGGGCTTTTGTCAGCCGGATCTGCTTCCCCTTCCATTTCTGCTGCAGGAAGGCCGCCGCCCCGGGCCTCTGTTCCGTTGTGCCGACCGTTATGCCGCCACGGACATCGCCAACATCACATCCAGCCTACATCTTGGGCACCATGGCCGCCGCCTAATCCGCCGCTCTCGAGCCGCTGTTCTTGTCGTCGCCAACCACAAACCCTCAACTAGATTTCTCTGAACTAGTTGCAGAAATCCTGGCCACATGCGTATCCCTTTACGCCAAAGTCGATAGTCTTCTCGTGCACCACCAACGGGCTTCTGCAACCCCCTACGAGGTTCTCTGCCCTACACCGTCTCCACCACGGCTGCCTCCTGCACTATGCGAAAGTTTTCTGGCCATACCACCTCTCTCCACGGTCGCTAATGCACCACCTCTCTCTACGGTGGTCGTCCCTCCACTGCTACCACCGACCGCATCACCGCCTCTTTTGCCGCCCCGTCCGGTAAACTTGCCGCCCCCTCTGCCTGCTCTTACTCCGTCGGCTCCAGTCTTGCAACCCTCTCTGATCATCTCGCTGCCTACTCTCTCGGCTCTCGCTCTGCTGGCCACTGCCCTGCTGCTTCCACCGGCCACATCGCCGCCTCTTCTGCCGCCCCGTGTCCCCGACGGATCCGCTCCTGCTGTCGGCCGTCGCGTCTCCGACATCCTTGTGGCGGTTGCTCACCACCGCCCCACCGACCTTGCGGAAGCCATTACTTCCGCCTGTCCTTCCGATGGCGCCGCCGCTACCCACCAACACCGCCGCCACTGCTACATGCTACCTGGCCTTGTTCTGGCGGGAGGTCAAAGTATCAGATGATATTACCACCTGCTTGGTACACGAGCTTGAGGGCAAGTTCATTTTGAAGGAATGATGAAGTATTACGGGTCCAAATATTACGGAACTACACGACGACGAGCCACCATGACAAGTCTATACGCGTCGGGCGCGTATATTGCAAGGGGCCACCGAGACCGCGGAGAATATTTAATAATAAATAGGTTGCTATGTTTGTTGACATATTTTTAGTATTTCCAGTATTTCTTAATTTCCAGTATTTCCTAATTTCAGTGTTTCCTTTTATATTCGCTCCTCTCCACTATAAGAGGGCCGACGAACCTTGTAATCTTTATCTTGGAATGTACGAAGGTTTCTAGGGTTGCTCCCTAATTTTGTCTCTTCTCGTCCTCCTTCATTCTCGCTCACCCCCGCCGGCCCTTCCCCTTGCCGGATTCCTCCTGAAATTTATCCATGATCGTATCAGAATGTTAAGGATTGAATCCTATGATGTATAAGTTATCTACTGATGGATTCATCAGTAGGGGTTTGCCTACATTTTACCCCAAAGGGGTGGAGCCCTATTCAAGTTTACATACCTTAATATTTCCTACTTTATGTAACTAAAAATAAAGAGAGAGATTAAAAGTTTGTATTGAGAGTAAATATTATGATAATTATTGCTTATTGTGATGCATGCATATTGTTATCTCTCATTGTCTGTATGCATAATAGTTCACGAAGTACTTTTCTCACATAGTCATATTTCTATGACTAACCCATCATGAACACATTTTTTTAGGCAACATGAGCGTCTCCCAGTGCACCGCAAAGGATTCCCCCTGAAGAATTGACGAAGGTATGACTCAAGATTTTCATAGGAATTGAAAAAGCTCAGGAAATACATAAAACCACATGTAAAGATTATGATTGTGCATTCTGTAATGAGTATGGTTAAATACTCATAAATTCTATAAAATTTTTGTATATAAATCAATCAATGAATAAAAATTTGGTGTTTTATGTTCTTTGTACTGTGGATCTTTAGTTTGATTCATTGCTGCGACCGTTTTATTTAAACTACGCTCGATTCTCGAATCATTTGGGGAGACCGGAGTACAGGTCTTCACAATTTGGTATCAGAAGGAGTGGTTTTCAATAATTTGTGTCGTAGGCAGTACGAATTCATAACACAAGTAATGTAGCCTAATTAATTCAACCCCCTTATAGGAACCACAAGTTTACTCGAGCCGTCGACGTCACGAGATACGAGATCCCAAAGTTCATCAAAGTACAAGATCCGAGGAAAGTGATAATAGGCATCATCGCCGCCCTTTTGAATTTGTGTTAGCAGTCGCGGAAGCACTCAAATTAGTATTCCCTACGCTAGCTGCTTTCAGACTAACACTTCCACAAGTTGATCATATTCTTAGACAACACCCGATGAATCCACTTCCTGATCTTCGTCCCATAGCACCATTACCTCAGCAACGTCAAATGAATTTTGACCTGAAACAATTCCTGGACTTAAAACCACCAACGTTCCTCGGAGGCTTGTCTCTTTTGGAGACTGAAGATTAGATTTTACGTATAAAAACAATCTTTCCAGTTATGGAATATCCAGAATATCAAAAGGTTGGATTAACCACTTTTCTTTTCGAAGGCGCAACAAAGCATTGGTGGAATAATATTGTCGCAAAGAAGTACGCCGGACGTGACAACGTAACCTGGACGAACTTTCTATAATAATTTACGAATTGGTTCGTTCCACTGTCAGAAAAAAGTATTGCATGACCAATTCCTTCGACTTGTTCAAGGAACTAAGTCAGTCATGCAATACGAGGCAGAATTCTCTAAGTTAGCATATTATGCTGACTCTCTCGTGGCTACCGAAGAAGATCGTTGTCGACAGTTTCAGCAGGGACTGCACGACGATATTCGTAATTTTCTAATCTCTTTGGATATTTTTGAATATGGGAAACTAGTTGAAAGAGCTCGGTTGGTTGAGATTGATCAAGAAAAGTCTCAAGTGTCAAGATAGCGGTAAAAGAAAAATGACTGAAACGCTAAGCCAGAACGAAGAGCAAGGCAGGGAAAATAAAACAGTCCAATCTGGTCCATTTACCAGTAATATCCCAAGTAGCTGCAACAAAATGTACGAAATGTGGACTATGTTACTATTGTTGTCAACCAGGACACACAGAAAACATTTCCAAAGCTCCCGAATAAAGAATACAACTTTCAAGGACCACCACACTTGTCGCAACCCCAAGTATATCAAATGCATGCCAAGTCATTAGCTTCAGCACCTGCTCCTATCCCTGCTCCAGTTCCTCCTCAAAAAGTTCCAGAGAAACGTTTGATCCAACCACGAGCGTTTAATTTAGAACCCTATCGCAAGAAATAATTGTAATAAATATTTATTTTCTGTTTTTGTACATTTGTGTATATAAATAAAAGTGTAATTATCCAAATACTTTGTCTCGTTTAAACTATAAACTTCTCATTAATGAGTTTTTTGAGGACAAAAAAGCTTATAAGGAGGGAAGAATTGTTAACTGCACACCTTGTGCAGGTCAAACATGTTTATTATTGGCGGTTAGCTTGTCTAAAACGCTCATCTTTCGCGGTCAGATCATTGGTGACCGCCTTGACCGCACTTGTCACCTTCTATAAAAATAGTCTCACGTTGTCAAATTGTAATCTCTTTCACCTCCTCTATTCTAAATAAAGGAGGTCATACCTTTGTAATATTTGGATTTTTTGGAAATAAAATTTAGTTATTTTCAATTTATTGTGTGTTGAAGATTTAAATTCGACGACTATCAATGGTATCAAAGAGTCATCCGGCCGACATTTTCTACATCCATGGGAGAGCATAACACCAGAAACCAAGACTTTCGGAAGAAAGTTGAAAACATGAAGCAAACAATCCAAGAGATGGAGACGAAGCAGATAACGACTATGGAGAATTGTGCAATATGATTGCCATGCTGGCAATTGAACGACAGGAGGTAGAAACATCATCTACGAGTCCTCCATAGCAGCATCATTTCCATTAGGGATCTTACTCCGTGCCCACACATTGCACTCGATTCAAATTTCCCAGATTTAAAGGCTATGCAGTCAAGGCGTGGATTTACATAAGTGAACAGTTCTTCCAGGTGGATGGGTCGATGAAAGCATTAAAAGTTGGCATCTGTCAACCTGGAAGGAAGAGCATCCGCTTGGTTCCAAAATTTTTCCTGAACCAGGATAGCTAGAACAAAGTTATCATGGAAAGAGTTTGCTATTGCCGCGCAAGAGACATGTAGCTCATCTTTTAATGACGATCTCATGAGTGATCTCAAGGAGTTAAAACAAACCTCTTATGTGCAACGTTACCTCGACGGATTTGAGTCACCGCGGAACAAATTCTTCATCACGTAGGAGTATGCCATCAACTTATTTTTAACGGGTCTAAGAAGGGACATTTCTCTGGTTGTGAGGATGCTTTTTCCTTCCACCCTTCATAAGACCTATAATCTCACACGAATCTAAGAACAACTGTCTCTGAGATTTAGGAAAGGGCCTCATCATCAGGGGGTTGCAAGTAGTTCTCATAGCTCGAATGCCCCTCTCCGAACCATGCCGGGATCCAACTACCATTCAACTGACCACAAGGTCCCTGCCATCCATGCCCACAAGAAACTGACGCCTTGAGAGATGGAAGAGAGAAGAGCAAAGGGGCTACTATATTGGTGCGACAATCCATTCAGCAGGGGGCATCGTTGCAAAAAGAAAGCACAACTTTATGTGTTAGAGATGGAACCCGATTCAGAAGGAGTTCCCAATGCCATACTACCAGAGGAGAAATCAAGAGAATATGGGCCACCCTGCTCACATAAACCTCTAATGGTACAACAAGTATTAATGAACACAATCATCAAAATCAATTATTTTCATACGTGAAGGTCAAAGGCTCTCACCAAGGGCAAGAGTATTGTGCATTCTCATTGATACAAGTAGTACCCGCAATTTCTTGGACAAAAGGTGGCAAGCAAATTCAAATGTTATTTGTCTCCCCTTCACTTTTACCGTGGCCATTGTCGTTGGAAACAAATAACAAAGCCAGCACTTGTGCAAAGATTTCCAGTGATGCATAAGGTGTAATGTTTAAATCTGACATGCTACTGCTGCTGTTGGGGGGGGGGGGGGGCATGGTGTTGGGAGTCCAATAGTTGAAAACTTTGGGAATTATAAAACGTAAGGGGAAATCAACACTTAGGAAATGAAATTGTTAGCCAAAAGAAGATGAGAAAATAACTACAAAAGGACCACCAGATCTCCATTATGATTGTATGTTGGCAACACCCTGAGGTAATAGTCCAAAAACCCTTTCTCAATGTCTCTTTTTGGTCCATCCACGAGGAAGAAGATAAGAGAGTTCCGTCAAGCTTGATTAACAAATTTTCTCCAATTTTTGAAATTCCCGCAACTCTACCTCCTATGAGATTTCATGACCACCACATAGCCCTTAAAGATCCAAACCATACAGATAGCTGTCAACAAAAAAACAGAAATTGAGAAGATCATTGCAGAGATGTTAGAAGTTGGGGTAATCCGACATAGCAAGAGCCCATTTTCTTCCCCAATAGTTTTAGTAAAGAAAAAAGATGGTTCTTAGAGAATGTGCATAGATTATAGACATCTAAATAAGAACACCATTAGAAACAATTTCCCAATTCCCATCATTTGAGGAGCTGTTAAATGAGTTAGAAGGGGCAAAGTTTTTCACAAAAATAGATTTAAGGTCAGGATATCACCAAGTGCGCATGAGTCATGACCCCATGTGACATTGAGAAAATAACTTTTAGATCCTATGAGGGTCATTCCAAATTCTTGGTAATGCCTTTTGGATTAACCAATGACCCTTCTACATTCCAAAGTTGAGTGAACCAAGTTTTTCATGCTTATCTAAGGAAATTCATTTTGTTGTTTTTTGACGACATTCTCATTTATAGCCCTTCCCTTGAAGAGCATCTTTTGCATCTAGACACAACCTTCCCGCTCTTACAAAAGGAACTGCTCTATGTTATGAAATCCAAATAACTTTTTGGAGTTCAGCAAATTGAATATCTGGGTCATATCATTTCAGCTCAAGGAGCCTCAATCGACCCCCAAAACAATACAGGATATGATCAATGGGCCAACTCCAATATATTTGTAGCAACTAAGAGGGGGTTTTAGCCTCTTAGGGACTCCTCAATTTTGAAAATAAATGTAATTGAAATAGTTGCATCAAATATTGGAGTGGGAGAAGTCTTATTACAAGAGGGTCACCCAATTGCATTCTATAACAAAGATTTGGGACTAAAACATGGTGCATTATCAATCAATGAGAAGGAACTGTTGGTCATAGTCATGACCACTAACAAGTGGTGGCATTATTTGATCGGGAATTTATTTGTAATCCATACTGACCACCAAAGCCTCAAGTTCCTCTTGGAGCAGAACATCTCAACCGCACAATAATAGAAATATGTGGCCAAATTGAGGGGATTTGACTACTCAATCATTACGAGAAGGGCACAGAGAACGTGACAACAAATGCTCTAGTCCGCAAGATGGAAGGGGTTTTTTCTACTCTCATAACTTTTCAAATTGACCTCTTAGAGATGGTCAAGGGCTCGTGGCAAGGAGATCAATTTGTACAGACCATCATTCAAACCATAGAGAAGAATCCAAATAAACTATCGAAATATCAAAGGGCCCAGGGAATCTTGAAGAAGAGAGGAATATTAGTGGTGGGAAATGAAGAACATGTGAAGAAGCTTATTTGTCACTTATACCATGACACATCTACGGGAGGACACTCGGGGATCCATGCCACTTACAAGAGAATAAAGCAAGTTTTCTATTGGAGAAGAATGAAGGAATTCATTCATGAGTATATTAAAAAGTGTGTTATTTTCCAGCAATGCAAGACCTACACAAGCAGTCCCGTGTGAATTTTGCAACCTCTACCAATTCCAGATATGGTATGGAAGGACATATCAATGAACTTCATTAAAGGACTACCCACATCTAAAGGGTATGATGTTGTATTAATAGTAGTGGTTAGATTAAGCAAGTATGCTCACTTCATTCCCATGAAGCATCCTTGCATGACCATCACAGTTGCACAAGAGTTCATGAGTGGAATCTTTAAAGTTCATGGTATTATTCCCAACTCTATTGTTAGTGATAGAGGGGTGATGTTTATTAGTGTTTTTTGGCAAGAGTTTTTTAAATTACAAGGGATTAAGATCAACACATCCACAGCCTATCATCTTCAATCAGATGGGCAAATGGAGGTAGTTAACATGTGCCTAGAAACCTACCTTAGGTGCATGTTCAATGACAAGCCCAGGAAATGGAGTCAATGGTTGCCCTTAGCAGGATAGTGGTATAATACCAACTTTCAGAGTACCATCCAATCGACTCCATATGAGATTGTCCATGGGCAACCACACCCTTTCCACACTCCATATATTCCAGACTCCACAATGGTAGAGATTGTGGATAGAAACTTTGAAGCAAGTGAAGGGAACTTCAGAATATTGAAGGACCATCTACTGATCTACATCAAGCTTAGAACCGAAGAAGAGAAAGAGAGTTAAAAGTGGGGAATTTAGTCTACATCAAACTTCAACATAGCGACAAATGAGCATAAGGGGGACTAATTATATCGAGTTATCCCCCAATTTTTTTGGACCTCTCCCCATCATTCAAAGAGCGGGTATGGTAGCTTATATGGTGCAACTTCCACCCTCGGTAAAGATTCATAACACATTTCATGTTTCAACTAAAGCAGCACATTGGAGAAGCACCTGCAGAATCCACCATTCCAGAATTTATTTCTCAAGAGGGCCATGTGTTAACCACACCAGCAGTTATGCTGGAACGGAGAATCGACAAGGGAAGGCCATACCCCAAGTCTTGATCAAATGGACCAATTCCAGTCCAGAAGATGTAACTTGGGAAGATTACTATGAAGTCAAGTGAGCCTATCCCACCTTTCATCTTTGAGGTCAAGGATTTCAAAGGGAGGAGCAAAATGTTATGTCTTTTACCGTTATTTCCGACAAGTATTGTTGACTTTTTTTCCCTGTTACCTGCGATGCAACTGCCAATTTCCCAATTACCGTTAAGAGTCGATATCATGTCAATGTGACCGCCGACAATTATAGAGTCATGAGAGTAGTGTCGAAGGTGGGCTTGATGGAGCTCAACCTAAATGTATGAAGGTTATATAAACCTCAACAATTGTTATGAAATATATCAAAAAATTAATGTGTCCTTCCCTATCTTCCTTCTTCTCAGGAGCTCCTGCCAAAGATCCTTTTCCCCCTCTGTTCAGGCTTTGGCCTTAGGAGGTCTTGCCGTTTAAGATTCAACTTCGAATGCTATCATAATCATTTAGACTCATTTAGGACCATTTCTTCGACGGCTATCATAATCATTTGGACTCATTTAGGACCATTTTTTGAGTGGAAGTAAATTTTTTAATGTTGTCTGTAAAAGTAGATCCAATCAAAAAATGAACGTAAATATGTGATGGAAATCGATGACTTTTGGATCATCTGATGGACGATCGGAGACCGTTGTTGCGTTCATCACGATTTTTCATATCTTCTATGTATTTGGTACGGATACACCGTCAGTTATTATTATTATTATTATTTATATGTTGAGTTGTGTTCTATCGAGTCGTCTTGTATCGAGTCGTGTTGTATCAAGTCGTGTCGCAACGCGTTTAAGTGTTTTAACATTTTATGTGTTCGTGTTATTTACGAGTATGCCATCGACGCCTATATATAGGGGGCCCTTGGGGTCATGTAATATGTATGCAAGAAAGTTATTAGATTTCTCTTTCTCATCCTAAGCTTTTCTCTTCTCACCTCCTCCCTTCTAGGGTTTCCCATCTCTCTCTCCTTCACCATTTCTAGGGCTAACAACCCTTGTATTCCCACCTCCATCCGCATCTCCGCAACACTCCGACAACCCATCAAAAGAGGCACATAACAACTTGGTATTAGAGGCTCTTTCCTCCCCTCCGATCGTTGTTCCCCGTGGTCAGCCGTTGTTCCCCCTTCCCTGGAGCCAACAAACCCCCTTACCGCTGCACCCCCAGTGCCTCCAGCAAACTCCTGCAGCCCACCCTTGTATCCCCACCTCCATCTGCATCTCTGCAGCACTCCGACAACCCACCAAAAGAGGCACGTAACAACCTGGTATCAGAGGGAGTTAACAACCGTTACGTGCCTCTTTCAGTGGGTCGTCGAAGTGCTGTGGAGATGCAGATGGAGGTGAGGATACAATGGTTGTTAGCCCTAGAAATGGCGGAGGAGGAGAGAGAGGGGGGGGGGGGGGGGACCCTAGAAGGGAGGAGGAGAGAAGAGAAGAGCTTATTATGAGAAAGAGAAATCTGATACAATACGACTTAGCATATAAATAATAATAATAACTGACGACGGATCTGTAATACTCCATCAGTCCTTCAAAACGAGCTTTCCCTAAAGCTCGTGCTCCATGCTGGTGGCCGGACCATGTGGTACCTTGACCTATCTCCAAAACAACGCACGGTAACGCGTATCGGCGGCGGTGGCGTCGACGAGGAGCGACGATGCCATCCGTAAAATCGGCGGCATTTGGAAAGGCTTCGCCAGGGTCTCTGGAGGGGCTGGGAGTAGTAGCCTCATGGAGGTCAGAGGGCCGACGGCCTGCAGTAGGAATGGATCCATCGGGGTCGCCGAAGCACAGGCCGGCATATGAGGCGGCGATGAGGCCGTTGAAAGTGGCAAGGTAGGGGACGACAAAGAAAGAGCCGAGAAAGGAGGCGGTGAATTGCCCGGAGGAGGCGGCAATGCTCGGGCCGGCAGAGGAAGAGCTGGTAGAGGAGACAGCGAGATGACCAGAGGCGATAGTGCGGGTGACTGGAGAGGTGGCTGAAGCGGTGGAAGGACGACCACTGTGGAGAGAGGTGGTATATCATCGGCCGGTGGCGGTGGAGACGACGACGGTGGTGGTGGCGACGACGGTGGTGGTGGCGGTGACGGCGGTGGCGGTGACGGCGGCGACAGCGGCAGTTGCGGCGATGACGGCGGTGGCGGCAACGACGACGGCGGTGGCGGCAACGACGACGGCGGTGGCGGCAACGACGACGGCGGTGGCGGCAACGACGACGGCGGTGGCGGCAACGACGACGGCGGTGGCGGCAACAACGACGACGGTGGTGGTGGTGACTGCATTAGTTGAGTCGGCGGCGACGACGGCGGCGACGATGGCAGCGGAGGGGGGGGGGTGACGCGTCATGAACGACGGAGGACGGTGGTGACACCATCATTGAAGGGGGAGGCGACGAGTCCAGCTCCGGTGGTGGTGGTGACAGAAAAACCACCAGCGAGTCGCGAGACATGCAGAGGGCGTCGAGCGTGAGGTCGAGCTGAGCATCAACGTGGCTGAGTCGAGCCTCCCGATGAGCAATACGACGGTCTAGCTTGTCGAGGGTGGCGAGGAGCTCAAAACGGTCGGCAACGCTAAGCGACATGATAGAAATGAGGAAAAAATTAATTAACTAATTAAATAATCAGTTAATAAGTAGGAGAAAATTTTGGCATGTAATTAATCTTGGTGATTAATTAAGTGGGAGAAGAAAGATAGAGGCGGTGGGCTCCGGGAATTAAAGGGTGGAAGAGAGAGAAGGTTGGGAGGAGAAATAAAAAAACAAAAGGACGGGGTCGGATGTGAGAGGTGGGTGGGATATGACTTATGAGGATCAAAAAATATATAAAGAAATTAAGGGAATGGGGAACAAACAAAATAATGAGTATAGGGTTGAAGGGCAGCGGGAAGTAGGTGGGTTGAGGGCGTGGGGCTCAAGAAACGAAGAAAGGAGGCTTGAGAAGTTGACGCAGAGGCAGCGCGTCGTTTGGAACGGGACATGCGAGGAAGGAAGTTGTCTGCATGAGTCGCTGGAGGGAACTGCTCGGTCATCGCCTATTTAATGTATGCTTCTGGAGGATCAACCCAACTAATGAGTAAGAAAGACTACTCCTAGTAACTCTAAAAAAGTACATAATTAGCTTTTGGTTATTAATGTATGCTTCTGAATAATCTGTTTGTAGTCTTATAAGTTATTATCTGTAATAATGCATTATGAATTTTGTATTATTATCTGAGTTCTTGTCTATACTGAGTTTTGGTACCTTGAATTCTTTCTAAAGGTTGAGTAATCAAAATTCATGTTTTGTGATTTATTGCACTTATTCTGATTATGGAGCCCAAATGACGACCCGAAGACGCCCTGAACTGAAGTGCTCCCTGAGCGGAATACATGCTCGTAACTGAAAATCTCCAAGTCTGGAACTGTGATTGACGAACCCACGTCTGAGGCTCATGCGGACCGCAAGATTTTACTTTTACAATTTATAGTACTTAATTTCATTATGGAGCGCACATTACAACTCGAAGGTGCCCTGAACTGGAGTGCTCCATGAGTGGAACACATACTCTCATCTGAAAATCTCCAAGTCTGGAACTGTGGCTGACGACCCCACGTCTGAGGTTCGTGTGGACAACTGACCAGATGAGAATGAGGTCACTGATCTGAAGCTTATTATGTACACTGAGCTTTTGCTTTTAGCTTAGTCACAATTAATCTTTTTAATTAATCATGCTTGTGCCTTGATTATTTTGTTTTATATGCTCTATTCTGAATGATAATTTCAATTAAATTAATTGTCAATTAATACCTATCTATAAGTTGTACATGACGTGATCTGATTTGTACCATGTAAATATAAATATAAATATATTATTGTTGATATGTATTTAAAAGAAATTCAAATTCTGTTGTTTGACATAATTTTCTTGAGTGAAATAGGCCATAGTTTTATATCAATGATATGTCTAGTAAAGAGTAGTCGAATTTATTACCTCGATATTGCGGCAGTCGAAGACACGGTAAGGTGGCATGATTTTGATTAGATTATTCTAACTGCACAAAATCAACTTGCAATAAAACTCAAAAAACTGAATACAATTACGAGGAATATTCGTGCCTAACTTCACGAGGCTAGTTCCAACTTGAAGTCCCTCTCACTGTCTCACAAGGGGAGATACCAAAATCCTATGCATAAAAAGATGCCTAATACTCTCAAGCCTCCTCCTTATGGAGAAGGGCTCACTTACACATTACCATAGCGCCCTTACAAATTAAAAATACAAGTTGATCAAAACAAAATAAGATGCTCTAAGGAATCGTTGTCGCGCGTGCGTAACAATATACCCCCCGGGTTGGCTGCTGTTAAGGTGCCCAAGGCTCTGTCTGGCAGTGCATCCTTGATCATATGGGCGTCAAATTCAGTTATGCTGATCTCCTCCAAGTCATCGACACGAAACTCTTTGGCAGGCAAATCATGGTAGGAGAGTAGGATTGCTTGGACAAGAAGAACATGCTCTCACCACGATATTTTTTTGTTGGAAAAGGTGGTGGGTAGGGTTAGGACGGTTGATGTGTGGATGCACGAGTGGTGGGCAAGGATGAGGAGGTAGTGGCGTTGGAGGCTTAAGACGAGGGGCAAAGTATGGTTAGTAGGGGGTTTGGCAAAAGTAGAGATGGAATGAGGGTCAATGGAAGTCGCAAGGAATTCGACCTCCACAAGTAGAGAGAGGTCCATGGATTGGTTGACGGTAAACAAATGGAGGGTGCAGAGGCAAGCTCAGATATTAGACTATAAGACTTGCATAAAATAGTCCAGGTAGTGGTTAGGCGTGGGACCCGGGACGTGGGTGACCAGCTTGATAAATTCATCCATGTAAGAGTCAATGGAGCTCGTCTGACGGGCGCCAAAAATGGGAGATTCAAAGCCTCATGCAGCTGGCGCCTGGAAGCGGTGGGCAGAACGACGCAGGAAGAGCGGGCGTTGTAGCGTGGAGAGACGAGAGGGAGAGTAGGCGAGTGGAAGCGGAACGAGCGGCGAGCAGAAACGGACTCGTGCAAGAGAGGAGGCGAGACGCTGGAGTGGATGCGTGCGGGAATGGGCGAGCGGGAGCGGACGCGTGCGGGAGCTGGCGAACGAAAGCAGGATTAGGTTTCCTCTAATACCATGTTGGAAATCAGAATGCAATGAAGGATTTCATTTAGAGAGCACTCCTTATTATATAGGAGCGTGAAATACAATAGAAAATACAATAGACAAATCCTAAACTCCAACAAATACATGACCAACCTTTAACACAGCTTTTAGAAAAGAACGACTTCAAGTGGAATGAAAGAACAACAATGGGTTTTGATCAACTAAAACAAGCAGTGAGTTTCCCACAATTCCACCTTTGCTAGCCCTCCCAAATTTCTCAGAAGTGGGAGCAGCATTGCTTCAAGGACTCCCAATCTACTTTTTTAGCAAAGCACTGGGATCCAAACACACCGCATCATCAATATACAAGGAGTTATTTGCAATTGTAATGGCAGTACAACCATGGAGGCACCATCTTATTCAAGTTCATTTTGTGATTGTTAGAAACCACGGTTGGACCCTCGTCGGGTACATGAACCCAGATTCGTGGCTGACTGCAGTCGAATGGCGAGAACATCCCCAACCAAATCTGTGAATGTGAACCAACGATTTGCGACAGCCCTACACCTTAGGGACATTACCCAATTTGTATACAGTGAAATTATGAGTAAGGCTCCGGGCCTCGTTTGGCCGCAATTCCATAAAGTCACTCACCGATACACTTCTAACACTATTTTTAAGCGTGGTATCGTATGAATTCACAATGCCTCTCATATGGTGTTTATCATACACAACCTCCAAAATTAGTGAATTTATGTTATACACAATTCCATAAATCTGTGTGTCACTCATAACTATGATTGTTACACTTCTACAACCATAGGTACCATATGCCTTGCAATGAAATTCCATCAATTAGATTTGCCACTTTCACCAACTCCAAAACCCTGGGAACAGGGTATCTCCAGAGGTAAAATGGCAAAATCTTGCAATTTCTAATGATTGTCGTCATTTTTCTGTTTCAAAATGATACTTCTGTGTACAAAGGGAAAACCTTTTAATATTAGATTCATTTCGGAACAGTTTTTAAAATGACAACCCTTTCTAATCTCTACAGGAATCTGAGTGGCTCAGAAGATCTCTGCATAAATGGCTGGACGAGGAGTACTGCCCTGAGCCTACCAATTTTGAAATCAGCAGGCTTGCTGCGCAGTCCTACTACGAATCCCTGGCGTCAAAGGAGACCGACCTGGGCGAAATTCTTCTCAAGATGGCGAGACGATTGGAGACCATATCCTTTCAAGAGAGCTTCCACGGCCCTTACTCATCAGCGAATGCTGCAGTACACTTGATCACCCAGCGAATAGATTCTACAACGGAGCGGTAAGGTTGACCGGAGTACTTTCTGTCAACGGCTATAAGGTGGTAATGATATCAAGCATTGATTATATCAACTTGTTAGAGACAACAAATCTATAAAATTTGGAATTCATCCTCCTGTTCTCTAATGTCTCGTGGCACACGTATAACTGATATTTATATGCCTCAAATCTTAATTCATCTCGAGATTCTCAAAAATATGACATTCCGCACTTCAACAGTTGTACAGAAGAATATTTTCGTTAGAGTGATAAGCACAAAATTTTCTACGAAACCTTTATTATTCTAGAGATACGAGGCGTGTGAAAAATCCGAACGACGACTCCTCTTATGTCTATCAATTCTTTCTTCTAGTAAAACAATATGTAGTTGCCATAGACGAAACCTATTTTGACGCGAACCACGTAAATGTTGTGTTCGGTGTTTGTTTCTCTTTCTTTTTTGCTCGATTTTGTAGCAGTTATTGTTGAAGTTCAGCTCATGTGGGTGTTTGGTTCTAGATGGGATTGTGCTTCAAAGGGTTCTTTTTTTTTCCTTGTAACAATTACTATCACTACCCACCTCCTCTTAGGTTGGAGATTAGCCTAAAATCATGACCCATATCTTCTCTTTTGTTTGATAGTTTGTTGTGCAGTTGAAGTCTCCACTTTGATTTGTTTCTCGGTCTCACCAGGTCACATGTTTTTGGACACCCTAAACCCTTAAACTATAAATTGCTTTTAGTTGTCTTTCTCCTTGTCGTTGGCCACGAGTAATTTATAATGTATATGGAGAGGGCTACTATGATCTTCCTTTAGGCTTGTGGATGGAATGTTTTTGGGGAGCGTACTATCTACATGTTTGTTGGGAGGTCGCTTGATTTGCTAAGGGAAGAGAAGAAGAGGGCTTTGAGTCTCAAGAGATGACCTTGAGCGGTCCTTTTTTAGCATGATAGTCTATCAAAATACATTTATATGTAGTTATGTGTTTGGAGCAACCACTATTCAAGTATTAATTGTATTTCTTGATGAATTGATACACTCAAATCGCATCTAGTTATAGTGATAGATTTTGATTTAGGTTTTGAGATTCGCCGAGCTTCTTCCTTCTTGGCTGAAACTAAGGCTTCGTTTGATTGAGCGGTGGCGGGAGGAGCCGGCAGGTCCAAACGGAGGGGTCGAACTGGAGGCACATAGACAGAGGTTGAAACAGAGCGGCGGCGCCGGTGATCCTGTTCGAAAATATGAGCAGAGAAGAGGCGCCAGCTTTGGCACACCGGTCAATCCATTGTTGTGCTGGAATATTTTGTGCACCATATAACCCTTTTTTTATAGAAGAAATATGAGCAGAAGAACTAAACAACACTCAAAGCCTTTATCTCGCCATAGTGGCGCGGCTATATGGATCATTTGTAGTCTTGACACTCTATGAGCAGAAAATTACTAAAATGACACTATAACAAGCACCCTGTGATTACTCTACCTCAATACTTTCAAATTCCAATATATAAAAATAAACCAATAATATCATGTGAAGGTATTTCATAACCGAGCATAAGTCATCCAAATTTACGCTCCATTTGGGAGGGCGGCACCGGTGATTCTGTTCGAAAATAGAGGCCTGAGGAAAAACGAAGCTCAAAATAAAATCCTTGGCCTGGCCTCTCCTACCATACCGGAGGAGGCTCCGAAATATAAGTTTGCGAACCCACCAATTCCTCCATTGGCGTTACACCCCAAACATCTCCAACACATTTTGGCGAGAGAAGGTTTTTTTTTTAGATAAAAACATTTATTTATTATGGAGAAATAGGAAGAACCCACCCCTCAACATGGTGAGCATGATAAGTAAAAGACAAAAAGCCGAAAATGTAGCAGTTAGTTTATGAAGGCATGCAGGCCATCATTTGGCAAGAAAGTCGGCTTATTATTTACTACAGCACAACAAATAGAGAATCCGCACACACAGTAGACCGACACCTGTCCCTCAAAACAAGGGATGTTTGCTGCTCAGGACCCAATTATAATCAGGCCACCAGTCCAATAACGCCTGGGACAAAAGAAAATTAAAATCGGTTATTCATCCCCGTGGCGGCAGTGGGAGAGAGGAAAAGAACAAAAAAAAATAAGAAGGGCATGGAGGAAAGACGACCCACCACAGGCAAGCCTGCCGCCAGCATTTCCAGTGGTTTTGCTAAGCTCGTGACCACCTGGAGAGCGAAGAGAAACATTTGCATCAATGCATCAATAAAATTATGTAGCTCGCCTGAAGATCGAGTAGTCTTTCATTACAACAACACTCAAGCCTTTATCCCACTATAACGGGGTCGGTTATATGGATCCTTTGTCTCAAATAATTCATATTCATAAGAGTGACTAAATTTTACACTGATCGTCGACCAAATACAACCCTCACCATTTTTCATTAGCGGAAGAAAACTTTCGCTGCACAAAATAAAGTTTGCATAGAGAAGCAACAATAGGAGGTTGTGAGCTGTCCATCAGCCTCGCATCACTCTACAAAGGATAATTCCATAAGAAAACACGAAAAACAAACACATTGCGCGGCTGTGCCATTTCTAGCTAGAGGCTGCTTGCTTAATAAACCATGTAGGTCAATTGGCCTTGCTCCGGAAGGATTAGGAGTAGATCTGTCACTTAAAACCGAAAACCGCAAACCGAATCGGAACCGAACCGGAACTGCAAAGAACCGGACCGAACCGTTCGCAAATTATTCGGGTTCCGGTTTGAATTTTGGAACCGTGAACAACACTGGTCCGGGTGTGGTTCTTAAATTTTATAATCCGGATCGGAACCGGAACCGGAACCGCAACATACAAGTCTCAAGCGGTTTCAAGCTTTTTAGACCCGATCCGAACCGAACCGAAGTAGAACCGAACCGCAACCCGTTTATTATTATTATTATTATATTGTTATTATTTTATAATTTATCTATAATATTTATACTTACTATCACGAGTGAAGCTGATGCAGTTTGAACTCAAACCGTAATCGCACTAAAGGGAGTCGATTTTGGACCGAACAAAACTTCACCGCATAAAAACCATATGGTATGATTTGACATTGATACGGTTTGGAGTCAATTTTTATAGTGCATTTTTTATTTTTATACAGTTATATAATATATTTTCAATTTTACTTACATATTTTTTTGAAATATTTTATTTAAAAAATATATAAGATTTACAACTACTATTTATTAGTAATCATGAAAGACAGCTAATTGTAGGCGGTTGTTATGGTTGAGCATGCCGAAGAGACATGCACATGCCAACTAGAATTTGTGGCGAATCTACACGCGTAGAAAGGTAATTGATACTATCCCGCCAATCGTGGAAAAGCCCGTCAAAAAGTGCGCAACATAATTATTTCTATTTCAATGTTGTTTTGAGTTTTACTATTTGCAGTCTAATTTTATTTAATTCCACCAAGTTTGATTTTCGTTTTAGTTGGAACCGATTGGAACCGATTGGAACCGGACCGAACCGCATGGAACCGGACCGAACCGATAGTGACCGGTTTGGTTTTGGTTCTTGTTGAACCGTAACCGGAACCGTTGACGCGACGGTTCCAAAAATTAAGCTGGAACCGAAACCAGAACCGGAACCGGTCAAACCAAATAAGGTTTTGGTTCTAATTTGAAGAACTGTTACCTTAGTGGTTCGGTTCATGGTTTTAGTAAAACCGGAACCGAACCGGAACCGTGACAGCTCTAATTTAGGAGGAGCGTTCAAGACATTTCAACAAATTTCAATTTGAAATATGATAATTATGGTTAAAACCGGTCATTAACAAATAGGATATGAAGTGGACAGAAATGTAGGAAGCTTCAGACCTCTATAAGGTTAAATCTCCCATTGTTGCTCAGTAGCTCAGTGATAGAGTTATTGGCTATTAGCTGATTACTCATAATTTCGTGTGCACAATCCAGAACAGAGAATTTCTTAAGAGTTAAGAAACCGGCTTCAGACCTCTAAAGAGTAGAATCTGACATTGTTACGCAGTAGCTAGATGATAGAGTTGTTGGTTGTTAGCTAATTAGTCGTAAGTTAGAGTCTTACATGGGAAAATTTAAATTCATTCTTCATGAAAGTGTATTTATCTATGCCTGTATGTATGAGTCCTACTTGGGAAAATTTAAATTCATTCTTCATGAAAGCATATTTATCTATGCGTGTATGTATCGATATGTATGTTCGCACACATATGCATGGTAAACATAACATCTAAGGAGAACATCCATTCTATTAAATAATATAGCCTAATATGGTAGATGAAAAATCACAAAAGAATCAAAATAATAGAAATGGAAAAAACAAAGGAGAAAAAAATACCTTTCCCAAGATCATCAGGATCAGCATGGACAACAACAGCCCTTCCGATGACGGAATTTGGGCCACTGAGGGGAATCTATCTCATAAAAAACATCGTAATATTTTGACGGGCACATAACATGATGGAGGTTACAACACTTAAAATCTTTAAGGAAAATAAAACAAGAGAAATAGTTTACTTACCTGGGTGTCAACAACTTCAACTGTAGCAATCCCTGAATCATGTTATACTGCTAGTTAAAATCATAAGATATGCATTTTCATATGTACAATTCAAGAATAAAAATGATACTTCAAAACTTCTTACAAACTTCTACAAAATATAGCATCGAAAATGGAAGGAACAGAAAAATTAAGAGAGAAATAATACCATCTTCTCCGACTGTTACGTTTCCAAGGTCACCGGCATGTCGGTTCTCATCTTCAGGAGCCCCGTGTTCTTTCCCAGCAGGATTAAAATGAGCACCTGCATCACCAAAGACACACAAATCATGACTATAATCATTAAAAAAAAAGGTATAAGGGAACAATTGTAGGTCAAGCACACCAGTGGACAAGCAGCCGTTTGTGGTGTCACCAAAGGCATGAACATGGAAGCCATGAAGCCCAGCCTTCAGGCCAGAGACGGTTCCAGTAACTGCAGTTGGACCTGAAGCAAACATAAAAGTTCAAAATAATATGTTAAGTACCAAAAATATCAAATAAATTTGAAAAAAAAAGTATAACTCCACTAGGAAGACTTTCATGGCTAATTTACCATATCCTTCTTGGGAGAAGAAGACTGTGCCCTTCACACCTTCAGTACCAGTAAGAACGGCAACAGCCTTCACCATTGTTTTCTGTGATCTAAATATAGGATAAAATAAAGGGTTAGAAATAATAAATCTTCCCAAATATTCAGCTTGGTAATTCAAAGTATCATTGTTAGTGATCACGTGATTAAATTAGGGTGACTATAATTTCTTCTCTGCCTTATCTACTTTTTGTTATGTATTATGATTTTGATTATGGAGTTCAATTAGAAATATAGAGGCAAACAAATCCTTCCCCCATTCTGATCTCTGGATGGCTTGATCCTCTGAACTGCGGCTAGATTTTAAAGGTCGTAAACTCGCAATTATTGTTATTAAAAATACATATCAAACTAAATTGCAATTACAGTTTATTCTCTTATCAAAATTGTATTATTCTTTAATTAAATGGTGTAGGTTTTACAATCATCAAGTGATCACTTGAATTTCATAAAGATTCAAGAGGAATATAAACTAATAATTGTAAAGTGGAATGCCTTGCTGATAGGCAGTGGCATTCTTTTGCCCTTCTTACTTTTGCTTCAAAACATTAATGAAAACATTAAAAGACTTATATTAATCATGTTGTTAAAGCATGTATGAGTACAAGACTGTTGGTGCGTATAGATAGATAGTTTGTGGACGGCTCGGGGTGTTCTCCAGACACCCGTACTAAACGCATGTGCCTCATTTAATGAAATCTTACACATGTGCCTTTAGTGATCCCCATTGAGAATTGAATATCTTAATGAGAGGAATTATTTGCCTTTATAAAACAACATGCCACTATCAAAGAAATGTGCGTTATTAGAATTATTGCACTAATGAGAATTAATGTGCCTTTGTGGTATAAGTAATGTGTCTTATCAAGAAATATTGGATGACCTATGAGTTTAACTCCAAGGCAACCCGTGTGTTGGATGGTCTTAAAAGACAACCCCATGCAATACTTTAGAACTATGTGGGTTTGAATTAGTATAGCTTTTATTAATAATATTAATAGCTGGGAATGCAGAATACGTAGGCCGCGCTGAGGTAAAATTGCCTCAACCCAATGGGAGTCTATACATCGGTCCCAATTCAGATACTTTACGACACTTTACAATGATTGGAAACTATGTTTCATATATGTTCTAGTAATTTGATTACCTTGCAGACAAACATAATCAATTTATAGATCAACAACAATATTATACATAAGTAAATGTCACGGAATCAAGTAAAGAGGTCAAGTGTAATGGAAGGTTGTAAAGAATTATTGAGGTACGCGGTAATTTAATTATTCGTTACTAGATGAAATTTATATGAAATATTGTTTGCTTAATTTAATTTGAATAAAAGATCATTAACTCGCATATTCGCTCCCGTCTCTGTTAATTCGAGCTTTGCGGTCAAGTTGTGTTAGCCAAAACCCCTTTAAAAACCAATAAATAAGGCATACCAAGTTATAAGTGCGAGCAAAATAATAAAGTGAATAGATTATTTGTTCCTGAATTATTGGAGTGTGAGAAAGCTCTGAAAAATTGTACAAAACAAGAAATGAATTGTCAGACGATTATTCCAAAGAGTCAGCGGGAGTAACGTCAATTTAAGATTTGATAGTAAAAAATAATATAGGGTCTGTTCGGATGGACGAAAATGGCTTTTTGAGAGTTAACAAAGCAATTTTGGCATTTAGATGTATGGAATTCAGCTGGAATTGACTTTGGGTCCCAGGTCCAATTGAATTTTAAAAAACTCTCAATTCTCAACTCTTGATTAGACGAATATTGTATGATTTTTGCTCCCAACAGTGCCCGACTCTCAGTTTGCGATCCAAACTCATGCAAGTAGCTCGCCGCCCCTCCTCCTCTTCTTCTTATTCTTCCCCACTTCTTCGGTTCTTCCTCACTTCTTCCTCCTCTTCTTCTTTTGGCCCATGCCCTAAATCCTGTGAATTTTTTCTGCCATTCCCTATATTTCCGACCCCCTTTTTCTTCTTTTTCTGAATTTTTTTCTTGGCCTCGCCTCAATCAAACCTCCTCTTATTTTTTTAATTTTCTTTTGGCATTGCCAAGTATGCATGATGCTCATATGAATAATTGTGTTTTTTTCTTAATGTTCAATGTTAGATTAAGGGTTGTAGTATATGATGTGTTATGTGCTTTATGATTGATTGAGGATATGATCTTGCATGTGTAGTCATACTGGAATGGATCAAGTAGAATTGCAAAAGAAACGTAGAAGAGATGCAATTATAAAGCATGTTGTCACAACGAATCTTTGCTCACCTTCAACGATTATAGTCTATTCCTAGGCATCCCATGCATGTTGTAAACAGTGACACAGAATAATATTATTAAAATATTTATACAATGGGCATAAAGTAAACTGCTTCAATCAGCTATGTATAGGTAAAAGATATTTCAATGAATTGCGTGATATTTTACATATGAAAAGTTTGTCTTTAATAGTAAACGATAGTCTAATAAAGAATCTGGCATCTTATTTTTATACATCTTGACACACAATGAAAAAATTTGCGATATTGATGGTATGTATCTGCGGTCGCTTGACACTATTTGCAGACACTTCAGTATTGTACTACAAGCAATCGTAAGCCTATTAAATGTTTACACCAAGTTGTCTAAATCCATACAAGTGTGTTGGTGCCTTAGATGGAACACATATTGAAGTGACTAATCTTATGGAGGATCAAAGCAGATATCATAACCGTAAACAGGTAATCACAATCAATGTGGGTGCATGCGATAGTAACATGAAGTTCTTATATGTACTGTCAGGATGCAAAGGTACTTTGTCGAATTCAAGAGTGATGTGTGATGCACTGGAAAGACAAGATCATTTATGTCGCAAATGATAAAACAATTAAATATGTTGCAAACATAACAATTATAAATTAATTATCAAAAAAATATTTGTTTACTGTATTGATAAGTATCATCTTATTGATGTCGGTTACATGAATAGACTAGATTTTCTTTTTCATATCGTTTAACACATTATCTCCTTAAGAAGTGGTCAACCAAGGGAAATAATCCTACTAATTATAAAAAGTTGTTCAATTTACAGTGTACTAAAGAAAGAAAAATGATTGAGATAACATTAACATTGCTAAAGAAACAATATATTATATTGCGTCAACCATAATTATTTGATATCAAAATGCATGTATGAAGTGATTTATTTAAAAATCTTCTATTTTGCGGAGAGGCGATCTAATGATACTTTTACATACAGTTGTAAGTTATAAATGCATGTTACAATTTACACAACTTAGTTGAAAAGCGATTGGAGAGTGGTGCCCAATTAATTGACGAGGTTGACTTTGATTTACTTGCGCAAGAACCAATAGAAGAGTTTTATGATGACATCGATGTTATTAGTTTCATGGATACTTTGGCTATAAAAAGGTTTAATGAATACCATGATCGACATTGATATTTCATGTTAAACTATTGTTGTAATTAATTTGTTATTTTGTATAAAATTGTTCATTTCAACATAATATCTTCGTTATCTATTTGACATGCGACACTTCAAAAATACAATGCATAGCATGGATAATGGTACATCGAAGTTTAGAGACAGGATTGAGTAGTCTTATATTCCTTGGACCACTGAAACAGATACCGCTATTTCAAATCCTTTGTTAGAGCAACATAACACACACGGTTGGAAAGATGTGACCTTCACAACTTCAATAATTTCCTTGAAGTAGATTTGAAGCATCGAAACTAACAAGGAGAAAGTGATGGCTCGACTGAAGACATGAAACAAGTACTATCAAGAAGTGAATGTTATAATGGACACAAGTGGCTTTGGATGAGACTAGAAAAAAACATGGTAAAGTTGATAGCAAAGAAGTATGAGCAAATTATGTGAATGTAAACTTTTTAAAGGTTAGTTTATTTTACTATTATGTTATGATAATAATTGTAAAAGTTTTAATCACGCATGCTCAACCCAGTGCTATGCACTACAAGGAAAGTGATTGTGAATTGATCTATCTGTGTTATGTGACAACAATAAAACTATTGCTAATCATGCAGCGAATGATACAGAGACCATAAAAAAGTTAGATGCAAAGCAGGTTGCGGAAGATAGCAAAAATGAACATGATCACCCTAGATTAGACAACAAGGGTAGAACCCGATTGAGGAATAAAAGAGCTAATGATGAGTTCATGTTATGTGGCAACTATAGATAATTTAGCCAATTTCTTGCACCAAGTAGTAGTAGGCACCAACACTACTAGCTCTCCTATACATTCGACTAATGTGGAGAGCACATATGTAGAACTTGCATGAATAATTGATTTTAACGAATGTGAATTATTGAAGGCCGTGGATCTGCATAGTTATGATAACATTAAACGTGACATAATCACGACTGTCAATCGCATGAAGAATTCTTACCTAATTGAAACATGATTGAGATAAACATTCATATTGCTAAAGAAACAATATATTATATTGTGTCAACCATAATTATTTGATATTAAAATGCATGTATGAAGTGATTTATTTAAAAATCTTCTATTTTGCGGAGAGGAGATCTAATAATACTTTTACATACAGTTGCAAGTTATAAATGCATGTTACAATTTACACAACTTAGTTGAGAAGCGATTGGAGAGTGGTACCCAATTAATTGACGAGGTTGACTTTGATTTACTTGCGCAAGAACCAATAGAAGAGTTTTATGATGACATTGATGTTATTAGTCTTAACCCAAGCAGGAAATGAGTGGAAAAATTTCAAGGACACTTTGGCTATAAAAAAATTTAATGAATACCATGATCCACATAGATATTTCATGTTAACCTACTGTTGTAATTATTTTTTGTTATTTTGCATAAGATTGTTCATTTCAACATAATATCTTCGTTACCTATTTGGCATGCGACACTTCAAAAATACAATGCATAACATGGATAATGGTACATCTAAGTTTAGAGACAGGATTGAGTAGTCTTATATTCCTTGGACCACTGAAAGAGATACCCCTATTTCAAATCCTTTGTTAGAGCAACATAGCACACTGGACGGCTGGAAAGATGTGACCTTCACAACTTCAATAATTTCCTTGAAGTAGATTTGAAGCATTCAAACTAACAAGGAGAAAGTGATGGCTCAACTGAAGACGTGAAACAAGTACTATCAAGAAGTGAATGCTATAATGGACACAAGTGGCTTTGGATGGGACTAGAAAAAACATGGTAAAGTTGACAACAAAGAAGTATGAGCAAATTATGTGAATGTATACTTTTTAAAGGTTAGTTTATTTTACTATTATGTTATGATAATAATTGTAAAAGTTATAATCATGCATGCTCAACCCAGTGCTATGCACTACAAGGAAAGTGATTGTGAATAGACCTATCTGTGTTATGTGGTAACAATAAAACTATTGCTAATCATGCAACGAATGATAAAGAGATCATAAAAAAGTTAGATGCAGAGCAGGTTGTGGAAGATAGCGACAATGAACATGATCACCCTAGATTAAACGACGAGGGTAGAACCCGGTCGAGGAATAAAAGAGCTAATGATGAGTTCATGTTGTGTGGCAACTATAGATAATTTAGCCAATTTCTTGCACCAAGTAGTAGTAGGTACCAACACTACTAGCTCTCCCATACATTCGACAAATGTAGAGAGCACATATGCAGCACTTGCTTGAATAACTGATTTTAACGAATGTGAATAATTGAAGGTCATGGATCTGCATAGTTTCAATAGCATTAAACATGACATATTCACGACTTTGTTGATCACATGAAGAATTCTAATCTGATTGAAGGTTTTTAATTTTATTCAAATTCAGTAATTGGACCCCCACCAATTCCAATAATTTTCGTCCATCTGAACATCATAATTGTTTTATTAACTTCCAAAGCTAATTCCACAGCCATTTCCATAATTCCATCTATCCAAACAGGCACTTATTAGGGATTTTGGATTGTAGATAAGATATAAATAGAAAACAACGATCCAGATGCCCATGATGATGGTGATGATTGTTGCCAAAAAAAGCATGTTATCAGAAAATTAGAACAATAATCTGTATGAGACAAAGAGATTTATCTCGAGAATACACAATATTCCACAGCTCAAGATAACCCATAAATCAAGCTTAAAGAACACGAAGCAGAACAAAAACCAGATCGGAAAACACTGAACACGTTTTCTACTGATATCGGGCAAGAATACAAATCGAATGCGAAGAAGTGAAACAAAAAGTGAATCTGACGAAAGAGCAACCGATCCTGGTTTGTAGCGATAGATCAATCAATAGAAGAACGATCTAGGGCATACCTCAGGCGACCCCTCGGCGATCAGAGAGAGAGAGAGGGCGGCAAAATTAGCGACTGAGAAATGGAGAGTTCGACGAGGACGAATCCCCCCGGCTGTTAATTTATCGGTCAATCTGAATCTGTAACTGCGCGGTGAGTTTAGGTGAATTATAAATGTTCTGTCGGCACGTGGCTCGAGTCTCCAACGACGTACGGCCTTTGGTCGCACTTTTTTCTTAATATAATTTTTTGATTTATTTCTTTCCACCTTAATTAAGTTCTGATTCACGTATTGGTAATCGTTTTATTGCTAAAATAAATCCCCTTAAATTTTGATTCATGCGATCCTAATCGCTTGATTGGTGAAAATAAGTCTCCCAAAATGAAGCTTAAATGTGAAACCTGTATAAAAAGGAGAGAGAAGGGCACGGAATTGCATTAACTGGAATAACTGGTGTGGTTGAAATTCATTAGAGAGAGATATCCGCACTAATGCCGCTGAATCCATTAAATATAAATAGGAATATAAATAGTGGACGTATTATTAATTTATTATATACTAAGACGAAAACAATACTTTAATTACAGCTCTGCCCTTCACGATTTCAAGCCCTTTCCCCCAATCAGGACAATAATGGTTCACTTCTGTTTGATTTTTAAGCAAAATCATAAACTGAATCATTCCTATGTGATTCAAAAAAATTTGGAACCAAATCAAATTGTGACAGTCATTACTCAATGGTTCGGTTTGATTTTGGTGATTTTAAAAAATATGAATACATAATTTTAAAGAATTTTTTTAAAAACATAGTTACATATTTGCATACATGATGTTTATCACTGCGATTCACATGAGAAGAAAAGCAATGCGCGACTCAAATTAATAATTTAATGTAACACAAATTAAGTTTTTAATAAATTGCTACCGTATCAATTGTGGAACCCAAATAAATCAAGCATATCATGATATTAAGGCTTCGTTTGACATAGTGGTGGTGGTCGAAAACGCGTGAGTTTAACCATTATTTGTTAACGACCAACTCTAGGCTTCGTTTCAAAATCCTCCGCTGGTGCTCGGGGGGGGGGGGGGGGGGGGGGGGGGGGGGGGGGCTCTGCGCACCTTTATCCTCTAAGACTTGTCTCCTGTTGCATTTTGAGGAATCTGGAGTGGTTGACTTGTTGCTGAATTGAGGACGCTGAGAACGCTGTGCACGCCACTCGCCTGAGTGTAATTGAGTGGTCCCTCGTGAGCACTAAAGTTGATCTTGTAAACTACTGGCGGTGCGGGGCACACAGAGTTAGGAGCTCTAGCGGGCTTCGTCTGATAACACTGAGGAGGCTTGCAGTTTGCTTATCGCCAGGCGGACGGTCGTCGACAAAAAACAATTATTGGACTTCCTGTGATCTTCGAAGTGCTTGATGAATCTTGCGGACAGCTTCGACAGTCAAAACGGACTTCAGCGGTCATGATGGACTTTGGTCGTTAAGACGAACTTCGGCGGTCTAGACGGAATTCAGCAGTCTTGACGGACTTTGGCCGTCAGGATGGACTTCGGTGGTCAAGACGAGGCGTGCACAGTAGTGGTCTGGAGAGCGCGCAAGGAAGAGATACGCGTAAGAGCGCAAAAGAAAGAGGCATGCGTAAGAGCGCACAAGGAAGGGACACACACGAGAGTGCACAACAGGTGGAGAAATGGAGGAGAAAGTCATGGGAGAAAAGAAAGAAAGAGAAAATCCGTAGGAGGAGGATTTTTCCAGGCCAGAAGAGAGTGGAAATGAAGGAGGTTCGAGCACTATTTATAAATTTCAAGATGGACGACTCTATAATTTCGCGTGATAAATGTCAGAAGGATGAATAGAAACGTCCGAAACAGGACACACTGATCACGATTTTTACGAAAATGACGAGACATCTCCCAAACGGTTAAGGGGTCGGCCGGCGGCAAATGACTGTGATCCCTTGGTGGTTGGAGGCCGACCGGGAATAAGGAGGAACCCGACCTGTCGGGAGGCAGCTCGGCGGCAAGGACCGAGCGACATGGAGGCTGGCGGCCTTGGGGAGGCGGAGGTCGTGCGGCCTGGGGGCCCGACGAAGGCCGCGCGACCGGGAGGTCGCTCAACAGCAAAGGCGGAGCGGCCTGGGAGCCGCTCGGCGGCGGAGGCAGAGCAGCCAGGGGGCCTCCGAGGCAGAGCGGCCGGGGGGCCGCCGAGAGCGGCCAAGGGGCCGCCGAGGCAGAGCGGCTGGGGGGGCCGCCGAGAGCGGCCACGGGGCCGCTCGGCGGCGTAGGTTGAGTGGCCTGGGGCCGATTGGTCGGCGAAGGCCGCGCTGGTTTTGGGGGGCGCCGACCGACGAATAGTCGTCCGCTCACGATGTCCTTAGGTATGTCGGCTAGCGAGGGGGCGGTCGGGGTTAGCGGCGAAGACGACGGCGACGATTGTCGCGGCGGTTACGCAATTAGAGAGAGTTTTTTGGATAACTGCACCCCATGCATGGGGTGTAGCTAGCACTTCTAAGGGGACCTATCACTATACTATTTGCACTTCTAAGGCGACGAGTACTCCAGGAGGCGGCCACAGAGGCGTTGGAGCGGCGCCGAGGAGTTCCGTTCAGGCGACACTGGCGAAAATCACAAAATTAGGGGAGGGTTGTTTTCAGAGTTGAGGGGCTGCAATTAGATTGTTTTTTTAGGTTATAAATTTGTAGATTTTAAGAATATGGGCCTGCAAATATCGATTGTAGGCCGCTAATATCAACAAAATTTAGGGGTAGATTTATTAGTTTTACCATTGTTTTATTATGAACTCATTTTTTGTTTTTAATTTCATCTTATATTTATAATTTTATATACTGTAGATCGTGTTATAGGTGTCACGACCCGCCTCGACGAAAGTCAGAGTGCGCTTCGGATGGGCCGTGATGCCACAGGCATGAGCGGAAAGAAATCCATGTCTGCTAAGGCGGATGCAGAGAATACTTAGAATAGTTTTAAAATAATTAATTTGGAGAAAACAGTTTGATTTTATTATGGAAGCTTTTAGAGTTTTAAAACTGTGAGAATTTTAGATGCACGTGTATTTTGTAAAAATCATATTTTACAGTGCACCACTACATTTTTCATGCAATTATGATTCAACAGAGAGTGTGCATGCATTAATATCAAATTCTAGTACATAGTATTTAATAATCTAGCAGTTGTCCATGTATTACTGTTCATAATTATTACATAAAGAAAACATATGACAGTAAAAAAATGAATCAAAAACATCAAACCTGACACAGCTAGAAGATCAATCATCGGAAAGCAGAAGCTTGATGCAGATCGGGCTTAGGAACCTGACGACATTGACACGAAAGCTAAGACAATTCCAAAACACAAAGGAAAAGTCTCAGAACATTGAAATAAGCAGAGTGAGCAAAGTAAAGTACAGAACAGTAGAACAGAAATATACAAGTACCAGTTTTCATGAAGCAAAACTATCCAATGACCAGCAAATAAAAGAGCTAAACAGAACAAGTTAGTGAATTAAGCTACTCCGGAGTATAGCCTAAAATTATTCATGTAAAATATTGTAAGCCGTGATCGATGAACGGTGTAGGTGCTATAGCGAGCGCACATGATTCACAATCAGATCTGCGTGCAAGTCTTGTCGGAAAAGTTATCTTGCTTGTCCTGACCATGATGGCTGACAGATGTCCAGTTAGACGCTACAAGGATTTGTTTATAACATTAATGATTTTAAAGATTCATGACTTAGGAGATTCCTAACATATCAAGACCTGATACAAATTTAGTGATTCAGTTGTACAAGATTAGAGTTTATAAATTCGTCAAGAGAGGAATTGAGCTACAGAGCAACATTCGCTCAATTTTTAGAACCGACCTAAGAAATCAGATTTGATGACAGCAGATTCGATGATATAAGGTTCGTTGTCACAAGATTCGATGACACAAACAAAATTGGATAAAGAGCGATATATTTAGTCGGTTCAAGTATCTACGAGTGATACGATTACAATACGCTATTTTCCTGGACACCAAATTTTCATTTAGATTAAACAATTTTTAGACATAAATATCCTCCAAGTAAAACAGTATGCATATATACGAGCATGACACAAATCACCAATCATTTAATCGTAGCAAGAAATCTTAACCGTTAACCTTCAAAATAATTATTGCTCAAGTTTATAAGAACTATAAGTCTTCAAATCATCCATCAAATAAGATACAATTTATATAAGTGCTAATCCAAATGATACAATTCATACAATTCTTAATAATTCTCATTATGATATTTGTTAATCGTTCACCAAAATCCATCATACTTCAAATTATACATCAGACGAGGAATCCGTTCATCTAAGTGAACATTTAAATAAAATTGTCTATGATCACAATCTCATGACATTCCAAAAATATTAACCCTAAGATATTAACTTGTCGGATTAGACATTCGATACTTCAATTCATATAACAATGCAAACAATGAAGGGTGAATTCATATAATCATAAGAACAGACTAAGTAATTGAAATTCAATGATTGCAAGAGTGAGAAAGATCTTTACTTGCCTGAAAGAGGCTGAATCTGACGGAGGCGACTGAGTGACGCAAACAAGATCATAAATCTTATTTAGAACCTGTTTGAAACAATCACCGACAATGTTTGATAATTTGACATGACGGAAAACCAAACGCTAGCGCAACAATTATATAACGCAAGAATCAAACAAGAGCGGGGTTAGAGATTTTACCTCCCTCAAAGTGAGATGAGAGGAGACACACGCGGAGACAGAGACTTGGCTGCGCTTGGGTAGGGGAAACCCTAAATCGGAGAGGGATTTGGAAGAATTCCATCACCTGAGTCGAGGAGCTGCGCTGGAAATCACAAATACGACGAGATTAGACGATTATGATATGGGAAAAAATATAAAATACAAGATATATGAAATTGGAGCACAAATAATTCAAGAAAATTAGGGAAAACTGCACAGAGAGGTGATGGAGGGGGAAACTTATCCAAAGAGAATAAATCCATGTTAAAAATATGAGTGGAGGAGTATTTGAGCGAAGCCCTAGGCGTAATCGGAGCCCAAGGAAGAGGGAGAAGCGGTTGCCGGGGAAAGAGAAGGCGGTTGTTGTTGATGTCGGCCTCCAGAAATGAAGAAGAGGTTGTCGCCCCTTTGGAGGAGAGGAGACCGCCGGCTAGAGCAAACAGAGGATGCGCCAGCCCTAGGGGAGGGAGGAGAAGCAGGAGGAGGCGCCACCGACTTAAGGGAGAGCGGGAGGAGACGCAGTCGTCGGTCACGACATGCGGGATCGGGAGCGGCTCAGGGACGGAATCGGGACCTGCGACTAGCGGGAGACGGGCTGGAGTGAAAATCGGGAGACCTAGCCGACGCCTTGCGGTTTGCGGGAGAAGTAGAAGTGGGGCTTGCCGACTCGGGTTAAGTAGGAGAGAGAGGATTAGGTTTTTAATTTATTCTCAAAAATCGGGTTGTTATAATAGGGTTTGTTGAAGAAATGTGTAAAAGAGCTCATTGATTAAGGCCCATGTTTAGACCCATCTCATCTTTTTAGTCCCACATTGTAAAATAGGATTTCTCATTCTCTTTCCTCTCCTATTTAAGTGTACAAAGCCATGTATTTTGTTTGTGAAAAAGGATTAGTAAAGTTTATCCAAGTCATTGCCAATTACTTTGGTGTTTTTTCTACATGGTATCAGAGGGATCGTTCCTAAACCACTGTTTCACCTCTCCTTGTGGTTAGCCCTTCTCTAACCGCCTGTCTTCCCGCTCTCGGCTTCCCCGCGACCTCTAATCACAGGTCTCTTTCCACTGCCTTAATCCGTCAGACTCCTTTCTTTACCTACCCCCTTCCTTGGTTCCACTCTCCCACCTGCTTGTTTTTATAGCTTTACCAGTGGGGTTCATCCTTTTTTAGTCGCAACAATTTCTCTTCTCTTGACCGCGCTCTCAGCTTGTCGCGGACTCATTGTTTCCCCTCTTCCCCAGGCCGCCCCTCATAACTGCCATCTCCAGGCCACCTCTCTAGGCTGCCTCTCCTAGCCGTCAGCTCCAGACCGCCTCTCCAGGCCGCTAATCCAGGTCGTCGGGCTCCCGGTTTCTTCTAGTCGCACCTCCAGGCCGTCGTCTCTCTTATTGCTCGCGGCTAACTCTGGTCGCTAGTTCTCCTCGCGGTCTCCTCTTTCCCGCTGTGCTGTGCTCGCACGGTCTGCTCCTTCTCGCGGACTTATTTGCTTCTTCTCTACCCGCAGTTGCTACTATATTCTTGTCGCCACTCCGCATGGACTTGTTTCTTCTCTGCTTGCTGTCTGTCGGGCTCTTCTTGTTGTCCGCAGAGTCCTTCTCGAGGGTTCTTCTTGTTTCCCGCCAGGTTCTTCTTCCCTGTCCGCAGGGTCCTTGCAGTCTGCTCCTCTTTCCTGTTGTGCCTTTACAGCAGGAGTCTTGCCCACCTGTTCACTTTTACCTCCGTCTTACCGTCAGGACTTGTCGCCAGACCGCTCTTACCTTATCCTTGATCATGAATTCTACAACTGCTTCCTCTCTTCCTGCTCGGGCTGCTACTTCTCTCCCGGATGTCTGTGATGAGCTTCAGATCACTACCATCTCTCTTAGCGGCAAGAGAAACTTTGTTGAGTGAGTGCACTCTGTGCGTTGCATCCTGCAGACCAAAGGACATCTCCACCATTTGACGACGACCATTCTTGTTGTTCTAACGGACGAGTGGCTTTGTGATGATGGTCGTATCCAATCATGGCTCCTCAATTCTATGGACACTGAGCCCAACCGCATGACCATGTATCATATGACGACCAAAGCTATGTGGATGGAACTATACTCCCTTTATTCTGGCCAGAACAACCTCCAGCATCTGTTTGATATTATTACGGACCTTCGGACCCTTGACCCCAATGTCAAAGGTGACTTAACTTCTTTTATTGTCCGCTCCAAGACATTTGTTGAGTCCTGGATACAACATCAGCCCCATATGGCGGATTTAACAGTGCAACGAGCCCAGAAAGAGGTTGTCGGGATTGCCAAGATGATGGCTTGGGTTCTACCTCATCTCCACAGCATCCGAGTTCATGTTCTTTCGCCATCTACTATTCCTTCTCTCTCAGATGTTTGCTCGATGATCTTGAAGGTCGCTCCACCATCTAAAGTCCCTGAACTTCCTGCTTTGGCTCTTCTTCAGTAGCCCTTCACCACCCCTTCTGCTCCGGCTCGTGTGAGTCACACCAACACCCGGGGATGGAAACATACTGGGTGACCTCACCCTAAATGCTCTTACTGTGGTCGGGATGGTCATCTTGAGGTCACTTGTTATCGCAAGCATGGTCTGCCTCCTCATCTACATGTCTCCACTATTATCGACCATAAAAAGTCTCGAGTGTTTATGACTATCGTTATTTTGTTATATTTATTGATGACTACTTGGGCATGACCTGATTATATCTACTTCGTGATCGTGCTGAAATTATTTCTACTTTTTGTGCTTTCACTACTGAGACTCGTACTCAGTTTTTCGCGAATACTAAAGTCATTTGTATAGACAATGCACGTGAATACACTAGCCGTACCTTTTTTGCTCTATATACTGAGTTTGGAATCATTCATAAAACTTCATGCTAGTATTCTTCTCAACAAATCGGTGTGGCCGAGCGAAAAAATCATCTTCTTGACGTCACTCGACCTCTCATTGTTTCAAATATAGGTTCCTTTACTCTACTGGAACTTTGCGGTCTCTACTGCTTGTCTTCATATCAATCGAATTCCCTCCACCCTCCTCAACTTTGCAACACCCTTTAGTCTTCTTTTCCCTTCCAAACAACTATTTTCTCTTATGCCTCATATTTGTCCGTACCTTCTATGTCCATAACCTGGGTCCCTCCGTCGACAAGTTGGCTCCTCGGGCTACCAAATATATGTTTGTTGGATATTCACCAACTCAAAAAGGTTATGTATGCTACTCTCCTGACACCATCAAAGTGGTGGTTTCGGCGGATGCCAACTTTCTTGAGGACCAACCCTTTCACTCATCCCCTCCAGATCCTTCCCTACCCCCTCCTTACCCCATCCTTCCATCCCTACTACTCCTCTCCCATCGCTTCTTCCACTACCATCCTGGCTACCCCCACCGTCACCTCAACCACCCCTTCGTGTATACACTCGTCGTCCTCCCAAAGCTGACGCTAATCAGCTGGTGCCCTCTACCGATGTTTTTGTGCGGCCAACTAATCCGGCCTCCTCATCCACAACTCATCCTTTGGCTAACTATGTCACCTTGCATTGTCTCTCTCCGCCTCTTCTCCAATTAGCCTGGTCTCTTTCTTCTATTTCGATACCTAACTCTTTGCAGGTGGCTCTTCAACATCCTGGATGGCGTGCTGCTATGGATGAGGAAATGACTGCCCTCTGGGCTAACCACACTTGAGATCTTGTCTCCCTTCCTCTCGACGAGACCTACGTCAACTATAAGTGGGTTTCCAGATGGTACTGTCGACCACCTCAAAGCTCGGCTCGTTGCCCACAGCTTCACTTAGCAATAAGGTCTCGACTACGATGAAATCTTCTCTCCTGTTGCCAAGATGAATACTGTTCAGGACTTGATCTATTTGGTTGTTCATCGCCAATGACCCATCTATCAATTGGATGTCAAGAATGCGTTTCTCAATGACGATCTTCAAGAAATTGTCTACATACATTAACCTCCCATATTTGAGACCACGGGGGAGTCACATGTTTGTCACCTTAGAAAATCTATCTATAGTCTCAAACAATCTCCTCGGGCAAGGTTTGACAAATTCAGCAAAGTTGTTCAGGATATTGGATTCACTCAAAGCTCAGCTGACTTCTCTCTCTTCACCCATCATCAACCAATGATCACTATTATTCACTTGGTTTACGTTGACTATATCCTAATCACAAGAAATGACTCCACGAGAATACAAATGATTAAGCGACACTTAAACTCTGCCTTTCAAACTAAAGATCTGGGAAATCTTCGGTATTTCCTTAGTCTCGAGGTAGCACATCGTTCTGATGGTCTTGTCCCCTCTCAATAAAAATACTGTCTTGATCGTCTTCAGGATGTTGGCTACTCCGGATGCAAGCCTGCTGACACTCTAATGGACTTCAACTACAAACTCTGTACTCAGGGCTCTGATTCAAATCAGCCACTTCCAAATCCTGAGTATTATCGTCGACTTGTTGGGAAACTGATTTATCTTACTGTGACAAGACCAGATATCTCCTTTGATGTTGGAGTTGTCAGTCGTTTTCTAAGGACTTCTCATCTTCAGGCCGTTGAGCGCATCCTCAGATACTTGAAGACACCACCGGGACAAGGGCACATATACAAACTAGCTTCCTCTTCCTCCCTATCTTTGATGTTGATTATGCTGGTTTGCTGGCTGATCAGCGCTCCACAACCAGTTATTGTACCTACTTTGGAGGACAGCTGATTACGTGGCATAGCAAGAAGCAATTTGTTGTTGCACGTTCGTCTGTTGAGGTAGAATATCAACAATGACCGTTGTTGTATCAAAACTCACCTAGCTTGAGAGCCTCCTTTGTGATTTAGGGGTCAAACTTCCCCCACCTGGAACTATATTATGTGATAGTCAAGCAGCTATACATATGATCAAGAATCATGTGTTCCATGAGAGAATCAAACATATCGAGATTGACTGTAACTTTATTCGGGAGAAGATTCAGTCGAAGAAATTGGAGCTACATGTTCCTGCTACCAGTCAAGTTGGTGATATTCTCACAAAAGCCCTACCAAGATCATTATACTATCAGTTTATGTCCAAGCTTGGTGCCTATGATTTATATGCTCAAACTTGCGGATGAATGTTGAAGAAAGAGCCCATTGATGAAGGCCCATGTTTAGGCCCATCTCATCTCTTTAGTCCCAGCTTGTAAAATAGGATTTCCCATTCTATTTCCTATCTTATTTAAGCATACAAAGCCATGTATTTTGTGTGTGAAAAAGGATCAATAAAAATTTTCCAAGTCATTTTCAATTACTCTGGTGTTTTTTCTACATGGTTTAGGGTAGGGGTGAGCAAAAAGTTCAGGCATGAAAAAACTTTCTGGGCCCGGCCTGACAAAAATCTGATTAGGCATGAGCACGGGTAAGCTTGATCTGGGAGGAATTCATATCAATTCATACATGAGGAGGAAGACATCCAGTAAGCCCCTGTTTACATAAAGCACTGTCAGAATCAAACATTTTCATATATGTTGGAAAGAAAGTCAATTCATATACTTAAATCTAAACATGCAAAAAAAAAAAAAAACTGTAGACCCAAAACCAAAAATGAAGTTACTAGAGTGAGTATTAAGGAAATCATGAGTAAAACAAGAAGAGAGTCCACATTTCTACACAAAATCATGTTGCATATAATAAGGATCTGTTATGGGCTCGCCGAAGTAGTGGCCGGAGGCAAAGGGATACGGTGGAGCAGGAACCACAACTGTCAAGGCGAAATGTGCTCGGAAGGACAGAGCTAAAAAATCCCATACAACAAGACGAGAAAAGAGAATAATTTCTTCAATGCATTCAACTAGCCCAAGGGGCTTTAAATAGACTTACAAAGGGCATACAAATAAATTCATCTCAACATTTGGACTTGCTTAAAATACATCAATAAACAATAAAATCTTAAGGATAATAACCTGGCATGAAGCCCATAACAGGATCATTCATCACATGTTGAAGCCAACCATAAAGTAATTGTTATGATGGGAGCGTACCGGAGAACGGGGAAGGTGAATTGAGTCCGAAACTTCCACTAACGCAATATCATAGTCGAATTTTCATAAGATATATGGATTTTGAGCCATAGAGGGAGAGGGAGGGAGAGAGAGAGAGAGAGAGAGGGAGAAAACCAAAAAAGCTTGCCACATACAGGGCAAAAAAAAATATAAACTTCATATTGTATCATATATCTTTAACTAAAACCATAAAAGCCTGCCACTTACAGGGTGAAAATATACAAACTTCATGATTGTATTCTATATCTTTAAATAAAACCATAAAAACTAGCCATTTACAAGGCGAAAAATATACATCATTCTTACCTACAGGCCAAATCCCTAGACTTGATTTTCAAAGGAGCTGCATTTTACATGTATACATAAATATAAAATACTACCACACAACCTAGAGGGCATATGCCAGCTCTCTCAAAACTAATATGCAGTATCACTCATGAATGCAGGTATTAGATCATTACTATGGGTTAATGCTCTTCCTCAGCTCTATAATCTCTTTCAGTTGGTGAGCCCGGAATAAAAGGAACGAAACCTCTACCACCAAAAGCCGGGCGCATGAACGCGTTATCAAATTTGCGCCAATAGTGATGGACGGACTTGGAGGGCTTGGTAAGCAGCATGCGGAAGCTCGACGGCTCGATGCTATCAAACCTCCCAGCTTCAACCTCGGATCCCTGGCCGGTTTCGAGGAGACGAGAGAGGAAGGATTTAGGGCTCGGGGGATCCGATGACATGCTGCTCATATGCTTCGGAACATGAGGAAGAAGTAGCCTGATTAGAGGCTTCGTTAGTAACCCGAACACCTGCCGGATTTAAGAAAATCATCAGAGAAATGATAAGCATTCAAAATTTTCTCGCACAAATGATCTCATGACAATATAAAGATCCCAACTTTTATGGAGCCAAGGTCCATTGTGTTAAGATCACAAGATTATGAAACTAGCATAATCATGTGATCTTATTATGTCTCCCAGGCCTTTACTTCTCTGGCCAATAAATTTTAGGTTGGATGTTTAAGTTCTAATTATGGGAGTAGGCTAGGCCCAATGGCCTATTTCATGTCATCCAATAAAAAAAAGTAATTCATAAGTTAGGGGCTAAAAACCCTACACGTGAGGGGGAATATTGAGGATAGTCCCACAACCAGAAATTAGAATACCCTTGTGAGCTTAATATAGATCCCGGGCCTTCCTCCTCCAACAAATTGGTTTTACGTTGGATTTTGAGTTCTAGCACAAGTTTTGCTAGAGATGCAACAAGACACAGCGGAAAACAGCTCATTCAGGAGGGCAATGCGCTTACCACAGTGCTAAATAGAACAACGGTGATGGTGCTAGTGATCATGATGGCGTTGCCTCGCAGCTGCGTATGACCTGCTCTTGCAAACTGCATATTTTTATCATCAAAACACAAAATCAGGAGGCTTAAAGAAACATTTTTACCAGTATAAAATATGTGCTGACCATAATATGAGAATATACAGTTAAAATACCACCTTGTATAACTTAGCTGTATGGAAATAAATAAGATATTTCATTCAATTTTTGTTTTTTTTATATTATGAGTTATTCTAACCAAGGAAGCATCCACCTCTCGCAGTGCCCACGACTATCGCCCCCAGACTCTCTCCGGCTTGTCCTTAGATTGGAGTTTTATTCTCCTCCTGAATAGCATCTCCCAGAACAAAAGTTTAGTGGCATAATTAGCATAGTGGATCCTAATGATACTCACATAATTAAATTTATTGAGTTGAATCTCAAGAAAGTAAGAATGGTGATAATCTTTCGGATCCCTCAGGATGTAGACAATTAGTTGATATGTTTGTTTATTTCATTATCAGTCACATTGGCTGTTGAAACCGAGAACCAGCTGTTGTGGTGTTCGAACCCTTGAGGAAAGAGGTGATCGCACACTTACTTCTCCTAGCAAGCTTGGCTGACCGAAAACTTAGGGATCAAAACTAACTAGAGGCTCCAGCACGGAGGTCCCACCACACACCCGGAAGATCTTAGAGCGCTTCCCCTCTTTAGCCAGTGCTGAGCTAAGGGCACCCCAGAAATCGCAAGAAGATCTGAGAATTAGAAAACTGGAAAAGTCTGTCTTCTGAGGTACCCCCTTGGGTCTATTTATAGATTTCTGGAAATGATCTGCCAACAACGCAACTCCGTTGTTCTGAACGGATATGTGCAACCCCAATCGGTCTGCCAACAGTGTAACTCCGCTGTTTGGGGGGGATACTACCAGACCAATGTGGGTGGAGTGGTAAAAACAACCCTGGGCGAGTAGTCCGTGAAGCTTCCACTCGCCTGGGGCGGCGAGTGCTCGATGGGGCTAGCATTCACAGCCTCCACATGGCCCTGGGCGAGTGCGGTCCTGGCCTGCCCCACTCGCCTATTCCTACGGGGAGCCAGGGGTGAGTGCGAGCCCACCTACTCCACTCGCCCCGCACCTGCTTTACCCCAAATCTGGGCGAGCCGAGCAACCCCAACGCACTCGCCACCTCCTAACTGACTTGTCTGAGATTCGAACTGCGCCAAATGGCTGAACCAACTCTTGTCGATCCCGCTCGCCGGATATGAGGTTGTACACAATCCTCGATTTTTGCGAGGTTGCCCAAGCTCGGAAAGAATCATCCAACCCCAAAAGATTCGGCGAGTGAGGCAAGAGCCGGAGGGAATCTTTTGGTGGGCTCCATAAGCTGCTATATATATGCCCGCCTGCTTGGGTGAGCGTTGCCAATCCCCCCACTTTTCTGCCTTTTGTCATCATGCTTCTTTCAAAGGAGTTCTAAGAGAGGCTCAACCGCGCCGGGGCGCTCAACTCCTCCCGCGCTGCCGATCCCCTGGCTCTCAAACCCGTCGTCGCGCGAGTCGCCAAAACACAAGCCTGCCAAAAGGGCCAAACCTGGCTCCAAAGTCGATGAGACCTACGTGAGTATCTGCCATAGTCGCCTACGTGGCGAGCATGCGAGGGGAGCTCATCATACTTGCACAAGCTTTCTTCTATCTTGAATACTGGTTTTGACTCCTGCCTTGACCTGTTGATTTTGACTACTGCCTTGACATGATGATTTTGACCATTTGCTGACATGACTTTGAGTGGACCCACCCTCGACGAATATGGAATGTAGTGGAGTTATTGCATTGAGTTAATACCGTATTTTAGTCTATGAATTAGAGTATTTAGGTATGTGTATATGAGTTTAGTCACACATGGGCTATTCATGTTTTGTGATTTTTTGTATTCCTTTAAATACCCCTTTAAGGGATTGAATAATATGCACAATCTATTTTTCTCAGTACTTCAACATGACATTAGAGCTGGAATTAATTCCTCCCTAATTTCTCTCATTAGAAACCCATGCTGCTTCGCCCGCTTCTCGCACGAGCCCAATTCCTTGTTCTCGCTACTTCAAAGGCCTGGTGTTTCAACGCATCTGCAAGTTCAATCCCACTCAGTGCAAGTCCGCACTTTTTCAATGCCCAAGATTTCGGTTGCATGCTTCGTTCCAGATGCTCTTGCTCCCGTTACTCCCCGCATGAGTTGCTCTTGCCGATTGCTGGACTGAAGGTTCCGTGATTCATCGTCGATCCTATCACTGCTCCAAATCTCATCTCGACAGCTAAACTGGAGCTTCTGTCATTCATCGTCGAGCGGATGAGACTACTTCAACAATAAGATCTGATCTCATTGGTCTCACCTGCTGCACCAGATCCGCAATCTCTCAGACATTCTTCTACCTTCCTTTCACTTCGCATAATATCAGAACATATGACATCTTCGTCTGCCTCTGTCTCCGTCACTCTGATCGCTCAATCTGCTCTTAAGGAACTGGAATGCGGCAGATCTAGATCGACGAAAGGCAGGTTTCTTCAGAAGAAATGTCGACTTGCTGCAATCGACGTAGCTCTTGGCAACTTCCTCCCTCCCGCAACATGCTGCTTTTGATGATTTGGGATAGTAAAACTAACAATGTCCAATCTTCATTATCGACTGCATGTAGGATCCAAATATACTCTCCTGAGACCAATTCCAGTCAAGTCTATATCCAGTCTGTTCAGATCAGGTTCCAACAATTGCTTCCACTTCCAGGGTGTTGTACTCTCATCAATGATGGAGCTTCTTAATGGTTTATTCGTCTTTATGTTATTTTATGGAGTCTGTTATGTTGTACTTGTCTCCATCGTCTAGATGTTAGTTTTGTGTGTTTCCTTGTGCCTAAACGCACGTGTGTTCGGAGTGTTAGAGATGAAGATGCCTCGAACCCCGATTACGGTTGACCCCACAAAGTGGAATTCATCGGAGTGGATCCCCAGTCCACACATGTTCGATATTCGTCATCACAGTGGTATTTCTTGAATATCGCCATAGTCCTACATGGCCCATCAGGTCTGTCTATGTGTTCTTAGATGTAACTCGCTGCATCTCCCCTATTTTCTCATTTTGATAGGTGCATGTGCCCTGGTACGGACTTTCTATGTGGATGTCTTGTTGTGTGTTTGAATGTAAACACTGGACCCAACATCTTTCGTTACCGTGCTTCTTCCACATGTTTTTCGAGTGTAGATAATGATGTCATATGACTGCGTGTGTGGTATTGACTAATGGAATCGTATGTGTATTGATTGTGTGTTTTATGCGCTCACCACAGATGTTCATCCTTTCCCATCTCCACCTCCATTACCTTTATCAACATATGACATTTTCAAGTTGTGGGCTAGACCCTCCATCTTGAGGGGGAGTGTTGGAGCTATTACATTGAGTTAATATTGTATTTTAGTCTATGTATTAGAGTCTTTAGGTATGTGTGTACGAGTATAGTCCCACATGGACTATTCATGTTTTGTGAGTCTTTGTAATTCTTTAAATACCCGTTTAAACGATAAATAATATGCACCTTCTATTATCCCCAATACTTCAACAGGCACAAAAGAAAAGGAAGGGGAATCAAACGGCATTAAATGAAATTGATAGTAATCTAAGATCCTAGAATTGCTAGGTAGATAAACTTTTGAGAGATGATGTTAAGATAGAATAGAAGATGCTATAGATTACAGAGACTAACAATAGAGAAAATACCAAAAAAGAACAAATTTCGGCAGGCTCATTAAAGGAGAATGATAGAAGCATATAATGTTAAGATAATCAAATCAGTTCAATGGATATTCAAATTTTGCATACAAAAATATAGCACAACTTCAAAATGGCATGAAATTGGGCAACGGGCAGCCTTGTCAATCATGTCAAATTTATAAGCGTCATTTACCTGGTTATACGCAAGTGCAATTGAAACTGCACCCCGCATGAGGCCAGCCCACCATATGATAACCTGTTATAAGAAAATGATAGTCAATGATAGTCATTTGAATGATTGGCGATTCAAGAATAATTTAAAACAACCCAAAGTGTTACCACTCACTTGTTGCCTGATGTTGATCTTTTCTGTTGGTGATTTTTTTGTTAAGTTTGACAAAAACGATAGTGGAAAAACAAACGCAGCTCTTCCCATTAAAACCAGTCCTACAAGAAGTGAGCTCAAGCCGACTGATTTTGCAGGGCTGCATAAGTAGATGGTAAATAACATTTAATAACTATCAGAGCTTGTAGAGTAAAAGCATGTTTTAGGAAATGATAGACTTCATTCAAATATTTGTAAGTTTGCTGAGGTTAAAACAAATATTGCTTTCCATTTATATCCAACACAACCGATTCCAGTAAAATTCACCTTCTTTAGAACATGTTTTGTAACTTTTAGCAACCAATGGATCCTGAGTAACATTTCAGCCGTTAATTCAAGCTATTTCTTTTAGCAAAAAATCTAACATCATAAATTGAACTAGCAAAGATCTTACAAGGACAAGTTAAAATCACAAATTGGCTGTAAACATGTAAACAAATTAGTTTCAATAAAATTTAGGGACATTTACCGGGACCTCCCTTCTAAGTTTGCTAAATTACAGGTTGCACCCCCTCTTACTTTTGAAATTAAAAAACCCTCCTCTCTTATTTTTGAAATTAAAAAAATCTCCTGTGTAAGAGTACATTTCATAACATCCATGCACAAACCCCCTTGAAAATTTACTCTGAGGGGGTATTTTGTGCAAGGATGTTATGAAATGTAAATTTCAGGGGAGGGTTTTGCAAACTTCCAAAGGAAGTTTTGGTAATTATTCCAAAAATTTATTGAGAAATATTTGGAATACTAAATACACAAGTAAATTTTCATGTTTAGCATTCAAACCACATGTTTTACACATTTCCTAAGTGATTTAAGTATTACCTGTCACTAACAAACTTCCACTTTTCAATGTCCAGTGCATCCATGCCAACATACAGAAAGAGAAATATCTCTGCGATGAATGACATTGTAGCAAAAGCATGCCTATTTATTTGGCAAGAAACATCAAATAATCAGTAATAAGCTAAACTAACAATGAATAGTATTAGTAGCATGAGAGGAAGCTATTTTATTGCTCCATAACACTTTAGAACATACTTTGTGGTGATTCTAGAACTTTCGGTGACATTATGCCAAGTATAGTGCGACATCACTATTCCACAAAAAAATACCGTGAGGATACTACTTAGACCCAATAGCTGCAAAAAAGTTTGATGTTGCTATTGCGATCATGAATCGAGCTCAAACTTTAAAGTTATGGGATGAAGATATAATCTCACTTCAGCTATCATGTAAGAAAGATACGCCATGAGCATCATAAGTGAAACTTCACGATCCGTAGAATGCCTGTGAAATTAAAAAAATTTGTATCAATGAAATATTGAAATTCTAAGCATAAATAACTGTTGCATTGTGTTGAAATTGATATTTCTAGCAGTAATGTACTAAAAATGGATCAAAACAAACTACCAAAAAGGTAGAGAATCTTAGAACAACAATCATAGATTTTTAAAACAAATTTTTTCAACAAAATAATTTCCATCTTTAAACTTCAAAAAAAGTAATTTCATATACAAACCTGCCAAAATACAATTTTTTTATGATATAGGCACTAAGCAGGCCTGCCTGCAAAACAAGATAGGTTCCATGAGCCATAGAAAAGCACATAGAAGATAGAATTTAACACTGCTAAATGGAACTGTACAGCACAATTAGGACATTTACCACAGCACCAAGAACAGTGCTGGTGAAAAAAAGATAGATGAAGTTTCCAACAAGCTGGACCACAAAAACAGCATCCATGTGAACAAGATCAAACTTCTGGATGGCATTGAAGAGCACAACTGATGTAGCATCATTGACAACACCCTCACCAAAGACCAAACTATAAAGAAATGGTGTCTCGTCCTGATTAAGCACCTGTGTCGCATAAAGGATTCTTGGATGACGCAAATTTTTATTAGGGCGGATAGAAAATTAGCATATGTTTCAAGAAATTAGAACCTGCAAGGTGCAAACAGAATCTGTTGCAGAAAAGATTGCACCAATTGCTGCAATATAAAAACCAAAGGTTTATAGCTTCAGAGTAATAAGATATAACAGAATTGCGAGGTGATACAGGACAGAGAGTATGTCAAAAACTATACCAAGATAATCACCAAGATCTAGTGAACCTAAATTCAGTCTCTTAAATAATCCAATCGCCCCTGCAAGGTAAAACTTAACAGAATAAGCAAAACACATTCTAATAGAATTTGGAAGGAGCAAAACGTTATGTTCCCAATTGTTGGAAGAAAAATACTGCATTTTATTCTCACACAAATATAGGGAATATATAGAAAATACAATAGAGAGTAAGAGCCCACAAACGACGTGGGACTAAAGATAGAAAATTGCGGAATAGTAAACCTATTTTAATATCTAACACTCTCCCACAAGTGGAATGTTACGGACATGCACGCCGAAGAGACGCCGTGGCAGGTCTACATATGTAGGAAGTGACAGACACTAGCACACCGATCGTGGAAGAACAACCGATGATCGATCTGCTGGATTATTTCTATTTTGATGTTATTTTAAGTTTCACTATTTGCAGACTGTATTTTATTATTCGCATCCCGCTGCTATAAGGGGTGTTGTATGCTCGTAATATTTTCCTATCTTTGGATGAACGAAACTTTTTTAGGGCTGCTCCCTAATTTCCTCTCAGTTCCTCTTCGCCCTCTTCTCACTCTTCTAGCTGCCGGCTCTCCCCTTGCTGGATTCCACTCTGGGATCGAATCAATTTAATCCGACCTGCCACATTGCCCTCCGCCCAGCCGTCCGTGCTCACTGCCATTATACGCACGCCAGTTTCTGATCCCGTCTCCTCCAATCGTGGGAGTCTCGTTTCCGCCAGTGCCAACCGACCCGATTCCGCCTCCTTCGGTAGCATGCGTCACTCGTTCAACGCTCCGATCCACCAACCGTCGACGTTGACCCCTCCATGCCCAAATCAGGCAGATCTCCGCCGATCCCTGCTGATTCCTATTGTTCATGTCCATATCTGCCTCCTCCAGCCAACGTCCATCGAAGGAAACCCATGGCTCCCAATACTCCTCCTCTGGTGACCTCGCTCCTGATACCTGCTCCGACGCACTTAGCCATCGCGCCAAGGCTTAAGACCAACTCATCACCTCCATGTATGCCTCGCTCCTCGCTCTCCATTACAAGATCGACTCTCTCCAGGATCCGACCACCTCCTCCGGCTCGGCTGCAGACGGGGGCTCCCTCCCAAACGCCATACCAGTGAGACCTCCAGCCGAGCTGCAATCCCACCCAACTCTGGGCCATTCCGCTCTCTCCCTCAACATTCCGTCCTTAGATGGCATCGACTCGATGGGTTGGAAAGCTAAGGTGGAACAGTACATCGACCTCAACTTCACGTCGGAACAGGATAAGTTGTCTACCATTTTGGTTGGTCTGGATGTCTCTGCCCTCCATTAGGCCCTGTGGCTCTACCAATCGAACCAATTCCTCTCCTGGCCGAGCTCAAACAGGAGATGATTTGGTGGTAGGGCACCCGCTACTCCGACTCCTTCGCTATCGAGCGCCTTTGCGGAATCCGCCAGACAGCCGACCTTGACGACTATATTGATGATTTTGTCGCCTAGGTCACCCATGTTCCTGACCTCCCGCCCGACCATTACTTGAGCTTCTTCATGCAGGGTCTGTTGTCACGTATCCACTCTCGACTTTGCATGCACCACCCCAAGACATTCTTCGATGCTCTGGACTTGGTGCGTCTGGTGGAGGCTGACCTCTCCTCTCGGCGACTGGCTCTTGCGGTTGGGCAACCCCCTCCACGGCCACCATAGCAACCACCCGCCACAGCCCCTCCGTCATGGCCGCCACACGGGGGCAACTGTCATGGCTGCCCACTGGCCCCTCAGCGGATCTCCAACAGTGATTACAATGAGATCCGTAGCAAGAGACTCTATTTTCGGTGTTGCCAGCCTTACTCCCCGAATCATGAGTGCGTCGTGAAGGAGTTCCCCCTTTAATTTTCATGGCCCAACCACCACCACCAACAAGAAGAAACGGAAGAAAATACTGAAGCACCTTTGGCTTTCACGGGATGACCCCACTGTCTATTGTCGACACCCTTACAACCTGCTAACCTCCCGCACCGCTGTTGTTAACGTGCATCAATCAACTTCATTAGCATTCCACGAGTTCAGCATCATCGTTTGACATCAATGCCCCACGAGGAGTACCGACCAATCATCATCACCTTTGACGTTTCCATCTGCGTCAACCACATTGCTTGTCGTCGACGTTGCTTCTAGTCAATAATGTCATCGACTTTGTTAACCATCGACGCTGCTCCGCGGTCGACGCTACCAAGATCTCCAACAATCGATAGTCACGAAAAATCTCTAGCAGTCGGCTCTTACCAAGATCTCTAGTAGTAGACACTCCCCCTCATCTCCTTCATCGATTCCAACGTTGTTGTCTGGAGTTCCCAGTGCGCTCGTATCAAAAATCCAAAGATAGTCCTTCCTCGATCAGTTTTTTTCAGTCCAGACATTTCAAGCCCAACACCTTCGAACCTTGTGCTTTTCAAGCCTTCCTTTAAGACACGTCGTCCTCCTTTGTGTAATTAATTAATTAATCGTATAAATGATTAAATAATTCTTTTTATTCAAAATAAACAACAAGGATGGTGTTTTGTTATTGGTGGCACCACATGGAAGCATCGTGAGTCTCGCGGCAACTTGAATATTCCAATGAAGGATATGATGCAATCATTTATGACACCTAAAAACACGCCTTCAAGAAATCAACGCATGTCACTGAGTAGACATTGCCACACTCATCAATAAGCTCAATGATCTGACAAGCGTTGTTCCAATTGTTACTGCCACAACAAATGACCAAATCGGTAGTAGTTAGGCATTTCCAATGCCACTTATATGTCACGATTCACCGACACATGAACACGCTGAAGCTATTATTATGCCACACTGCACCAAGATGGAATTCCCACCCTGCGATGGGAAGACAAATCCATTAGGTTAGCTAACCAAGTGCGAACAATTCTTTGGCCACCAACAAACGCCGGGAATTGAATGGATTGACATCCTTCCACCTTCTCAACTCAGCTCAGCTTTGGTTTGCATGTGTTAGGATGTTATTTCTTATTTTTGTTGCCCTGTATTTTTCCCCTCCTATATAAAGGGGACTCTTCCTATTGTTAAATTATAATTTCACCTTTGCCCTATTCTAACATGGTATCAGAGGCGCGAATAACTCCCGATCCCTAGCGGCCTCTTGCCGCTCGTCGTCCGCTGCACCTCCCGCCGCCGCCTCCCTCTCTCTCTCTCTCTCTCGCTCTCTCTCTCTCTCTCGCCGCCACATCTAGCCCCTTCCCGTCCTCTGTTCCGCCGATCGGCGTAACAGCCGGCCGATCGGCCGTCCGTGCCGATCGGCAAGGGCGGATGGCCGCCGCTCCGTCCACCGTCCGATCGGCCTGATTCCTCTCAATAAAGTTTCGCTTTTTCCTCCTCTATCTACTCCTATGAGGATCGCTTCATACCCTTGCTAGATCTTCCTAGATCGTGGATCTTGTGTGTTCCCTCCTTTTATCCATTTTTCTCGGAAATGCATTCTCTTCCGTTTTGATGCATTTCCTGCCCTTAGCCATCAAGACTTTATTGTTCTAGGACTGTTGGCCGTCCTATTGGTGGTGTTTTTTTTCCCCTTCCGGCGACCTTCCGGCGGCTGTCCGGTGGCTGTTTCTTCTTCAGATTTTGTATCTGATCCTTGTTCTCCGTTTGGTCTCAATGTCGGAGGAGGTCACTTCCAGTGATGGCTCGCAACCTGCTGGATCTACCCGGGTTGGACACGATCATATGGCCTCACAAATTACCTCCATCCGTCTTGATGCTACAAATTATCTACCTTGGTCTCGATCTATCGCCTTGGCTCTTAAGAGTCGCCGGTTGTATGGCTATGTTACTGGGGACATTAAGGCGCCCGAAGAGTCTGACCCCACATGGGCGAAGTGGGAGTCGGAAAATTCCCTGGTTATGTCATGGTTGATTAACTCCATGCAAGAGTCTATTGCACGGAATTATCTCTTCTTAAATACTGCTGCAGATATTTGGAAGGGGGCTGAATCTACCTACTCACAGAAAGGGAACACAGCTCAGATATTTCAGCTTCGCCGAAAGATTTTTCTCCTTCGACAAGGAGATCGACCTCCATCAGCCTATTTCTTGGAGTTCACCCAATTATATCAGGAGTATGATCATTTTGTGTCCCTTACCCTTGTTTGTTCTGCTGATGCCCGTCTTGTGCGCGCTCATGAAGATCGGAACCGTGTGTTTGAGTTTCTCCATGGTTTACACCGAGAGTTTGATCAGATCATTGTTCAGATCCTTGGCCGCTCCCCGGTCCCGTCCTTGGCTGAGACTTATAGCATTGTTCAGCAGGAATATGATCGTCGACAGTCTTGGAGTTCAGAGGGCCTGTCTACTGAGCCACATCCTACTCCGTCATCATCCTTTGCTCATTCTGGGAGTCCAAGTGCCCATGCTGCTACTGTACCGTCTGCCACTCGTTGGATCATTGACTCCGGTGCTACAAACCACATGACCGGATCTTCGTCAGGTTTTATTTCATATTCTCCTTTGTCTGGCCGGGACAAGGTGAGCATTGCGGATGGGACCCTCGCCCCAATTGCCGGGAAGGGATCCATTCCTTGCTCTTCCCTTACCTTGACTTCCGCTCTACACGTTCCTTCTTTCACTCGTAACCTTTTATCTGTTAGCCATATTACCAACTCTATGAATTGTTCCATCACGTTTTTTCCCTCTTCTTGTGTTTTTCAGGACCTGAAGACGAAGGCGGTGATTGGCTCTGGTAGTATGCGAGATGGGCTGTACGTGTTTGACCCTGATGTTCACCAGGCCCTTCATGCCCATCGGCTCCCACTGCTGTCTACTTTGCATCGCCGCTTAGGCCACCCATCTACCGCTACTATGCAATCTTTATTTCCTGATTTTTCTCCTTCAGTGTTTAAGACTTTTACGTGTGATGTTTGTGAACTTGCTAAACATAAGCGTGTTTCCTTTAATCATGTCTCTACGCCGTGCTCTGTACCTTTGCATACGATTCATAGTGATGTATGGGGCCCTTGCCCAGTTGCCTCTATCTCTGGTTATCATTGGTTTGTAACTTTTATTGATTGTTACTCTCGCACTACTTGGGTTTATCTCATGCGGCATAAAAATGAAGTGTTTCCTCTCTTCAAACAATTTCATAACATGATATCTACTCAGTTTGGCGCCACTATTAAAATTCTACGCAGTGATAATGGTCGTGAATACATAGATTCTAATTTTGAACGTTATTTGAGCGATCTCGGGATCATTCATCAAACTAGTTGCGTCCATTCCCCTGCTCAAAATGGAGTCGCTGAACGTAAGAATCGCCACCTTCTCGAAGTGATGAGATGCTTGCTTTTTACCATGTCACTTCCCAAATACTACTGGGGGGACGCTCTTCTCACTGCTGCATATCTCATAAATCGTATGCCTTCTCGTATTCTGGGCAACTGCACTCCTCTCCACAAACTGGGAATACCTCCTACTACCCTTCCACCCCGTGTGTTTGGCTGCGTGTGCTTTGTTCACATTCATCCCATTGCTCGCACCAAACTTGATCCTCGTGCACTCCGGTGTGTATTCATTGGCTATTCCCCTACACAAAAAGGTTATAAGTGTTATCATCCTCCTAGCAAAAAAGTTATTGTCTCTATGGATGTCACTTTTCAGGAGACCACATCCTACTATGAGTCCTCACTTCAGGGGGAGCCCTCACACGTGGAAGTGAGCACTCCGCCTCTCCCGTTACCTATTCCTCCTACGTACAATGTTCCACCTCCACCAACTACCCCTGTTCCCGAAGAGAACTATGTGGATATTCCTAAAGAGAAGGAACTGCAAGTCTATACTCGAAAGAACAAAAGGTCAAACACTCCGCATCAATCCATAATACCAGAGCCAGTGCCAGATTCGTCCTCTGCGTCCCTGGAGCTACCTATTGCTCTACGGAAAGGTATTCGCTCATCCACTCAACACCCTATATCTAATTATGTTTCATATGACGCTTTAACTCCTTCCTATAAAGCTTTTGTTACCTCTCTATCCTCTGCCTCGATTCCCGGTACATGGCAGGAGGCCGCTGAACACCCAAAATGGGCAAAGGCAATGATGGAGGAAATGCTTGCTCTTGAGAAGAATCATACGTGGGACCTTGTGGATCTCCCTCCTGGGAAGAAGCTTGTCGGATGCCGTTGGATATTTACCGTGAAGCAGAACTCCGATGGTATTGTTGAAAGGTTCAAGGCTCGGCTAGTGGCGAGAGGCTACACTCAAACTCAAGGTATTGACTACCAAGAGACCTTTGCTCCGGTAGCAAAGATGAATACTATCCGTGTTTTGTTATCATGTGCGGCATGTAGAGGATGGGATCTTCAACAACTGGATGTGAAGAATGCTTTCCTACATGGAAATTTGGAAGAGGAAGTATATATGTCTATGCCTCCTGGCCTTACCCCAATTGGCTCAGATGGGAAAGTCTGCAAACTAAAGAAAGCCCTTTATGGGTTAAAACAATCTCCGAGAGCTTGGTTTGGGAGACTTCACAAAGTCATGATCGAATTGGGCTATACTCAAAGCCATGCCGATCACACTTTATTTGTTAAACGAAAAGAGAGGAAGGTGACCCTTCTGATTGTATACGTTGATGATATGGTTGTCACAGGTGATGACAGTGATGAGATTCAATCTCTAAAGCAAAGACTGGCAAGGGAGTTCGAAGTAAAGGACCTAGGAAAATTGAGATACTTCCTAGGAATTGAAGTAGCAAGGTCAAAGTATGGGATTCATATCTCCCAACGGAAGTATGTTCTCGACTTATTAGAACAGACAGGGATGAGCGGTTGTAAACCCGCCGATACTCCTATTGAAGTGAACCATAAACTTGGTCAACATGATGGGGAGCCAGTGGAAGATATTTCAAGTTTTCAGAAGCTTGTTGGGAAGTTGATTTATCTATCTCATACTCGTCCAGACATTTCTTATGCTGTAGGAGTGCTGAGTCAATACATGCACTCTCCCAGGATTCGGCATCTCAATGCTGCGCACCGTGTTTTGAGATATTTGAAGACCTCTCCGGGTAGAGGTATATTATTCTCACCCTGTGATAACTTGAAAATTGAAGTCTATACGGATGCGGATTGGGCTGGATCGGTTGATGATAGGAGATCCACCACTGGCTATTGTTCCTTTGTCGGCTCTAACTTGGTCACTTGGAGAAGCAAAAAGCAACATGTTGTAGCTCGCTCTAGTGCTGAAGCTGAGTTCAGAGCCATGGCTCATGGTATATGTGAGGGGATGTGGTTGCGCACTCTCATGAATGATTTGGGCTTGCTTGAACCTGGCCCCTTCAACTTGTATTGTGACAACAAGGCCGCTATCAGTATTGCTCATAATCCGGTTCAACATGATCGCACCAAGCACGTGGAAGTTGACCGTCATTTCATTAAAGAAAACATCATGAAGAAGATTGTTTGTACTCCGTTTGTTACTTCAGAAGGACAACTTGCTGATGTTCTCACTAAAGCTCTGTGTGAAAGATTGTTTGTTACACTCATTGGCAAGTTAGGCATGACAAATATCACATGCCCAACTTGAGGGGGAGTGTTAGGATGTTATTTCTTATTTTTGTTGCCCTGTATTTTTCCCCTCCTATATAAAGGGGACTCTTCCTATTGTTAAATTATAATTTCACCTTTGCCCTATTCTAACAGCATGTTTGCAAGTCAAACAACCAAGGTTGACGTGGGAGGACTTGAAGAGCATCTTCAACATACGATTTGGTCCTCCCATCCGTAACAATCCCCTCGGTGCACTTAAGACATTACGACAAACGGAGTCCATGGATGCATATCTAGAACAGTTTCTGATTCTTCTTCCTCATGTTATGATACCCCCAGAGATGCAAGTCGTCATCTTTATGGTCGGGCTTTATGAATGACTGTGATTGGACGTCGAATTTGAGACTTTTTGGGATGCAAATTTGAGGCTTTTTGATACTTATGATTGCTATGAGTTTAGCCTGATTGTGTGAACTCGACTTCAACAGGATCAACGTATTTGTATACCCTCGGGTGCAAGGGCTCAGAACGGACGACCTGAGGGTACCCGAACCCCTATCTGTCAGTTGTCTCGTGCAGAAATGTCTGAATGACGCACAAAAGGGTTATATTACAACTGTGACAAGTACTTTACTCGCAAACATCATTGAAAAAGGTTTTTTTTTCTAGCAGTGGAGGACACTGATGACGAGGGAATTTGGTGGCGTAGGTATCGATGTCGATCTCCCTTGAGCTTGAGGTCGAACTCATTTTGAATGGCGAGAGAGATGTTATGGGCTTCGCATGATGTTCGCGATGTAACGACCCCAATTCCTAGGCTACCATCACAATTTTCATTCCATTTTCTCATAATACATCAGAGGCGCCAGAAAATTGAACATTCATCAGTTAATTCAACAGTTATGATTAAACAGTACATAAATAAAAAGTGCAGAAAAATAAAACATTTTATTTATTTCACAAGTACAGTATAGCATATAGTGTAACAGATAACTCGATATATGTATACAAAAGAGAAGTCATCTCAAAATCAGTGATACAGGTATCAGTATACTACATGATCACAATAAAACACGCGCCTGAGCATCAAATCAAAAAATATGCTGTCAGATACTACACTGCAACATGATGTCTACTGGAAACAGAACTGAAACTCGTTGTAAAGGCAATCAGGATCACGACAGGCCACCTTGTGGGCATCCAAAATACCGACAATTACAATGACGACTTCAACCCAGATCTTGTACATCTTCTCGCGACGAGAGAGGGGGCCGGCTAGAAGTGTCGGGAGTGGCTTCCTCCATGACCTGTTTTAGTTGCATTTTCTATTAGTCGAAAGACTAAATGAATTCTCATGATTTCTTTTATTACTATAATGACTTATTTATAGTTTGTAGATTACTCATTTCATATTTCTTTAGTGTTGTCTTATCTCACATTTATTTTCTTTGTATTATTTCTTTTTCTCATTTTCCTATCACCACATGTACATCTTACTTTTCATTTAGATATATACATATCTTTACATTTCCAAATCTTCTTAGGTTTTGGTACATGTTTCCTTCTTTTACAATCTCGTATTGTTATCAGGTAACGTTAAGGGTATATTAATATTTCATGACATTTATATAGCGTGCGCGCCTTTTCATATTCGCACACATTCTTTTGTGTCTTTTCTTATTCGCACGTTTACTTTCATTCCATTATACATTGGGAGGACATTCACCCCACCTCCACTAGTTGAGTTCGCCCTTAACCTAGCCCATTTCATCACATTATTCACTTTACTTTTCATTTTTCTTTATTTACATGATTATTTAGATTCATCTTCATTACAACATAAAATATATTTAGAAATAATAATCATGCAATCCAAAATGAGAACAATTATAAAAAGGGTATAAACTCACAGTGACCTTCTCCCTTCCTTTGTCACTTCCACCATCATTATTACGCCTTCCACTGTCACGGGATGCCATGACCTAGACTAGACCATTCTTAATTATCATCCGTAAACAACTTAAAGCTATCAATTTGATGTCTCTAATTAGGTCAAACATATCATAATTCCCTTTAATGGGCTCCACTTGACCTAATTAGGTCAAAGGAGGCTTACACGAGTTAGGGGTTTGCTGCCCTAATTTTAAATTCGGATTTTTCACTGTTTTAGTGAAGGGGCAGCAATCCTTAACCTTCAAATAATTATTTGGAGTGAAAGGATACCCTCTACCTTGACTTCCTTGTCACCCTAATAATATGAGGATGGGGGTTTTGCTATAATTGAGTGGTACACGTACTAGGGGTCTGTTTCCATCCCTAAAAATACTTTGAAATGTAGAAATTACAATTATTTCAACTAGGGTTCCACTCAAATTTCTGAAAGTCATGGATGAGGGTCAAAGAAATTATTTCCAACATTAAACCCTCACTAACAATTTCAAAATCAACCTTTCCTCAACTAGGGTTTCATTAAAAATGTTGGAAATCATGAATTATGACATAATAATCCATTACAGAAACTTTTTAGAAGAAAATAACCAACGAAAATCAAAAACTTCAAACCCTAGGATGTTCTACCCTTTCAAATCCGTGCAAAACACCATAAAAGAAACAAGAGGAGTAAAGAAGACGAGATTAACTCTCGAATGAAAGAGAAATCACCGAAAACGGAGGAGAATCGAGCTCGGTGAAGATCGCGGCGTGCAGCTTATTATCGGCTTCAGCAAGTGCTCGTGTGGTCGGGGAGAAGGAGATGAACAGTGGGATTACTTGTTATTGCTAATATCGACACCGCTTTACCCGGGAGTGACACGCACGCCCCATTTCATGCGTGATTCACAATGAACCGCCCAGCTGATTCACTTCCCTTCCTATTTGATATAAGCACACCATATATTAGTGTTTCAATTTATAATTACACACAAATTTAATATAATTAATGTTGTGATATTGACACACTACACCTTAGATTTGGTGGCGTCACAATTCTCCTCTCCTTATTAAATTTTCGTCCGCGAAAATCTTCAATCTAAATCTCCCTCAAACAGTTGAGGGAAAAGATTTCTCATCTCATCTTCTTTTTCTCAAGTTACCTCATGAATACTATGTCTTTTCCACCAAATTTTAACGAATCGAACCTTTCGGTTTCGAAGTTGTCTGTTTTGTCAATCTGCAATCTTATATGGCTCAGTTGGAGTTGACAGGTCGGGCTCAATTTGAACATGTTCAGAAGAAACTATTTTCTCCGGATCTGATATGTATTTCCTCAATGAAGAAACATGAAACACATCATGAAGGTTTTGAAGAGCATCAGATAATACTAGACGATAAACCACCAGTCCAATCCTTTCAGAGATGACGAATGACCCAACGTATCTTGGGCTAAGCTTCCCAAATCGACGGATTCGTGATGCTCCCTTGAAGGGATTTATTTTAAGGCATACCCTATTACCTACATTAAACTATACTCTTCGATGTCTGACATTGTAATATTTTTGTTGTCTGTCTTAAGCTATTGTCAATCTTTTGTGAACAAGTGTAAGTTAATCGTTCATTTTATCCACTTGATTCTTCGAGAACAACTTTTGCTCGCCATCTTCTACCCAGCTTAACGGGGTACAACACCTTCGTCCATATAATGTTTTAAATGATATCATCTGAATACTTGACTGGTAGCTATTATTGTAAGAAAATTCCACCAGCGATAAGTATTTTTCTCATTAGCCTTTTAGATCGAGTATGACCATTCTCAATAGATCTTCCAACATTTAGATAGTTCGCTCGGACTGATCATTTGTTTGTGGGTGAAAGGTGGTACTATATAATAATTTTGTTCTCAAGTTTTTTTGTACTAGCTTCCAAATATCTGATGTAAAACGTCCATCCATATCGGACACGATAGATCAGGGAAATTCTATGATATTTCACAATAACATCAATATACTGATCGATTAACTTTCGTACTGGATTGTCATTTTTCATAGGAATGAAATGCGCAACTTTCGTTAGTCGATCAATAATCACTCATATACCATTGCTTTCAGCTTTACTCCTTGGTAGTCCCATGACAACGTCCATGGTTATGTCATCACATTTCTACCCAGGGATCGACAGTGATAGTAAGTATCCACCAGGCTTTTAATGTTCTGTCTTCACAAGTTGGCACGTGTGACATTTAACAATATATTGGATTACATAAGTCTTCATTCCTGTCCACCAGAAGTCCAGATTGAGATCTTGGTACATTTTTATTCTTCTGGGGTGAATTGAATAGGTTGTGTATTATGCACTTCATAAATTATTTCTGCTCGAAATGTATCGCCATTAGGAATACACAACTTTTCATTCAGAAATAATAATTCATCATTATCTGTAAAAGCAATTGATTGTCCACTTTTTACCTTTTCTAATATTTTGACAAATATAGGATCCTAATTCATCTCCTTTCGTATCATTTCTTTAATGCAATGCTCAGTCATTAGTTGAAAGAGTAAGCCTTGAGTCTGAGAGGTAGTTATACATGTAAGCAATTCAAAATTTTGTATCTCTCGCAACAACTCCTGCTCGATTAGTGGAACAATCATAGGTGCTAAGTGCTTCCTACTGAGCGCATCGGCTACTACGTTCGCTTTACCGGGATGATATTTGATATCGTCATAGTCTTTGATAAGTTCTAACCACTGTCTCTGGTGCATATTTATTTCCTTATGTGAGAAAATATACTCTAAACTCTTGTGATCTATAAAAATCTAACATTGAGCACCATAAAGATAATGTCGCCAAAATTTTAATGCAAAAATAACTGCTGTCAATTCCAAATCATGAGTCCGATAATTATGTTTACCATCTTTCAATTGTCTCGAAGCATAAGCGAAAACTTTATCGTTTTGTATTAATATGCAGGCAAGGTCTTTCAAAGATGCATCACTATAAATTTGAAAATCTTCACTGCCACACGACCAATGTTGCAGATGTCGGATGTCGGGGACACGTCGATTTGGGTTTTCATGTCATTTTTTATATATCGGGGGATATATCGGGGATATTTCATATATCGGATTTTAATATTTAATTAATTATATATGTAATTAAATGTTATTTTTTTAATTTTTATACATATCACAGTACTACCTATTTTACAACCTATTGAACTTTAAATATTAAAATCTATATGTAGCATTTAACATACAATACTTTAAAGATGAAAATTTGCAAAACTAGTGATTTTAAGATTAAAATTCCAAAAATCAAATTTCAAATATACCTCATTCTTCATCACCTAAAAACTCATCTATAGTCGGCAGAGTAGATAGAATATGATCTTCATCCGATGAACCCTCTAGATCTCCCTCGTCCACTTCAAATATTTTTCTCTTTCCCCTTCTTTGATAACTAATTGTCACTTCTTTGCTTGTAGCTAATCTTTGAGGTCTCCTTTCATCATGATTAGCGTCGACTATATTGCCAATTTGCGCTCATGTCAGCCCCTCACCAGAAAAGACTACATCATCGTCATTTTCATATTCATCCTCCTCAGGATCAACATTCATCATCCACTCTTGTACCATTCCAGAATCAGCATTCTTAGCTGCCAATGGATCCCGAGATGTCTCTGAATATTTCGACTTTAGCAAAGCATTGAACTTTACAAATACTAAATCATTCAATCTCTTGCTATCAAGTTTATTTCTCTTTTTAGAATGTATCTGTAAATTTTTAAAAAGAGTTAAATAATGCATACAATCATATAATAAGATATAAATGTTTAACTACATAACTAAATTAATGTATACCATCTCGAAGGTGCTCTAGTTCCTCTCACAGCCAGAAGATGAAGTAGTCAGACTTAAAACTTTCATGGACATAGTTTTAAGGTACGACGTATCAGCACCGTTAAGCCGCCACTAATGTAATGTGAAAATTAAAATGACAACACAATGTATTAAACTATTAATTATTCATTTATTATACATAAATATATCATTATTGTTAATAAATATATATATTAAAATGTACCTGGATTTAAGTTAAGATTTTGTAGCTGTCTCTTTGCCATCTCTTTACCAAATAACCCTTGTTGGTATTGGTAAACATCAAGCTCAGAACTGATGTGATCCTGTGTAGAAGGATCTTTCCTATATATCCTTGAGAGTCACTCAACAAAACCACTCATAAACCTTCCGTCAGCCTCAATCTCCACTCGATGAGAATAATAAAAATATGAGTTTAAGTAATACCCTGCAAAGTGCATAGGACTGTTCAATCTCCACTCGACAAAAATAATAAAAATTTGGGTTTAAGTAATAACCTACAAGATGCAGAGGGTTGTTCATCTTCTTCTCCCATCTGCTATCAATCAATTTCCATATAGGAAGATATTTGTTCTCTTGGTGATCGAGAACTACAACAACTTCTTCCCAAGCTTTTTTGATATCACCATATAACCACCCCATGGATGGTGTATCCCCGTCGACTCTTCTTAAAACTCTCACAAATGGTGTGAATATACCAATAGCCAGCTCGACATTCGCCCAAAATCTAGCGCTCATCACTATCATTGCAGCCTACCTACCATATGCAAAATAAAATATTAAGAAAATACTATAAAATGGCAACTTTCAAAACATATATTTTAAATGAAATGAATAAAGAAGCAATAGTTTTACCTGCTTTACCCCAGCACTACTGGCCAATTTTGTTGCAGCTCACTTTGCAGATATGAATAAACCCCTCAATTGATTCTTCTTCTCTAAGATGCTCTCTAAAGATAGAAATGTTGTAGCGAATCTCATCACGCATGGTTGAATAAGCTCATGAGAGTCCAAGTCCTTTGTTGACTCTCTAAACATGTCGAGCGAGATGGTGTGACCATAGATGAATATAGAGAGTTGCCGGCCTAAGGAGATAGCACTCTTTATTGGCTTCAATTTTCCAATATCTTGTAACAGTAGATTAATAGTGTGAGCCGCACAACAAGTCCAAAAAATCGTAGGTCTTTTTAAAGCCATAAGCTTTGCAGCAGCCATATTATTGGACGCACTATCCGTCACAATCTGCAAGATACTGTGCTCTCCTGGGCTCTCAGGGCTATCAATCGCATCATCCAAGAAGTCAAAGATGAACTTTTCATCGTGTGTGGTGGAGGAGACATTCTTCGAAAGCCAGAATGCCACTCCGGAACTACAATGTATCATGATATTCATCACGCTCCTACCCTTCCGATCTGTCAACGCATCGGCCATGATACTGCAACCATTCAATTTGCAGGTCTGCGTGAATATGCCCAACATCTCCTTTGTCCTCTCCACCTCCCCTCGCAAAATTTTCTCTCTCAACTCATAAAATATTGGGATCTTCATCCAAGGTTCGCATAAACCAATGGCATGAGCCATCTGCTGAAAGGATGAATTACATATGGCGTTAAACGGGATCCCGCTTTCATATGCCCATCTACTTATGTACACGACAGCATCATATCTGGCTTTCTTTTTGTACTTACTTTCTATCGTGCTCTGCTGAGAATCTTTTCCCTTGTTAGACTCGGCAGCTGAATGAACAAATTGGTCCATTGGACACTTTGAACATGTGCTCCTAAGTAAGCTAGTGTCCTCTTCTTGATCAACATGAACTCCAACAATCACCTCATTCAGGATTGCTTGAAACTTGGCACTTTTAGCTCTCTTACTCTCTAAATTTGAGTTTAGGGCCGAATCCGCTTTAGCCTTAACGTCGGCGGGAACCTGAGGCATGGCTTAACATTATCCTTCCACCCAGCCAAGTGATGCTTGAAACGTGTAATTCCGCCATTCACTGTCTGCTTGCAGTAGTTGCATTTGATTCGTTTTGTGTCGTTTGCAACCAGCTTCTCACCAAATGCCCAGAACGGATCTCTACCGGTTGGTACCAGTGATACGTGAACCTCACTAGAACCAGCAGAAGAAGCCATTCTAATAGGACACGAAATGAAAATAATATTAGTTAGATGAAATGAAAAAATATTTTACATGGCTATATCACGAGAAAAATTACTAGTTGAAAAAAAACCAACATCATAAAAGCCCCATAACTTCATTATATCGTTAGATTTTCAGATATCTTTTATATTATCCATGCAATATTTTATTTATCCAACAAAATTTTGCATTCTCAGTAGCATACTAGCATACAAAGATATAAGTATCATTCAAACTTTCAAAGTATCCAACAAAATGAATAAAGCATTCAAGTATCATTCAAATTTTCAAAGCATCTCACATTTTATTTATTAAAAGCCACAAAGCAGCAGGGCAACTACAAATGTGATTGGATATACATGCATCATTGATTGCAAAATGAAGTTGGATAAATAACTATTAATAGGAATATTTCAAACCATTTGTTGATTAATAAACGTGTCAAATAAAAATAAAGCAGCAACTAATAAGACAAATAAAGCAACAACGCAGCCACTATGCTACAACCAGAAAGGCAACCACAAATAAAATAGCGGACCGACATGTCTGACAACATGTCTGGTTATTTCTTTTAGCCCAGAGAGCACCAACGAGTAACAACCCACAAGGCAGCTTGAATGCTTCCAGTAACAACTAATAAGACAGCTAGCACTACAAAAAAAGCAACATGCTACAGCCGGCAACAACTAAATGGGTCGACAGCTAACATGCTACAACCGACAACAACTAAATGGGTCGACAACTAATGTGCTACAACCGACAACAACTAAATGGGTCGGCAGCCATCAGTAATAACCCACAAGGCAGCTAACATGCTACAGCCGACAGCTAGCACTACAACAAACGAAATGTAGAGCGATAGAATGAGAGGGGGAGGTAGGGAGAAGAATGAACCAGCAAAGAGAGCACCAGCGAGCAGGGAGAGGAAAGGACCAGTGAGCTAGAGAGCACCAGAGAACCAGAAACCAGAGAGCACCAGCAAGCAAGAAGAAGAAAGAACCAGAGAGATAAAGTGCCGACAGCGTGCGAGACAGGGAGAGCACCAGCGAGCTAGAGAGCACCAAATAACCAGAGAACCAGAGAGCACCAACGAGCACGGAGAAGAAAGAACCAGAGAGAGAGTGCCGACAACGCGCGAGAGAGGGAGAGCACCAACGAGCTAGAAAACACCAAAGAACCAGAGAGCACCAGCAAGCAGGGAGAAGAAATAACCAGAGAGGCAGTGTCGCCGACGCGCGCGAGAGAGCTAGGGCAGGAGCGACAGGGAGAGCTAGGGCAGAGCGACGAGGAGAGCTAGGGCAGAGCGGGATGAAGTGAAATGAGCGGGGTCGGGCGAGTTAAAACAGATGCCCGACCCTGAGCTCATTTTATTATTAATAAATAATAAATAATTTTTTTAATAAAAAAATTAAGCTTTAAAATAACGCCCGATATGGGCGTTATTTGGTGCCGACATGTAAGACCGATTTTTTCAAAACGCCACGAAGAGAATTTGTGCCGGTTTTGTGTCGTTTTTGCTCCCAAACCTTCATGTTGGCCGACATGTCGGACATGTCGGCCGATATCCACAACACTGCACACGGCATAACCAACACTGGTGTTGTTGTTAACCTTTCTTTTAATCCTTCAAATGCATGTTGACATTCATCAGTCCAGATGAAAGGAACATTCTTTCGAGTTAATTTTGTCTGTGTTAAAGCAATTGCTAAAAAGAATTTTACAAATTTTCTATAATAGCAAACCAATCTGAGGAAACTATAAATTTCTATGACAGAAATTGGTCTTTGCTAGTTTAAAATTGGTTATACCTTTGTTGGATCTACAGATAATCCATATTCTTTAACAACATGACCTAAGAAAGAGACTTCATTCAACCAAAACTCATATTTTGAGAATTTTGCATATAAGGCGTGATTCTTTAGTATTTGCAACACAATCTTTAAGTGATCTGCATGTTCCTCCTTGTCTTTTGAATATATCAGAATATCATCAATGAATACAATCACAAATTTGTCTAAAAATTCCTTGAATACCCGGTTCATTAATTCCATAAAAACAGCTGGCGTGTTTGTCAATCTAAACGGCATGACTACGAACTCAAAGTGTCTGTATCTCGTACTAAAGACAGTTTTGTAAATATCGTCTTACTTAATTCATATTTGATGATATATGATCTTAAGTCAATCTTGGAGAAGACTTTTGCATTAACCAATTAATTGAATAGATCGTCAATGCGAGGTAGAGGATACTGGTTTCGAATTGTCAACTTATTAAGTTCTCGATAATCGACACATAATCCAAACGAACCATCTTTCTTTTTAACGAAAAGCACTGGAGCTCCCTATGGTGAAGTGTTTGGTCGTATAAAATATTTATCGAGTAATTCCTGCTAATTGGTTCTTTAGTTCTGTCAATTCTTTAGGAGTCATACGATACGGTGCCTCTGCTACTGAGACAGCTCCGGCCAACAAATCGATAGTGAACTCAACCTCCCTTGATAGGGGTATCCCTGGTAATTCTTCGGGAAATACTTCGAGAAAATTACACACTACTGGAACTACAGTCGGTTCGCATGTCACTATCTTATTTCCCTTGATCATTACAAATATTGCTTCACAACTTTTCCTTAGTTTTTACATCGCCTTTAAAGAAAATATGATAATTTTTGAAACTTCATTCAGTCCTTTAAAACTATACTGTGTTTGATCGTTAGTGTAATTTCCTTCTTTTTACAGCTGATTATAGTTTCACGTCTTGATAACCAATCCATCCCTAAAATGATATCAAATTCGGATAGGGGTAGAACCGCAACATCTGCTTTTACTGGTTTGTTATCAATTGTTAGCCGCACAGTACACTTAAGCCTTGTAGTCATCTCGGTATTATTGGCCATTTTAACTCTCAATTCATCAAGAGACGTATGAGATTCCAACATTAATTGTTTAAATGCTCGTGTAGATTGACTAGCCCCTGCATCAAATAATACCTTTAGAAGGTGATTGTGCACATAGATTATACCTGTGATAACCGTATCATCAGCCTGAGCCCCATGTTGGTTCATATTGAAGACCCTAAGCTGCACATGTCTTTTTTCTCTGTTTCCACCACGGATCAAGATGTTTTTATCCCTTACCTTTATCAACTCTATCAAACATACTGACATCAAGGTAATGAAATGTTGGTACTTGACTGGTACCACTTCTGGTATTCCTTTCAGGTATTGTTTTCCACAACGTACAATCTTGTCGATGATGTCTGGGTTTATGACATTTAAAACAAACTCTGGTCCCCTTTAGACATTCACCAAAATGATTTTTTTCATATTTTGGACATAGGGGTTTCATAGCATTGCTGCTGACCCCACACTTTCACTTTGAGTTTCCGTTGGGGGACCTCCTTTCTTCATTTTCCAGTTCGAACCTCCACTCTTTCGTGAGGAATCCATACTCTGTCCCTCTGGAAGCCTCTTCTTTTGAAACTTCATTCGCCTTTGCGAAGTATCCATATTCATCTCAATTAGCTTTGCAGTCTCCACCAATTCGTTGTAATTTTTGATTCTTTGCGAGATTAGATGCAGACACACATCTTCTCGTAAACCTAATAAGAATCGGAAACAACGAACGTTTTCTTTGGCGACCATATCTCCAGCATAATACGCCAGTTCTGCGAATTCAGCTTCATATTAAAGAATTGTGTGACATCCCTGCATCAAGTGAAGAATTTCTCCTGAAGCATCTGTTTCTCTGATGGAGGAATAAACCAGTTAATGAATTCCTTTAAGAACTTGGCCCAGAGGATATCAGAATTCTTACGTCCAGCAAATCTCCCTTGCTTCAGACTGTCCCACCACTGATCAGCCTCTCCTTCCAACAAGAAGACGACTAAACCAATTTTTCGATCGTCGGGACATTTCATAGCATTGAAAATTAGTTTGATCCTCTTTATCTAGCCCTCAGTTTCCATCGGAGTTAAACCACCTCGAAATAAGGGCGGCCTCATGTCTAGGAATTGCTTCACATATGGATAACTTGATGTTAGTGGTTGTGATGTGACGACAACACTATTGCCATTCGAATAGCTTCTGCTAATGCTTGCATGACTTCCGATAAAGGGGGATTTGATCCCTCTCTATGTCTTTCATCAACCATGCGACTTTGTTCCCCTTCAAGTTCGTCTCTTTGACGTCTACTCAAATAGGTGCGGAAGGGTTTCTGAAACAAGAAGATTTACATTCATGGATTTTTTTTACTTACGTCCCATGTACTCTTGTCTCGCCGAAAGTTCAAACCTGCCCCTGATACCATTTAATTGTAACGGCCTCACTTCCTAGGCTACCATCACAACTTTCATTCCATTTTTCCATAATACATCAGAGGCGACAGGAAATTGAACATTTAATTCAGCAATTATAATTACATAGCACATAAAGAAAAAGTGCAGGTAGTAAAACATTTTATTTATTTCACAAGTACAGTATAGCATATAGTCTAACAGATAACTCGATATATGTATACAAAAGAGAAGTCATCTCAAAATCTGTGATACAGGTATCAGTATACTACATGATCACAACAAAACATGTGCATGAGCATCAGATCAAAAACTATACTGTCAGATACTACACTGCAACATGATGTCTACTGGAAACAGAACTGGAACTCAACGTGAGGGCAATCAGGATCACGACAGACCGCCTTGTGGGCCTCCAGAATATCGAAGACTGCGGTGACCACTTCGACCCAGATCTTGTGCATCTTCTCGCAGCGTGAGAGGGGCCGGGAGTGGCTTCCTTCATAACCTGTTTTAGTTACTTTTTTTATTAGTCAAAAGAGTAAATGAATTCTCATGATTCCATTTATTATTATAGTGACTTATTTATAATTTGTAGATTACTCATTTCATATTTCCTTAGTGTTGTCTTATCTGACATTCGTTTTCTTTGTATTATTTCTTTTTCTCATTTTTTTATCACCACGTGTACACCATACTTTTAATTTAGATATATACATATCTTTACATTTCCATATCTTCTTAGGTTTTGGTACATGTTTCCTTCTTTTACATTCTCGTATTGTTATCGGGTAACGTTAAAGGTATATTAACATTTCACGACATTTATATAGCGCTTTTGCGTGCCTTTTCATATTCGCATATATTTCTTTACGTGCATTTTCTTATTCACATGTTTACTTTCATTCCATTATACGTTGGAAGGGCATTCACCCCACCTTAACTAGTTGGGTTGACCCTTAACCTAGCCCATTTCATCACATTATTCACTTTATTTTTTATTTCCTTTATTTACATGACTATTTAGATTCCTCTTCGTTACAACATAAAACCTATTTAGAAATAATAATCATGCAATCCGAAATGAGAATAATTATAAAAGAGTAAGAACTCACAGTGGCCTTCTCTTTTCCTTTATCACTTCCACCATCAATATTACGCCTTCCACTTCCACGGGATGCCATGACCTAGATTAGACAATTCTTAATTATCATCCGTAAACAACTTAAACTATCAATTTGATGTCTATAATTAGGTCAAACATATCATAATTCCCTTTAATGGGCTCCACGCCTCCACTTGACCTAATTAGGTCAAAGGATGCTTACATGAGTTAGGGGTTTGTTGCCCTAAAATTAAATTAGGATTTTTCACTATTTTAGTGAAGGGGCAGCAATCCTTAGCCTCCAAATAACTATTTGAAGTGAAAGAATATCCTCTACCTTGACTTCCTTGCCACCCTAATAATATGGGGATAAGGGTTTTGCTGTAATTGAGTGGTACAAGTACTAGGGGTCTGTTTCCATCCCTAAAAATACTTTGAAATGCAGAAATTACAATTATTTCAACTAGGGTTCCACTCAAATTTCTGAAAGTCATGGATGAGGGCCAAAGAAATTATTTCCAACACTAAATCCTCACTAACAATTCGGAATCAACTTTTCCTCAACTAGGGTTTCATTGAAAATGCTGGAAATCATGGATTATGGCATAATAATTCATTACAGAAACTTTTTAGAAGAAAATAACCAACGAAAATAAAAAACTTAAAATCCTAGGATTTTCTACCCTTTCAAATCCGTGCAAAACACCATAAAAGGAACAGGAGGAGTTAATGGGAAGAGGTTACCTCTCGAATGGAAGAGAAATCACCGAAAATGAGGAGAATCAAGCACTCAGTGAAGATCGCGACGTGCAGCTTTCCGTCGGCTTCAGCATGTGCTCATGCGGTCAGGGAGAAGGAAATGAACAACGGGATTACTTGTTATCGCTAATATCGGCGCCGCTTTACCCGGGAGTGACACGCACGCCCCATTTCATGCGTGATTCACAATTAACCGCCCGGTTCATTCACTTCTCTTCCTATTTGATATAAGCTAATAAGCACACCATATATTAGTGTTTCAATTTATAATTACATACAAATTTATTATAATTAATGTTGTGATATTGACACACCACACCTTAGATTTGGTGGCGTCACACCCGAGTACACCCCGCCTAGGTAGCCGCGATTCGATCTCCCTTGTCTTGCTAAGAGATCTTGATAGCAATCTACTCCTGAGCACACCCCGCCTAGGAAGACGTTCTAGCTCCACAATATCCTCCGCCTCTTTCATTCACGCCTCCCATCCTCCTCCAACATCTCTTCTAACATTTTATGACGAGCCCGTAATAGGAATCTTCACTTTTTCATCTTCAATTCCATGTCATTATGTTGTAGCAGTGATATTTTTCTTTCTTGTGTGACTGGGATTGTGTTCTAAATCTTTTTTTTACCTAAAATACACCACACCGCATCTTTTTTAATTTTCACTTCACCTAGTTACATAACTTTGACTGAACACGCACCCTATCTGACGCCGGACAAATGTAGTGAGTGAATGTGCGTGTAAACATACCTAACTTTGACTGAACAAGCACCCTATCTAACGCGGGACAGATGTAGCTAAATTCACACGTAATAATTCTAAACACCGCTCTATTACTATATTTCCTTTCGAGATTGTTCATGCATTGTCCCGCCCACCTGACCGTCATCATCTCTCGTTCCATGAACGCATTTCCTTCGATGCGCAAAGCTCATATTAATTATTTAAAAAAACTGCATAAAATTACTGTTAATATTTTGCGAGCAACCTTTGAAAATTACAAACTCACGGTCAGTCGTTATCGTCATGAGATGTACTTTTCAAAGGGAGGTCCGGTGATTGCTTATTGCATGAGGTTTGGTCTAGTTCATGTTCAGCAGCGCATCGAGCCACCAGTTGAGCCACCCGTCGAGGCTCCAGATATTCCACCCGATCTAGCACCAACATCGATGCCAAAACTCTCCATTGCCAGATTTTGCGAAGTCTCGTCGGGGTCGTGCTCTTTCAACCCCGGGAGAATTGATACAACCTTAATCGCATCTTAAGTCACGCATTTGAATTTTTAGCATTTATTTATTATCGTGTATTTTTTGTCACGCACCTGCTTTTATTTTAAATTGTTCGGCTCTTCGGGTTGACCGTCCGATGAGATCTTAAATAAAAAGGTCCAGTAATTCTGATAGTTATGACGTAACGGACAAGCTTAAAGTTATTTAAAATGCATAAATTTAAATTTCAAATTTCAAAGACAAAATATTATTAGCCTATGTTGAAAACAAATTCAACATTTGTATTCTTTTGGAATGAGTTTTATGGGGGAATTAGTATTTGGAAACTAATAAGAGGAGAAAAAAAATCTTTTGAGAGCCAATAAATTTCTGACCAACAAATTATTTGGAAATATTAAAAAGTGTTTGTGTTTGGTCGGCCAATTAAAAGTTACTAAGTATTTGGCGTGACCAACAAATTATTTGGAAATATTAAAAAGTGTTTTGTCGGCCAATTAAAAGTTACTAAGTATTTGGCCTGTATCAGTTTGGTAATAATACTTTATTAAAGTGTTAGTGAAATCATTAATTAAAAGGGTAGCCGCTTCACTGAAGAAGGGCAATTCGGATTAGAGAAATTGAAATTTCAATTCAATTTCTCTATTGTCGGCACTGCTCTACAGAGCAAGTTGTCGCTCCGGTCGAAATCCCTGTACGAGCAAGCCCCGCCGACTTCATCCCTACTGTGCCCGGTCACGGATCCAGAGCCGCGGTCCCCCAGTACCGCCTGCGCCTCCGCCCGTTCAAAGGTCGTCGTCCCGTATGAGTTCCCAAAAGAGCTGCCTACCGATGCTGCCTCCCCGCCGAAGTTCTGATGCTGGTCGTCGTCGACATCGGCAAATCCTAGTCCGACAATCCAGAGCATCGCCCCTCTCAAGGCGTCAACCGACGTGGCCCTTCCAGCACATCTTTGTTGCTGGGTTGGCATCGACTACGGAAAACACTAATCCGTTGAGCCCGAGCAGTGTTGGAGCCGACGACCTCCTCTCCAGTCCGGTTCGCCCATGGGTGTCCAAGATCAGCGAGGTGTTCTCGTGCTCAGACAAATTTGGATCAAACTGAATCCACGACGGTATCTTGCCCTGCCCTTTGCCCTCACTTATTAGCTTTAATTTTATGTTATTCGCCAAATAAGTTTAAGCTTGCCTTCGAACGTTCGCACTATTTGAATTTTCGTTAATTTCATAAATTGTTGTTTGTGGTTTGTGTCTGCGGTTGTGCAAAACTCGCTTGGTTTCGATCCGTTAGACGCTACGGAATCTCTCTCAAATAATGACTAACGGACTTTGGGATATTCATCGTTACGACCATTGTATGCGCGTGAACTCGATTTGGGCACTTTCAGGCTCTTTTAAAATCAAAATCAAATCATTTTCAAAACCCCTAAATATTATTTTATAACAATTATATTAATTTGCTTTAAAAAAATTTAATTTTGAAAACCCCCAATTTGAGTTTACATCAGCCTCACAAGTACCAGCAAAGAAATTAAGCGCTCGCAAAATGAGCCCCAATAAAATCGTACGGCGGATTGGTATGAACACATATGAGATTGACATTCCTTATGGTATGGGTATCGGCCGAGTATTCAACGTAAAAGATCTGACTCCTTACTACGAGGAGCGCGTACATGTGGACCATTTTTCCACACCTCTACCTGAGCCCTCACCTCCCATAGCCCTCCTACCCGAGCCTTCACCTCTTATTGCCTTCACCAGCCCCTCTCTATTGTCACTTGTGGAGTCGCCCCATAAGGATCGCATTGCACCATCGACGGTCCCACCGACCCAGCAGTCAGACGGAGATAACCTTACAGCCAGAGCCATCTACTTCTACAGATGGCGTACTCCAGGTCATTAGTCACGACTTCTACACCACGGGCGGGCGAGATCTTGGATTTCTTTAGAGGAGCTTGAGAGACTCACCCCATGTATACACAGTGGGTACGACCATCTTCACTCACCGGAGATGAGTGCTTTCAAGCCGGGTGGAGTTGATGGAGCGCTATGCCTGACACAGATGTATTCCCACAGGAGGCGGTGACTCGTTGCCCATACGGGCGGTCCGAGACCGTGGTTGCGTCCGAATGGTCGATCCGAGTAGACTTCATATTTTACTTTTTTTTGCCCAATTGGCCAAAACAGTATAAACTGCTTGATTCGAGTGTTTAAGTGGATTGTAGGATTATTAGGCAACAGTTATTATTTTAGGGTTTATTTATAGTGCATGCGGTTTAAGGTTGGGGGCATCGAAGGTTGTGTGCGGTTACACAGCTTATTAGTCTTTGCCCTAGAGCGATTCCGAGAGTTTCTCTTCACTGCTGCGACGCCAGAGCAACCCGCCTCTTTCCTCCTCCTCCGCCGCCGGACCATCGAAGACCACCGCTCCCTACATCCCCTGCCGTCATTTGTCCCCATCAAAGCCTACGCCATTGAATTCCCTTTCGCCTTCCGCAATCAGCCGCACCACTCCTGTCTACGTCATTTCATCTCACTCGCAGCATCACTGTGAACCCTCCACCTTCTTCCCCACTCTATCCAAACCCAAGAGCCACATTACCCTTTCTCCAATGTCGGCACTCTCCTCCCAGTTTCATTTCCACTGCATATTGATTCCCCTCCTTATTTTCTCCCTAATAATTGAGCCCCAACACCTTTCCCCACCCTACAACCACCATTTTCGCATTCCCCTACTGCCATCCCACTAATACTCCCTTACAGTGAAATCCCTAACAGCCCAGTCGGCATCCCCGATTGTTTCCAACATACCCCTGTCAGCCCCATACAATGGAACTTCACAGTCCTAACCCAGATCCCTTGACCCACACCCACCGCTCCCGGCAGCAGCCTTGGAAGCCTGTAAATAACCGTCTTTTGCTGCATGCCCGCGTAAGTTGTTGTTTTGAGTTGTTAATTTTCTTTTGTTGTGTATTTGACACTATACATGTAGTGGATGTCTATTATTGTTTGCTATTAGTATTGGTCCCCATATGAATTGCAAGGCTGATTCCGTTCACACTTGACATATTTGCGCCGCGGTTGTTTGGTGGATTGAAACTTGATCTCTTAATTAAAATTTTGTGACCGTTTGTTCCTCTGTTAATTTTTAGAATAATTAATTACTGTTGTAATTTTTTTAGCGGACCGCATTCTGCATTTGCATTACATTTCACCGCATACAGGGTTGCATTTAGATTGTCCCTTCTGAGTCGACCTACCGCTACATCAATAAATATGTGGGTAGTAGGAAAAAAAGTATAGGGGCGGCAAAGCTGTCCCAGTCCAGATTCCATCGAGGAACAATAATTTTGCAAGGTACAGAAGTTGACAAAGCATTTACAGTCCAGAACTAGTCCATGACAGTTTTAATCACTTGATGGCAAATCACCCGTTTGCTGGTGTCTAGTCTAGTTGAGCTGGGAAAACCGAATTTTGTGGGCGACTAGGTTTTTTGTAGACCTAAGAAATTCACCCAAGTGGTGTAGACTACTTCTACAGTGACTAGGGGATATAACTGTCAGTCGATGACTAGTCCTAGAACTTCGGTTGATATTGGACCCTTTGTGAGATGTCAATGTTGGGTTGACATTGGGAAAATCACCTCTCGTGTGGCGTCTAGATCTGGGGTGACCTAGGTTAAAATAGATCGTATTACATAGCCACTACGTTCAATGGTAGCAGACTCCTCTTTGTTTGTTCTTGTATTTATTAGCTATATATACAATATGCTACTACAATCTAATAATTTATCACTCGTTGTATTGCTTACTGTTTACATCAGCTGTGTCCTTTCACTCTCCAAGCAATTAGTTGTGATTAAATTTAAAATACTTGTAGCTTTTGTATACACCTTATTCACAACCCCCTTCTAAGATTGTAATACTTGATCCAATAGTCTCTTATGTATTTATAGATTGCTAGAATAACATTAGATTAGGAGCTTAGCCTTTTTCTTGATTAAAATATTGAAAATTTGTGAATCAGAATGTATCAAAATGTTTTGGTACAAAATGTAATGTATTTTCTTCTATTTTGTCCTATTTCCTAATAAAAACTTATCAGCATATTTTAATTTTTTCCAAAATTGGTGACATTGGGGGTGTGAAACCAAGTTCAAATTTGCATAGAAGTTCGACCACAAGGTGATCCAATATTTTTATCATTTTGCTTCTTTTTAATTAGGATTATTTGTTGCCAGCTTACAATTAAGTAATTAACCACAACGCTGGGAGTTATTCAATATAATTTGAGCATGTAAAAGCAAAATCCATTAAAGAATAACTGATTTAAAAAAATGAAATAAATGACACAAATATGCAGTTTGATCCTACTTATATAGCATACACAGCTATCATACTTCAAATTAATAATTTGCAAGACTTATCTCCAATAGTAACTTAGTTTAGAAGTTTTTGAAGGAAAAATCAAAAGATAAGCATTTTGACTTACCCAATGAAATTATTGTAAAAGAGATCAATGTTCCAAGTGCACCAAACAACGTAATTGTCATGAAGTTGCGAAAGAACTGTTTCTTTTTTACCTGGAACCTGGTGGGGGGAAAATGTCACAAACCAAGGAGAGATCAATGAAAATAGTCATTATCAAGAACAAGTAGCTCTATCATTTTTATGATCTAAGGCAAAACCTAAACAAGTCATTTGAAGGATAGTCGTGCTCATCAATGTTATTAGCCTTATCTCAACTATTTTTGTTGCCTCTATGAATCCTCCTTTTCATTCCTCCATATAAAATGAGATGTTATATCAAGATTTAGTAAATCTTTTTTGAATAACTATCTTTTTTCTTATCAATCCATCGACTCTAGTTTATCTTGCTATGGTTGAATGCTCTAATAGATAAACATTGACTCTTTGTTTAAGTTTATCATTTACGTTAATATTTTACTTTTAGTCGAAGAACAGTGACTTGCAATGGACGGGCGAGATCTAATGAAGAAATCTCCTACGTGTTTTGACAAGGGCATTTGGTTCTTGTATCATTTTACAATATGCTATTTGTTGACATTTGTGTTGTGGGGAAAGGCGAGACCCATATTATATTGCAGATACGGGTGAAGAGTGTAACATCCGTAATTTGACGCGAAATTTATTTAAATTGTAGGATCGAGTCATGACGCATTTTGATCGAGGCAGCGCGTCGTCGAGGTATGATATCAGTATGGTCAAAAAGTCGCGTTCGTTAATTTGTGATTTATGTTAGTCATAATGGTAGTGAGACGCATTTTAATTTAGTAACGAAGCGCGGCAAATTGTTATGTTTTAAGGAGTTAATGTGAGTTGGCACGTTAGGAGTGGGGTGTCAATATCACTAACATCTTTTAGATGAAAAGAGGGGGAGGGGCGGTTCTATAGAAGCGATGTGTGCGGTTTAGTTAAATAGCCGCAACACTTAATCCCGTAACCCACTCCTCACGGGTGAAAAACCGCAAGGCCGACACTTCTGCTTCGTTCTTTTCCGCAAGTCGACGACGCCGAGCCCGACGCCCCTCGCTACCCTAGCCGACGGCCTTCCCCGCTCAAGAACTCATCGCCGACTTCTCCTCCTTCCTCTACGGGCGCCGGTGGGTGTTCTCTTTCCTTCTATTGCTGTGGGAGAACCGATTTCACCCTAACCAGTGGAAGTTGAAAAACGTTTGGTTCCGGTGAGTTCGATTCCTCTCTTGTCTCTATTCCTTCATGAAAATCCTTCGATTTGGAAGTTAATCTAAACTAGGTTTTCATCCTCTTGCCCTAATTAGGTTTTGGAGTATGGGATCCACCGCGAAATAGAAGTTGAGCGCATTGAGAGCATCAATCACTCTCACGTAAAGGTAATACACTATGTTAGCTTTTTGATTTTGGTTACCCTAGCTTATTGAAATTTTTCCAACGAAAACCCTAGGGGGAAAATGTGAAATTTAGGGTTGTCTTGGATTGCAGGATTTTGGTGGCCTCGGGGCAAGGTTCTGAAAGTCCCCAGCAATAAGATTTCCTTCGGAAAAACAAATGTCGTCGCGCCGAGTGTACAAGTGTCGCACCACCACGGTAAGGAAACCTAATCCCTGTTAGTTAGACGTAGCAAGAAATGTATTTTGTATACGCATGTGTAGGTTTTGTACAAACATCATGATCATGCATAGAAAGGTGTGGTGGTAGGAAAACGGTCGCGGAAAATGTGTAGGATGACACCCTTCTCCAAGACCAAAGTAGTCAGATCATGAACAGTAACGTTAGGTATGAAACCTTTACCCGTGTACGCAAGCTTGGAATTTGTCTAACCAAGGGCGTGAATGTCCCTTCTAGTCGACCACGAGAAAGTCAAGGGTCGCTCAGTAGTACACCAAAAGAGATGTCCCAAGCAGAGTAGCATCAGACAAAAAAGGTCAGTAAGCACACATAAATCTTTTCGTGCTAGGTAGAGGCGCACTACCTTTCTCATAAGACATATGGTACCCTATGAGCAGTATGGTCTTGGGAGTTGACTCCCCTTTGAGACAATTAGTAAATTCGAGACCGTGTCCGCGCGACACTAGAACAATTGAGTTCATAAGATGATCTCGGGTCGTCAGTTTCAGATACGCGTTAGGAGCTACTCTGCCTAGAGCCTTCCAAGTAGATGTGCAGGCTAGAAGCCACCTAGAACTCAAGTATAGATCTGACGTGAGACAGTACACTACTTAGTGAGCGTCGGGACTTGGGTTATTGAACTGAAAGTCATGAACATAGAACAAGCAGGTGTATTGACCAGAAAGTATTGTGAAGGCATGCATAACATATAGCATAAATGTTTTTAATGCACGAAACTATTTTCTAAAGACATGCATTCATCACATGAGAAAATGTTTTAGTATCACTAGGAGTATTTTTCCTTACTCTGACCCCTCGTGAACAATGTTTTTACAGGTGACCCAGGTGGGAAACTACACCTAGGATGAGCGTTACGATGGCGTCAGTTTGTAGTGTTTTACCATTCAGTTTTTCTTTACTTTCAGCATACACTTGTAGCTATGATTAATGTACCTTGTTAATGTTTTATATGCCTTGTATCAGACTTATAATGTTATTACAGATTTTCAGTCATTTCACTTTTATTCATGTATAGTGGCTTTGTGAATCCAACTCATAAGGTATGTGGTTGTCCTTAGTTTTATTTCATAACTTCCGCTGTAAGACTTATAATACTTAGTGCTATTTCTTATTACCTGCTGCTTACTAGTTTTAAATATTGTTTCCTAGTTTTCTTTATATCGCCGATCCGGCCGGATGACTGATTTCTGAAATACTGAGAAGGGGTGTTACAAAGAGTTACACCTCTTATTTGTCACTAGGAATCTCTTGGATGGCACCAACTATATTGAATGTTGTGCAACATGACATCCGTTAAGGCTCCTTGCTCAAGTCCATCATGGAGATCTCTTGGTTACTCTATTTGATTCCTTTAGTCATGTATCATAATACATGCTTATTGATTTACCTTTGAAGATATAGACACTGGCATGAGGACGTACTCACAGATTGGTTGTTTCGCAAAGGTATTTGAGCTTACTAAATGGGTCCTTGAGTATAAGCAAGCATTGATGCCCACATTTGCATTTTTCTCTAAGTATGTACCGCTTCGTGAAGAATTTGATTATTTTGACTAATTTAATCTGCATTGCTACGTGTGTCATTCGGTCGAAGAAGAAAGATGAATATTTAAATGTCATATATTCCTTATGAGTTTGAACGAGTATGACATTGTGTAGTAATGCAAACGTCGCCGCATCCGAGGACAGGTGATATCACCACGAGACAGTTATATGTTACGTGTTGTTTTTATTGTGTTATTTTATTTTTTTGACATTGTGTCCACGCATTCATGTTATTTGGAATTTCGACTCACCGGTTTGACCACCCGGTTAGACCCTGAATAAATGGTCCGAAGTTTTGAATAGCTAGGACGTAAAAGCCAAGCTTTAACTAATTAAGGATGCAAACAAAAAAATTAGGCATTTTTGTTTTGGAAAATTATTAAAAGGGCTATGCAATATTTTATTTTGTAAACAAATTAAAAAGGCCCGAAATGAAATTTTCTTTAAAAAGTAGCCCTTCCCCATGGGAAGGACACCAGTCAAGAACAAAGAAAGGAACCCTAGTTTGTTCCTTTTGTAGACCGATAGTGATGTAACATAGGGTTATGGTTCTTCAAAATTAAATATTTATTAATAAAAAAATATTTTACTTGTTATAAAATAAGATTAGGACTCATCACATGGTTACTGTAGGTTGCTTAAATTTATGGTATCTTTAGGATAAACTACTCTAATTATATATGTGGATGATATAGTGAATGACACTGAGGAGATCGTTTGGTTGAAAGTAGGTTTATGCAAGCAATTTTGAGAAGCATGTATGTTGGAATGTGCTCCCATGGATGATCCTCTTGAAACTACTCACATGATTGGCAAAGATAAGCAGAGTTAAGATCTCGAGCGATCAGAGATATCTACTTATCACTCACTCATCTTAACATCCATATGCAATGAAAATGTTGAGCAAGAATATGCACATGCCAACTAACCGACATCAAATAGTCGTTTATCCTGACTTGAGGTATTTCAAAAAGGCTCATAAACGTGGAATTCTATTTTAAGAGAAATATCATTGATTATCAAGTTTTTCACTGATGTTGAATCGATTGTGTTGCGGCCAACTCAACCCTGCTGTTAGACCGGACTAAACTAAGCCGCATCAGCCCGTGGAGCGGTCGAGCGCGCACACAGTCACTGAATAAGCCGAAACACACAAAGCAATTTTAACGTGAAAAAATCACTTAAATGGGTAAAAAACAACGTGACCGGTACGATGCCGGTCAAACTTCACTATTGGCAGTTGTTTACAGACCGCTCCTCGTTACAACAGTGAGATGAGAGATTAAGAGTGCTCGGTGGGCGACAGGCCGCCTCACATGAAGCTGGTATTTTTCTATGCTCTGATGGAGCGTTTTCGGATGTTGTTCGACGAACTTCGCGGCGGAGCACACAGAGATGCGGTGGCAACGACTTGAGAAGCGCTTCACATGTAGGAGGCTTTGCAGAATGTTGCGCCGAACGTCTTCTTCTTGGGAGCGTCGTGGATTTAAGACGGATTTTCGGGCGGCCCGGCTGGTAGAGGAGCCTCGTAAGAGGATTTCGGCAAAACTCCGGCCTGCGAAAGAAGAAGACTGGGAGAGAACAAATTAGAAATGAAGGGGTCATGGGGCCTTTTTATAGGCTCCAGGAGGTGGTTACGGTGATTACGCGGCTCTCCGCACATTGTAACCACCCATAATTGTTTTTCGTAGACCGCATTTAATATAGTTTCGGACGGATATGACGTGCATAATATTTACTAATTGTAGGTCATTTTTAATTAAAGATAACCCCCCACTAATTATGGCGGTTAGTGGGTGATTATCTACGAAATGGACGGCAGCGATCGCGGCGGAATGATCTGACGGCGGGGAAAGACTGCCACGATAGAGCGGCCACCTCGCCGACAAACGGCCGCCGGCGAGGGGAGAGGAGGAGCCGCGGCCGGTGGGCCGGCCGGACGCGGCGGGAGAACTTAGGGGAAGGGGCGGCCCGGCCGCCCCTTGCGGGCGGCGCCCCGCGACTGTGGGAGGAATCCGCGTGGTGGGGTAGCCGAACTCGACCGCCCCCTTGCGGGTGGCGCCCCGTGGCCGCGAGAGGTGGCCTCGGGGAGGGGCGGTCTGGCACGGCCGCCCCTTGCGGGCGGCGCCCCGCGGCCGTGGGAGGCGGCAGCGGGGAGGGGTGGACGGGCACAGCCGCCCCTTACGGGCGACACCCCGCGGCAACGAGAGGCGGCCGCGGGGAGGGCTAGTCGGGCATGGCCGCCCCTTGCAGGTGGCACCCCGCGGTCGGGGGAGGCGGCCGCGGGGAGGGGCGGCCGGGGTCGGTCGCCCCTTGCGGGTGGCGCTCCACGGCCGCAGGAGGCGCCTGCGGGGAGGGGCGGTTGCGGTGTGGCCCCGGTATGGCCGACCAGCCACGAGCCGTCCGGCGCCGGTGATGGCGGAGCGGGCGGCCGGTCGTGGTGGTGGATCAGACGATGTACGCGGATCACGTGTGGCGATCGCGTGTGTGGCGATCGCGTGTGTGACGATTAAACCCATGATCCCACCAAGTTAGTGGGGGATCATGAGGAAGAAGCTATACGCACACCAAATCCTCTATAAATTTAGTGATGGCCTCATCAGGTTAGTAGACCGGAAGATGGAAAGTCAACTTTGACAGGAGTAAAAAACAAATTGTTGTGAATAGATCTAGTGCAAAAGCAGAGAACCTAGTTTTGTTATGTTCTATTTGAAGGTCTATGGATGATATTTATTCTACAGATATTAGACTCTTAGAAGATAAATATAATGTCATATATTGCGACAATAAGACCTCAATCAATATTGTTATAGGACCAAGCATATAGAAGCAGAAAGAAACTCCCTTGTTCATTCGAAGGATCAGTTAGAAGACATTTTCCACCAAAAGACTAGCTTATGATACCTTCACTGATTACATATCCAAAATAGGGAAATTGATATGTTTTCCGACTTGAAGGGAAGAGCTGAATAGAATTAATATTTAATATGTTTATTTGTATTTTCCTATTTTTTCAACCTAAGTATTTTTTTTCCTAGTATTATAACATCTCGAAGAATCAATTTGGATTCATGCCAGGGAGGTCGACCATGGAAGCTATACATCTCTTGAGGAGACTCATTGACAACTATCGAGAAAGAAAACAAGATTTGCATATGTTGTTTATTGATCTTGAGAAGGCTTATGTAGAGTTCCAAGAGAGATCTTATGGAGTCTAAGAAAAGAAAGGTGTAAATGTATAACATATTGACATAATCAAAGATATGTATACAAATTCAGTGACAAGGGTGAGGACATCTGGAGAATTAACACAGGAATATCCTATTACTGTTGGATTACATCAAGGTTCAACTTTAAGCCCTTATCTTAGATGAGCTCACCAGACATATACAACAAGCAATACCTTGGTGTTTATTGTTTGCAGATGATATTGTTTTGGTCGATGAGACGCGCGAGGGTGTAAACGCAAAACTTGAATCTTAGTGAGATACTTTAGAAAGGAAGGGTTTTAGGTTGAGCAAGGGTAAAGACGGAGTATATGGAGCTTAAATTTAGCAGTACAAGAAGGACAGACGACTTCGTTATTAAGTTAGGTGACCAAGATATTTCCCGTAGTGAGTGTTTTAAATATCTTGGATCAATAGTTCAAAAAGATGGAGGTATTGATAAAGATGTGACACAGAATCCAAGCGGGTTGGTTGAAGTGGAGAGGCGCGTTAGGGATCTTATGTGATTGTAAAGTACCACTAAATTTTAAGGGCAAGTTTTACCGTACTGCAATTAGACCCGTGATGCTCTATGGTTCTGAGTGTTGGGCAGTGAATTGTGTACATGAGCAAAAATGGGAGTTGCGGAGATGAGAATGCTCAGGTGGATGTGTGGACACACGAGATTGGATAAAATTAGAAATGAAAGTATCAGGGATAAGACAGGAGTAGCACCAATTTCAGAGAAGATGCGAGATGCGAGAAACTCGTCTAAGATGGTTTGGACACGTACAAAGGAGACCATTAGAGCCACCTGTTAGGCGTTGTGAGAGTCTAGTCACTATGCATGTTAGACGAGGGAGGGGTAGACCATTAAAGACTTGGAATGAAAATATAAAGAAAGACATGATGTACTTAGGCATTAGTAAGATTATGACAAAAGATGGGGCACAATGGAGACAAAGGATCCATATAGCCGACCCCACTATAGTGGGATAAAGGCTTGAGTGTTGTTGTTGTTATAACAACACATAAGTACATGTGTAAACCGAATATTTCTAACAAGAATTATAGCTATTCAAGTCTTTTAGACTATTCCACTCTCCTTCCTCGAGATTTTTTTTAATTGGAGAGCATGGGTTGCCAGTAGCTCATTCTTGTATATCCATAACCTATTAGAATAGCTATTTCACTTATTTTTTGTAAGAGAGGATCAAATAATCATTCCTAAAGATACAATCATCCATTTTTAGCAGCAATGAGACATAGCATGTTAAACTCAAACATGATGATTCCATGCGGAGGTGACCAGCAACTGAACAAGTAGAAAAGTTTAAGTAAGGCTCCGTTTGACAAAGCAGCAATGGACGTTAATGCAGTGGTTATGAACCGTTATTCGTGAACTCCCAGCCTCACTTATGGAACTTCATTCACTCTTATCTTCAAAACTAGTTTTCTTTCCTAGGTGTTCGTCATAAGTCATAATCATTGTCATCCCAAACATACATTTTATGACGGTGGCGTATCTGTCCAGAGCAAAAACAACGCACCAAACGGACCCGAAATCATTAAAAAAAACAACATTCAATAAGGGCGTGTTCGTTTCCCCGGAATTCCTGTGACTGAAATATTCAATTCCTGTGACTGAGAACCTTCCTGCAAACGAACACAGGAATTGATTTTCTGCCAAAACCAATTCCTCAGCATCGTAGGTTTTCAGCCAAAACCAATTCCTGCATCTAAATTTCTGTCAAACGAACGCACCCTAAAAGAAATGTCTTAAATTTGACCCACTGAATGCAAAATTGTCTAAAATGGTAGTCTACCTGCTTCACCTTGAACCAACTACTACCATCAAAAATGCATCTTCAACAACTATGCTGCTTTGTCATATCCCGAAATGAAAACAACCAAAGAAAACTGAAGGTATAATCACATGTTGGGGGGGAAATCTTACCCAGCATTAAATATGATCGGTGGGAGCAAATATATGAAGAATAGATCCTCGCTGAAGACCAGAATCCGCGAGCTCTTCCCTTTTGTGGTAAGAAGAATGACCACTCCAGTCACCAGTCCCTGCAATCCGCAGAAACTCATTCAATCCCAAAAAATCAGCACAGACAAAAATCTAAAGCACAGGAAAGCTCACCAAAAACAGAGCCGTAATGGATTCATTAATCCAGCGATTCCCCTCCAGCAGGTGCCCAATAACAATGCACGCGCAGAGAAGACCGACAAAGAGAGTAATAGATACAACAGAAGCATAATCAGATTGCACAGCCAATTTTGAGCTCAAAACCAGCGTCTCCAGATTCGAAGACATCCCTTTCTTCCCCTAAAATTCAACCCTAAATGTTTCAGTTGAAGATTTGAAGTAGATCGTTTCCGGATAATTACCTCGGCAAAGCAATTCCTCGACCTCCGAGATCAAAACTCCGGCGTCCGGCGGGAAGACGGCTTTATCCGGCGGAGCTGCTCCCGATAAACGATCTGGTTCAACGGCGTGTTCCCACACGCAATGATCAGAGGACTTTGATGGGAAGATGAGGGCCTCTGGCTTCCCTCACGAGAGTGGAGAGCGACTCTCGCAGAGGATTTTGTTTAATATTAATGGCTTCGTTTGAGAAGTTTGGGTTGTGGAGACTGGAGAGTTCAATGGACGCAACAGCTGAGCAAGCCACGCGCGATTGACGCGTTGAGACGTGCGAAGCTGACGGAGTGATTTTTCTATTTTCCGGCGAGTTGAAACGGCTGCCTCGGCCGTCGAACGCCGATACTGTCCGCCTGCCGGGCCTCCGCCGCCAGCGGCCGATAAAGCACGGGTAGGTATATAATATACAGTATTTTATATAGGGTGGTGTTAAAGCACATCATTTTCGGCTATGTGCACACCCATCAAAAATATAATCTTTAATAATTTAGGTTTTCTAAACCTCACCCAACTAAAGCCGAAGCAGCCCGCCTCCCCCTTCCCGATACGCGCTTTTTAAACTGCGTCTTCTACGTTCATTTTCAGGAGAAGTGTTCAACATAAAAGTTGTAGATCTCGACGATATCTACAACTTTCATGTTGAACACTTTTTGATTTAAAGCCGTTTAGGCCCCCGATTTAGCCCCCGGAAAAAATCACGCGTAACATTTATGTTCCGCGTGATTTTTTCCGGGGGCCAAATCGGGGGCCTAAACGGCTTTAAATCAAAAAGTGTTCAACATGAAAGTTGTAGATATCGTCGAGATCTACAACTTTCATGTTGAACACTTCTTCTGAAAATGAACGTAGAAGACGCAGTTCAAAAATGCGCGTATTTCATTTTAAAAAACTATGCAATCACGGCAACGTCATCCTCCCCACAGCTCTTGTGGACATGTACTGCAGATGCGGGTGCGTTGAAGCAGCTTTGGAGGTGTTCCGCCGGATTTCGAGCAAAGACGTCGTGCTTTGGAACGTGATGATCGGAGGGCTCGCGATGCACGGCCATGGCCGCCTGGCCGTCGATCTGTTTGCTCTGATGAAGGAGACGACAACGGCGCTAAACGAGTTCACATACATTGCAGCTATGTTTGCTCAGACTGTGCACATAGTATTGGTGTGCACAAAGCCGAAGATGGTGTGCACATAAAATTCCAATGGGTGCACATAGTATTGGTGTGCACAAAGCCGAAAATGGTGTGCCTTTAACACCACCCTTTATATATACACTTCTTTTTGTAAAATCTTACTTGTACAGACTTCTACATCTTCTACTTATATATATAGTAGGAGCATTTTCGCACGGGCTGTGCTCGATGCTCTCGGGCGGTTTTCGGCCGCATTCAGGCGGGTTTCGCCCGTGCTCGATGCGGGCTGTGCCCGCCTCCGGACAGGTTTCGCCTGTGTGCGATGCGTCTGCGGGTTATGTCCGCAACATATACATATGAGTACTCAAAATGACCGTAAAAAAATATACATCAATACTACAATATTTATTTTATAAAAAAAATCTGTATATACGTAGAAAATTTATTTTCTCTCCCTCACTACCGCACTCTCTCACGAATAACGGTTCGCAACCACCACATTGACGTCATAATTTTTGTATATAACTTTTGAACATATACATATGGTTGTTATTCGCGAACGACATAATTTTTTTGAGCATTTATAACTTTTATGTCTTGAATTACCTAATTTTTGTAATGTTTGCTAATATAATATGTCCTACATTGTGTTCTAATATAATATTAAATGATTGTTTATTAGAAAATTAAGTTTGATTTTTTTAAAAAAAATTACATTGATCTGCGTATAACAACTTGGTCTACATATAGCTGGTTTTGAATTAGTATGATTTGTATATAACAATGATTTGTATATAGTCAAACATGATATATATATAACATCACCCTTAATAATAAAGATGTGTTAATAGCACACATTGTCTTGCAATTAGCCAAAAAAAATGAATAAATAAATAAATTTTGACATGCATTTCAAAACACAAAAAATAGCTTTCACACTTATTAATAGTACGAAGAAAAGCTAAATTATAATATATCTGGAATAATTGGATCAAAATGTAGACGAAAATTTCACAAAAATCATCAATAATCCATTTGTAGCAGCCTACAAACAAATAAGTGTACTATTAGTCTCTTCAGGCATATTATGGCTCAGTTTGGAATGGTGGTGGCGGTCATGAACATGGGGTTAAATTGTCAACGCATATCTAAGAAATTTCATCTACTTTTATGTTCAAACAGATGATATTTGTTAGATGAGTGTTAACGAATGACGCCGTTAACGACCGACACCACCGTGCCAGGAGAAGTCTATGTATGTAAGTGTTGCGGACTAACTCGATGTCCCGGTCGGACCGGTTGTTTCTTGGACCGTCTTAGCTCACGGAGCGGTCGAGCGCGCACACAGTCAAGAAGATGTGAAGTTGACACAAGGTGTGATGACGTGGAAAAACCCCTCAAATGGGTAAAAAATCACGTGATCGGATCTGTGCCAGTCAAATTCCACTAGCTTTGGGTGATTACAATGTGTTTGGGGAATCGGGGCGACAGGCCGCTCCCGTTACAGCTTGGGGAAAGAGGGAGAGACTATGAATCCCTGCGGCAACAGGCTGCGTCGCGGGAGTGACTTGGGTGTTGAAATGCAAGGGATGGTCCTGGTGCTCTGGCACTGGGGCGACACGCGTTTGCTTGCAGGAGTCGCTTTCTTCCTTGGGTTCGCTCCGGGACTTGGGCGCTTTTCTGCTGGCGACGGGTTGGTGGTGCGCTGATGGCCGCTGGTGGCCGTTGGTGTCCGCTAGTGGCCGTTGGTGGTTCGCGGTGGCTGGAGGCTGACTCGAGGGAGGAGGCCGACAGAGCTATAACCTGAGGAAGAAGATGACAGGGAGCCGAAAAAGTGAAGAATGAGGAAGCCCTGTGTCCCCTTTTATAGCCTCCGGGGGAGGACCATGGTGGGCCCCACCACTAACGTAGTGGGTTAGTGGGTGGTTACCCTCCTGATCGGACGGCGAGGAGAGCCCCCCCCGATCGGACGGTGGGGAGGCCGTTCACGGCGACGGAGGTGGCCGGCCAAGTGGCCGGCGGCGGGAGCTGCCGGCCTGGAGGCCTGCCGCGGCGAGGCCGGCCAGGCCGGCCGCAGCTTCCCGCGGCGAGGCCGGCCAGGCCGGCCGCGACTTGCCGTGGCGAGGCCGGCGGCGGCCAGTCGGCCTGGCGCGGCCGGGTCGCGGCCTGCCGTGGCGAGGCGACCGATCCGACTGCGGCGAGGCCGGCGGGAGGCCGGATGCCGACAGCGGTTAGGTCGACCAGCGGCGGTTTTCCTCCATGGGGAGAGGGAGTGGGCCCCCCCCCCCCCCATGATTTCCTCATCATGAGAGTTCATGGGGGTGGAATTGACCTGGTCAACCCATGATCCCCACTTTGGGTGGAGATCATGGGGGAAAACCTTTTCCTATAAATGATGGTGGAACTCATCAGTAAGTAAACCAAAGTAAAATGAAAATTAGACAATTATACCTTTGTTTGTTCAATCACTGTTGGTCGTTGTAAGAAGAAGGTGAGAGTAGAGGCATGTGGGGGGTTCTGACGACTGAAATGGGAGGAAGAAATAAGGCTAGGTGAAATCGGGAAGAGGAGATGTGTTGTTAGGGGAATTCGGTAAGGCGAACCGAGGTTGTGGTCGACCTAGCGAAAGAGGCTTCCAATGGATATTTAAGAGGGGGTGCGACTATAGATATAAAATAGAATTTTATTTGTTATTTTTTAAGTATGCTAATAGCGAGATGATGTATGTTATTATAAATGTTCTTAATAATATATTATTTGCTCTTTACTTATATATTGGGGGTGCAACTTGAATTGAGCCGGCTAGCTGACTCGGAAAAAACTCTTGTCGAGCTTTATTCATTATATGTATTATGAAATACATAAATTAATACGACTAAGAGACATGGGGCTTCGCCCCTACGACCTATTGCGATAGTATCCCGACTGTGACAGTATCTCAACCGCGACATGCATGAGGCTCTGCCCCTACCAATTAATTAATGGAGTTTAAAATATGCATATTATTAATTAATTAATACCGAAATATTTAAACATCATTTTTTTGATTTTCGTTAAAAAAAATCTCATCCATATTCATATATTATTAAATATTAATTCTTCATTATTATTTTTATAAATTAAATTAATTAGTTTACATCGATACTTTTCAAATAAACTTTAATAAAGTTAAAGTACATAAATTTTTTAATAGATTTATGAGTTCTACTAATTTTTTTTTAATTTAATAAATTTTCTTTATTATTTTTAATTTGATGATATGATATAATTACTGAAATAGACATTGTATTTTTTTAATAGATTACAATATATGTTAAGTCACTAGAAGAAAACAATAAAGCTATATTTGACAATTTCATATATGTTAAGTCACTAGATGAAAACAATATCATTTTTTCATTTTAATATGATAAAGAAATAATGTATTATTAAAGGGCATTTATATAAGCACCTCATGCATAACTATTAGGCTTCATTTGGTAGAGCGGTTGCGGTTGTAAAAGCAGATGTTGTAAACGTAGGTTTGTAAAAGGAGCTGTTTGAAACTGGCTGCTTGAAATGGAGATTTGTTTGGATAGTCTGTGTTTGCAGAACTGTTCAAAACAGAGAACCATTTGGCAAAACAGCGGCGGCATATTGTAAATATTTTTTTTAAAAAAAATTAATATATATATATATATATTCATAAATAAATTTTTATAATATATGTACATATTTTGCTAAATGATACATAGGAACCTCAAAGTAAAAATGGCCTTGCTTTTTTGCAACAAGTTGCTTTCAAAACTCGAACTCATAACCTCAAAGTCGTAGGACAACACCTCAACTGGTGTGCCAAGACACCCCTTCTAAAAAAAACATTCTTGAATGCATGCTCCAAAGTGGGTGGGGGAGATGTTATTATGGGTGTATTTGTGTTCAGAATTTTTTTGGCATGCCGGCGGGTGCAAACTCACAAAATACACTCATGCAAACTCATTATGATGACACATAACTGCACAAATTTCTGAACACAAATTAGGTGCATAACTGCATAACTTGAGAATACACATAACTGCATAAATTTCTTAACTGCATAACTATACAAATACACCCATAATAGCCCCTAAAATTATGTGCACAAATACACACTCAGGAATTTCCAATTATGGTGTAGAAACAACTAGTAGAAACCGAAGAAATTGATTATCAAACATGTTCAAGATATGTGCAAAAATACACACATGCAGTAAAATTGAAGTGAACATTGCAGAAGAAATTGAAAGTAACAGTGAAAAAAATTCTGCACAATGCTCTTTGTCATTACACAAACAGATCACACCACCTATGGGCATTCAGGAAAAAAAACTGCTTACCGAGATGCTGCAACAGGAGGAGACGCGAAGGAAATAGCCGCCGGAGAAGCGAAGATTTGCGCCAAGTCCTGTGTCGTGGTAGAAGAAGAGCCCTGAGCCGGAGAAGAACAGCCTTGAGCCGGAGAAGAACAGCCCTACGCCGGAGAAGAGAAGCCCCTCGCCGTCGGAGAAGAAGCACCGGATGCGATCGGGAACCCTGCGATCGCCGGAGAAGATGAATCAGGAACCCTGCTATCGCCGGAGAAGAGGCATCGGGATCGATTATCGCACGCAGCAACTAGTGAAACGGCGGAGAAGGAAGCCCTAGCGATTCTCTCCCAAAACGCGATAAACTGGAGCAATTGCGGCAAGGTTCCTCCCGCAACTTTTTGACCCGGGATAAACGGGTGGCGGTTCGAAACAAGAGCGGAAAAACAAACAAAATTCCGCACGACTGCAACGTTTAGACAAAACGCAATGGGCAAAAACGCTCTACCAAATGGAGCCTTAGCAACTCATAGATAATAGCAACCCAATAAAACGCTATTTGTCACCCACTAGATATTGACAACCCAAAATTTAATATATTTTAAATCACATAATAATATGCAATAATAAAAAAGTTAATAATATTATAGATAACAGTCCATTGTTTTTTATAAACACAAAATTATGTTAGTTTCTAAAAACACAATATAAGATAAAAATATCCCCTTGCACAAAATAATAAAAAAAGATATTAGTAAGTGACTTTATCAATATATTTGCAATAGAATTTATTGTTTAGTGTCTTACCATATGTTTGCAAGTCATATACTTTTTAACCTCTTTTAGGTAGCTCCAAAAAACCCCCAAAATTGCAACATGTACATGAACTATAGTTATAAATTATGTTGAAACAATTTGAAGAGTTATTGTAGCAAGGTGTAAGATCCTATTTTTTTTCACAACCGCGTCTTACGCCCAGAATCACCGTTTTGCGGTGACACCAACACTCGGGGTGGTCGTCACTACAATACACAGATCCTGCCGGCTAAAACGATCACCAAAGAAAGTAGAAGTACAAAAGAAATACAAGTATGAGTTGAAGTCCACAAGATCACATATATATAAGTAAAAGTGTCATAGTCCACAATGCGTACAAAGTATGAAAGAGAGTAGAAACATGGGCTTAAGCCCAGTACATGTCTAATACAAATAATCTCTCTCACACAACTCACACATCTAGCGGAAGCAACTGAAAACCGTCTTCGACCTGTCGCCATGTAGTAGTGGTAGTGCGCAGCAACTGCTCCTCATGTCCCGCCTCCTTGTCCTGCCGATGTTGATGCTCCTGCTCGGACCCCTAAAATGATGTGGTCCACCGACCGTTAGTTAAAAGACTAAGCCACTTTCATCGCCTCACCCTCGCGACTCCTAGGCACCGTGCGGGGAGGATGAAAGCGGAGAATAACAAAGCAGAGTGGAACAAGCAGATGACAACTACCCTAGCAGGTGTATATACAAAAGAAATGTAAAAGGAAAAGCAAGCTAGCAGTTCTATAATAAGAAAGTAGTAATGTAAACAAGTAGAGTAGAGCAGTAAGTGTATGAAAAGTAAACTAAGAAATAAGTAACATTAACTTATATAAATTCTCATACAAACTTATAAGTTAAGGGATCTTTTGCAAGGCTCCCATCGTATAAAAAGTCTCATGCCAATTTATACGATGAGGTGTCAGGTTGTATGCAAGTATGAGTGAAGTAAAATATTATGTCATGATTCATGCAAATGCAACACACGCACTCAACTCTATGCGCACAGACCTTTAGTTCCCCTTATTTAGAAGCTAGCATCACTCCCGGGAGCCTCCGACGTGGCAAACGGAGACAGTGGGTCGCCCCCCCACTCCTAGGCGGGTATTCACACTACCAGGCCTAGCCCTTACGTACGCCCCTAAAGGACACAACCAGGGTATTTGCGTACTTTGCTGACCCATCACCAGACTTTCCCTTGGCCAAGTGTCCACCACACCCGCCGAGTCAGCGTATCGACGTCGGTGTGAACGACTGTAAAATACCGAAGACCCACCACTTTTATGCACATGCAACCATGAGTTCCCGAGTCATAGGCTCCCCGGACTAACCTGTCCGTTTCCACAACCATCGAGCATACCGCTCGACCAACCTAACCAAACTAACCTCCCGAAGTATCGGGGTGAGTGAAAGTGAAGTCCTAGATTATTGTTAATTACTCTTGTATTCATTTTAGTCTTACGGTTTAGATTAACCCCGGACTACCTAGGGCATTCCCTGTGAAGGGCTCTTGGGGGAACTAGGAACTACGATAGGCTGAAGTCCAAATCTCCCTTTCGCAAGGCACTTACTATTGTTGGTAACTACCCAAGTTCAATCCCCTTCAATGTTATACTAAGTCTAACCATAGTGTGTTTGACTCTCTCTCTCCTCAGGAAAGACGATCTTACGTCGATCTCGAGCACCACTTAACACTAGTCAGACCAATACCCTCCTCATCATGACTCCCAATGATGAACTCAATTTCACTTTACCAAATCAGTATATCATTAACCCAACTCCATATGTCCTTCCCACATGCTAACACAATTCTGCAGTTTTACTATATGCAGACCAGCCTAAGCTATATGATGAGCATGAGAGGTGAACCCTTCCAATATTTATCCAAGTGACCTAATATTATTACTGGGGGTCTATCACGATATTTTTAGAGTAAATCCAGAAAAAAATATTTTTCCTAACTTAATTAATATTTAATTAATTTTCTGGACAGTAAGGCCAACAATGCTTTTGAACATCAAGTACACTTTTATGTTTAGGTAAGGTCTTATAAAAATTATGTTAGGTGCATGTCATTAAAATAACAATAAATACTGAAATTCATAGTTTTTCAGAATGAATTTGACCATCAATTAATTATTGAATAAACAACTACAATGTAGGGATAAATAAGGGAAAAATAGGATCAACCTTCCAAAATTTATCAAAAAATTACTAGATTAAAAATATGATCAGAAAAGTCTATTGAAAAAGAATTATTATTTTTTCAACATCATTTGGTTCCATAAATAAATCATTTAAAACAAAATAATATTAGGCACCTAATGAAGCAACCCATATAGATAGTCCTTCAATAATTCTATACAAATTCAAAGAGCTCCTGTATGACCTAGAAGGTCCTTCTACTAAATTGCATAATTTTTTATTGAGCAGATATCTCTTAATAAATTCCTCAATGATTTGGGCTACTACAAGGGTTGTGAATGAAGTATCTCAAATACTAATCTAAAATTCACACTAAAATTTCCAAAGCTTAATAGCAATATTATTTGGCCACTGCCTAAATTTCAAGATCATCCAAAGTCCTATGATGTAGTAATAAATTCAAGGATCAAAGTACCTTAGACGGTTCTAAGTTATTACAAGGGGATGTAAACTCTAAAAGTCCTAGAATTACTTCCTAGGGTTATTTACCATCCTAAGATCACATGGACTAAACCTCAAGTCCATACATGGACATAACACCTTATGTCCTTCACAAACCCCCAAAGCTCAACCCTAGGGTTTGATCAAGGGTCCTAGGGAAAATTCACCCTAATCCACCCCAAACTCCAAGTGAGGGTGTTTTAACTGACTTTGAGGCTCTGGCCAAAGTCCCATCCCATTTGGGTGAGGATTGGCCCATCCATGCCCCAAGTACCCTTTTTGCCATAATTTACTCTTATGGGACCCAACTTTGGTCTCACCAAAACCTATTCCATTCAACCCCAAATGGGCTAAAAAGTTTACCAGGGTCATATCATGATCCTAAGTACCATCCACCCAAATTTTTGTAGATTATGAGGTCATTAGACCCATTAATTAAATCCTACAAAATTTATTAAATTTTTACAAAAACTATAGAAAAAGGTTTTCCAAAAATTCTCATTTTTTGGAAATGTCCAAGGTATAGGTAAGAGTGACCCCCAGTCCAAATCTCAAAGTCATTTGGATGGCTGAATTGATGGGGGCACTCAATTTAGTCTCTGGTCATGCCTATGTATAGGCTGCACCATATTGAGTGATGTGGTCAAACCACTAACCCAAATGAGTTGAAATCAATTTTAAATTAAAGTAGACATCAAGGACAATAATTTTTATGTTGTCCAATTTTCAAGGTTCAGTCCCTAAGGGCCTTATCTATTTGATTTAAAGGGGTGCACAGTAAAGGGTTAAAAATACACATTTAATGTTTTATATAATATCAAATCCAACGGCTAAGGAGTCATCTTCAAACTCCAGCCAATGTATGTGATTCACCCGACCTGGAGCAGCTTTCAAAGCTATTTGTCGGCGATCCAGTTCCCTCCCCGGCCGGCCACCACCACCACCTCCGTTGAGGTGGTGGCTATCGTCGGAGGACGACACGACCGCCAGAGGGGCGGTTTCCGGCGAACTCACAAGGAACAAAAACCATGAAAATTCATGGAATCTGAAAATGGAAACCAGCCCAATTGGGCTCGATTTCAAATCCTATTGATCTAGCACAAGGGGAGAGGAGGAGAAGCGGACCTTCAACAGTGCTTGCCGACGTATTTGGTGGTGGTGCGCCATGACCGGTGGTGGAGGTGATCGGTGCTCTGCAACTGTACAGCCAGAGATCACGACTTCTGCTGGTAAGTGGGGGAAACGACTCCTCTTATTTCAATGAAGCTTTTAAAAAAGCCAAAAGCCCCAGAGGAGGGGTCTAACTTCAATGGTCATTAATGGCCATGAGGGAGAGGTTCGGCCATGGTAGAACCCACTGAATTCAGCCTCTGTACAGCCTGGAAAACCCCTTGATCTTATCCTAATTCATCAAGGGAGATGAATCCAGTATTGGAGATGAAGAGAGGAGGCCCCTTGGTCTTTCAAGCCATGAATGACCCTCTTTCTCTCTCCTCCATTAAAGGGAAAATGGAGTTTTCTCTCTCTAGTCACCATGGCCGAATTTGATGATTATTTCAGCCAAAAAGCACCTCATTAACCCATATGAATAATTAAAATGAGGTTAGCCCAAGTGGATTTGTGTTTGAGCTTGAGTTAGCCTATTTGGGTTATATTGACCCACTGTGGGTTAGCCCAACCCTAGGTCACATTGGGTGGCCTAACTAACCCTAATGGGTGGTTAGTGACCCTTTGGCCTCCCTTAAGGGCTAGGAAGGTCTGGATAGGATCAGTTGGGCACCTTGGAGGCCACTTGACCCTTAGTTAGTGCACTTTAACCATTTTAAGGCTAGGGTTGACTTGGGTCAACTTAGCCTCTTTGGTTGACCACAATGGATCCTTGGTGATCCATTGACCTCCCTTGGGGGTTAGGAGAGTCTAGGTGAGGTCATTTTGGCAATTTGGAGGTCCACTGGCCCTAGATAGACCACTTTGACCATTTCAGGGTTAGGGTTGACTTTGGTCAACTTGACCTATTTTGTTCACTCCACTAGGTTCTTAGTGACCCAATGAACCTTCTAAAGGGTTAGGGATATTATGGTGGGGTAAAAGAGTCAAGGTTAGACCATAAAGTCAAACCCTAGGTTGGATAATTGGAAAGTGTTATTTGCAGACCATGGTGATCTTCACCTTCATGCCTAAGTTCACATGGTCTCTTTGAGCGTCCTAGGATTTTGTCATGACCTAGTCATGAAAAAACCATCTTAATGGTTTAGTTGGAAATGAGATGTTACACGATGTGCAACATAAAAAAATGCATACCATGCTAATCTTGCAGACACATTATGAACAGTATATCCCATTGTTCGGCATCCTCTGTATAATATCTTGCCCAGACTAAGAATACCCGCGGCAGTGGACATTTTTTACCCAATTGCGAATGATTTCCATTAATAAAACCAAGGCAAATACGCTTCCGATTTTCAGGTGGAGCCGAATGTAACGGTAGAAAAGTAAGTGATTGCTCCGATGAGTAGTACACAAGTTGGACGTTGTGGCAAGATGCAACTACAAACTCCAAGTTTTGCATTGACATCCACTTCTCTACCAACGCCAGAACCATTTAACAATATAGGGAGTTCAACAACTCAACCTTTTCAGCCAACCCACAGACATCATTATACAACATCTCATGTTGATATAACTCTTGAGAAAGATCAAACCGGACTTGATTCCAATTGTCATTTTTATACACTACAACACTAACAACTCTGTATCCACAGTGGTCATCGCCCAACGCATCAATGCCATCTATAATATCCGAAGAGATATACGGCGACATTTGATTTCTTACATTCTATCTAAAATTACCTCTATTTCTCACTACCTTTCGCGCAACCTTTTTCAAGTTGATATTTGCTAGTTTTTGATCAAGCCTCATGACGTCCTCAAAGTGTGAAGGATTCCTCTTTGCGGATTTGTAATCATCGGAGAACTTTTTCCAACAACCTTTAGAACGACCTTTTGATTTTGTACTCATGTCATTTTCTTGAAGTGGTACTCGCGACATTTTCTACATTTGGTCCGGCATTCGTGAAGTAAATCAGAGATCCAATGATGCTGCGATAAGTTTTGCATTTGTTATTTTTTTCTCCATCTATTTTTTTCAATTTCTTTGTGGTACTCCTGGGGGTTAAAGTTGGATTGCAAGTAGGGGCCGGGTGTGCAGAAAAACTGAAAACCGTACCAAGCCATGAAACCACACCAAATTGTGTGGATGTTGTGCGGTTCGATTTTATATGCATTAAAACCGGGCATTGATCGGCGCAGTACGGTTATGAACTGCTCAAAACCGAGCAAACCGCACTGCACTGCATCAGGTGGTTATCAACTTATGTCGTAACTCTTAAACCGCGGCTTAATATTTCATTAACAACATTTTCTTATTTCCAATTTCCAAACTGTGAGGCATGAGTCCAGATTTCTAACCTTGAGATGAAAGTCCAAACTCAAGGCCATGAAACAGCATTTCTTAACACAGGTATCATTGTCCCACAATACTTCAATTCCATTCTTAGAGAATTTTTTATAGTCATTGTCACTGAATTCAATTCCTTTATTTGTTCTGAATATCTTAGCATAGCATGTTATTCAGCTTGTTTTTCCAAGTAAAGCCTTACACTACTTATAATTTACAAACACTTGTGTTTTGCTTCAAAAAATAAGCCTAAAATTTTCTTGAGAAACCATCAATATTTTCTTGGAAGTGTTTGTTGAGAAACTAGACAAATTATTGATATGAAGGCTATGTTTCAATTACTTAAGGTACTCTATATGTTTCACTTAGTTAGATTGTCTAACTAAAAACTTTCTTATTAATATTTAATACTAGACAAAGTCTTATTGATATGTATTGTTGAAGCCCGGATACCGGTTCAGCGGAGTTCGGACTAAGAGGGGGCAGCTCGTGCTACTTGACTCGTCGTCGAACTCTCTAGACTGGGATATTTTGAGCCCAGAGATGACACTCACTAAGAAAAAGTGGCTTGTCCATCCATGCACAGACCCGCGAGCTGCAGTGAGGAGGTCCTGCTGCACACCTAGAAGTTACTCTCTTAACTTCGCCTCCTAAAGCAAGAACTGAGCTAGGAACCTCGGATGACAAGGAAAAAAACTCAAAGAGGGAGAACTTTAGGAGGCTGGGTTTGCCATCTCCGAGGTGCAATGAGATCTATTTATAGGTAAACACTTATCAAGGGCATAACAGTCTTTGTTGGCCTTAGAACAGCGGACTCCGCCTTTTCATTAGTGATATTAGCAGCCCAAACTGTCCTGCGGACAGCGACTTCCGCCTTTTTGAGAGTACTCTAAGCATACCTTAACGACTTGTGAACAACCGAATGCACACAGATTAATACCTGCTGATCTGGGTGAGTTCCAGAGGCCTGGAATGGCCGGAACTCGCCTGAATGAGCTTGCCTGGCCCGAGTTCGCCTGGGTTGGGTCTACCAGGAGATTTTCCTTGAATGTGATTTGGACTTAGCTCGCTAAATACGGCTTGTACATGTATGTTGTCTTGTTTTTTTTCGAAAAACGTCAAATTTGACGAGGACCAAAAAATAGTCGAAAACCGAAACCACAAAATCCAACACCAAATTGCACCGAATCCAAACCTCACCGCACGGCTTCGGTGCGGTGCAATCTTGGTCAGTCAAAAACCACACCCCTATGATGCAGTTTCTGTTTGTGCCCAAACCGCGTGCTCGCAGGCCTAATTGCATGAGGACATCCCAAAATTTTCCTCATCATTTGCATATTTTTCTTGCGAGATGAGGAAGATGCTTCCTAGTTGAGTGACTTGAATCCCTTGAAAATATTTCATGATACCTAATTTGGTGATATCAAATTCATCTCTCATCTGATTTCTGAATTCTCCTAAGCCTCTTTTTTCAGTCCATGTATAAATGATATAAATACATGGTATGATAAATTAGTGATTACCAGTTTGCTTGATATACATGGACTCTTCATTTTGAGATTATTTTAAAAACAATTTTTGAGCAGGTATTGATGAATTCTACAATTCCATGATCAAAGTGCTTGCTTAAGTCCATAGATCGTCTTTCTAAGGCTATATTTGGTTTGACGGTGACGGGTGCATCCGGTGGGTCGAAACGTCACTTTGGAACCGGAGGGGGAGCAGTGGGGGTCGAAACGGAGCAGATCAGGGTCGTTTCCTCCTTGTTGCGAGTGCAAACGGAGCAAATGCCGCCGGCAGCCGTTTGTTTACCCGCCGTCCGACGGCGTTTGCTCCAAACAGTGCTCTACATATATTTCCTCTTCTAATTCTCCATTTAGAAAATCTGACTTTATTAGGATGCATTTCTGAGCTACAATTGCAAGTAAGGTGCAAATGTTCACCATCTTGCGATTGGTGCAAAGGTTTCAGTATAATCTCTTTCTGATCTTCATTTCTTTGATTTTGTATGTCTATTTGGGGCCACTAACTTCTTTATCATCTGGCTTAGTGAATAATTCTCATGTGTTGTTTTTTGGATAATAGATATTCCAATATCCATTGCTTCAAGCCAATGTAACGATTTTGTAGCTTGATTATAAGTTTGTGTTTCTTTTGTAAACAAAACTAGAATGCATGTTTCATATAGGTTCGTGTTGGGGAATCGCGTGGCGCTCTTGGTAGACCGGACATACTCAACCGTCTTATCCCGTGAGCGGCCGAGCGTGCCAACAGTCAAAGATTAATTAGATGTTGGGACGAATACTTGATGACGTGAAAAACCTGCAATCGAGATGAAAAATCACGCGGTCGGAACGGAACTTCCACAATATGAGCGTTTTTACAATGCTTCTGGGAGGAAAGCGGGGGCGACAGACCGCGCCTCGTTATAGTTTGTGAGAGGGGAGGGGAATAAACGACGGGTGCCACCGGCCGTCGTGCTGTTTTGACGGTCTTTCGATGCTCGTACATCGAAGATGCGGGCGCTTCCTTCCTTCGAAATCGTCTTGACGTGACCGGTGAAATTAAGTCCCCCCAAACGGAGCCTTAGCCCATCGAGTAATGGAGACACCCCATGAACATTTATTTTTGGGCGCTGATATTAGCACCACATTTTTGACTATCTGCACTAAAAAATGAATTTTTTAAGATTTTTAAAATTTCTATTAGCACCGCACTCACTTAGCCGCACCGCACTCACTTAGCCGCACCGCACTCACTTAGCTGTATCGCACTGCTGAATCTTTCATCGCGCGGATGTACTATCATCCTCCTATTTCCGCAAACTTTGACGACGTAGAGCTCGCTAGAGACACCTCTGAAATCTCCATCGTCGCTTTTCCGCTCCAGTAAATCAACTTTCTTCACTTCCCATGCATTAAAAAAAACATTTTTAGTTAAATTTTGTTACTAAGAGCTTCCGAAAGTAAGGATTGTGAGTTCGATCTTTCTATTTCTAGGAGAAATGGAGAAAAGAAGAGCATGAGGCTGATGATCCTTAAGTATCTTAAAGTCTTATGAAGAAAGATAGAAAGCTTGCGGATAACAAACTTCCTAAAAATACGCTTGCTAATAGAAAACTGCTTGCGAATAGCCAACCTCTTAAAACTAAGCTTGCGATTAGCCGTTAGTGCGGATAGCCAAAAATGACGGTGATAATATCAACGCCTTTATTTTTCTCAGTTTGGTTAAGTCGTTGAATTAACTTCAGCTGTGATGTCACAGTGAATATTATGTTATTATTTTATTTTTAAAATTGATAATAATATTTTATCAATACTATTCTTATGTCAAATGAAGACAAATTCTATACATAACATAAAATAATATTATGAAATTATTTTAATAAAATTTTAAATAAATAAATAATACTAAATATCCAACCAACCCAACAAATTCAAATCATTTAAAATTGCTCACATTTTACAAAAGTTAATCAAAACTCCTATTTTAAATTTAGCATAAGATTTTACTTCTTATTTATGTATTTTGCCAACTTCTAACATCCATTTCCTTCTTCCATCCCCCTCACTCTCCTCTTTTGTTCCCCAATCATAGTAGAAAAAGATTCTCTTCATTTTACTCCAAATAAATAGTATCCCCATTTCGCCTAAGATTTAAATAATTTAATTTAATAATTTCTCTTCTCCAAAAAGTTTCACATCCTAAAAGAGAATGATCAAGCGATTTATGAGGTCTGTATCCCTCGCGACGAGTCGCTTGTGTCACTAAAATTTTATTTTTATCCAACAGTTTATTGTCTTCAACTTTCAAACAAACAAAATTTTACTCACAATTTATAATGTAAACTTTATTTTTCCATTAAAACACTTTTTCAATCAGCAACAACCGAAACAAACAGGTATTCTGGAGGGGCAAAATAGTCAATTACTAAAAGGATTAATTTTTTAAAAAAAAATACAAAAAAAGGTCCAATCATGAAAAAGAAAAAAGAGTAACATCACTCCATATTCATCAATAATATCCACAGGAAAATCAAACAAAACAAGCTGCTATGAATAGACCACAAGCAACCCAAACACTATCTAAAGTGATTCCAAGCAAATCTTAGATAATCAGACCACATCCCCCCCCCCCCTTCTCTACCAACATAATAATAATAATAATACATCCCATCACTGGGACTAGCAGAAACTAGAACCATTGTTACCATCATCATCGCCGCCGTCAAACTCGTAGCGGCTGAAATGCTTCACCCTGAACCGCCACTCGCCCTTCAGCGGATCGAATGACACGAACTCCGCGCCCTGCTCCTCGGCCTTCTTGATCAGCATCCCGCGATACGCCTCGACCTTCGGCCCTTCGGTGTGCAGCTGCCCTGTCTTCTTGTTCACGCATTTGATGTTGAGGAGGGTCACCTCGGCGGCTTTGTTGAGCCCTTGCCCCACCGGAGGCTTCTTCCCCTCGTCGCGGTACACTATCACCTCGCGGTTGTTGAACTGCACGATGGACTCGAGGTCGAGCCTCCGCACGTCCGTCTCGCCGAGGAACTTTATGCTTCCGTAGCCTTTGCGCCCGACGACGAAATCCTTCACCCGGCGGCAGTATCCCGGCTCGGCGCGCTCCTTTGCGGCCAGCTCGGCGACGCGCGGCTCCGTATAGTAGTCCCCGCGGGAAAGCTTGGGCATCAGGGATTCGATGCCGGCGCCGTGCTCGAAGGAAATGGCGGCCTCGCTGGCCCTCCGACCGGATATTGACGAGTGGGACTCTTTATCCCTGTCGATGGCGTATCTGTCGACGGCGTATCCGTCGATGGCGTATCCATCGACGGCGACTCCATTTGGCTGCCGAGGGGATTTCGGCGGAGTTTGCTCCTCGGCATGGCCATTCTCTGTTGGGACTTCTGCAAAATTTGCATTTAAGGATTCAAAAATAACAAGGAAAGAACAAATGGTACAACTGGCACAAGCCAGAGGCAGAAATATCAATATTTTGTAAAAAATTTAGATGGAATGCAGTACTGCTTTATCCAATGTGGAACTTAAAAATAGGCCCAAAATTTAATTTTTTGGAGGAAAAGGATCGTGCTTTTTATTGAAAACTATAGAATATGAATCCCAATTAAAAAAAAATCCTTTAACAATCATTAAAAAGTGATTAATTCTGAAAAAATGTGATTGCGTTTTCTAAACAAGGACCATATTTTTTTAAAAAAGATGATATCTGCCGTTCTAGGTGGTCTTCTCTGGCAAATCTCGCCGGCTTCGTTTGTTTGTTCCACGGTGAGGCTTTCTGTTCGCAGATTTCTCTTCGTCCCTGGTGGCTTCCGGAAGTTGGGGTTGGCATCCAGTGCCAGGAGGGGTTTGTACTCCTGGATCTAACCCGGCTTACCTTTTGTGTCCTTCGCCGCCGGCAACGGTGGTGCGACTGTCCTCACCCAGGCTTCGGCGCTGCAGTGGCTCGGGAGACTGCTTCGGCCCTCCAAAACCCTTCACAAATCTCCGCGGAGAAAGATCTGGAAGAAAAGGAGCAAGAAAATCTTGCTCACTTTGAAAGGGTAGCTCTTGGCATTTTGACAAGAACCTTATTGTGCTCGCGGAGATATCGCCGCAGGCTACTCCAAGTAGCACGCCCCGTAATTGGTGCCGGTTTAAGGTTAAAATATGGGGATTACCTTTGCAATTTATGTCCTCGGCAATGGCATTGTTTGTTGGGAATAAAATTGGGCGGTACATTGACACGGAGGCTGATCTGGCTGGTGTTGTTTGGGGATCTCGTTGATGTGGAGATCCACTACTTCGGGTTGTGAAATTAGGAATTGCTAATGGAGATTCGTGCTTGGCAAGTATCAAGTATGAGCGGCTACCAAACTTTTGCTACTTATGTGGCCTTATTACGCATTTTTGCCGGTTGTGCCCCTCCTAACTTGAGGAGAACTTCCGCGATCCGGGGGATAATACTTCTTTTGGTCCTTGGTTGCATGCTCCTACATCAACATCTTCGTTCAACCCCTTGTGTAGCCACCCGAAACCAACCTTCACATCTTCACCTCCTCCACCACCATCACCATCTCCCTCACCCAACCATTATCACCCTTTGTATGATCACCACACTTCCCTTCGTGCGGCCACCACGTCCAGTCTCTCCACCACATCAGCTTCATCCTATCATGCCCACCATTACGATCCACATCCCTCCAATTCTCCACCCACTAGCTCTGCCATCATTCTATTTCATGAAGTATTACTCCCTCTTCCGGCCGGTGGTGGCCTGGAGGAACCACCCCCATCACTCCTCCCATCAATTACCTCTTTCATTTCAATTCTTGTAGCTTTGTCACATCATTGGCCACTATCTGACTCCGTTATACCTCCTGCTTAGCTTGCTGAGTTGTCCCCCCCCCCCCCCCCCCTGGTCTCAGGAATCTCTGACTCGGGGCAGCCACCAAAGCCATAAGCGACCATTGGTCCTGGATGCTAAGGTTTTTCATGTTGCAAAAGAGGTAAAGGCGTTGCCATTATTCCTGATCCTTGCTTATTGGCGGAGCTTGTGGTGCAGCCCTGCCGCATGCCATGAAAATATTAGGTTGGAGCTGTCAGGGATTAAGGGGCACCGCTACTATTCGTCACTTGGGGGAGCTTATTAGCTTCATGGGCCCTCTCTAATCTTTGTGGCCGAGACTAGATTACCATGTTCTAAGGTGGAGTTATTAAAACGAAGATGGCAGTTGGATGGGGTTTCTGAGGTTGCTCGGGGAAACAACGGTGGTCTCTTCTTCTTTGGGACAGGCAATTGAAGGTCAGCCTCTTATCCTTTTCAATGTATCATGTTGATGTGACAATTTTAGGTGGTTCGGTGTCTCCGTGGCGCTTTACTGGTTTCTATGGTCCTCCGTTGGCATGCCAAAGGAAGCATACGTAGAGCCTTCTTCGCACCTTGGCTATAGCTTCGCAGTTGTCGTGGGTGTGTGTGGGTGTGTGGTGGTGATTTCAATGAGATACTCACTCAGTCAGAATCGGACAGTCGTTGTGGACAGCCTCGATGGCAGTTGGAGGCTTTTCAGGCTACTTCATTGTCATTTATCGGAGTTGGGATTTGTGGGAGACAAATATACTTGGATGAATCGAAGAGCAATGCCTTCTACGGTTTGTGCTAGGTTGGATTGTTTTTGTGCATCTACGGCTTGGTTATCATTATATACAGAGGCCTCGGTGGTGCATTTGTGGACAGTACATTCGGATCACCAACCTTATTGGCTTGGTCCCCTCGTACTCGCAGACACCTTCCACTTAGGTTTGAGGCCAGGTGGAGCTGGTTTTCGGAGGCTGGGGTGCTGGTTTTTGATGCTTGAACGGTCATTTCGGATTTTGACCCACACTTGGATTGGGGTGCGGGAGTTCGTGGATGCCTCACTTCGTTAAAGCGTTGGATTCATGTGCGGTTTGAAAGTATTCCTAAACATATTCGGTAATTGGAGCAGGATATTGAGGCTATTCGGTGAACACCAATCAATGGAGATTCACAACGTCGGGAGGCGGACCTCCGCGCTACTCTTGAGAAACTCATCCATGCGGAGGAATGAAGTGGAGGCAACGTGGTAAGGCTGCTTGGACGCAGCATGGGGATCGGAATACCGTGTACTTCCAAGCTCGTGCTTCGGCCCGACAGGAAAAAACCATATCGTCTGTCTTCTTGATGATGAAGGTGTCCGTGTGGAGTCTCGTGATGGTATCTGAGAAATTATTTCCTCGTATTTTGGATCATTTTTTACTTCGGCTGGTCCCTACGGGAGATGCTATCGAGAAGGTTTTTGTTGGTGAGCATAGGGTGGTGACGGATGATATGAATGCAGCCTTGTGTCAACCTTTCACTCCAAATGAGGTACAAGAGGCTCTCTTTTCCATGTCTCCCCTTAAATCCCCTGGCCCGGATGGTGTCCCATCAGTCTCTTTTCAAAAATTCTGGCCTACGGTGGGATCAAAGGTCACTATGTTAATTTTAAATTTCTTAAATATCGGTGAGTCCTCTCCTACCTTTCATGATACTAACGTTTTGTTGATCCCGAAGTGTGATAGTCCGAATTCCTCGAACCAATTTAGACCTATTAGCTTGTGCAATGTTGTATACAGGATTGCCACTAAATGTATTGCTAACCGACTACGACCTTACATGGACTCTTATCATTTCTCCTTTCCAATCGGCGTTCATACCTGGTAGACTTATTACTGATAATATTTAGTGACCTTTGAAATTAATGATTTCTTGTCTTCTACTCTGAGGGGGAGTTGACTCATCATTTGCCCTCAAGCTTGACCTTCCAAAGGCCTTCGATCGGAATGAATTGAATTTTCTTGCACGGGCTTTGGCGTGTCTAAGGTTGCAGGACTCTTTTATTGCTCTTATTATGAGATGTGTTTCTTTGGCTCAGTACTCCCTTTTATTTAATGGTGAGAAGTTTGGGAACCTTGTCCCTTCTCGTGGGATCCAGTAAGATGACCCACTATCTCCATACCTGTTTTTGGTAAGTTCGGACTTTCTTAGCAGGCTGTTGGTGTGCGCCGAGCGGGTGGGGACATTTCGGGGTGTTGCGGTTTGTCCATTGGCCCGCGAATATCTCACGTGCTCTTTGCGGACGACACATTCATCTTCGCTTAGGCGGAGGATGGGAGGCTTTGGCCATCTCTCAGCTTTTGAATTGCATTTCAAGGGCATCGGGCCCGGTGATTAAGTGATTAACTACCAAAAGTCTAAGGTGGTGTTTGGACGAGCTACGTCAGAGTTGGTTGCGCGAAATATTTTGGAGATTTTGGGGGTGGATCGTTGTGTTCAGCACGACTTATACTTGGGGGTGCAAGCGTCGGTTGGCCACTCTCGGCGACTTTGTTTTACTTATCTCAAGGACAGACTGTGGCGGCGGATCCGGGGTTAGAAGGTTCGACTTCTCTCATAGACGGGACGCGAGGTTCTTATTAAGGCGATCTTGACGTCCATTCCCACATTTGTTATGAGCTACTTCCGGATCCTGTGGACTTTCATTCATGAGATGATTTCTATGATTTCTTCTTTTTGGTGGGATGGTGGGGGTGTCCGCGGTGCCAGATGGCTATTATGGCGTTCATTGTGCACGACAAAATCGGTGGGGCCATGGGTTTCTGTTGGCATGAGGCTTTCAACTCCGCTCTTTTTGGCCAAACAAGTTTGGAGACTTTTGACGAGGCCGGATTCCTTGGCGGCGAGGATATTTCGAGCTCGCTGTTTCCCAGATGGTGATGTGTTTGGGGCTGCTTTGGGACATCGACCTTCCTACTGCTGGCGCAACTTTGTCCATGCCAGGGGCATGATTGTGGAGGAGTCCTGTTTATTCAGGATCCAATCGTTGAGGCCTCCGGATACACCTATATGCTGGGTTCGTGAGCTATTTCAATCTGGCCGACGTGAGTAGGACCTGACTAGGATCAGGAGCTTGTTTTCTGAGGATGATGTGGTTGCCTTTCTATCTATTCCCCTCGGCCGCCGTGTGGTCTGGATGCTTGGGTATGACACTATTCCCCTAATAGTGCTTTTTCCGTTAAGAGCGTCGATCATCTTACATTCCAGGCATTAGTTGATGGGGGGAGCATCTTCCTATTCCCCGCCTCCTTCATGATCTGTTAACTGGCGATCACGTGTTTAGCCAAAGGTTCAGGGTTTTCTCTGGCATCTTGCTCAGGATATTTTGTCGGCGGCTTCTGCATTACATTGGCGACAATCTTTGGACGTCATGGGGTGTCCTCCATGTGCCTGTTTCGTCGAGGATGTTGGGTATGCTTTTGGTGGGTTCCCTCTTATAACTCCGATTTGGGCTTTGCTTGGGCTTCTAAATTTTGCCTCAAGTAGAGTTGTGGGCTCGGGATTGGATTGACTTCGGGGGGTCCATGGCTCCTTATCTACGGTGGAGTTTTATTTATTTGTGATAGCTTGTTGGCCTTTTTGGTGGCGTCAGAATCATATGCTTTGAGAGGGCTCTATTCAACCTCTGGCGGAGATGGTCTCCTTCATCCGCTCATGGTGTGAGCCGTCCCCTGCGGGGGTTCGTTCTCTGCGTGTTTCTTCCCTTGAGGTTTGGATTCCTCCGCCCCATGGTATTGTTAAGATTAAATTTGATGGGGTTGTTCGGCATAGTGGTTTTATGGTTGGGATTAGAGTGATTGCGCGGGATTCTTCGGCCCACTGTCTCGCTTGGTGCTCGGGTACCTAGGGTCATGTGTCATCTCCTATGGTGGCTGAGGCGTATGCGCTCGATTGGCCATGGACGTGGCGGTCAACTTTGGATGGCCTTCCATTCAGGTGGAGGGGGATTGTGCTACGCTACTCGGGCATTTGGTGACGGAGGTGACTCCTCTTTCATTGAATCACCTGCTTATTGTTGATATTTTGGAGATGACCCAGTCACTTCCTCGGGTTGATTTTCTCTATTCTATCCATGATTGTAATCGAGTTGCTCATGTGGTTGCTACATGTTCATTTTCCTTATCTTTTGTCCTTCCATCAAATGTATTGGACTTGATCATGTTAGAACAGCCAGGTGAATGAAAACCATCATCTTTCTCTAAAAAAAGATGATTAATTTTGGATGATGTTTTTGTTAGAGTTATTAGTATTTAAATATTATTGTTATTTAGGAGTTTAGTCTCACCGCCTATTGGTGTTGAGAGTCATGTTGTGTTTCCTATATAATGCCCCCATCGTGGAAGAATAAAATCGCACCTAATATTTCATTTCCATCTATTTCTACATGGTATCAGAGCATTGATCTGAAACCCAAAACTAATAATTTTTCCCGTCGCCCGCTACTGCTCCCCCCGACCCGTGCTTCCAATTCCGCGAGTTGCTAGGGCTCACGCCTGCCGCTCCCGCTCCTGTCGACGATGTCGATCGTTGATCCCATCGACAAGAGCGGTTCTGATTCCGCAGCTGCTTCCGCCTGCGTCATCGAAGCCTGTCGATGCTTCTCTCGACGACGCCGACGCCTGTCGCTGCTTCGCCCGATGACGTCGACGCTTGTTGCTGCTTCTCCCGACTTTGCTGACTGCATCTGTCATCGTCAACTGCTGTCGTGCTTCCCCTTCTCCCGTCGACAGCAGACGATGTTGCAGCGCCGCCCTGGCCTGCTTCTTCTCTGGCCCGGAAGACTTCTTGCCTGCTGCTCCTCTGCGCCAGATTTGCCCTACAGTGATGTGCCTCCTCCAGTTCTGCTGCTGTGCTCTGTTTTGCTGCAGACTGCTGCTCCTATCTTCTGATCGAGCTCCGTTGCCGCGTTGCTCTCGTGCAGACCTTCTGGCCCGGTCTTTCCGTTCGTCGGGGATATGAATCCCACTGCCCCCTTTGCTCGATGATGATGGTGCTACTATAGTTTTTTTAAAGTTGTTTGTTGTTGTTGCGTTGTCGTGTCTGCCTTCGTTTGCGTCTCTATGCGATTTCGGCCTTCCTCCACGTGATCTGGGTTCATGTACCCGACGAGGGTCCCATACGTGCACGTGGTCTACGTGAGGGGGAGTGTACGTCACAGCCTCCAGGCATAGTCTATGCCTTCTTGCACGTATTCCACGTGAGGGGGAGTGTTTGTGATAACGGCGACTCAGATGCCCCTTTCCCGACTCCTGCCTTAGTCACACATGACCCCCAGGTTGATTTCGTCTGTTGTTTGTCTCCCCGTTTATTTTCTTCACTTTGTGGTAGGAATGGCTTGACCTTTCTTGGTTGACCTAGTTTCTGCTTCGGGTGCATCCAGCGTGATCATGGTCGGTTTGTGGACCAACGTAGTGTGGCTTATGCCCGGTTGAAGTATCCCCGGTGACACGCGGTTGGGCCTCGGTGGCTGTTGTTTTGTCCCACGTTGCCAACCATTCTTTTACCTTTCTTTTTATGTTGTGTTCAAGTTGTAGGTTTCCCCTTCAACTTGAGGGGGAGTGTTAGAGTTATTAGTATTTAAATATTATTGTTATTTAGGAGTTTAGTCTCACACCGCCTATCGGTGTTGAGAGTCATGTTGTGTTTCCTATATAATGCCCCCATTGTGGAAGAATAAAATCACACCTAGTATTTCATTTCCATCTATTTCTACAGTTTTATCACAACGATAGTTCATTTTAATATGGCTTCCCATTTCATTTTAATATGGCTTCCCATTGCCCTGCTTGACGCTCCATCGTGCAAGTTGAATTTGAGTTGGGACACAGAATTGGCACTTGGAGGGGAGAAGGTCAAAATGGCATTTTTGCCCCAGCTGTTATTATGAAAGCCCCAAACAGAGCTTTGTCACCAAAGTGAAGGTTTTGCTTTGCCAAGGAAAAAATGTTTCTTAAGAAATATGGAAGTCAAAAGATGATATATATATATAGGAATAATTTCAAAAATTTCGTAAAAGTTAGCATAATTACAAGTTGCACCCATCTTACTTTTGAAATTACAAAAACCTACCCTAAAGTTTACATTTCATAATATCCTTCCACAAAAATACCCCCTAGGAGTGCATTTTCAAGAGGGCCTTTTTGTGCATGGATGTTGTGAAATGTCCTTTTACATGGGCGATTTTTGTAATTTAAAAAGAGGGAAGGTTTTTATAATTTCAAAAGAGGGGTGCAACCTTTAATTTAACAAACTTAAGGTTAGTTTGTTCGGTGGTGACAGTGGTAAATGGAGCTATGAGAATGGAACTATGAGAATGAAGTAGTGGGAAATGGAGAAACAGTTTGGTAAATCACCGTTTGCAGAGTTGTTCAGTTACTTTCTGTTACAAATCTATATAGGATAATTAATATATTAAATTTATTTAGTTTTGATTAATAATAATAATCTATGTGCGCCTCTTTGTTGTGGGAGAAGAAAAACGGAAGTCTCGTGCACTGGAAAAAATCTCTAGGCAGAAGTCGGAAAGTGTCGTTGGAACGGAATATTTGGCTCCGTTGGCATCAGAAAAAAATTTTACCAAACAAAAAAATAACGCCGATGGCGTTTTCCCTCCAACGGAATGGAGTGAAATGGCGAAACAAATGGGGCCTTAGAGGGGAGGTCCAGGTAAATGGCCATACATATCGATATATATACATATGTATTATATGTACATTTACATATATATATATATATATATACATATATGCGTACATATATATGGGACTGTGAGCTTATAGAAAGAGAAGCAAAAAGTTGATGGATAGGCGAGGGCTACATAAGGCCGCATATTGAGATAGGCCATCCGCAGGGGCGGATAGGCGAAGAAGTTGATAAGATAGGCGAAGAGGGGTTATAAGATAGGGAGAGAGACGAACTCGGGAGCGAAGCTAGAGGTACGAATTACATAAGAGATGAGCCGTATCGCGAAGCGGGTCTTTGGTCTTTTCGTTTCTTTTTAAGATGCTACTCTTCTCTCTCTCTCTCGCTCTCGCTCTCTCTCTCTGTGTATATATATATGTATATGTATATGCATATTTATTTATTTATTTATTCCAGGTTACAATGAAATTCTAACAGAAGCAAATATAATAAATGAAATAAGAGCTAAATATATATATTAAAAATTAAAAGGGAAAAACACCCTTTGGTTAAACATTCACCTTCCAATTTTACCCATCTTTATTTAAAAAATCAAGTTTTTAAAATTTGTGTTTTTTCTTTTATTTTAAAAAACGTGATCTAATATAGACAAAGCCCTTTACTTACAATGAAAAAAGCCTCTCCCCGCCGCTCGCAAACCCCTGTGCGCACTGCAAAAATAAGCGATGAACGGAGTATAACACTCAGGAGTTTGCGAGAGGCGCACGAGAGTAACGTTGCACCGGGACAATGTCGTGTCCGAGATAATGTCGCGTGGGGCACGGGGGCCCCCATGCACTATCGCATCTAAAGTACTGCCGCGATTGGCCGTAGGGGCGGAGCCCGTGCCCATCACTCGTATATATTAAAATAATAATAATAAGCTCACCATAATGACCACCTCCACGGGAATCATCAAGAAAAGGAGCCGTAGGTGCTTCAGAAATATTACCTGGATAATAGAATAGTCTCAGTAAAATTACAGGAAGGCAGATAATTGATCCTGCCCAGCAGTCCAGTACACAGTTATAAGCAACAGGATGGGGTAAGATAATCAACACAAAGGAAATTTCTGGATGTCTGAGAAGATTCTCTAAATGAGCCATTAAAAAAATTCTCGGGAAGAAAAAAAATTCCACAAGTATTCCAAGATCAAGTTCACCATTTGCAATAGCATGCTACGATCACAAAAATTATGTTAAATTAATAAAGATTTGCCAGGGCACGAGAAAGAGAGAGAGGAGTGGGAGGAAAAATTAAAGGAGAAAGAGGGGGAAACGGGAATTAGACTTCCAATTTACTTCGAGCATGCCAAAATACAATAGTTCTCCGGTTTATATACTTGTCAGGCTCAACATACGAAACCGAAATATAAAAGATACCCAAAATATAACGGATAAAATAACACCACTCAACACATGTCGGCTAGGCCGGGATGCTATGGGCGTCGTGCTCGCGACGTCGATACACCCACCGCACTAGCGGTCTCCCTTCGCCCTCGTCCGCTCCGTCGGTGTCTATAAAAAATCCGTCGTCGGGAAAATTCACCTTATCCTTAAGGCCGAAGTCCGGGAACTGGTGGACATATCCGCTCGATCCACCCATGTTGCCTCCGAGAGTGGGTGATCCTGCCAAACCACCCGGGCTAGGAGGAAGCGCCTCCTTGATTGGGTGATCACCAATCACCCGCTTGAGCTGCAAGACATGGAACACTGGATAAATACGGCTCTCCTGCAGTACGTGAAGGCAATACACCTGAGTGACCACCCGGGCAAGAATCTCAAAGGGGCCATAGAACTTGGCCGCCAACTTAGAGTGGGTCCGCGGGGTCACAGTCACCTGGCGGTGTGGTCGGGGCTTGAGAAACACTAAATCACCCTCGATGAACTGGACGTCATGCCGATGACGGTTGGTTGAGGCCACCATCCTGTCTTGGGCACGTTGGAGGTGTTGGGCCTGTTGGCGCATCTAACGGAGCATGGCATCACGATCGTGAAGGAGGCCATCCACGGCGGCAACCGCGCATTCATCCGGAACGGCTCGTGTGAGGATGGGCAAAGGTGTACCATAACCTGCCTTGAACGGTGTGGTGTCAGCACTGGAGTGGAAGGACGTGCTGAAGGGGCACTCGGCCCAGGAGAGACACTCGGCCCAAGCATGCGGGTGATCACAAACAAAACAACACAGATGGGTTTCTAGGCACCGATTCGTGACCTCGGACTGTCCGGCCGTCTGCAGGTGGTATGTTGTACTTATCCAGCCAGAATGAACTCGGAAAAAGGGGGGTTGTGGTCACTCACAATGGAGCAAGGGAACCCAAGGAGGCGGACTGCCATGTCAACAAAAGCAGTGGCCACGCCGGGAGCCATGAATGGGTGACAGAGCGGAATGAAATGAGCATACTTGGACAGACGGTCCACAACCACCAATATACAGTCCAATGTCTTGGAGCGGGGAAGCTGGGAGAAAAAGTACATTAAAAGGTCTTCCCTGATCAGAGTCGGAACGGGATGTGGTTGGAGGAGGCCCCCGGGAAAGATAGCCTCGTACTTTGCGCGCTGGCACAATAGGCAGGTTGAGACAAAGGTCTTGACCCGCTGGAATATTCCTGGCCAATGCAGCGAAGCAGCGATACGTCTTGAAGGCGCCCGCGTGATCCCCTTCTGGAGTAGCATGGAACACGATGAGTAGGCGGGGAATCAGTTGAGAGGAGGTGGAAGTACTAGACGATCATGATAATATAGGCGGTTGTCCACAAGACGATAAGAAGGGCGGGTCGTGGCATCCGCCCGCAAGGCCCCCACGATCGACTATATCTCGTGGTCGGCTGCAACTTCGCACTGAAGAATGGTGACGTCTTCCCAAAATGGTTGCGAAATGGAATCAAACTCGCCGTCTGCGGATGGCGGTAGAGAGCGTCAGCCACCCAGTTGGACGAACCCGCCCGAAACTCAATGTCGTATCCCAAAAGTTTGGCCACCCAAACCTGCTGCGTAGAGGTCACAATCTTCTGGCGAAGAAGGTAGTGTGGGAAATGATGATTTGTCCGGACCGTGAAGTGGCAACCACACAGGTAGGGCCTCCAATGGTGTACTGCTAGAACCAACGCCATCAAATCAGACTCAAATGCGGAGCGGAGGCGCACGGTGGAGGCAAACATACGGCTGAAATAGGCGATGTGATGCCCTGTTTGCACCAAAACCGCACCAATCTAGAATAACTAACACGGGGGGTGGTGCTCAGTGCCTGCTGAAGGGTCCAGAATGTCGCGGCCACCACCGGTGTCCACTGAAAACTATCGGTCTCTGACATTTTCAACAAGCTGGAGAGAGGTTTGACAATCTTGCCATAGTCCCGGATAAACCAACAATAGTAACCCGTAAGGACCAAGAATCTACGGACGTCGCAGAGATCGAGGTGTGGGTCACTGTGTAACGACCCAAACTATTATAAAACACTTAAAAGATATTAAATCGCCGATCACGAGAAATGAAATCATCGTCGATTTGTTTTTATCATATTTATTTTTAATACTTATATTTTTGATAATAATTATAGTACCGAAATTTCCACAACAAATTATTTGGTGCCATTTAAAGGTTTTCGATCTTGTTGGTTGGGACACCTGTGCTATTTGGTTGGATTTAAAGATCAGAAAATTGGATTTACACATGACTTCATGAAAGAACTTGGGAGTTGATCGGATGACACATGGATAATGTAATCGGTGCTGTGTGTATTGCTAGCAAACGTTGAGCGGTCTAAACCGCTGGATGGGCTCGATAAAACCCCGTCTGCTCTTCCTCTCCCCCACATTCTCCCATTCCGACTTTTCTTTCTTCCGCTGCTACTGCTATCTCCAGCTAGGGCTCGTCGACACCCTCCCTTTCAAGCAACGACAGAAGCAACGCTTCTACTTCTTCCCCTTTTCTTCTTCTCGATATCTCTCTGACTCGATTGTTGATGTTACCTTGTCTCTGTCGCTGAGGTCTGCTAGGGCCGACGATTTCCCCTCTGCCAAACAGCAACCTCAGCACCTCTTCTTCCTAGAGTGTCGGAGCATTTGGAAGAGTTCGGTTGGACCTCTGCTTGTCTGATAAGGACCGGTTGTACATCATCTTCTTCCTCCTCCCACTGTAAGATCTTCTCCCTCTTGCTTATATTATGCTACTGTATTAGTGGAAACTGAAATTAAGGGTGTGTTTTGATTGTTGCCCTTTTATTTGGCTGGCTATGGAACTTATCATGGATATGGGGCTTCATCTCCTCCCTCTTCTCCATTTAATATGATATCAGATTTTAATTAGATATGGGAACCCTTCTTATTCTCTTGTGGCCAGTAGGAAGGTGCAAGTAACTGACTTTTGGCTGGCTTGAAGATTTTTGGAGTAGATTCACCATGCTATTATGATATAAAAGGGCATTCTGGATTCTAATTTAGGCTAGTCGGCTGTCCTCTTGATTACTTTCCTATTATTTCCTGTATAAACTTGGGATTTTGATGCTCTTAGTAGGCCGGCTGTTATAAGTAAATCTTCTTTGCATGTTCTAAATTAGAGGATACAAACTAAACTTGGTTTTGATTCTTCAAATGTGGCATAGTATGGCTTTTGTAATATTGCAAATTAGGTAAGTGTGTTACAGGTTCCATGACCAAAAGTTAGGACCATCAGAATATACAATATATTGAAGGCAACTTAGACACTACTCTAGGAAGGAAATGTAGACACTACTCTAGGAAGGCAATTTAGACACTGCTCTAGGAAGGCAATTTAGACATTACTCTAGGCCGACCCTCTACTGTAAATACATAACCACATAACCATTGATTCTTCATCACAAATTATAGTCTTGTTGTTACGCAGACACATTCACTCAAGCAGACCCCTTTCGTCGGAGTTCATGGAGCGGGCATATGGAAACATCCATGAGATATTCATGGCAAGATATAATATTAGATATATTAATTATTGTGTGTGTTGTATTATGCCCTCCCTCATCTATATAAATGGGAGAGGCTTATGGTTTGGGTATCCGGGAGGATCATAATGTCTTGGACTCTCTCTCTCTCTAGAATTCTCCCTCTTCCTTGGAACTCTCCTCTCTACCTCTCATGTATCTCGTTATTATTATGTTAACGCAATGATATTTTGTTAACCGACACTCCAAGGAAACGTGTTCGTATCATTTTGGTCCGACCTGCCGCGCTGCTTGCCTGGACATCATCGGTGCTTCTATCCCCTGCCGCCTTCTGGTTGCGGTTTTCGTCGCCGAAATCTCACATGTGCTCCCTTCGGCCACCGCTCGGAACACCACGACGAAGACCATGTCCTCCACCGTCATCTCCGTCTGTGAGCGCCTCGATCGACAAACTGAAATGTTGGCCAACATCCTTGCCTTGGCACATCGCATCAACGCCAAGCTCGATCAACTTGACGGGATCAATCAAACCACTCCAACATCCACTATTTTTCTGCCCTTGCCATCGCCTGCTAACCGCTCCTGCGTCATCCCTGGTGCATGTGTTCTGGGCGTCTTCCCAATCGCAGACAACCGCGAACACAAATCCCGATACCACCACATTCTCCAGCGACCAGCAGGCCGCCCCCGATGGGGTCTCCTTCCTTCTTCAAGACCGGCCATCCATGCACGTGTCCTCCACCGCGGTCGGCGGAACTGGATGTCAGATATTTTCCTCAACATCCCTGGCCGATGTCCCTGCTGCTGACCCAGGCTGCCTCGTGTCCCTTCCAGCCCTGACAGTGTCGAGTATTCAGCGGCTACCGCTACCGTTGATCCAGTTCACGCCGTTTTCATCGAGCATCCCGCAGCTATCGTCGAGCGACACGCCGTCCTGGCGTCCGTAGCTGCAGCCACCGCTGGTCCAATCCCCCCAGACGCCGGCCCCCTTCCGTACTAGCGTCGAGCCCCGCGCTGTTGTCGCCTCCCTCTCCGCGCATGCCCCTGCCCACTTATTACTTTCTTTCTTTTTCCCACTCCGCGTAGATCTTTCTCCTACCTCTTTTAGCCTTTTTTCCTTTTTTTTACTTGTCGTGTGGACCCCACGGGCTCCCATTTTTTTGTTTATTTATTTTTTGGGCACGGGCCCACATGGCATCGTCCACCCAACATTTCTAAGCCGTCCCCACACGCCTCACCCCCTTCCTTTCTCAACCAAATAGTAAAATTAAAAAAAGTCACTAGCTGTCGCCTGCCAAAAATTTCTTTCCTTCTCCCATGTGTTGTCACATCAACCTTTTCCCTCTTTCTTTACTCTTTTCCTTTTCCCAAAAACAAAAACCAAAAGTGAAGCAAACTCTCCTAGCTGCCGCCGCCCATCATTCTTCTATACAAATCTCATGCCATCACTAGCCCCCCAAAACCCCAGCTACTCTAATTATCCTCCTTTCATCTCACCACCCACTAACACAATTTGAAATTTCACCCCTTTTTTGTTGTACTCATCATGGCACTCACCGCCCCTACTCACCATGCACAACTTCTTCCTCGTCAGCATCCTTAAAGACCTTGACAAAAGAATAGCACTCGGTCTTGAGGACAAGGTCGATTTTCAAGGGCGGTATAGTGTTACGACGGTTACGTAGGCACATTCACTTAAGTAGGCCCCACTCGTCGGAGTTCATGGAGCGCGCATATGGAAACCGCCGTGAAATATTCATGGCAAAATATAATATTAGTTATATTAATTATTGTGTGTGTGTTGTATTATGCCCTCCCTCATTTATATAAGGGGGAGAGGCTTATGGTTTGGGTTTCGGGAGGGTCATAATGTCTTGGATTCTCTCTCTAGTATTCTCCCTCTCCCTTGGAACTCTCCTCTCAACCTCTCATGTATCCCGTTATTATTATGTTAAAGCAATAATATTTTGTTAACAAACACTCCAAGGAAACATGTTCGTATCACTTGCATACATGCCAAAATAGTCATAAACATGTTTATGACTATTTTGGTTAGTCTTTTTTGATATTTAGATAAGAAGTTCGCAATCAATACAAAATACCAGCTATGTGTATATACACTTTATTAGAAGAAAGAAGACCTATCCTCAAACCACCATCATCAATAGCCTTAACCAAATTAGTTGGGGCAGCTTTATGAATCTCATTCTCTATTTTTTCACGTGAAGGGTTGTTTGAGATCTTAAGCCTTGACTATAAATATCAATTTGAACAACTTTAATCCATGATACCTATTTTCTACACCTACTACTTAATCCTTCGACACTTTATCTATGCTCTTACTTTTGGTGTACATTCCCAAACCACCCTAAACACCTTATTCTTGAATCTTCAATAGGATCAAGACCATCAAGTATGCCTATGCAGAAGAGCTAGAACTTTAAAAAACATCCAAATCATAAAAAATGAGTTTCGCATAATAAACACCTACTAGCTTAAATTGATATTAAGTTCATCAAAACGTCCCTCATAAGCTCCATGTATTCACAACGGCTGCACAGTATAAACTACTGGAACTGTGACACAACTTGCCTGTCAAAAAGAAGAAAGAAAGAATGACAAAAAACCAGAACTTATAATTTACCATTGTCTCTAGCTGACCCACCACTGATCTTTAGCACTGACTGTTTATCAGAACCAATTCTAGAAGATTGGTCTATTGGACGAATAATCAGTGACCTTGGATTTTCCCTAGGGACAAACAACGCATCTGCCTTTGGAGTTGTTGGAGAGGCTTCATCGTCGCTGAAGAATGGAACCTGTGCAGGGATAAAATCTATTAGTTATGCTTGTCAAGGAACTTAATTCTATGATAGAAATACTAACATAGAAGAATCAAATGACCAGTGAAGTTGATAATCATGTAAAAGATTGCAGTTTGTGCGGTAAAAATGAGTTTACTCTTTCACTATCACTTTTTGGATGATATCTCCTTGCTGGTAACCGAATTCTTCTCTGTGATATGTGCCTAGGAGCCACTAAAGAAGATATCCTTACTGGAGCTGGTTTTTCAGAAACCTGCAAGAATGAATAGAATGCAATGTTCAACAAGAAGAAAACATGATAAATGAGCTAAACCAATAGACACTATAGTACTAACAAGAACATAGAAACTTACAGGCATGCTGGAAATTCCATATTGAACCGATGGGGCAGAAGAGCCTGCACGGCCAATGGACATCTGAGGCATTACCGGGAGTGTCCCAAAAGGATTTGTGATGGACGTGGGTTGTATAACAATGTTAGACTGAATAGCAGCACTGCCAAACAAGAAGTAAGAAATTACAACATAATCACACTTTTGGGAAATTCCTACAGGAGAGACCTGCCACCAAAAAGATATTTATAGGAGTTGCTCCAAAGATTACCAAGTTATTTTTCAAAGAGAATTCTTCATTTTAATAAGAGACTTGTTCATTCAACAAATCTATACTTTGAAAGACTTCTCTAAAATAACTAACGTGGCAGCCATTGTGATATTCCCGGTATATTGCTACAAGTCCAACAAGAATGCTATCCAGTTACACAGCCCGCAACATAGAAAAGGTTTAGGAAAAAATGAGGGGACAATTCAAAAGATATTGCCACAGTAAAACATAGACAAGTATAACTTTATGCAAATAATAAATTCTGTGAACAGAACATATGCATCCTAATAACTGTGTGCTCCCGTGTACAGTATTCAGCTACTGGGCCGGGACTAATAAAATTCTATAAAAAGCGACAAGAGAAAGTGATTTTGATATTTTCTTTGATAAATGAAGGGCATATGCCTCTCAGTCACATTTTGCTAACACCCATGAAACCTTCCTGATGGAGAATGACTAAGCAAATAGAATATTTTGGTAACTTATTCCAGTTTACAACTGAAATTTTTCCTATTTTATTAACATAAATGACGTATTTTACTTTCCCTGGAGATGAAAAGAATCCTAGATCTTCAATGTGGAAAAAGGAAAGATAAAAAGGGGGTTGTTGCTAGCAAACCCGATTTGACTATTAGCAAACCTGATTTGACTACTAGTAAACCCAAAAAAGCAGATTTATTTTTTAATAAATTTTTTCATTCCCTCTAATTTTATACTAACAAACCACCCCCCCCCCCCAAAAAAAAAAACAATTTCAATCTTCTTGTGACCTAAATCTCCGGCTTTGCGCCTTTAGCCAATTCCCAATTATGGGACCACCCACCTCGCTTTCTTCCTCATCTCCGGCGACTCCAGCCCGGTGACTGTCTTCCAAATTTTTTTCATTCCCTCTAATTTTATACTAACAAACCAACCCCCCCCCCCAAAAAAAACAATTTCTATCTTCTTGTGACCTAAATCTCCGGCTTTGCGCCTTTAGCCAATTCCCAATTATGGGACCACCCACCTCGCTTTCTTCCTCATCTCCGGCGACTCCAGCCCGGTGACTGTCTTCCTCTTAACCTCCTCTCACATCTCCGGCAAAAGCATACTGAAATCCGGCGAATGGATGTTCATGACCGAAAGGGATGTCTGCCTTGACGCTTCCTCCGCTATCTCCGGCTCTCAAACAAATGGATGTTCACACTCTAAAGCATCTGCGGTCTTTCACTCTAAAAGCTATCCAGAAGTTGCTTGCGAGAACTGGAAAAGTGTGATATTTCTAGATGGATCATATTAAAACCCATTGGAAGGATCATATCAAGACCAACGACAGAGTCGATAGAAGAGAAGCGTCGAATGCAATGACTTAGACCCAGCAAAATTACTTATTATATGGTGAGAAATTTTGTTTAAATTTTTTTGTGGTTTTCTAATAACAAATGGTTTCCAATTAGCCATTTTCAGATTTCATGTTTTGCTAATAATAGTGGTTTGCTAAAAGCCAAACATGATTTGCTAGTAACAACGTCCTAAGAAAACAATAAGAGATTCCTCATGCACCACTGGCTTAAAGGCGCTTCAATGCACTTTATATACAAGGGATTGCTAAGAGTTAACTGGACAAGGTCTAATTATTTGCACAAAAAGGGGCTTCAATGTACTTTATATACACAAAAAAGGTGCTTCAATGAACTTTATACACACAAATGAGTCGGGTAACATCAAAAGTAGCCATTAGATTACTCTCCTGCAAAACTTCCATAAGATTTGCTCCTTAAAAACCAAAATTTATCAAACATGACTAATAAAGAATATTAAAAAGATTAAGCTGAAATAAAGCATACCTCTGTCCATAAGTACCCTGATTAAAGGCACTTGGAAAGCCACCAAACCCTCCAGAAGAAGCTGAAATGAGAATGTTAAGTATGAAACAAAACAAAACCCATCAAACAATGTAGGATAAATAAAGAAAGAGATTTAGAATTAAAAAAGTACAGTTTGATTTGGTTTACCTGTTTGTGGCTGACCGAAGTTACCAAAAGAAAAGGTACTTGATGTCTGTGCAGGAGTAGATTGTTGAAAAGGCGTGGAAAGAGAAAGCTGCCAAGAAAAGAAATTGTGAACAGCAATAAAATCAGTTCTGTAAAGTGAAAAAAAAAAAAACACAAGTCCAAAGGTACAGTGAGGATAGAAGATATAAGAAAGAGAAGCATAAAACTTACAGAAGTTTGACCAAATCCTCCAGGATTGCTTAATGATGGTGTTGAATTGTTGAATAGGCTTCCTCCAAATCCAGTATTTGGTGCGTTGAACAGATTTGAACCAAAACTTGGCATGCTCTGTTGGAAACCAGTTGACTGTCCAAAAGGAGAAGGTGTTTGCCCAATTGAAGGAGTCGAAGAAAATAGCCCAGATGACTGAGTGTTGCCAAAATTCAGACCAGAACCAAACGAAGAAGCGGATCCCATTGAGGAGCCAAAAATAGAAGGTGAAGAGCCAAATGCAGGAGCAGTTCCACCACCAAAAATCGAGGATGAAGTGCTAGAGCCAAATGCAGGGACACTAGATGCCCCGAACAGAGAAGGGGTGGAAGATGATGCTCCAAACGGGCTAGATGACGCGGAAGAGAATGGCGAGCTGAAAATTGAACTGGATGATCCAAAACCAGAAGAACCAAAAGTTGGAGTTTTAGGAGCAAAAGGATTAGAAGGAGTGGTGGATGAGAACGGATTTGCAGCAGTTTGACCAAATGCACTAGTCTGACCAAATACACCTGTTTGACCAAATGGGTTCGCTTGTGTTGACAATGGAAAACTTAAGCCACCTGGTTGTCCAGCAGGATTTGGACCGCCTAAACAAGGAAATGGAAAACCGAAAGACAACAGTAGTAAGTAGCATACCTTAGTAAAATCTATACATTCAAGACAATGACTTTACATCACAAAAGCACTACTAGAGAGAAGCATTAATGGAAAGACTATGCAAGAAGAGTGGAAGCTTTTCAAATGGCTGCAGACACAAATAGGATCATATGCTTTCAGTTCTATGGCACTCAACTTCTGATACTGTTTGACAATACCTTCTGATGCGGGACATGAGGTCACCTGCCCGCCACCCTGGAGTCCCACCAGGAGGCCCACCTGGAGTCAACGCCAGGCGACTTTATCAGGCTCGCGGGCCGTACACCCCAACCCATCCCCGGTTCCACCACAGGGCCGATAGGTTGTTGAGGCCGGGGCTCGATCCCCCGACCTCCTTGATAAAGACCGCGGCTCAGTTGGTGATGAGAGCTCGCCTGAGAGCTCTTTATCAAGGAGGTCGGGGGATCGAGCCCCGGCCTCAACAACCTATCGGCCCTGTGGTGGAGCCGGGGATGGGTTGGGGTGTACGGCCCGCGGGCCTGATAAAGCCGTCCGGTGCTGACTCCAGGTGGGCACCCTGGTGGGACTCCAGGGTGGCGGGCAGGTGGACTCCTGTCCCGCATCACCTTCCAGCTAGGAATTGCATACATATTTTTTCCCGTGCATTCTTTTATTGTTAAAAGAAACTGCAAATTGTATCAACAATGATATGGATGGAAATATGAAGCAAAAACTGCATGTATTACTAGGTAGAAACAAGTTTGAAAAGTCCTCTTCAGCTCCATACTTTGCCAGCATTAAATTTAGTGGTGGTAGCGGTTGAAATAATCTGCCACTTTACATCACAGGAGGTAACCATTGCACAAAACGTGCATATGAACCACAGGGTTGCAAAAAAAAATTTTGCGAGTTCATCGCAAGAAAAATAATGTGTTTCATCGCAAGAAAGATAATGTGTTCATCGCAAGAAAGATAATGTGTTCATCGCAAGAAAGATAATGTGTTCATCGCAAGAAAGATAACGTGTTTCATCGCAAGAAATAATGTTTTCATCGCAAGAAAGTATAATGGTTCATCGCAAGAAAAATAATATACAGAGACGTGAACATGAAAAAGCACTGAACAAATAAATATCATCACAATACTTGTACAATGCATATTTACATAACCTATTGTGGGTGCTTATATGAATAACAAAAAACACAAACTCTAATATTACATATTACATATAAACTATTTTCTCCAACACTCCTCAAGTTGGGCGTGTAATGTCTATCATGCCCAACTTGCCCAGTATTCTGTCAAATGAGCTCAAACTCAGCCTCTTGGTAAGCACATCTGCAAGCTGCTGGTTTGATGGAACAAAAGGGATACTCACAATCCCCCTAACTAAGTTTTCCTTAATGAAGTGTCTGTCGATCTCCACGTGTTTGGTACGATCATGTTGGACTGGATTGTGGGCAATGCTGATAGCAGCTTTATTATCACAACAGATCCTGATTGGACCAACACACTCTACACCAAGGTCCTCCATAATCGACTGAATCCATAACCCTTCACATATCCCATGTGCCATAGCACAGAACTCGGCCTCAGTGCTGGATCTGGCTACAATGTGTTGTTTCTTGCTCCTCAAGGTCATCAAATTGCCCTCAACAAGAGAGCAATACTCTGATGTCGACCTCCGGTCGTCAACTAAACCCGCCCAGTCCGCATCAATATAGACTTCTACTGTCAATGCCTCGTTAGGTGAGAATAGTATTCCCTTGCCAGGAAAGGATTTGAGATACCTCAGGACTCTGTATGCAACATCAAAGTGATGTGATCTAGGTGAATGCATGTACTGACTAAGGACCCCCACAACATAAGATGTCTGGATGAGTATGGGAGAGGTAGATAAGCTTCCCCACCAGTCGTTGAAAACTTAGTATGTCATCAACAACTTCTCTGCCCATCCCTTCCAAATCTGTGATTGAACTCAATTGGGGTGTTTGTTGGCATGCATCCGAGCATTTTGGTTGTCTCAAGCAAATCCAGAACATACTTCCTTTGAGATATAAAGATTCCACGTTTGGATCTGGTCACCTCTATGCCAAGAAAGTACTCGAGAGGTCCAAGATCTTTCACTTCAAATTCCTTAGCCAACCTAAACTTTAAGAGTTCAATCTCTTCTGTATCATCGGCAGTTATCATTATATCATCCACGTAGATAATAAGAGCAGTCGCCTTATCCTCCTGTGTTTCACAAACAAAGTGTGATCAGCATTGCTCTATTTGTATCCAAAAGAAATCATTGCCCGGTGAAATCTTACAAACCAAGCACGTGGAGACTGCTTCAAGCCATACAAGGCTTTCTTCAACCTGCAAACTTTCCCTGCTGACCCTTTTTGAAGAACACCAAGAGCCAGAGACATGTAGACCTTCTCCTCAAGATCACCATGGAGAAATGCGTTCTTCACGTCAAACTGACGGAGACTCCATCTTGTACACACAGCGCATGAAAGCAAAATCCTGATAGAATTAATTTTAATAACCAGAGCAAATGTCTCTTGATAGTAGATACCAAAAGTTTGGGTATATCCTCTAGCCACCAACCTGACTTTGTACCATTCCACAAGCCCGTGGGAATTTTGCTTCACGGAGAAGACCCAATTGCATCCCACAAACATTTTCCCTTTAGGGGATGAACAAGATCCCAAGTATGATTCTTGTCAAGGGCTCTCATTTGTTCCAACATGGTTGTCTTCCACTCGTTGTGCTCAAGGGCTTCCTGCCAAGAACAAGGAATAGATATGGAAGATAGGGAGGTGACAAATGCTTTATGTGAAGGAGACAAAGAGTCATAAGTCACAAAGTGAGAAAGAGGATGCTGGTTCGACCACTATCGATACCTGGCGATGGATCGGATGGTGGCCCGGGTTGAGTAACAAGGACCAGTGCGTTCGTGCCCCTCCTACGTCACGTGTAAACCTGCAATGGAGGAGGTATCACAGGGTCCCCAGAAGTAAGTGGGAGCACTGGAGGTATCACCGGTCCCCAAAAGTAAGGGACGGCACCAGATCAGTAGGGACTGGGGGAGACAACATAGATGGTGGCGGAATAGACAAAGGAACAGAAGGAGGGGAACTCGCTTCCATAGTAATCTCCTCCCCCTAAAGAGAGGTCCCATAATAAGCTTCTGATTCCCGGAAGGTGACGCCCATAATAACAAATATCTGCTTGGTAATAAGATGAAAGAGCTTATAGCCATTCTGGGTAGGAGAATAGCCAATAAAACACATTTCACAGAGCGTGGGGGTCAAGTTTGGTCTTAGGATGGGTGTGGACAAAACATACACATCCAAAGACACGAGGAGAGAGGGAAGTGGGACGAACCCCCAGCATGGTCAGAGGAGTATGGAATCCAAGGGACACGCGTAGGAAGATGATCGAAAGAAGATTGTGAGTCAATCACCGTCCCCGTCTTCAGGTCCTGAAAAAGACAAGAGGTCGGAAAAAATGTCAATGCGTATTTCATAAAGTTAGTTAGATGACTAATAGAAAGAAGATTGCGAGTGAAAACGGGAATAAGAAACAAAGGAGAGGGTGAGGGGGGATGGAGTATGGGGAAAAATGAATCCCTCCATTAATGCCACCCTTGTTCTGTCACAAATTGTGGCTTATTATCATGTGATAATTCCAAAAATGATGATCCTTTGTTTAGGGGGATCCGAATGAGCACCTTGTCCCCAAGGAAGCCAATGAGAAGATTAGCT